>OZ005683.1:43860010-45060010 GCA_963930675.1 Gnaphalium uliginosum
GGGTGCCCATTTTACAATCAAACCTCTTCCTTTCATCTCAGTCACTAGACTGTCTGGTAAAAACTCGAACCATTCAAACCCATTAACAGAACCTGGTCGACAATGACCCATATGAATGGCTGGTTACTATTGGCTAACCCCCATGCCATTTCAGTTGATACTTTTTCGTCCACATTTACTAAACTTCCTAAGCTGACATAAATAACTGATTTGGGTGCTTGTTTATCTAACCATGAGATGCAACTAGTATCCTCTTCAAGTAAGCTAGTGGAAGGCGTAGGGATAATTTTGTGCAGCGGGCCGATAGTAAAGACTGGAACTTTGAAACGATCACGAATATGGGTCAGTGCCGATTGTTCAAGGAAGTCAAGGGTGTTCCAAATGAAGGCAGAAGGGGGTGTTTTAGGGGTGATCAGGATGAGTGATTGAAGGGTTTCTTCTATTGGGCGGCCAATAAATGGTAGATCTTTGTATCTGAATGGATGAAGTTCTGGTACTATTTCCTGCAACAATGAATCTTGAAAAAAGAGTTCGACTTAATCGATCTTATATAGATAAGTTAAAACAGGGGAATTCTAGTAACCGATTAATATACAGGTTCATGTTGAAATAAATAACTCTTAGTACATGTCAAGTTGAGTTGGTACATTTATTTGAGAAAAATTAGTACATATTTAGCCGATTTCAAATCAAGTTTGATCTAAAATAGCAAATTTTCAAGTAAAAGGGTCAAAACTAGAGTACCTAATAAAGGGGTTGTCCTGTTTTTAAAGTTGAATTATTGCTACACTTGATAATCAATTAATTAGTTACCTTAAAGCCAAAGCTATCCAGATTTTACTCAATAATTAATTTTCTTAAGACAAATAGTCTCACTAAAACATCCAAGATTCATATAATCATCATCAAAATGAATCTATGTACGCACGTTTTGGTAATACCTTGAACTGGAAATCGACCTTCTTGATGTAACTTAGGTATGATCATAGCAGCAGGGAAAAAAACCGCACTACTACTACGCAAGACAATAGACGATAAACCCAACTCGCTTACAACAGATCCAGCACAAAACATGAGATTATCATGAATGATCATAACCATTGATTCCTTATCACTTTCTTTATCTACTTTCATGATCTGGATAAGATATTCTATAAGATGAGGTTTGCAGTTATCATTAAGAGTTTGCATGAACGGCATGAAGCCTGCGGACAACTCTTTGCCCGATAAGTTATCGGGCAATGGGTGGAAAATGAAATCAGGATGGTTAGATGGGTCGGGCCTATTGAACTGTGAGTGAGCAATGGTTATTGAGAACCCTTTGGAATGAAGGTATGTGGCGAGCTGTAGCATGGGTGTCATGTGGCCTTGAAGTGGACTTGCTACCAATACTAGCCGCCGCAGTTTTCCACCGTGATCCGCCATGAATCAATTTCTGGTTAATGTACAAGATATTTTCTTCTAGTTGTTGAAATGAGAATGACCCACTGCTTTTATTTTTGTTCAAACAATTGACCAAGTTGTCTCCAAGATAATAATATTTAATATTTAAAGGAGGATTGAGTGCGTTATTTAAGATTGTACGTACATTTTAATACTGGTATTAATTAATTATATTCTATTATGTGGTCTGTCGGTTCCTTTTGATGATTTTATTGTCATTTTTACTGTCTACTTCTTGGACGGTAATTCGTGACGGTAATTGGTATACCACTAAATTTCATTTGTATACACTAAATATATTTTATATTATTATACTGTATAATATTATAAATAATATTATAAAGTATAAAAAAAGTCAAATAATGTACCGTTAAGCTTGTTTAATAAAGTCTCTCTATTTTTAACTCTTTTCTTATTTCACGGAGGGATATAATGGGTGCCGCTTGAAACATGTTAATTGAGTTATGTTGTTGACCAATCAACAAAATAGTACATCAAATTTCATATATGTAAGATTCAGTCTTTTTATTTTACCTAAAAGCATCAAAATTAGGTGTTTTCAACATTATATTTTCCCATTTGATAAACACTAATTGAAGTAGTATACCAAGATTCTACATTGTTATATCGAAAATAAACTAGTTTGTTATTACATAAATTTACTATATTACTCCTTGTAAGTAAATCAAGAACACCCTTTAGATGATCTATTTGTTATCGAATACACTTTCAAATAATATTTACAGTTTTACCTATTTATTTTATATATAATATAATATATTATAAATTTTATATATAAAATATATATATATATATATATATATATATAGTGGTATGATCCAGGGAGAAGTGTTTTTTTTAGAAGCGTTATTATTCATCAAGGAACATATTACATTCATCCATACAAATCTCACAAAAAAACGAAGTGAAATTTATAAAATGTTAATAAGAATTGATGCAATGAATGTTAAACTTCCTTGATAAATTCTTTCCGTAAGTTATTATTCTTTCTGCAAATTTTTTCAGGGAAGCATTTTTTACGTTTGATTATCATTCATTGCAAATAAATAGTTAGCTTCCCTACTTCTCTTAAAACATTGCTTCCCTCCTGATCCCTACCATATATATATATATATATATATATATATATATATATATATATATATATATATTACGAATATTATATTATATTATTTATTATTTATTACTTATTTGAGCTTTCCGAGCCTTTAATTCCTAATGGCATGACTTCTTTATAGGATAATCAACCAATATGAACCGGACAACGGTCAAATACCATGTACCACACAAAAATAAGACACAGGATTACACGTGTACCACACATAAATATTCATGTATTTAAGTATTCCAATAAGATAACAGTTTAAGATATGAATAGAGGTGAAAAACAGATATAGAAAATAAACAAAAGATTCCCAAGTTCCGTTCGAAGTACATCCATAGCCAAATTACAAAATTATGGACCATAACGGGATGGCGATGAACGACGACGGAACAATGGGAGGAATGCCGCCATCAACACCAATGTCGATGAATGATAACGATCCAATGGGAATGGGAATGGATAACAGGAAAATGATGACACATATGACGTTTTACTGGGGGAAAAACGCTTGGATTTTATTTAGAGGTTGGCCCGGAAGTAGTACGGGCATGTATATTTTAGCACTTATTTTCGTCTTCCTACTTGCGATAATTATAGAATGGTTAACTCATAATAATCTTACTCCAACGAAATCCAACCGAATAATGAGGACATTGATACATACTTTGCGTGTGGTGTTTTCGTATTTGGTGATGTTATCGGTGATGTCATTCAACATTGGTGTATTTGTGATGGCGGTAGCAGGCCATGCCATCGGGTACTATTTGTTTCGAGTTCTCAAGAAATCGACTGAAAAAGATTCGGAAGTGACTTCGATGGCTTGTTAAATTTTATATCCGATGGCTTGATAATTCTATAGTCTAATGGATTTGCAATTGATACAATAATGTTATGTTATGAGTGGTATTCACTCTGTTCCAATATTTAATTAATAATAATAACAATATTATTTATTAAGACGTTCTTAAATATCTGCATTTGTTAGTTAAGTATGTGATTTGACATTATTATATTTGGGTGAGGTTAAAATGAGAATGACAAAAGTGTTGAGAATAGGGGAACCAATAGGAATGTGCCACGTGTCACAAAACTCACTTACACCACGTTTTTAAAAATTAAATATCTCAAGAATGGCTCAATGAAAAATTATAAAAATTGCACCATGAGAATCAGCATTTTTTTCTCTTCGATTAGACATCTCACATGATATACTTCCGACGACTTTTTTTTTTATGATTGTACAATATTAGTAACACATGTGGTACTCGTTGGTAACACATATGTTACCTGCTGTTAACACATGTGTTACCTGCTGGTAACACATGTGCGACTCTTTACAAAACTCAACGAAAACGAAAAAAAAAGTTCTCGAAAGTATATCTTGTCGAATCTCTAATCGAAGAGAAAAAAAACGCTGATTTTTATAGTGCAATTTTTATGATTTTTCGACTTACCATTTGGGAGATATTTAATTTTTAAAAACGTGGGAGAAAGTGAGTTTTGTAATACGTGTCACATTCTTATTGGTTCCTCCATTCTCAATCTAGAGTCATGTACTCATTTGAACCCTACTTTGTTATATTTAGGCAAAATTTCATTTTGTGGGCTAAATTAGGTATGTGAATGGGTTAAAGTAGCCCCAAATATGTGTGGAAAGGCCCATTTATATGAAGCACATTTATAAGTAACCCATGTGTAATTAGGGTCTAAAATTCTAAATTACCAGATTCCACCTTTTTGTTTTCATCGTGATGGCATTTTTCCTATAAATAAATGATAACACTATTTTGGGAATTCTTGTTGTGTGTTCAGTTCATTAAAGTAAAGTTGATGGAAACATAACACGGCACATGTTTGTCATATATCATACCTTTTATGTGTATATAAATTACCATACGAAAGTATCTGACTAGAAATTATTGAGTCGATTAATTATTTTAATATCAAAAATTGAGTATAGTCAAGCTAAGTTCTAAAATAATAACTAATGAAGTTAGCTTGAGCTTAAAAATAAAAACTCAATTAGTTAAATAGGGTTTGAATTTGACACTTTCGGTTAGATCACACATTACAACAACAACAACACTACTCAATCCCGCCAAGAGCGGAGTATGAGGGAGATAAGATGTAGACATTCATACTCCTACCCGAGGATAGAAAGACTGCTTCCAGAAAGACCTCCGGTTAGATCACACATTCACGCCCGTAATGGCGCGACATTAGCAAAAGAAGAGTCCCACTAAAGTGATTAGTAAACCCACCCGAGTCTAGTATCAAGATATTTGACATTGGCTTGTTTACTAAGTACATGCTTAAACTCGAATAAGTTTTAAAAGTTGTCTTAGCTCATTTTCAAATAATTCGTTATTGTACGAGTTCGACTTCGATGTTCATATATTTATTATAATATATTTCTAATGAACTGTTTCTCAACTTTAAGTTGCTTCGTTACTAATGCGAGCTCTTTATAATTCAAAATCAAGCTCGCATAAGATCATTTGTTTTTAGGTCTTGTGTTTTAATTTATAAGTTATATTTATTTGAAGTTTTAAATATACAAAATTCTTATATATATAAACTAAGCTCGTTAAGCTCAATTATCTAGTTTGACTCGAAATCAAACAAGCTTTAGACGATTCAAGTCAAATTTCATTTTTTTGTTTACTGGGCTGTTGAAACTAATTGTATGGTATATTTTATTCGAACTCGACTAGAATTTCAATATTATCAAGCTTGAAATCGAGTTAAACGAGTTTGAACCAAATAATTAATTAATTATTCGACTCATTAATAGCTAAAACATTAAAAACTTACAAAATCTAGTACAACTTCAATGCATCCATATACATTTCTTTTCTCAGTTGAATACTAGGTTTTTATACTCAACTTTTAAAACAAATCATGGTATATTTTGTTTAAGTTATACTCAGAATTCGAATATTATCAAGCTTAAAATCAAAATAAACGACTCGAATTCGAATATTATCAAGCTTAAAATCAAAATAAACGAACGGGACTCGAATAATTCATTAATTGCCAGGCTCGTTAACGACCTAAACATTTTGAGAAACCACAAAAAGTATTACAGCTTCAATGCTGTCGCACCCCCAAATTATGATGCAGCGGAAGTCGGGTCGGGGCGCGACTAATCATGGATCATTACACAAAGTTAAGGCAAACGACTCTATATGAGACGTTTTGAAAATAATACAAAGTAATTGCATTAGTAATTCAACCGTTTACATTAAGATTTGAGCTCGCGAATAGTTCAAGAGATTCTAATACATGACTAATAATTACAAAATAGTAATGCAACAAAATCTCTGATGTTTGTAAGCATGCGACTCGAGCTATCGTATCCTGGGGTAGCCCTACTCCTGTTGTGAACCTGAGAATACATACTAAAACGGTCAACGTAATGTTGGTGAGTTCATAGGTTTGAAACAGTTATCAAAAGTTGGTAATAATCACAAGATTTAATCAGTGTTGCACGAATGCAAAATAAGAGTATACTATTGCCATGAGTCTCACAGTTCGACGCTTAACTTAGTTTTTGCCTCGGGCAGACGTGTAATCCAATACACCTGTAACAGTCAAATATTAATGCGTCCGTGGGTCGGCTAGAGCGACTAGCCCAGACGGGGATGTCAATCCCCGATAGATCTATCCAATAATACTCGCGCTTATACAATTAACGAACCGTGATAAGGTGAGGACTTTCAGTGGATTAAAGGTCTCATGCAATCCGTATAAGAGTTGTTTCAGTTACTTGTGATTATAATAAACAGTGTATGTAATCTCACCCCATAGTATAAAACAGTAAAAGTGGGGCTATGAGACTCACCTGAGTCTTGGAAGCAGTTGTATCAAAGGTGGGTGTTCGTGTCCCAAAGTGCAATCTCCTAGCGCCCTAAACGCGTAAGATTGTATGTAAGTGGTGGGTTAATGTCCACTTAGGTATGCAAGTGGAGGGTTAATGTCCACTTGTGCTAGCCATCCACTCAACTAGTTATGTCCAAAGTTTGTTTGTCGTTCGCGTTTAGAAAACATGTATGGCCCGTTGGTGAAACGTTTGAAAAGGATATTAATTCTCTAATTAATATTATCATAATTGTTTTGTGTCTTAAATTGATGTGGTTGATAAACTTTAGGTGTCTCCAAGTTGTCTCTGTAAGTATTTAACTTTGCTTGTTACGGATGATAAAATAAAGTAGTGAGTTGGTCACGTAGTTACCTGTATTATTATGAATAACACGTTTTGTGAGAATATGTTTTGGATTCATCTGCGTAGCGAACCGAGATGTTGCGAATTGAAATGTGGCGAAGTGAATTCAAATGTTGCGAATCGAACTGAGATTATCTCTAGAGTTCACAGACTGAAAACTTGCTCACAGACTGAAGGTGTTTCACATGGTTTCTATTGCTCTTCTTGGTTTCTACTGCTCGTTTAGTTTCTACTGGTGACCAAGTTAATACTGCTAGTTCATGTACTTAGTTCCCACTGTTAATGTAATTCTCATGGTTTCTACTGTTGGTTCATTCTTCCTTTGTTTCTACTGTTCGTTAGTTTCTACTGTTAGTTTGTTATTCCTTTGTTTCTACTGCTAATTCGATTCCTTAGTTAATACTGCTAGTGCATTTCTTTAATTAATACTGCTAGTACATTTCCTTAGTTAATACTGCTAGTGTAAATGTTTAGTTAATACTGCTAGAGCATTTCCTTAGTTAATACTGCTAGTGTAAATGTTTAGTTAATACTGCTAGAGCATTTCCTTAGTTAATACTGCTAGTGTAAATGTTGCGACACAAAGGTTAGTGTCGCTAGTTAATACTGTTGAGTTAATACTGTTGGTTTCAAAGGTAGCGACGCAAGGGTTGTGTCGCTAAGCTTCAGTCTGGGTGGCACAGACTCAAACTCAACGGTTTTGCGACATAAAGGTTGTGTCGCTATAACCACAGAACGAAGGCTTCACAGACTGAGATCGATTGCTGCGACACTAAAGCTAGTGTCGCTAAGTCCACAGACTGAGCTCACAGACTCAGCTTTCAGTCTGTATTGGAGGGTTTTTATGACAAGGTCTAACGTTCTTATCTTTATCCGAAATCCTTACACTTTAAATCTCAATGTTTCAATACTTTGTGAAAAGTAAGTTTTATAAATTTTTGACAAACCCGAAGGTGTTCGATTCTTGGGGCAGAAATACAACGATTTCCCGGGAGGTTACTTTTAAAATGTTTGTTTTTAAGGTAAATTCAAGTAAGTTTTCATTTCAGACCTTGTGAGTGAACTTGCTAGCACATTAAGTCCACAAAATCTTACAAATAACAAGGAAAGTTTGAAGAAAGTGTGTTCTTACCAGAAAAGTATGCGATGAGTAAGCTGTGAGTGAAAAAAAAATCGTGAAGCTTGACTCCTAGTTCTCCGTTAACTTTCTTGTGGTTTTTGGTGAGATTTGAGAGTAAAACGAAAGAACTGCTTTCTGTTTGTGTTTGTTGTGAGAAGAGAAATGAGAGAAAGTTTTGATTAAAGTTCTGAAAGTTTTGACTAATGAAAGATTAGGTTGTGTGTGTAAGTAACCAATATGATAACTTTGCATTGGGGAATGTATGGGGCCGGTCTAGGGTGTCTAGGTTGTGTGAGACTTTTAACCAAGGTGGACTCCACCTGATCTCTTTTACTTTTCTCTTTTATTTTAATTCAATTGTTTGTTTAAATTAAGATTGTTACATTTTAAATTATGTTTTCATCACGATTTCGAGCGGGTTCGCGTTACGTATCGTACGTTTTGCATGAAAACGTCGAGTGTTCGTATATTATTATCCCTAAAAATAATTTAAGGTAAATAACTACTATTTAATTATGAAATAGGTTTACATTATTTATGAAAAGGGTTTTCACCAACGTCCATATAAATCGAGTCAGACTCCATCCGATTGAAATTGCGTAATTAAAAATTAAATTACGTATGAGTGTATAATATAATATACAAAATGTTCCGTAATTAGTCCTATTTCACACTAATTACAAGGGATAACAAATTACGATTAATCACTAACGACGGCCTAATTCACCGGGTGTTACAAATGCAAAATGTACAACTCATCTCTCTGCATATCCATCATGAGTAAACCAAGTTACCAAACAAGTCGGCAATAAAATCATAAAAATGTACACCTTCACTATTTACACCTCCCAACGCCCAATCTAGTGGTGCATCGGTGAGATATAGAAACAAATATATACATACAAAATACAAAATATTATATATACATATAAATAATAATGGACGGCGGTCACATGAACGGCATGTCAGATATGCCACCACCATCAGCCACCACAACACCACCACCAACAACAATGCACCATCACGTGATGATGCACATGACTTTCTTCTGGGGCAAAAACGGTGAAATTCTATTTCCGGGTTGGCCCGGAATCAATTCGGGTATGTACGCTTTAGTTCTTATATTTGTATTCTTTCTTGCGGTTCTTGTTGAGTTTTTATCTCATTCACGGTTCGCCCGGAAAGGGTCCGGTCCGGTTACGGCCGGGTTGGTTCAGACATTGGTGCATACTATTCGGGCCGGGTTGGCTTATATGGTTATGTTGGCGGTTATGTCGTTTAATGGGGGTGTGTTTTTGGTGGCGGTTGCGGGTCACGCGGTTGGGTTTTTGGTGTTTGGGACTTTGGTTTTTAAGAAACGACAACCTACGACGGCGGTTGGTGGTGGTGATAAGAGTTCAGATCTGTCTCCGATGATCTGTGCTTGATTTTAAGGATTATGTAAAATTGTGTGTTTTTTTTCTTTCTTTTTTTTCAATTAATAATGTATTTATACGATGATTACGATTGGTGTTAGTGGATTACTGTTGATTAATTCGGTATCTTTGTACAATTCAATTTATTTGAGGGTTTACTCGATATAGATTGAGGTAGTAATTAGATAAGTTTACAGTTGCGTTCAAGTGTTTAACGCTTTCTTAAGCAATACAACAGGATCTTTAATTTAGTGTAGATGTATGATTAAGTCAAGCCAAGTCGTGAGCTACTCAATATTGACTTGGTATAAGTTGAGTGGAGCTTGAAATGCTCGAACCACACGAGCAGACTTTCGAGCCGAGCTCGAGTTTTGAATATTTAGCTCAAGTTTAGATGTATAATTAAGTCAACCTAAGTCGCGAACTAATCGATATTGACTTGGTATAAGTTAAGTGGAGCTCGAATTGCTTGAACTACTCGAACTGACTTTCGAGCCGAGCTTGATTATTGAATATTTAGGTCGAGGACTCGGTGTGGCTCGCCTTTTATATTTTTACCTTTTATTTATTATCTATATGTAACGTATTTGTTGTACCTTTTAAGAAATTCGCATAAAAGGTAATATTAACATTAATATTGGATAATTTATTATTAATACTTTGACGATGATAATCGAGTATGAGTATTAGAAAATATGGTTCGTTAATCGAGTCGAGCTCGAGCTTGAAAATAAAAGTTCGAGTTTCAAGCTCCGAATTTTCTTATTGAGTCGAGTCTTGAGTTTCCTTATCGAGTCGAGCTCAATCTTAGCACCGTATTGACTTGACTTGACCTTGAGTACACCCCTATTTTAGTTGTTGTGGGTTAAAGTTTAATTAGAGACCATGCTGTAGGCTTTAACTTCTTTTGTTTTTTCTAAAGTACAATAAACGCATTCTTAAAAATAACACTCTATCCCATTCAAGTTAAATGGACATAAACACCATGAAAACACCCATTCAAGTTAAATGGACATAAACACCATGAAAATACCCTAGCTGCCTAGCCCATTGTCCATGGAGTTACATTGACATTGATGAACCTCTCGCGTGCTAAAGTCATATTTAACCAAACACACTATTGCTTGAGAAAACAAGAACACGATTGCAAAGTCACCGCTTGAATGGATGAAATCACTTGGCAACACCATGAAATCTAATCAACCTAAAACGCACAAATGCTAAGGGCGCGTTTAGTTACGGACAACTTTTCCATTTTTCTGAAATTTTTTAAGAAAACTGAAAAATTAAAAAACGCGTTCAAATCGAAGTTTTCCGGAGGAATTTTCTAAGAAAATGAAATATAGATTTAAGGTTTTCTAGCTTTTCTAATTTGAAAAATGAAAACTCCATCCCAAACATTTGAACGCATTCTCTAAACCCCTTATGATTTTCAAGGGATAAAAAACTCTATAAATATACTTTTTCGTAACTAAACGTGCTTGATCCAAATCCATTGAGCACCTAACCATGAAAATGGTTGTTCACGGGCGAACACCTCGTGAAAGACCTGGATCCTTTTGAATTTTGTTCTCTTAATAGTCATATAGACTTATACAAAGGGGCCTACCGGTATGCGATAAACTAACAAACAAAGGAGGTAATTGTGGGTTTAAGCCGCATCATCATCATCATCATATATATATATATACATATACTTCCAAATTTTATACTTGCATTTTTATAAAAAATAAAATAAAATTTAAGTCATAAACTTCTAAATTTTGTTGCGATATTTGAGCAGATTTTATAGATCTATTGAAATCAATGATATGTTACTTTGGGACGATAAAGTGACACGTATTTTAACGTGTCTATAACTAATTAACTTTTCTTGTGGGTTTTGTTTGTGTGTCATGCTTTTCATAATGTGATAGTAGTCGTTAGTTTGCTACGTGATCAAAGATACAATAACTTTGTTCTTATGCGTGTAATAACTTTGTTCTTGATACAACGTATTTGACGTTGTTTATCTATGATGTACTTGATATTTAAGTATTATGCACTTGACTTTTAGTTATGATGCAATGTATTCATTATTATGATGCACTTGACATTTAACAATCATTCATTTGACTTTTAGCTATGATGTATTTGACTTTTAACTATAACGCAATGTATTTATTATTATGATGCACTTAAATTTTAACTATAACGCAATGTATTTATTATTATGATGCACTTGAATTTTAACTATGATGCACTTGACGTTTACCTATAAATGCAATCATTACTTTGATGCATAATTACTTAAAAATAAGTAGATTACGATGCACCAAAAATTAAAACTTAATGCACCATCATTTTGTAGTTAAGATACACTCGAATTTTAACTTTAATGCACTACAATTATTACTATTTAAATAACTATGATGCATTGTACATTCAACTATGATGCACTACATAATTTTTAAATTGGGTGCATTACATTATTGCAAGGATGCATCGTTATTATGATGCATTTGACTTTTGGCTATGATGCACTAGACTTTTAACAATGATGCATTGTATTTATTACCATGATCCACTATGCTTATACTTTAAAAAAATAAGTGCATCGTATTTCAACCAAACGGTACATTTATTGATAAAAGAGTAAATTCTGTAAATGGTCATTGTGGTTTACACCGATTTACGAAAATCTTCCCTATACTTTATTTTTCACCTTTTTAGTCCAATAAGCTTACGTTTTGCTCGAAAATAGTTCTTCATCCACTTAAAATGACTAAAATACCATTTAACCATTTAGATCCTTACTATCCGCAAATGAAAAGAGAAAGGGTATTTTAATAATTTTAGGTGGAGGAGGGACCATTCTCGAGCAAAACATAAACTTATTAGACTAAAAGGTGAAAATAAAGTATAAGAAAGATTTTCGTAAATCGGTGTAAACCACATAGACCATTTATAGAATTTACACTTTATAATAACACTACATTATCATTATCATTTAAATAAAAGTAAAATAAGTGAAATAAATGTTGAGTAATTTTAAACAAATAAGTACAAAATATAATAATATTAAATCGAGTTTAAAAAAAGCTTAAATGGATAAAGATGGAAAAAAATGTTTAAAAAAATTATAACAAGTTTAAATTGTCAAATTAACGGTTAAAAATATATTAAATGAACATATACAAAAGCCAATTTAAAACCTTTTAAATAAAAGTAGTAAGAAAAGAAGAGTTTAAAAAATGAAAAAAAGAAAAGCTAAAAGATTTTGTAAAAGAAAGAAGGGGAAGAGCAAATAAAAGGAAATGTAAAAAATGAGTAAGTAAGAGGAGAACACATGTTCTCTCTTATTAGCTTTTTCTTCCTACATAATTTTATAATTTTTTATCTTTCTCGAGTCACATCCTTATTTTTTTAGTGCAACTAGTTTTGTTGATGAAATACACGTATCGATTTGAGTATCTAAGCTTAAATATATTTCAACACGAAAGTTTATGAAATGTAAAGGATACCAAACACTCTAAAACCACTGGGTTGTAACTTGCAAGTTTGTGTCTTTTTAAACACGTAACGTTATGGTTTTGTTTGTCCTTTTCATTTTATCGTAATCCTTTTAGTTATAATAAGCGGTAGCACGTGATACTAATTAATTAAGTCAGTTTACTATAAAATTAGTTTAAAATTTATTGATTTTTTAAAAATGCTACTTTTCATAATTAGACGGTGCACCTCACTAACAAACTATCAAGCGGAGTGAGTTTTAATTTTTTTGTGTCACCGGTAATTCAAACGTGTTTGAATTCAAAGAATATATTGTAAATTGGGTTAGCACCAAAAGTGACAATTTCTTTTTTAATGGTAAACCAAAAAGTGACAATTTTCAGTATTTCCGTTATCACTCACTTTTTGTAACATTTACTCAAATCTAATATTCAAATAAAATAAGTTCACCATTGGCATTTGGCAATTGGCATCATCTTGTTTCGAGATGGGCTCTCTTAGTAGACTTGCGCGGTTGCGCCTTTTATGATATGGGCTTTTAATGCGATTCTTGAAATCCAGGCCCCATAATTTGATAATGATGATATAATAATGTTTTTTCTTATATAAGAAAAGTTATTATTACCGACACAAAAGACAAAGCTCGAATAATCAACTCAACATACATCAAATTTTATCACGAGAGACATCTTTACTAATGTTGTACTATTTTTCATGTTTTGGTGTTCCTAAATAGCTCAACGGCATCACCGATGGATAACTTGCTAGCACTTCGAACTTGTCTATATTCTTTGATATCGATCGGAACATAAAGATGAGGGTGTTCCGAGTCCATAAATTCCGGTGGAGCTTCGACCTTCGTGCCGTTTGGCCCTAATACGAATAAAACTATCGAGTAACGTGTTTTGGGTTCGAAACACCAAACTCTATGCTTCACATTACAAAATGTCCCATTGCTCCATGCCTACATTACATTTTGCACAAGTTTTTAATTGCTAATTTTAATAAAAAAAAATAAAGGGCCCTTAAAGAAATATCATAACAAGGGATGATGTGTGTATATCACCAAAGTGTTATAAATTTTTAAACCATTGCATAATACTTGAAATGTATATATCACCTTAGCAATATCGCCCATGTTAATAGCCAAAGTGGCGGGAACAGGATCAACCGGAATATACTCACCGGTATAAAATCGTCATAAACGAAGGGTCCGAGTGCAAGAAAACGCCGCACGATCCTACGCTTTCAGTGCTGAATTTATACTTGTTCATTCTCATTTGACAACACCATCCATCAAACAAATCTCCCTTTAGCCCATTGCCTTCCATCAACTTCCGGCCAAGAAGTCCGGCTAAATCACGAATAGCTTTTATGTATTTGTGTATAATTTCCCTATACAAATAGACCTCTAAGAAGTGATCATTAATTTACAACCAATCAAAAACGGAGCTAGAAAATAGTATTAAAATGACGAAATTAGATACTTTATAATGAATATATTAAAACTTTTTTCTTTTAAAGGGGCAAAATAAATTCCTATTAATTTCCCTTTTACAGTCACAACGGAACTTATAACTTATAACTTGTTAACGACAGTCTTAAGAGCTCGATTATAACGATAAATATCAATTACGCAGAAAAAACTTTTTGTAATGTCAAATCATATACTATTTGTTAACCTTTGATGAGGAGAGGCATCAAGACGATCACAAAACTCGTTAGTGAAAGTAGAAATATCATCTATACTCAAACTTTCAAGAAACGGAGTAATTGGATTACGTTCCATGTAACCTTTACCATATACGCCACCAAGCGTCCTCTTCTTGATCTCCATCGGGCGATCAAATAGTGAGGCGTTGACTGCCTTCATTTCCGCCAAAAGCTCGATTGGAACACCATGATTGATTACCCTAAAATACCCCCATTCTTTACACGCATTCACAATTTCTTCGGCAAGTCCATCAAGTTTAAGCATATTAATAACCGGCACTTTGTCTCTCGCCATAATTTCTTATCAATTGACAATGGAATTTTATTGTTTTTCTAGTTTCATGTAGTTACAGTAATGAATGTGTATGATAAACGTGGTGGGTAGCTTTGTATAAATGTGAAGGTAATACTGTGATCTGCTTTTATTTTATTTTATTATTGTTATTTTTATTTTAATTTATTTATTTACTTATTTTTTCAAAATATGTTGTTACGTTGTAAGGTGGCCCAAGCTAGTTATTAATGATTATTGATGTCAAAATAAAAAGTATAAACAAACATTGGTGGGACCTTAGATGTTATAAATCTTTTGAAGTATCAATACAAAAGGATCAGATTCCCGACAAATATACCACGTATACAGATTACATATGGGTATTCTAAACTATATAATGACAATGTAAGAACGCGAGATTCATATCGTACAAAATTTTGTTGTTAAAAAAGTGCAAATTTGATAAAAGAAAACATTGTATCTAAAAGGCTCGATAAAAAGAATATAAAACGATTTCGCACAATAAAATAGTTACGTTATCGATTTTGCACAATAAAATGATTGCATGTTCTACTTTGCACAATTAAAAGGTTACATGTTACATTTTGTGTTTTATTTAGGTGTAAGATGACGTGAATACTTGACATGTAAAAAGTTACATTTTTCAACAAATTTAATGAAACATATAATACTTTTCTGGTATAATCAATTACTATTATTAGTATTAGTATGGAATATTATATAAGAAAAGAAAAACAAAACATATAAACAACTACTTACTCTCTTGATATAACAATAATAAATGAGTAATGATATATCCAATACAATGTTTGATAGATCCATCAAACTTGTGCAGTATTTATTTGTGCAGTATTAACTATCAATACATAATAATTGTGAATTTATCAAAAAAAAATTGATGAATATATCACCGATCATCACCCATCATACATATTATAACTATTAGGAGTGATATAATGACTTAATACTTACTATCTTTTTAACGTATTAATATCACAATAATAAATATACTAACATCAAGTCGTTGTAGTATAGTGGTAAGTATTCCCGCCTGTCACGCGGGTGACCCGGGTTCGATCCCCGGCAGCGGCGTTCTTTTTTCAATTATTACTTCCTAATTCTTCAAAAAACTTTTTTTTCGGGTAATATTGCACTGCCTTACACTCTTCATTTGCTTGCCGTTGACAATACTCAATACAGTTAAACACTCCATGTTCCTCCTTCAAGCCACCAAAACAAACTCTCTCTAACCACTTTTCACAATCAACCAAATGGCCACCATTAACGACCGTCGTAATCTAAAGAGCACCACGATCCATGTAATGGCATTGGATGGTATCGTCAACGTGAATTCCCTATTCACTCTTGGTCTCTTTCTTGGGCTTGCGGTCAACCCTGCAGACCCAAGTTACACACTCGTGGACTCATCGGACATCAAGTGTCTCACCACTTCTTCTGTAGCCGAAAATCTTGTAGCGTTCCATGTCTACTCATTTAGTTCGTTTCTTTTCTCGAGCCTTATTGCTTTTGGGCTCAAACAAGGTATTATTAATGAATATGTATGTATTAGGATGTAGTGTAGTTCTTTAAAATCTAAGTTTGTATCTTTTTCAGTTCAAACTTGTATAAATAGTTGTCAGTATAATACAGAATAAGGGGTTTTTTATTTTATTTTATTATTGTACAGGTATTAGGACTGCAAGAGATGGAGATACTTGTGTTGAGATGAGTGATGGGATTGGGACCATTGCTCATGTTAATTTGAGGGTTCTACGAGGTGGGATCTTGGCATCGGCTGGTGGGTCAGTGTCGGGATGTTTGTTTTTGAGTCTTGCTTTGATTGATTTGGTTGAGATAAAGCTCGGGAAATTGGGTTGTTCGGATTGGTATGGTCTAGTCGCGGTTGGACCATTGGTGGTCTTGGTGCCTTTGGCACTCGCCATCTACATATGCATCGTGTTACATGCGTTCACTCGTTAGTTTTAATAAATGTAAGATAATTCCATTCGAGCCTAAATGAACCAAATCAGGTTTATGCTTGATTAAATCTCACATTATTTTGTCCAATTGCCTTAAAAAAATGATAAAAGCATATGGTTGTCTTTTTATCTTTGCAAGGCATATAGTTGTTTTTTCTACATTAAATAAGTCAAATATAATTGAAGTGGTTGGACTTTACTTAACCTCCCCTTAAGTATCTAACAATATTATATTACAAAAGACTGAAACTTCCGTTTAATCCTTGGTGGTCAACTAAAAACCTGTATCCATAGCTTAATATCTGCTTCACCACCATGTGCAAAAGGTCTCAATTGTCATGTTACCCACCCTAGATCTTGAATAAAACTTTATTCCCACCCAACCAAGTTAGATCTTGAAGAACACTTGATCCTTTTATTTACAAATTTCATGCTTTAATCTTGTTCAAAGGCTTCATCCATGGTGTTGTGTTTTCATGGTTTTCGCGGTTTCTGCATTGTTTTAGTCGTCCTCTCGGTTGTATCGTCCATCTCTTTACTCTATTGGTCTCACTCCTCTGTTTCGTTCTACTTTCGTGAACAAAGATTGGAACTTGGAATGGGAATGGGAATTGCATCGAGTCCAAACCACCCAATTGATCTCTTAATGTTCCCATTGGCGTGGAACCATCTTTCGTTTCCTTTCAACCCGCCTCAAAAACTACTAAAAATTGCACTTTTTGTCAAGAAATGGCCCGACAGGCACCACGCAGGTGGGCTAGAGCGACATGCTTTGACACTCCACCTTGCTTTGGCTAAACGAGGCCACGAGCTTCATATCTTCACAACTTCCTCTTCTAACTTTTCATTCCCAAAATACCCTTATGAGAATTTACGTTTCCATCTTTCAAAACCAACAGGTGCTGGTTACCTTGACCAAGCGCTCGTTTGGAAACAATTCCAAGCTCAGAACACAACCGAGAGACCGTTTGATGTGGTTCATACCGAGAGTGTAAGCCTAATGCATACTCGATCAAAAAATGTTTCAAATTTGGCGGTCTCTTGGCATGGGATTGCATACGAGTCCATACATTCTGATATCATTCAAGAACTCCTACGAGTACCAAATGAAAACCAGGCTAACCAGTTGACCGAAAGAGGTATAAAAGTAGTTGAAGAGATTAAATTCTTCAAAAATTATGCCCACCATGTTGCTACAAGCGATCATGTTGGCGACATACTGAAAAGGATTTACATGATCCCAGATAATCGAGTTCATATCATACTCAACGGTGTAGATGAAGATGTTTTCACACCGGATTACGAAAAAGGTCAAGACTTTAGGTCAAACTTTGGAATCCCGCCATCGAAATCATTGATTCTAGGAATGGCGGGTAGGCTGGTTAAAGATAAAGGACACCCATTAATGTTTGAAGCTCTAAAGCAGATATTTTCCGAAAACTCAACTCTTAAGGAAACTATGATGGTTTTAGTAGCCGGAGATGGTCCATGGGGTGCTAGATACAAAGATCTCGGACCTAACCTACTCGTTTTGGGTCCATTACAACAGACTCAACTATCTAGATTTTATAATGCAATCGACATTTTTGTGAACCCTACTCTTCGGGCTCAAGGTTTGGATCACACTTTATTGGAAGCGATTCTTTCTGGGAAACCATTGATGGCTACTAAGCTTGCTAGCATCACGGGCTCGGTGATCATGGGGAAGGAACACGGGTATACTTTTTCGCCGACGGTCGATTCACTGAAGAAATGTCTTTATGAGGTTTGGGAAGATGGGAGAGTAGTTTTGGAACAGAAAGGTAAGGTTGCTAGAGAAAGAGGTATAAAACTTTTTACTGCAACCAAAATGGCAGCTGCATATGAAAGATTATTTCTATGCATCTCAAGTAGTAAAAATAGCCAAGATTACTGCAAATATTAGAAACTTGACGGTTAGCAGGGTGGCTTAGGCCTTAGGGTGTACATTATGTATAGACAAGGTAATATGATAGTGTGATTTTCTTTATAAATTAGCATCATTGATAATTGCACAGAATTGTAGTATATTTGCTAAGATGCATAACAAAGTTTCTACTTATGTAAAAGCTCTAGATAGCATATACCAAAAGTCCAAATAATGTGGATACACAAAGGAAGACAAGAAGTGTAGCTTATTTGCTAAGATGCACAAAAAAGTCTTTATTTACATAAAAACCTTGGAAAACATATACCAAAAGTCCCAAAAATGTCGATACGCAATGCTAGGGGAACAAAAGAAGAAAAATTAAAGAGGTAACATATGTGTGACGATATAGAAAATATACTGCTTATATATCAACAAAACTTTAAACTTCTATAAAGACTCCATGAACTTCCTGCAAAATCAACATCATAGGCACCATGGATATTGTAAGCAATTATTTTTACAAAAATTCCAAAGTTGAAATGTAACCGATTCATTCTATATATGGTGCAAAGAGAAATAAAGATGATTGAGGTTCCCATTTACTTGACGAGAAAATAACTCATAAATAGAATAAAAGAGTAGCATCTTTGAACAGAACTTTTAAATAGAGCTAAAAAATTCGACCCATTTAATTATGAACAGGCCGATATGGATTTTCTTTTCTTTGTAACGTATAATATAATAATAATAGCAAAGGCTAAAACAAGAATAGGTCAAACCCTCACACGGGTTGTAACAAGAATAGTAGTCCTTTTGTACCAAAAGATAGATTACTGCTGTAATATTTTTGTAATCATATTTATCAGACAAAAAGTGTTGCATACCAAAAACTACCAACCTTGAACTGAACCCATTTTGACCCTTTACCCAACCCACCCATTTTGTTACCTCCACTTTTGAACATAGGTAGATCATGCATCCTTATTAAGAGTTGTACGGTGAATTTAGTAAAGAATACCTTAGTTAATAGCCGGATAATTCACGTCGTTGCTTAGAAAAGGTAACGGTCTTAATAGTAAAGCGATCCTGCACCAGAAAACGTTACTTTAAACGCTATCATGGGAGCAGGTAATGATTGACGTTCAATATACCATCACAACTGACCTTCCCACCAATTTCCTCGAGACGCACTGTGCAAATGATTAGGATCATCTTTCCCATCCGTTTTTTTAAACTAAGTACACAAATAAAATAAAAAAATCTTTACTTCAAACGAATGGGCTTATCTTGTTTCTTAATAATAGCTAATTGAAAATTCTACTCACTTTGGAATATGAATATGGAGTCGGTTTACTTGAGGAACAGACGTACATATCTTCTTGTCCACCGTAGTATAAAGATGAGCTTAGAGGAGAAGGATCGGGTCTTTGTTCAAAAGGCCATCTCTCCATGTTCATTACACTACTATTAGCACTTGCAGTATTGTTAGCTGCATTCTCCGCTGCTCAAAAATAGATAGCGAAAGTGTTTATTGCATTTTCAATTAGTGTGGTAACAATCGGGAGTCGGGACCCTAATATTAAATAATTAGGGTAATCTTTAGTTCACTTAAATCATTCATAACGTTCATTAATTACACTAATCTTGAAAACTAAATAAATTCGGAAATTTTATTTTTCAGAAATATCGGTTTCTAACTTATCAAAAGTAAGTTGAATGATGCATTAACACTCAGAGGGATCACGAAACCGGATAAAACTACCATATAACATGTTTATAAATCATCAAGATGCCAACCTGAAGTTCCATGAGTGGAAGTCCACAACTGGCTCTCCGATGCCTCTTTTTGCATAGCTCCATTGAACTGCAAAGAATTCGTGTTTCTTGCAAATACCTAAACATGCCGAAAAACATACAAAGTTCACGACTTTCTCTTGAAAAGCAAAGACCCACACACCCCTTACAATTATTTATGTCCTAATCGAAAAGTAAAAACTTGATGGGTCACCCAGATACCGCCAAAACAACATGTTGGTACAAAGTTCACAACTTTAAGTTTTCTTGCTCATATATTTATGAATTAAAGAATGTGATCAAATTCAATTATGAACTTCATCACATGAACTAATTATTATAACTATCATTCAATTATCATTATGAGTAAAACACTCCATATTAGGGACTTAGGGTTCAAGAAACTTACAATTAACCCATAATTAAAAAGACAAAACAGAACCCATAAACCAATAAAACTAAAAATGATTAATTGGGTGATAAAAATTAAATAAAACCCATATTAAAAACAATAATACCGTTGATGGAGGTGGAAAAATTGAAGAAAAAATTCCGGTGGATGATGATTGTAAGTCATTGTCACCAAAAAGTTCAGCAGTTAGTGATGACCGGAGCGGCGACTGCGACGGTGACGGTGACGGTGACCGTGATGGCGACGGCGACGGAGCGGGTTGAATCTTGTTTTCCATTGTTAATGAGAGTATAAAAAATTTGTTTGTTTGTTTGTTATAATGAGGAAAAAAATGTAATTATGTAAAGGGAAAAAACAGAGAAAAACAGAGGAATGAAAAATCGGTGGATAAGATTTGTTAAATAGAGACAAAATACAAGTACAAAAGATGTGAAAACAGAGCACGTGGATGAGATTCATATGTACAACAAACTGTAATCAAATCAAACGTTATATATAGTTCAGAAGATTCAGATTTTAGATATACATATACATACGGCTTTTATCATATACGCATCTTTGATTTTATTTTATTTGATTCATCGACATATCTTTGACTTGAAATTTCTCGTGCCAAGCACGTGCCGTCACATTTTTTTATTTTTATGTTTCAGATATATACTTAAAAAATTATATTACACCCCTCGTCGAGGTGACCTAGTGATTGGTATTATGTAATTCTCACAAGAGTTATGAGACTAGTTGTACATTTTGAGATGACTATGAAAAAGATCAAAATGATCACACAGATATTTTGATAAAGTCGCGTACACCTGAGTAAAAATATTCTCTCTCCCCCGATAACCGAAATAGAAAAAATAATGTAATTCTCACAAGAGTTATGAGACTAGTTGTACATTTTGAGATGACTATGAAAAAGGTCAAAATGATCACAGAGATATTTTGATAAAGTCGCGTACACCTGAGTAAAAATATTCTCTCTCCCCCGATAATCGAAATAGAAAAAATCTCATCCGTTTATATACACATTTACATGTTTAGAAATAGGTTATGTCATAATTACATTTCCATATTTTTAATATGATAAAAACGGTTCATGGATTCCTTTAGTAACTTGATCAAAAAGCTTATAACATTACTTATTTTGAGCGTGGAAATACTTCTACCATTGATTTTGATAAAGCTACTCTAATTTGCATTAAGTAATTGTACTGTACACAAAAGTGATGAACATTAATGATGAATTTATCAAAAACAATGATAAAAATATCTATACTTATTTTTAGGCTAATACTACATTATTATTTTATTTAATTCTATTAAAACATTAGATTATGGTCCAAAATAACCTCATGACAGGTGATAACTTAAGTGAAACTTTGTACAACTACATCATTTGAACATGTAAATAGCAATTGGACTTTTTCAATTATGAATAAGACATGTAAAATATATATTAATAACTTTATCGATGATCAATGTTTTACGATAAAAAGATTTACATTCTTCAATGTAAAATATGTAACTCATCTGTTTCAAAATAAGTGTTCACAACTAGTTTTTACGAACTTTAAGAAATTATATTGTCCGGTAGAAATATGACCCTTATTGTTTGCATAGACTCTCATATATCAGGTTTAAGAATAAGTATATTGAGCATTAAATGGTAAAGTTAATATGTTATTTTTTAAAAAAATAAAAAAGTAGACACTTATTTTGAGGCGGAAAGAGTATAATAGAGACTTTAACGAGTTAAAGTCATTTCAAATCAATTAGCTTCATCAATAAAATTCGGAAGGTGTTTAGTTTGTACAACATGTATCATCAATCCATCTAAGAAAACCATGAATAAAGTTATCGGGATCCAACAAATAGAAATTATTTTTCCTAAAATAAATTGCAAAAATAACTGGAATTATTAGAAGGTGAAAGCTGAAAAAAGCTTAAATTACGAGTGTAATATGTCGATGTTATATAAATTGAAGGACCTGTTTATAAATATCCTTAAAATAATGAAGATTTGGATAAGCCCGAAAATGTAAGTTGACGACCTAGTGGACCCATTGAAAATGGTGTGCGCCACCTGAAAATTTGTAGTTTTAGTTTATTTATATTGGAAAGCATCAAAATATCCATTGTTATTTATCAAATTTTTTATTTGTTATAAAAACTATTTAAATGATTATAAGATATCCTCAGCTAGTTTCTTCTACTTTTTCTAACACATAACAGAGTGAAAATTATTCGTACAACAAATTATACATTTTGTAAACATCATTAAATTTGAAGGACTGAAATTGTAATTTTCTTCTGAGAATATATCTTAACGGCATCAAATATTTGTATAATCAACTGTATAGATGTAATTTCCGTAAACAATATGTATAACGCGTTAAAAAACTTTTGGATTTATGTAAATCAACAAACAACTCATCAAAATATCTCTAACAAGCCTAACCTCACTTTTTATATATTTTTTTATTTTTTATTTTACATTCATCGTGTCTAATCCATTATGTCCTTTTCTCAATTGTCAAGCACATGTACTGTGTCCCTTGATTCATTTTACCTTGAGTTATGTTTAACGTTTGTGTTTACATCCCTACCAATGTCATAACCAACTATTGATATGATTGATGTGGCTATAAAGTTTTCTTTGAATTAGTGGTCTTAAAAATCTTCATAATAATTCATAAATAATTGTCTGCCTAGTATAAAATTTCGAATTGTAATGTTTTACACATAAATATCACTTTTAGTCAAAATCAATCTTTAGATCACAAAGTATGTTGAAAGTGACTAAAATTCTAAATAATAATAATAATAATAATAATAATAATAATAATAATAATAATAATAATAATAATAATAATAATAATAATAATAATAATAATAATATATACCAATCACAAATTTTTTCATAATAATAATAATAATAAATTCCAATCACAAATTTTTTCCATGTATTATTCAACAACTTGTTGGTTTAGACCATTAAGATTTTTTTTTCTTTTGTATTATGTTTGGTTCCAAATTGTTGGTTATGTAAAAAAACATTTTTAACATAGTGAGGTTCTAGAGAGCAGGTATCAATCGGAGAGAAAAGAAAGCAGATTTTAAGTCAACTAGGGAGTGTTATGTGTCATCTGATAATTTTCATTTTAATTTAAAAAATGATTGATAGACCTAAACTTGTAGATTTAAATATAGACTTAAATTTTTGATTGTTAACTGTGAAAAATTGATTGGATGAGATGAAGAGAGCGAAAAAGTCAACCAATGAGAGAAGTAGATCTAATTTTAGATCTATGTAATTAGACCTTTATAGCATTACTCAATTTAATTCCACCTACTTTATTTATACTATCTTTTATTCCCTCACTTCTCTCCACACACTTCCCCAGTCCCTCAACCATCCACCACAAACTCCCACTTCCTGCCACCAGCCGCTTGCATCAGCCAGCCACCGTCGGAGTCCGATGACTTTTTTTCAAATTTTTTTTTTTTGCAAAAGTTTATTAATTTTTTTCTTCAAATATTGTTCTTTGGTAATACTAGAAAAGGCACACATATAACATGCAGTAACAAACTAAAACTTAAAACATAACAAACACAAAAATGACGTAAACAAGCAAAGTAAAAATGCATTAAAAATTTGATACAATCCTCATAACAAAAAAAATACAAAATGCAATAACAAATAAAATATAAAATGCAGTAACAATAATGATACATCAAACATAATATGCAGTAAAACAAATATGTAAAATGCAGTAAAATGGATCCACTAGATGAATAAACATAAAAATAAAATGCAGTAGCATATAAAACTAAAAACCATTAACAATAATAACATATCAAAAATAAAATGCAGTAAAACAAACCTATAAATGCAGTAAAACTAAAGATTCACTACTAAACAGAAAAATAAAATGGAGTAACATAATATTTGGATGGTTGAGGTCTTCGACGAGGTCAATGCCAGATGTAACTATTGATCTATTGGTAGATCGGACGGTTTGTGATAAACACATACTCAAGAACGAATTACAATTTGTTTCTTCTTATTTCTTATCTTTTTTTAGGCTTCGTTTTCTTAGTTTGAGTGATTGACTTTTGAACGTTCGAAAATGAAATCGAGATTTCTTTCGTAAACTTCGACATAGTTGTATATATGCAAAAGATTTAAGTGAGTGTTTGAATATGAAATTAGAGCTTGAAAAACGATTTCGAAGTAGAGAGTGCTTAAAAATTGAAAGAGTTGTGTGTGTATTTTGAAAAAAAAAAAAAAAAAAGAGAAACTCTTTGATTAATGTGATACAGGAAAGAGAAAAAGAATATGACAACTTTTTGATAGATAGTACACAATTTACATTTAGTCCGTCACTTCTTAATAGTTACCACACACTCCCCGCATTGATTTGGAATTACATAAAATAAATGCCTAGGATGGTCTGCCCGCTTTTCTCTCCAAATGACCCCTGCCCTCGTGATCCTCCATCTTTTTTACATTTTACACCATTTTTTCTTCATATTCTATCATACTCTATAGTTTCAGACAAATTTTACATAATTTCTGAAAGAGTTTTAAATGAGAATAAACAGATTATCCGAGGAACAAATATGTGATGAATACATGCCTTTGTCGCCATATGTACAACTGAAACTGTTCTTGCACGAATGAGTTCTTGATCATGTTTTCAGTAAAACGTCACGTTTGCCAACCAACTAACTCGTAATAAGTGGTCGACTTCTTTTTCATAATCAATACTTCATGCTTCCAGATTAATCCAAATGGAGAAAACAATTAGTACTCAAAACCAGACTTCAAATTTGGGACAAAGTTCAGAGTAGTTCAGTGTCAACCAAACAAGTCAAAAGCATTAATGTAACATCTTATTGCCACAAATATACAACTGGTTTATTCAACATTACAATATTCACAAACCAAATTAAAAGTAAACATATAACCAAGATAGTATATATTGTATAGATGCATTTCCTACCACTGCTTAGATGGACTAGTAAGTATCAATACATCTAGCACTTGGTCATAACTCCTAATATCTGATCCTCACAATGGCCAACAAACGATCCTCAAGCATCTTTGATCTAGCAACAAAAATCAAATAAGAACAAGGGTGATACGATGATATACAAGTATGTTAGGACATGAAAAGTTAGACATGTTTTATCAACGAATTTTCATGCCACAACCAGATATATCATTACAACTACAAACGTGTGACCCGGGTGTAATAAATCTTCTTGCCTCACCCACAGTTGTGAGTAATGGGTGGGTAATGGGTGGGTGCTAGAGGTTGCCTACTTGCTTTTTCGACCCATTTACTTATTAACGGATTAATTCGGGTTAGTGCTATTAAAAAAAAGAAGGTAAAATAAAAATAATTACTAAATCATATTATTCAAAAAATCTAAAATTTTGGTAATAAAGGGTTTCAGGTCAACGTGGCCAGACCCATGATAAAAGAACATTACCCAGCCCTCCCATTTTGTGTCCTCTAGGGGCTGCGCAAACCCAAGACCATGACAAAGTTTCTCATATTGGATATTCATGTGCATCTTTTTGTGTCTGGGCTTAGAAGAAGGGTACCATGGCCGGATCAAGATGCTGCCCACGAGGAGATTTGTCAAGTGTGCAGATAATTAGCAGCCATCATCAACTCCAGCGTCAGTTCAGGTTCAATGTGGAATTCAGTCTCCTTCCCACTGCCATTTGAAAGTTTAAATGACAAACAGTCAAACACAATTAAGTAAAAGTGTGGCTACAAAGAATATGGAAAAGATTTATAACTCAATAACCTTAAAGTGAAAAAAAGTTAAGGCGTTTGTACCAATTATATTAACATACTGATTGCTAAGTTGTTGCTCGACATATGACAACCAAATTCTTTATGTATTTCCACAATGCTAAATTATAACAAAATTTTAATTTAATACAGGGATGCATGCAGTATAATATATGACACCAAGTATACCATCCGACACATCATCTAATGAGTAATGATAGTGCAGCATGATGATGTGACATAATGGCTGATTGCATTCCCTAATAGGTTTAACTAATTTATCATGTTACTTCATCATATGGTAAGTTTAATGATATATTTAGTAGGCATCATATGTTTACCCTTTGAAAAGATAGGTAGTTTCATACATTTATGATGTTACTTCATGATATGGTAAGTTTAATGATGTATTTAGCCCGCTCAAATGGTTATCCGATCAACTGATCCATTCTTACCAAGGAACTCTTTTAATAAATTAGGTTCCTCCTAACCTCAGGTGGGAATTGAACCAATAATTCTTTCAAATTCACCCATCTCTAGAACCAACTAGGCTACACACCAAAGACTTATTAATTTATTAAATCCGATAATCTTTTTCTTTTACTTTTTTTGAATGGTAAGTTATATAATGAGAATTCAAACTGCTTATCTAGTTCCGACTATTTTGCCTCTTAAGGTGTTTGGATAAGCTTATTTCAGAAAGCCAACATGCTTATCAACTTCAGCTTCTGGCTTATTAAAGTTAATATTCAGGTTAACAAGCTCATATGTCATACAAAAATGAGTTTATCCTCCTTTTCAAATTTCTACTAACCAAATAAACCTAATTAAGCTAAGCTAAACACCAACTCCTAAATAAGAATAATTGATAATCACACAAACTCTGCTGTTCCAGTTATCGCGTTTCGCTAAAGAATAAGCAAATCAAAAAACGATATCCTACATTCCCTTTTGTTACAGCTGATTATTATCTACTTATACAGTTATACTTAACTCTACATGTTCTGCAGAAAACAAACCTTGCATATTGAAGAGACCAATAAAAATACTGGCAAATTTTCTCCAAAATTGTGGCGCTTATTTCCGGAAATGTCACAACTCCATGCTCAGTTTCCGCAAAGCCACCTTCATCATACACACCATAAATCTCATATTAAATCGATATAGCAAATCAATTTCAATGCAGACACTTGAATTATTCAATTAAGATCGCTAATCGAAGATTAAGGTCAGGGTTAAGGTTAACCTGGAGAAGTGAGCATGTTACGAATGGTTTGAGAAACCATGGCGGCATTCTTATCGATCACGAATTCGAATCCTTCTGCACTGATTAATTTAACTGTGTCTTCTTTCTTCATTTTTATTACGTTTTTTCACGATTGTTTTTTGTTTATGAGCCCTAATTTTGTTGCAGATGAATGGATGACAGAAGACGAAGTATATATTTTTTACTTTTTATTTATTTTATTTTATTTTTTCAACGCACTTTAAGTTTAATTTTAATCTACGTTTGAACCTTTTTGTCTTTGTGTTCGGAGTTTTTTATAAAAAAATCGAAAAAAAAAAATTGAGATTCTTTAAAAATCATTTTATAGCATTATCAATGGTGAGTTTTTTTTTTTTTTTTTTCCTGCGATAAAAGCTTTTAAATATGTTAGATCATCGGAGTATAAAGCTTTTTTTTTTTTATAGAAAAGTTTGCCAAAATTGAGTTTTTAACTAATGACTCAATTAATTTTATGTTATTAATGTACTAGTAAAAAAACTTTTGTAAAGCTTTATCCATTGAAGTAAATAGCTTTTTGTTGTTAATAAAGTTGGTGTAAGACAAAAAAATCATTTACATGACTCAATTCATTGTGAGTGCTTTTAAGACTTTAGGTTATTGGTAAAAATCGTTGCTTTTGTGCAAGGTGTACGAGACCACTCGGATTCGTAACCAGTAGTTATAGGACGACTGCAAATCATGTCAGTACGACTTATAGTCATTCCACAACTGATCGTAGTGCGGATTGATCATGATTTTAATACGAGCCTCACTATTTATTTTTCTCAAAAAATAATTACATTTAATTAAATAAAAAATGAAATTAAACTAAAAAAATAAATTACATACATACTTTATAAATTATATTTTTAAAATAAATTTTAATAAAATTTAACTTAAATTAACATTTTGTAATTTATTTTGTAGTTTGTGCTTACCCAAGTTTAAAAAGAAAATCCCAAAAAAAAAGAAGCCCAATTAAATCAAAGTTATGTAAATCAAGTTATATTAACAGTATAGTGGAAAGGTTTAAACAGTAACACTTCTTATGATGGAAACAGTAAGAACATATATTTTTACTTTAATTTTTAAGATTATCAAAATTATTAAAATTTTATGCTCTTTAAGACGAGATGATTTTTTTAATAAAAAATGTGATACACATTGTAAAAAATTTAATGTTTATCACAACATCATATCAAAAGGTTAAGTTGTGTATCATATATATATTTGCTATGTATAAATCAAGTTCATATTTAAGAGAATAAAATTCTAATAATATTTGTATTATTTATTTTATAAAAAATTATACATATGATGAAATTAAAAATGAAAAGTATTGTTACTACAATTCGTACCATAAGAAATAATTTTACAATAACTATATATATAATATTTTAAAAAATAGGTATCATTCCCAAATTAATCTCATTATTGTTGATTACTAATTTACTTATTTACCAAAGCATGAGAATAACTCCACAGTTGGTACCAAAACAATCTTGGCTAGTCAAAGGGTATGTTTGGTGAGGAGCTTTTAAGAGCTTTTAGAAGTTTTAGCCTTTAGTTTTAGAAACAAAAGTTCAAAAAATAATAAAAGCATTGTTTGTTGTGTAGTAGCTGTAGTTTTTAATTTAAATGAAAGCTTCAATTTGAAAAGCTTCCAAGAGTATGTTTTAGAAATGTTACAAGCTTTTGTTTTCTAATTTACTTATATACCCTCTAACAAAACGATAAACTACTCGTACTCGCTAAAGTTATTTAATTTCTTTTTAATCAATTTATGTATTATGCCTTAATCAAGAAACTAAAGAACACAAGTGTAACCACTAGAGTTCGGAGTTTATTTCATTTAGTTCGTCTTCTATTTAACTCTTGATTTATAATATAATACATATACACATATACTATACATATTATTATAATATAGTAGTTTCATATTATAACTATTAACTATACAAATTTTTGATAATGTTATCCTAATTATAAGAAAATGAATATGTTAACCAAAAATATGAATAATTTAGTTATTTATATTATGAATTTTTATGTTAAATATATATACCATTTAATTTTATTGTTTTAATATTATCCTTAATTGTCATTTTACGCACTTCAATTACAGCTACAGCTAGTTTACCAAACACAATTAGAAATATATATCTACAACTTACAGCTACATCTTACAGTTAAAGCTTACAGTTAAAGCTTACAGTTAAAGCTTACAGTTAAAGCTTACAGCTACAGTTTACAGCTATAGCTTACAGTTACAGCCTACAGCTATAGTTACAGCCTACAGCTATAGTTACAGCCTACAGCTCATTTTGCCAAACATACCCAAATAAAACAATTTTCATGTTTTAGTTGGAAATAAAATCATTTTTAGCGAAATATAAAAGGTTCACCACATCACATTTTATTTTAAATTTCAGTTTTGGTTTCTTTTTTCTTTTTCTTTTTTTAAAAAAAACAAGCAATAAAAAGGTAGTGAAAAATGTCATTCAGAGAAACTATACAGAAATGTAAGGCATGTAATAAGTCTGCTCATTTCTTTGATTTGATTAATGTTGATGGAGCCTCTTATCACAAAGAAGAATGTTCTAGGTGTTTCCAATGCAATCAAATACTCATAGTTTCTTTTTTTTTTTCTTTTTTTTTTAAATTATCTTATATAAATTGATAAAGTAAATTGCTTACGTATCATGAGATTTTAAAGGACATTTAAATAATTTCACCGTAAAAACTTGAGATTTAGAGTTCTCATGAGAATTTTAGAAGTATTTGTGTCTTTAAACTTCAATTATATGTCTCCACCATAATATTAGAAAATATCCTTTTCGTAATCTAAGTGGAATATCATATTATCAGTTAATATTATTGACAGAATATTACTCGCGTCAATAATTTCTTCTATTACCACGAGTAATGCAAATAAAGTTTTGTGTCTTTTAAATAGGCATACATGTAATTTATTCCACATATTTAGTAACAAATTTAGTTGAGTTGTCCTACAAAAAGATGGCTGTTATTTCTCCATAATTTTTAATAAATATATCGCATCTACGAAAAATGGATGTTTAATATAAATTACCCTTCACATCAAATCGGCTAAATGGATGTTTAATATAAATTACCCTTCACATCAAATCGGCTAGATTGCTTCATTATATTCTACAAGGGGAGCGACTTGTCGAGTCTACGAAGCTTCGTCAGTATGTTTGGAGTTAACCAATTAATAGGTTGTGAATTCGTGTCAAAGACAATACGTATATATGTCCGTTTTTGCGTACATAAGTGATATGCTATAAGTCTACCCGTTGCAAATCACAAAAAAGACCCTCGCAACGCGAGGGCAATGAACAACTTCTTTTTATTTCATTTTCATATACGAATTGGAAAAATGTCTTTATTTCTTTTAACCTTATATTAAAATGGTTTTATTAATGATAGTCTTTACCGTTGTCAATAAGAGTATATTTATTCATTATAGTAGTACAATAACGGTTGAATCATTAATAATAATTATATTTAATCGTGAAGTCCAACCCAATTATCAATCCTATATGTGTTAGATAAATAGCTATTGTCAACTGGAAGGATCACTCTAATGTATTACATATGTAAACATTTATAAAGTACAATAAAATATACTTAAACCTTAATAAACCCTAAACTCATAATCGGAGTTGAGCCAGCTATTCTAATCAGCATCAACTCTCTTATTTATTAGATAGAATCACTCATCGCAATCGAGTTAATTTTTACAGGAACCCATAATAAGCCGTCCTTGTCATATCTAAAAATGATTTAAAACACAGTCAACATTTTGTATAGAACAGTTATTTATTAAATTAAACTATATAATATGATAAGAAAATTTAGGAATTTGATATACTAATAGAATACACTGGATTTGTATTGGAATTGATGTATTCAGTAATGATTATATATTTTCTTCCACCTTTTAAAATATTATTAGGACTGTGTCAAGATATAGCCATTTTATGTCTGTGCATTTGTATTCTCCCAAGTCCCAACCATGACTTGTACATATGCCCATTGTTGTTTCTTCCATTTCATTTCTATCCCATTTTTCTACACATTTTCAACTATCTTTTGATCTATACATTTACAAGTAAGATTATCAAAGCTTATTGTAGTACTCACAGTTGCACTTTATTACACGGACTAAAGGAAAATAGAAGTTTGAAGCATGGAGAGCTCAACTTAATCATGGGAAACAGGAAAATCACGCCCGTGACCAATATTGAAAAATTCGAGCTCATGCTGAAGTCTGGAGTTAGAATAGATTTAAAAAATTGCTGTTATTCGTCAGAAATGACAAGAAACATAATTTCATTTTATGCGTTGTTCAAGGATCTGACGAATAACAGCAATTATTTAAATCTATTCTAATTGCAGACTTCAGCATGAGCTCGAATTTTTCAATATTGGTCACGGGCGTGATTTTCCTGTTTCCCATGATTAAGTTGAGCTCTCCATTCTTCAAACTTCTATTTTCCTTTAGTCCGTGTAATAAAGTGCAACTGTGAGTACTACACCCTGTATCCAGGACCCACGAATCAGAAGTTGTAGTATTGTGGAGTTCGATCATAAACATACCTGAATGACTACTCTTTTCGACCTTTCCGTCTTTAAGGTCATTCAGATATTTTGGGCAGCCACGCTTCCAGTGCCCCTTTGTGTTGCAGTAAAAGCACACTGCTTCCTTTGAATCATTTGTAGGTGCAATCTCATATTCAAACTTTCTCTTGGAACCACGACTAGACTTTTCAGTCTTTCCTTTCCAAGTTTTTCTTTTCTTTGCATTGTGACCAATAGGCAACACAGGAGCTGTTGAGGTAGAGGGCACGTCAGCCTTCTTGATCCCTTGCTCAATGGTTTGCAGCAAGTTATGGAGTTCCATTTTTGAGGTTTCTTTCTCATTCAAATTCATTTGATATGAGATTATAAACTGATTGTAGACAGCTGGTAGGTGAGATAAAATTATGTTTATCGAGAGCTCAGTATCAAACATCATGTTCAAAGATTCCAACCTATCAAAGCACCCTTTCATCTCCAAGACGAAAGCACAAATAGAGGCTCCAGGTTTGGGTTTGTAAGCCATGAGGGATTTAACCATATCAAGGCGTTCTTTGCTAGCCTTTGCATGAAACATTTCCTTTAGCTGTTGGTTCATTTCATAAGCCCAAGTATTCTCAAAAGTCTTTTGCAATTCAGGGCTCATGGAAGATGCCATGATACAAGACACTTTGTTTGCATCATCATAATGTTTTCGGTGAGCTTCAATTTCCTCTTGGGTTGAATCATCATCAATAGTGGGAATCTGCTCATCGAGAACATACTCCTTGTTCTCGCACCTTAGGGTAAACCTAAAGTTTCGCATCCAGTCCATATAGTTTGGACCGCTAAGTCTTTCCCTCCCAAGAACTGAAAGTAGTGAGAAGTTCGAGTTATTTGCGGAACTGAGAACGGGTGGATTAGTACCATTTTCAGTAGACATCTATAATATAAAACAGTTTTAGTTAGTATGAATATTCCTTAATTGTTTAATTACCCAATTCTAAATTAAGGTTAGGATCCATATTTTCGATTCGTTTTATGAAGAGGTTTGTCGTAATCATATCACGAATTTATTTTAGGTAGACAATGCTTTCGTCAATTTCATTCTCTATGAAATTCCTAGTTCTTTTGAGATTCATTTATTCAATCGATGACATGTTAATCTCGGGTATACTTATCTACCATTCATGACTGGGATGCCGAGGATCATGAATAAGATAGTGAACTTAACAATGCAAAACCCGCGTGGTCCCCGACCCGAGTACGCTCGAGAATCGCGAGTCTCATATCACCTCTCACTTATGTCCTCTCATTAATGTGCCAGTAAACCACATACGCTCCATTAATAGTCCATACGAGAGATCTGCGATTTTCATGGGCTAGCATACGATTCACATTTGTTATACTTAAAACAGGATTTTGTTTTAGTCCTTTAAGTCAATACTTTTGATCTTGACATCATCCTATCAAAAGTCCTCGGTAGCTCCATTGAATGCACAAAGAAGCGGAGAAGTAGGTCAGCACGAAGCATTTTAAAAACCCACTTCTTTAGAGACATGTGCAGGAACAGGCACATCAGTTTGAGTATAGTACTTATCTGATGCATCGGCTGATGGGTAGTCCAACAGCTCATCCAGGTCCAGTTCAGCCATATGTACCATGGGATTTTGGTTCCTCCTCTCATCAGCAGCAACAGCAGGATGATGATGACAGTGACTGATCACTGTGTTGGATATTTTATTCTTTTATTATTATGGATAACTGTTTAAATTCGGATAATTGCTTCATTATTTTTAGGATAATAGATACTTTATTATTATGTTTAATATGTTTAATATTTTATGTTTTCTTGTAGTTAGTTTATTTCGGGAGCTGGCATTAACTAATGCTAAATTTTTGAACTTTGTGGGTGTGTTCCCTGAAAACCCTCATGAGACTATAACTCGTCCACTCGGGATACCGAGGGATTTAAAGGCTTATTGTATATGCTAAATGCAATCGTGTTTGCCTACGGAAATGAGCTGTTATATATTTCAAATCAGATCTCAAAAAGCATGTACTTCATAGTCAGAGAAGTTTTTCGTTCTAATTTCTTTTCTCCTTTCTTTTCACTTTTCATGTTTATGTAAAATGAGGGCATTGTACAGTTTAAGTGTGGGGATGGGAGTCGAAAAGAAATAAAGGTTTAATTGTCCTCTAGAACTAACTAGAATTAAAATCATATTGCATAAAATTTTTACCATACTATTTTTGGGAGATGATAGTAAATTAGGAACACATATAAAAATGGAATTTTAAAATACTATTTTTGATGTGTTGATAGGCCTAACTAACATTTTTAAAAATCTAATTTTTCTAATTTTACACATAAGTGTTAGACATTTTCATTATATGATGTATTGATAGGCTTTCTATACAAAAGTTTTTGAATTTTAAGAAATAATAATCGAACATGAATATAATTTTATGGGAAACACAATTCGATATATGACTGTATAGTCTTAATTCTTGTTTGACCTTGTGGCATATTCTGTAATTCTGGAGTTTAAATTGAAATCATTTTGCATTGATAATAAAATGTTATTCTTAAACTTGAAGTATAGAAAGTTTAAAGCAGATTAAAATATCAATAATCGTCTTGAAATGTCAAAATTAGAAATTTTCTGCTTAGAAATGTTCGATGAGGTTTAATATAGATTTATATCAACAATCAAGATAGATTTAATTATTTCTAATAAAAAGTATGTTTTCTAATATGACCCAGAGTAGTTTAAAAAATTATTCGCAGAAAAAGTGATATGTACAATTCTTATCTCCGAGTTATAAAATGATTCTTTTGTGGGAGATAAGTTTCTAGTTGTTCTGTATTTATAAGTAATCTACTTGAAGACAAACAAAACTTAAGTGTGGGGATATTTGATAACATCAAATAATGTCATATTTATATAATAATATTCCCTTACTTTTAAGCATTTTTACTGCAATTTATTTATATATATTACTGATTTCGTTTATAATTTGTAAAAAGGTGTTTAAATTAAAGAAATAAAGAAAATGAATGAAAACAGCTAAAAACTAAAGAAAATGAAGTGAAGATTAAAGAATCAAGAAGACTAGGCTTAGAGAGAAGAATAAACCCAAAAGGTTGGGTTATTGGGCTAAGAAAGAGGATTAAAATCGGAGTTGTTAAAGATTAAAGCCCAAGAAGAAGCCCAAGCCCGAATGCGGAATATTTTGGAATTTTAATCCAGCCGGCAGTTGAATTATTCAACTGGCGGTTAAACCTAAATATGGAAAGCGGTTGGAGCGCGCGGGTCAAAACCGAATTTCGTGGGTAAAAAGCCAATCCAACCGGCGGCTGAAATATCCAACCGGCGGTTGGATGCGCGATCTGTAATCTATAAATAGAGGTCATAATCAACCCATAAACCATACAATTTCATATACGAATTAAGTAAACCTTAATTTGTTTCTAGGGTTTAGAAGTTGACTGAAGAGGCTATTTGGAGACTAGGAAGCTAGGGTTTGAAGGTTTTCAACCCTAACGAAGATTTAGTTCGGTTCTTGGGTTTGATTCTTATTCTTTTCTATTTACAATGTGTAGTTGCATGTTTTTAGATCTGGTTTTGATTACTTTGAACATGAGCTAATCTTTTAATTGTATTTGCTTAGATGAATGATTATTAGATGAAGGTTTTATGATATGTTTATGTTGATTTGAGTTATGAATGATTATTGAGTTTATTTGAAAGATCCATATAATTGTATGTTGATTAATTGTTACTTAACATGGTCAAAAGACTTATGCTATAACTAGGGTTTGTATGAGTTGATTGATTATCTGCAATTAAGTAATTTATTAGTTAATTGTGGCTTGAGACTGTAACCGATAATAGGTTAAGAGAATAGCAATTAATAAAACCTAATTAATGTGATAACTATTTAACCAATAATTATAAAGTTGCGTTAACACGAGATTGCTGAATGAATTCAATGATCTGTTGATAGTATTAATTGAATAAAGTTTAGGTTAATAACACATAGAAGAAATTCTAGTGTATTCAAGAGAATCTAGTACTAAGCTAAGGTTTATTAAGATTAGTTAACCTTAACCGGAGACTATCTATATTTGTTAAAATCACCTTAATAAATAATCAACAATTCAATAAACATATCTGAAACCTGAATCGAAGAATCACGAATCTAAGTGAATACATGCTTCTCTATCTGATTATCTTTAGTTACTTTTTATCTTTTTAATTGTTTTAAGTTTAAATTGTTTTTAATTAAAATCGTTCGTACGGAACTAAAATGCACCCCTTATTTATTTGTAATTTGTAATTTAAAGGTTTAATTAGTTACTTTAATTTGCACCGATTCCCAGTGGTTCGACTCGGTCTTACCAAAGCTATACTATAATACGAACATGTATTCTTGCCTGGTTGTGTTTAAGTTAACTTTAGTATTTCCATTCAATTTAAAACTTATTATTTTTAATCACTACTTAACACGCATCACCATCTTAGATCAATAAGCGAACAAGATGCTCAATCTTTGGTTGAAAAAGAAAGGCTTATGTTTCTTGAAACATCTGCACTTGAGTCATATAACATTGAGAAAGCATTTCATACTGTTTTAACGGAAATATATCATGTTGTTAGTAAGAAAGCGTTGGCGGCCCAAGAAGCGGCGTTGGGTTTATCGGGGCAAGGGAACCACCATTGATGTTGGTGGTTGGTGGTGGTGGTGTTGCATTTAAAGAACCAAAGAGAGGTTGTTGTTTAAGTTGAAAAAGCATATTTTGGGATGTAAAGATTTGATACAAAGTAAAATAGTACTACTTGATTAGTTTTTGTAAAAGAAAAGAATTTGGCCTTGATAAGAGAGACGTACTAGAAATATTATTTTTGAACAATTTTATATTGAAATGAACACTTTATTGGTTGCACGTATGTTTACATGTGATATGATGTACATGTATGTATATACCTATTTGGTAAGTAACAATTGTTTGGTAAGTAGAATCAACGGTTTATTTAAAATCTCAAATTACAAGCTTTTTGCTTGATAAGTAAAAATTGTAGAAGCATATTAAAAAAGCAAGCTAATAGAAAATAAACTAGTAGAGATAGCTCCTAGGAGCTTATTAGATAGAGTTTATTAAGTTTTAAATTACCAAAATACCCCCTAATTGATAGGTAATTATAGTTTTTGTTGTCATTTTATATAAATGTACATTTACAAGCTTCAACTATTTCGTCAAACACTTCTATATAAAAATATAATCTGCAGTTGTCACAATACGATTTTGGATATAAAGTTACCAATCTAGCTTTCAACTAGTTTTTGTCAAAAATGATTTTAAGATGAGTATTTTCAATGTAACCAGAAGATTATATGTTGAAATATTAACTACTAACTTCCATCCAAAATTTTAAATGAATATATATACCAAATTTTTTTAGAAACTAATTAAAGTATTCAAATTATTCAAAGAAAGATTATTATTAGTGCACAAAATGGAATTAAAAAAACAAATTGTCAACCAAGTATATTCCATGTGATCAATCATGTGCCACATTCATTCATTCATAATTCAAAACAAAAACTATCCTATTTAGACCACTCTCGATCGTTACTTCTTCAATTTTTCAGCTTATCGTTACGTCAGTACATTTAAAATTGATGAAAGACTAATAAAAAAAATACCAACAACCCTTTCATCACTTCAATTATTGAGCCTCACATTTACCAATATACCTACATTATATTCACTAAAAAAATAATAATACATTAAATATAAGTTGACCGCTCCAAACACCTGTTCCTTTCGTCGATAAAGTGACAAAGTGAAACTGATGAAGTAATCAATATCACTTTGACCAAGACTTTTTTATTTCAAACTAAAGAAACCATTGATATCGTTCTTTTAAGTTTATAGATCTTGAAAAAAATGAGAGGCAAAAAGTTCCAAAAATGCACCACACCACAATTAATAAAAAATTAAAACCCTAATTTTCATTTCAGTCCCAAATTCACCCCCATTTTTTATTTTTAAATATTAAAATCAAAAGCTAAAGTTTAATTACAAGAATATATACACAATATCAACATCATCGCCACGGATTCATCGTCCGTCCTCACACAATTTTTATTAATTCGGCATCTCCGCCCGATCGGAGTTGCAGTCTATTTTTTTTTCTTTTTAATATTTAGTTTTTTCTTTTTAATATTTAGTTTTTTCTTTTTGTTATTTCAATGCAATTTAATTAATCAATTAATCATATTTGTTGTCAAGGATAACTATTACTGTATCAATTATTGAAACACATTTCTGTTTTATTGGTTAATTTATACGCGATTGAGAAACTAGGGTTTGTTCGGATTTTTGAAAACCTAGATTTTGGGGATTTTATTATAGATGGCTCAAAATGGTCAGGGGATTGAGCCGGCGTTACTTGATGATATAATAAATCGGTTGTTGGAGTTCCGGCAGGCGAGAACCGTCCGGCAGGTTCAGTTGTCGGAATCGGAGATCCGGCAGCTTTGTACCGTTTCACGTGAAATATTTCTTCAACAACCTAATTTGTTAGAGCTTGAAGCTCCGATTAAGCTATGCGGTAAGAAATTAGATCCTTTTTTTTGTTTATATATCTATGTACATTTTGTATGTGTATTTCTATATTGATATGTAAATCTGTAAATGCATATATAATATATTGATATGTATTTTTTTAATTATGTGTGTCAGGTGTTTGTTGGTAGCTTATTATCTTGTTTTTATTTAAGTTTGTTATGATTTTAATGGTTTTTGTGTAATGTGTGATGAATAGGTAGTTTGATATTGTTATTTAATGAATTTGAGAGTAATATTATTGGTTTTGATGGTTAATTGGTCATCGATTTGATGAATGTAGCGTATTTTATGTAAGCATGGACCACTTCTGGTGTGTTGCTTTGATTGATTCTGACAAATGTTCTTATGTCCATGGTTGCGTTCTAATTATATAACTTGATTCATGTCAGTATGATAGTAACTCTAATAATAACTCAGTTGTTTGTAGTCATTTAATTGGGAACACAGTGTGATCGAATATACGTTTGACAGCAATATAAGTTTTCGTACCTAGGTTGTAGTGGGTAGAATTCTTAATTCAGACTCCATATGTAGGACCCCAAGTATGTAGCAGGAATTTGAAGCAAAATCAGACACTCTTTTCAAATCTATCTTATTAATTGGTCGAGTGTTATATTGCATTCTCGATTGTAAGTGGTTAATGCATATGAAATCATGGATTTTTGCAACAGTGATTGTGTGTTCCCCATTTCTTGAAGTGCCGAACTATAGGCGCTTTCTTAAGCATAATTCGTACTACTTTTAGGTTTATGTAAACATATATACATTATTTGGCAACCTGGACTATAATGATGTCACACATTTGTCTCTTCTTCACTTCGTCAATTTTCCATCACTAATAAGAATTTGAACCTGCACTCTAGCTAAGGATCGTCCTGTGCTCCCGGGTGGTTGTAACAACTGCTATATGTTTAATTAATATGTAGGAACATGGAAACGAGTTTTAAAAATATGTTGTAGAGACTTTTTTTTTTTGCAAATATGTAAGTTATAGGATCTTTAAGGTTGGTAATGTTTCAAACTGTATTGAGTGCTATGTGTGTAGAAAATATCTTAAAATGATCTAGGCGTATCGAGCTTTGTGTCATGTTGGTTCATTTTGTTGGCTTGTTGCATAAATGTTCAATTGAAAGATAATCTTTTTGTAGCTAAATCTCAATGATTTTTTATTTTTGTTACCTAGTTTTTGGATTCAATCCAATTCCTTTCTATGCTATTGCCAAGGCATATTTACATATGTCTCACTGTGGATTACTAGAACAAGGGTAGAACGATGCTTTATTAGGATTATTTAAACTGCCTGTTTATCATCGACCCTCCGTTGAAGTTATAACTAGATACCGAAGATTTTTCTGGTGTAACAAATAATATCACGAAAATATGTTGCTGGTTATTTTGCAATCATATGATATCTGTTAAGCGCGCGTGCACACACACACACACTTGTTAATATGCAGTTGAATATTCTTTTTATCATATGGTTATTCTGCTTTAATTTAAAATTGTGATTATTCCGTCTACGGTGGTTATTGAACATAAATAGAGTTACAATATTCCTCTATAAAGTATGCTAATTCATGATACCATCTGGATTCCAGGTGACATTCATGGCCAATATGGTGATTTGTTGAGGCTTTTTGAATATGGAGGGTTTCCTCCTGAGGCAAATTATTTGTTTCTAGGAGACTATGTGGATCGTGGCAAACAAAGTCTAGAGACAATATGCCTGTTGCTTGCCTACAAAATTAAATATCCCGAGAACTTCTTCCTTTTGAGAGGAAACCACGAATGTGCTTCTATCAACCGGATATACGGTTTCTATGATGAATGTAAACGTCGATTTAACGTTAGACTCTGGAAAACATTTACCGATTGCTTCAACTGTCTTCCTGCTGCTGCTCTGATAGATGACAAAATTCTTTGCATGCACGGGGGTCTTTCTCCTGATCTAACAAACCTAGATCAGATAAGAAATTTGTCTCGTCCTACCGATGTCCCGGACTCGGGTTTGCTTTGTGATTTACTTTGGTCAGATCCTAGCCGAGATGTGAAAGGCTGGGGAATGAGTGATAGAGGGGTGTCATATACATTTGGTGCTGAGAAGGTGACTGAGTTTCTGTCGCAGCATGATATGGATCTTGTGTGCCGCGCCCATCAGGTAATTGAAAGTTATATAGTGTTACTTAGAGGTGGAAATAGTGACCTATTACTTATGAATGTGCCAGGTTGAGTTTTTATTCCTATATTCAAACAGAAAATTTAGCTTAAGAAAGGAAACAGGTAAAGTGGGCAGAGGGGTCAAAAGCCATCCGAAGTGTATACATCCTTCAACCTCTTCTTTCTTTTAAAGATTTTGTTGATTATTGTTTTTTTAATCAATATCCACCTTCAGATATGCTAAAACAAATGAACAAAGAAGTGGTTGTTGGTCAACCCAACATGACCCAACCTGTACTACGAACGACCTTAAACCTGTTACCCAACTCGCCTGACCTGCTTATTTAGCCACCACTATCAATACTTTATTTCTTTTTAAGAGCTGTGATGTAATCTAAATGTTCCCTTTGTAGGTTGTAGAAGATGGGTATGAATTCTTTGCGGATAGGCAGCTTGTTACGATATTCTCTGCCCCAAATTATTGTGGTGAATTTGATAATGCCGGTGCAATGATGAGTGTTGATGAAAGCTTAATGTGTTCTTTCCAAATTTTGAAACCAGCTGATAGGAAGCCAAGATTTTTATGATGAAAGTGGTCACCCAGAAGCTCTTAAGGTCAGTATCAAGACCATGTTCTTTAATACTTTGGTAAATGATGAGGTTTGTTCATAGGCTCAAACACATGGAGCCATATAATATATGTTCTTTTAGTGATATACCTGACAAGATGTGAGTACATGTGACCGTTTGATATGGTTATGACGAGTAACGGAGTAATATATGTCGTTTGACATATTTAGCTTATTTGTGGTCTTTTTTATGTCAGCAAAATATATAAGTTTTGGTTGATGGTAAATTGCTTATTATAAGCTGGAAGAAGTAACTTTAAGTTAAGGTCTCAATGATATGCAAGTAAGCATTAATAAATATGTCACTGAATCCCATAACCCTCAAGTAAGCATAAATATGTCACTAAATTCCATAGCCCTGGCAACATATAGCTCATATGGGTATATGCACACTAGACAGCAATACGTATTCACAATATCTCCTTTATTTTACAAAGAGGAATAAAGCATCCACAAGATCATTAAATAATCATTTGGAATTTATAGACCCACACATTTGTCCTATGTAGTTCTTATTAATCTCAACAAATTCTGTTGTGTAGTAATGTGCTTTTGGATTAGGTTTTGTGCAATGCTAATGGTTGCCTAACGCTTATGGTATTACTTTACAGGCTTGGCAATAAGTACCTTTAGCGTGTTTGCAGATCATGTTGCAGACTCCATTACCATTTATTAATTTTGCTTCTGCATTTCCTGACCCAAACATGCAAAACCTATGTTGACATTATTAACGACCGAGCTTGCCCAACCTGTCTTTGTAATCCGCAAGTCCCTCAATTGTTTGCTGTTCTCATTTTGTTAAGTAGGTCATTGACATATTTTTTTGTATAACTGCACTCATTAGTTTGGACGACCTAAGTTATATATAAATGTAAGAATCACTTAAACTCTGGAGTTACTAAGAACCTTATTTTGCAACCTCATTCCACATTACTTTTGTTCTAGGCTGTTAATTGTTACACATTAAAGATATTATGTTTCTATTTTGTATGTTCCCTTGTATGTGTTGATGATCACTCATTTGCAATTGCAGAAACCCTCGGATGCTGCCCTCAAATGCTTGTGATGTAGCACGCTGCTGTTTTAATTTTCTGTCGAAACACTTTTCATTCAAGTCTTACTGCTTTAAGACGGTAGTTCCAGGCTGCTATGGAAGATTGGTGGACAGCTTCTTTATATTCAGATGATCAAGTGCCAATTTTTCAGTATGTCATTATTTAGAATCATGTTTTGTATCCCAATTCACGACAAGGTAAAATACATTCGGTGTTGTGATTTGTGCCAACACCATCGTTGATTGTTGTTGACAGACTGAGATTGCTAATCAACAATTCTAATTGACCCATTTGTTAGATTGTTATTTTTCGTTGGATATCAACTATGGTTTACTTTACATTGCGGTTTCGAAAGTTTAAAACTTAGATGTGTTATTTCAAATTGGTTATTTCAGCTTCAATTCTCAAAATTAACATTGTATAACCACAAACTCCATTTTTTGAGGACCAATAATCTCTAGAAACTAACAAGCATTTTATTCATCCACTATTGAAGTTGCATAAATGTACAACTTAAAACACTTTGTGGACAGACCAAACACAGAAGGACATCAGAAAAACACATTAAACACTCGTACTCATGGACATGATGATATGTGTAAATTGAAAGTTTTTCTAATTAACCAGAGATATCAATAGACTTGACCTCAGGCTTCTTTACTTCCTCTTTCGTTAACGGGTAATTTAGATATTTGGAAAACTCCTCTTCACTATTTAGGTAGACATTTAATTTTTAATTTAATCATTAAATAAAACAGATATATAAATGAGTTAGATTTCATAAATAGATATTAATTAAAAAAGGAATGATAGTATGTTAGGAGTATATAAAGTATATAACTCTAATAATAGTAATTAGTTTACTATATATAAATATAAATTAAACCTAAAAGTATAAATAGAAAATTGTTACAATTTAAGGTGCATGTAATATAAAATTATTTTCATTTTCTAGAAAAAAACCTAATGTAATATATATATATATATATATATATATATATATATATATATATATATATATATATGGTAGAGTTCCAACGAGAACAATTCTAAAATAAGAACGGCTAATAACACATCAGATGTATATATATATAAAATTTAATCTTTAGATTTACACTCATACATCTCAAATATACAAAGAAAAATTGATGCACATTTTTAAAAATGCACAAAAATCGAAAAAATGGTTGATGCACGATTATCTCTATAGATGTGCATCTATCGTTTTTTTGATTTTTGTGCATTTTCAAAAATGTGCATCAATTTTTTTTCGTATATTTGAGATGTATGAATGTAAATCTAATGATTTTATTTTATATATATGTACATTTGAGGTGTTGTTAGCCGTTCTTATTTTAAAAGTGTTCTTATTTAATCCAAACTATATATATATATATAAATAATATAAATAAATTGTTATTTTGTTGAAAAAAGAAAGATTAAAATATCCCTTATAAACAGTAGAATTATTATGTAGTAATGAGCCTGTTAGCCCATTTGACAAAAAAAGGAAACTTATCAGTACCGTTGAAAACCTAGACAGAATCAAGAAAACCATAAACCCCCCACCCGACCCTTATATAAAGACATACCCTGATCAACAAAAATGAAAAATCACACCTCCATCTCTAAAATTCGACTATTAGAAAAGCCCTAGTACCACCGAATTAGCTACTGCCGGTGATAGTGAACATGGAAATCACTGACCGTGGTGATAACGTCCTCATAGAAATATTTGAAAAGTTAGACAAAGAAGATGGTAAAAGTTCTAGCATCACAATTCCAAGATTTCGTCATATACATAATTCGCTCTAAAAGTCAAATAAACTTCTACCATTTGCCTCTCTTGGGTTCTTTCACAATGATGATAATGATTCGATCCAAATGTGGAACCGCAATCTTTTGTGGCTGATGAACTCCTCAACCGGCCTTTTCTTTGACTATAATCCGTTTCTTTTATTAGGTGCCCTGAACTGACAGATAATAGTTTGAGAAAGCTGCGAAATTTCCGGAGAAAATTGAAAAATGTTCGTCCCGATAACTGTTCTGATGTTACCAATAGAGGGCTGACGACCATCACGTCCACTTGTCATTTGTTATCGGATATCGGTCTTTATAAATGCTCCTCTGTTATGGATAACGGGTTAGTGATTTTGGCAAGATGTAAATCTTTGGAAAGAGTGGATATCCGTTGGTGTTCGGCCATAACAGATCACGAGATGCGTTCCCTCGTTGAAAAGTGTTGGAAGATTCGAGTTTTATTAATCTCAGATTTTTCAAAGATATAAAAACATTGAACAAATAATTAAAATTGACCTTCATAAAAATATTGTTACATAGACGAAAATATTGTTAAAGATATACTTAATCTTTTAAACTCAATATATATCGAACAAATTATACTAGGATATATAATGTGGCCCGATTTGATTTAGACGGCTGGTTTAAGTCTTGAAACCGCAAACCCAAACTATATATGACGGTTTGGAAAATCCAAAACACTAAACCAGTTATGATATGAAAAATGTGCAAACCGGTGTACAAATCATCATATTGATAATACAAAAAGTAGTGCAGAAATAAAAATAAATCTGGAAGCTAGTCAATATAACGCAAGAAAAGTACAAACCAACAATTAGAGTTGTTAATCTTATGGCCTAAAGTTGTAAACAGTAATAATCCCCTTAACCACGTTCGTCAACAAGCCTCACAACTTGAGGCGGTTTAAGGTGGTGTTTGAAAGAGCTTATTTTGAAGCTTATTGATTATTTGCTTGTATGCAAATAAGCTCAAAATGTTCAGTTTATTTTGAGCTTAAAAATTCTCCTTCACGTACATGTATATAAGCGAACCAAATTAGCTCAAGAAACGAACCAAATTAGCTCAAGGTCAAGGTTGTTGTGTAAAATAAGCACATGACCCAACAAAATAAACCCAACAAAATAAGCTCCGGTTAAATACTAAAAAAACAGAAGAAAAAGAACATTATATTCTACATTCTACACAATTACGGAGTATTTTATATCTTTCGCACCAAAAAGAAAACCCCTAACATCGCCTGACCGACAAGTAATAGGAGAAAACTCAAAAACCCACCATCGTCGCCCCAGGTAAGTTGTTCGATTAATCTTATCAGGCGTAAGTTTTTCTTTTTAAATTATGTTAATCTGCATCTGAGAACTTGAATTTAGGGTCTTGATGATCGAACAGTTGAGATTAAAATTTTAAGAACATCGTGTGAATTTAATTTTATTTAATATCTATTTCACATAAGGAGCTTTCATATACTGAGAGTTTGTGTTACTATGTGGTTGTTTTTTCTGAACAGTGTGTAATTAACCAATCCATCATCATAACGTCAGAGAAAAACTAATAAATATATGTATTTGCATGTCACGTTTTAAACAGTCATTCATGAATGTGATGATATTTTGTTTTATTATGCGTTTTGCAATCTAATGGAAAGTGGAGTTTTAGGATTAAATTATGTTGTACTATTATTATTATTATTATTATATTAAATCTGTCCGTTTTGACCCGCTTGCCCAAACTGACCCGCCTATGAATAATATCTAGCTTCGATTCATTGTATGTGTTTGTACATGGAATTGATTCATTCATTTGTTCCTTCATGTATTGAAGAAAATTTGGGTTTCTTATCATCAATTTAACAATATTGTTATTTGTTTCTTTGTGTAGCTATACAACTGTACGATATGGCGGAAGGTTTGATACACAAATCTAATAACGAGCAAGATTCCATGAAGAAAAATAGGGATAATTCGAAAGAGAAAGAGAGAAAGGAGAGGGAGAGAGAAAAGGAACAGGTACATAATCGGGAAGGAGCCAAGGAGAAAAAGAATAGAGACAACGAGAGGGATCAAGAGAGGAGGGAAAGGGATTGGGATAGGGAAAAGATGCAAGACAAACATAGAGAAGCTAAGAGCGTTCATGGTGGTAATGAGGATGGAAAAGATTGAGATAGAAAGAGGCAGAGGAGGGACGATGATTATAAAGAGGAGAACGAGAGTTGTAGTAAAACGTCAAGTAGACGAAGGGAAGGTGGTGTAGGTAACAGTGGAGCGAAAAAGGTTGAAGAAAGTTTGTTGAACAAGGAGGCGAGGACTAGTGAAGAGGAGATGGAGGAAGAACAAAGGAAGTTAGATGATGAAATGGAGAAGAGGAGGAGGAGAGTGCATGAATGGCAGGAAAAACGGGAGGTGGAATCTGTAAGACAACAACAGAATGATGGGGTGACTGCAGGTAAGACGTGGACCCTTGATGGTGAGTCTGATGATGATGAAGAACCTGCCCCTGTAGAGAATGCTGAAGAGGATATGGATGCGGGTGATAATGTGAAGAACGCGAGCCAAAATGGAGATTATGTGGTTAATGGATTTTTTGATAATGGTGGCGATACGGTTCCTATGGATGAAAATGAAATTGACCCGTTAGATGCTTTTATGAATACGTTGGTGTTACCAGAAGTTAACAAGCTGAGCAATACTGTTGTGGATAAAAAAAGCACCAATTTAAAGTAAGATGATCAGGTTCAGGACAATGGAAAGAAGTGGAAAAAGACTAGTGGTAGATCAATGGGCTGGATCATTCCTGGTGGAGACTCTGATTCAGAATATCCTGGTATTGAAAATGATAACGATCCTTTAGAAGATGAAGATGATGACGACAAGTTCATGAAAAGAGTGAAGAAAACAAAGGTTGAGAAGTTGTCGCTTGTTGACCACTTAAAGATCAACTACATTGAATTCAAAAAGGATTTTTATATTGAAGTAAAGGAGATACAGGAGATGACTCAACAAGAGGTTAATACGTATAGAAAAGAATTGGAACTAAAGATACATGGAAAAGGGGTACCCAAGCCCCTTAAAACTTGGCCCCAGACTGGACCTCCAACTAAAATTTTAGATACTTTAAAAAAGATGAATTACGATAAGCCAATGCCTATCCAAGCACAAGCACTGCCTGTTATAATGAGTGGTCGAGACTGTATAGGTGTCGCGAAAACAGGTTCTGGTAAAACCTTAGCTTTTGTATTACCCATGTTGACACATATTATGGCCCAGCCACAACTTGAGGCTGGAGATGGACCCATTGGACTTGTTATGGCACCTACAAGAGAGCTTGTCCAGCAGATTCACAGCGACATAAGAAAGTTTGCAAAAGTACTGGGTCTCCGCTGTGTGCCTGTCTATGGAGTTTCGGGTGTTGCCCAACAAATTAGTGAGTTGAAAAGAGGGGCTGAAATTGTCGTTTGCACTCCAGGTAGGATGATTGACATCCTCTGTATGAGTAGCGGAAAATCACAAATCTTAGAAGAGTCTCGTATTTGGTTATGGATGAGGCTGACCGTATGTTTGATATGGGTTTTGAGCCACAAATCACCAGAATAGTCCAAAATACCCAACCCAAACGTCAGACCGTGCTGTTTTCTGCTACCTTTCCTCGTCCGGTGGAAGTATTGGCTCGAAAACTAGTTGTTAATAGACCTGTGGAGACTCAGGTTGTGAATAAAGACGTAACTCAGCTAGTGGAGGTGAGGCCAGAAAATGAACGGTTTTTTAGATTGTTGGAGTTACTTGGAGAATGGTGTGAGAAAGGTAAAGTCTTGATATTTGTCCGATCTCAGGAGAAATGTGATGCTTTATTTAGGGATTTGCTCAAACATGGATATCCTTGTTTATTGCTTCATGGGGCTATACATCAGATTGATCGTGAATCCACCATTTCCAATTTTAAAGGTGCTGTATGCAATTTATTGATTGCAACAAGTATTGCTGGAAGGGGTTTGGATGTCAAGGAGCTTGAACTTGTGATAAATTACGATGTTCCAACTCATTACGAAGACTATGTGCATTGTGTTGGGCGTACAGGGAGAACAGGGAGAAAAGGTTGTGCGGTCACTTTTTTATCCACTGAAGACGAAAGATACGCACCAGATATTGTTAAGGCGTTGGAATTATCGAATCAAGTTGTTCCTGATGACCTGAAAGCTCTTGCCGAGAGTTTTATGGCTAGAGGATGATGATATCTATTTTTATATTTAATATTTATATTGATATCTGGTTATATATCTTTATTTATTTTATTATATTACTATCGTTTTTATTTACTATTACTACTACTACTACTACTACTATTATTGTTATTATTATTATTACTATTACTATTACTATTTAATTTTTTATGCATACAGGTCTGCCGGAGGTGTTTTTGGAAGTAGTCTCTTCACCTCCCGATAAGGGTATGACCGTCTACATCTTATCTTCCCCATACTCACCACTAATCTTAACTTTATATTTTAATTAAAGATGCTCAATTTATGAATCAAACATGATTGTAATTCAACTTACAGTAAGCAATAATAATAGAAATTGATACATCATTTAGCACCATATAACTTTGGCCATAGTTTAACATCATACGTCTTTTTCCAAAGTTTTGAGTTGAATTTCATGAGAGTTTACTTGTTAACAAATCAGTAGCACAACTATGTACGTGAACACTAATTATGAGTTGAGTCTACCATCTATCGTATTGCGTACTAGTAGTGCATCTCTTGTTCCTGCTGTCAAGATCATCCCATGGTTACGTCAAGAAAGTCGATTTCCTGTACAAGGTAAATTTCGAAACCCATCTATAAAAATCCAATCTTGGTAGGATATATTTTGATCCAAAGATTATACCTTTAGGGGAACTTTGCCTGTATACATATAATATCTGGTTATGATCATCTCCCGCAAACCAAACAGTCTCCAAACTGATAGCCGTTGAATATTGGTAATCCCCAAAGTTTGGTTTTTTAATGTCGACCTGATACATATACAGCATATAGTAGATAGATACTAGATAAATATTTTTAACCCAAACACCCCTTTTATGGCAATGAAACAACCAGTAACGTTAATCAACGCCTAAAATTAAAATGACATTAACTGTTAGCAATACTAATTGACATTATTAAACTTTAAAAATAGGGGCAGCCAAAACATATAGTTGTTTTAGGTATTTTCTGATATAGTACTACACCTGGCGAAAGTTTTGCGGGTTGGGCCTTTTTTGCCATCCTAGTTTTGACCCAATTCTGGCTATGATTAACTTTCATAAAACTATCTTTAGAAGGGTCGATTATACTGAACAAATTCAGAATCATCCAAAGTGTGTTTTGATGTCTCAGAGGTTTGAATTGCTTTATTAAGAAAGTTTAGATAATATGCAGCTTTTGTACTCTCAATGCGTTACTGTTTACAAAATCTGAAAGAAATAACAAAACAGTGTTTACAGATCAACCCGAACTTATTTAAAAAGGTTAGTTATTGTTGCGACTAATTTGAAGTCTGGTTTCAAGATTCTGTATTGCAGGAAATGGTTCCAGAACTTGATCCACTCAGATACAAAGATCTACCCTTTATTAACCTCCCAATGCAACAAATTCTTGAAATTATTAACATGATCATTCTTAAGACACCCCCTTCTGCCTTCATATGGAACACCCTTGAATTTCTTGAACAATCGGCACTGACCCAGATCCACGATCACTACAAAGTTCCAATTTTTGCAATTGGGCCATTGCATAAAATAACCCAAACCCCTTCCACTAGCTTTCTTGAAGAAGATACTAGTTGCATTCCATGGTTAGATAAGTAAGCACCCAAATCAGTTATTTATGTGAGCTTAGCAACCATTAACGAAAAAGTTTTAACTGGTAGGGCGTGGGGTCTAGCCAACAGTAACTAGCCATTCATATGGGTCACTAGACCCGGTTCTGTTAATGGGTTTGAATGGTTCGAGATTTTACCAGAGGGTTTGGTGAATCAGATGAATGGTTTGAGATTTTACCTCAAAAGGAAGTATTGGCACATAATGTGATCGGTGGATTTTGGAGTCATTGTGGTTGGAATTCAACTTTGGAAAGTATTTCTGAAGGGGTTCCAATGCTGCGCAAACCGTTTGAACTAGACCAACTAATTAATTCTAGATATTTGAGTCATGTGTGGGAGATGGGCGTTGAAATTGTTGTGGGGAGAAAGAAGATCGAATGTGCAATCATAAAGATTTTAACGGGTAACGAAGATGAAGAAATGAAGCAGAGAGCTATGGAAAGAAAAAGTTGAACTTGCAGTTAACCACAGCGGTTCATCACAGAACTCCTTCAACGAATGAGTAGAGTTTATTTCTGCATTGTAATTGTGATTGTATGAGTTGTATTATAATTCTGATAAACTGTCACCTATATGCTGCAATCTGATCAAGGCTAAATGGACAGATTTGCCATACAAACTATAAAGATCTTTCATCTGTCATCACACAATGTTGAATGCATTAACTGGATAACTAGCTAGATATATTATTGCAATACTCTTTTGGGTAAGCATTCATGTTTGTTATACTAACTAGGGAGCTTTGTTAACAATTTGGTTAAGCATTTGTAGTATTTCAAATTCTTAAACACAAATCTTTAACTAAAAGGTAACAAGCATTTATTCATCATCACTCTTACAAAAAGTTGCACCATTTCTGTAAATTGGAAGACATATCATCAAACATAGACAGGTTTTCATGGACAAGATAAGATTCATCAACGTTTTTAACCAGAGATATCAATAGACTTGATCTCAGGCTTCTTCACTTCCTCTTTCGGCACAGTAATTGTCAGCACTCCATTCTCCATAGCCGCTTTCACTTGATCCATTTTCGCATTCTCTGGCAACCTAAACCTCCTTGTGAACTTTCCGCTGCTTCGCTCAACGCGATGCCATTTATCATTCTTATCTTCTTTCTCGACGTTTCTCTCACCGCTTATTTGTAATACCCTCCCGTCTTCAACTTCCACTTTAACCTCTTCTTTTTTAATCCCGGGAAGATCGGCCTTAAACACGTGAGCTTCAGGTGTTTCCTTCCAATCCACACGTGTGTTCACCAATGCTGATGTTTCAGATGATGATGGAACCTGAAAGTCTCTGAATGGATCCCAAACTTCGAGTGAAAATGGGTCAAAAATGTTGTTTCTTCGGCCACCGAATAAGCTTGGAATGATCGACATTGTTTGATTAATAATTAATTAGATGTTTTGTGCTAGAGAATATACTTGATCAATTTGCTGTGTTGATGATTTTGGTTTGAGATTTGTGTAACATGATTAGGATTTTTATATATGATCAGGGAACCTTATGGAACTTTCATGATTACTCGTTTGAGAATGAGTATGGTTGCAAAACATGGAAACATCAACAAGCTTCATGATCATTCCTTTCATCTCGGAAGCTTCTTGATCCTTCTATAGTTGATTTTATGTCTAATATTAGATATTAGATATTTTCTTTTAAACTAGTATAACGGGCTTTCTTCCCAATCATATTTGGGCCTCAGCCCAAAATTAACTTATAAGGTTTGAGCTTTTAAACACGCATCATCAATTTAACAATCCATGATTCTGAGTTTTTTTACTAAATTCTTCAATTTGTCTTCAATGGCGGAAGTGTATGTACCTGAAGAGATTCTTGTCAACATATTTATTCGATTACCTACAAAACCCTTGGTGCGTTTTAAATGTTTATCAAAGCATTGGAATCGTGTGATTTCTTCAGATCATAACTTTATGAAATCAAGATCACGGCGAATGATTATTCTCCCTAGCGAACCTTTACTCGCTATAGACAACACCCATGACATGGCTAATTCGATGATCAAACTTCCTTCTTTTGTAAACTCAGCTCACTTCTGTTGGAGAAATTATTAAAGCTAAACACAAATGAGAATATTGGTTGATTTTATTGATCACTCTTGTTTTTCAATGAACTGGAATGGGGCCTTTAAATAGGCAATACATAAACAAAGACTCAACAGACTTCACCTAAAAAACTGGAACTACAACCAAAGACCAGGAACTAATCAAAGACTGGAATATTTCTAGCTTATTCTACATTGACCGATTAACAGCTAGTTTGAATGACTCTTCCAACACTCCCCCTTCATTCGAACTTGCGGATTCCTAATTCGAGACAAAATGCTTCATGCTTCCTTAGAGATAAACTCTTGGTCATCAAATCTGCAATCTGCTCTTCTGTGTTACAACTTTCCAGCCTCACTTCTCCTTTTTCCAGCAACTCACGAATGTAATGGTGTTTAATTTCAATATGCTTTGTTCGACCGTGATACACCGGATTTCTTGCAAGCATCACAGCAGACCTGCTATCACAGTATATTTCAGTAGGTACAAGTTGCTCTTCTCCCAAGTCAGACAAAATTCTTCTTAACCACACCGCTTGACAACTCGCTGCAGTGGCTGCTACATATTCCGCCTCAGTGGTTGATAAGGCTACAGTCTCCTGTTTCTTTGAATTCCATGATACAACACCTGTTCCAAGAATAAAACAACTTCCCGATGTGCTCTTCCTGTCTTCAATGGCACCGGCCCAATCGCTATCAGTGAATCCCGTTAGTTTGAATTCTTTTGATTTGCGATACCATATCCCCAAGTTCTTTGTGCCTGATAAGTAACGAAGAACTCGTTTTGCTGCTCCAAAGTGATGTCTTGATGGATTGTGCATAAAGCGAGATAAAACACCAACTGCAAAACTAATGTCAGGACGAGAATGAGTTAAATAAATTAGTCGCCCAATTAAGCTTCTGAACAACTTCTCATTGGTAGCTTCAGCACCATCTAGTGGTTGAAGTTTTTCGCTAATATTCATTGGAGTAGCAACTGGTTTACATTCAATCATACTAAACTTCTGTAATGTATCTTCAATATACTTCCTTTGAGACATAAAAATTCCAGCACTTGTTTGCACAATCTGGAGTCCTAAAAAATAATGCAACTCCCCCAAGTCCGTCATATCAAACATATTCATCATTGAGTTCTTAAATTCAGATATGAGACGCATCGATGAGCCTGTGTAAATCATATCGTCAACATATAAACTAACAATGATAAGATCAAAACTACCTTCCTTTTTGACGTAGAGCGTTGGCTCATGTTTGCTTCTTTCAAATCCTTGCTTACGAAAAAACTCATCTATCTTACTATACCAAGCTCGCGGAGCTTGTTTCAGCCCGTACAACGCTTTCCTTAGTCGAAGCACTTTATTTGGACAATTTGAGCTCTCGAAACCAGGGGGCTGAGATACATACACTTCCTCCTCTAAATCCCCGTTTAAGAAAGCAGATTTAACATCAAACTGAAAAATCTTCCACTCCTTTTGAGCAGCCAATGCCAATATTATTCTTACCGTCTCGAACTGTGCAACCGGCGCAAATGTTTCTTCATAATCTATCCCTTGTTGTTGTGTGAATCCCCTCACTACTAACCTAGCTTTGTACTTCTCAATGCTGCCATCTGCAAGAAATTTTGTTTTAAATATCCATTTCAAACCAATAATATTTTTACCTTCTGGAAGATCAGTTTGTTCCCATGTTTGATTTCTTTGAATAGATTGCAATTCATCTTCCATTGCACCTCTCCATTCCTCATGCTTTAAGGCTTCATCTACTGTGACTGGATCGCCAGCAAATAGTGCTAATAATGTTACATCATCAGCTTCATTGTCAAGTTCACCTTCAACCGGAAAACGACGTCGAGGAATATGACCACGCTGACTTCTACGTAGTTGAGTAGCAGGGGTTGGCATTGATTCATGTGAAGAAGACCCTTCGACTGAAGTGCTTAGGTTTGATGATGAACTTGATCTTGTTGGTGTCGGACTTTGTTCTTCAATAGGTGAGACCTCTTCTGTATTCTTACTAGTGATTTCTTCGACCTCAATAAGTTTATTCTTTGAAGATTCAACCTTATCATTCCAACCCCAGCTAGCTTGCTCGTCGAACACTACATTCCTGCTTACAACAATTGTTTTGCGTATAGGATTGTAAAGTCGATATGCTTTCGACTGAGAACAATACCCTATAAAAATGTACTTATGTGATTTTTCTTCCAATTTATGTTTCTCATTTGTTCGCAAAGTGTAACACAAACAACCAAAAACACGTAAATGACTCACCGATGGTTTGTTCCCGTACCAAGCTTCATACGGGGTCATGTTCCATACTGATTTTGTAGGAGATATATTCAGAAGATAAACTGCCGCAGCAACTCCTTCGGCCCAGAAGTTATCCGGTAATTCTTTTGATTTCAACATCGAACGGGCCATCTCGACCACTGTACGGTTCTTTCGTTCCGCCACTCCATTTTGTTCAGGAGTATATGGGGCTGTTAATTCCTTCCTCATCACAGAAAGCTGCAAATTCTTTAGATATAAACTCACCACCACGATCAGTTCTAAGAACCTTGAGATCCTTCCCACTTTGTTTTTCTACTAATGCCTTGAACTTCTTGAAATTTTCGAATGTTTCAGATTTGAGTTGTAGAAAGTAGACCCAACTCATTCTACTATAATCATCGGTGAATAAGAGGAAATACCTGCTACCCCCAAGAGACTCGGTCCTCATTGGACCACACAAATCAGCATGCACTAGTTCCAACAAGTCTGTAGCACGTTTCGATTTTCCCACGGGAAAAGACATCTTTGTTTGTTTGCCAAGCACACATCCATCACATACTTTTTTCATAGGCACAAATGGATGGGAGGTTAGCCACCATTTCCTTTGATTTCAACAGTTGTAGCCCTGTATAATTTAGATGACCGTATCTTAAATGCCACAACTCACTTTCTTCTGAATTCTTGCTCATTAAGACTGCATCTGTGGAAAAATCAAGAGGAAACATCCTATTTTTGATCATGTAAGCACGTGCCACAATTTCGTTTGTAGCTTTGTTCTTGATTATGCACTTACCATCATCAAACAAAAGAGAATGACCTGATACCATCAATTGTCCTACACTTACCAGGTTGTGTGCCAAATTCGGAGCATAATTAATGTCTTTTATGTACCTTTGTGTTTTTCCTGTGATAATTGCAGCACTTCCGCGTCCTTCGATTTGTATCTTTTTGTCATCCCCGAGTCTAACGTGCGATTTTATTGACTCGTCAAGGTCGTTGAATTTTGATTTGTCTCCGGTGATATGATGCGAACATGCACTATCAACATACCACACATCACTTGTTGCTTGCTCTGTTTTTGTCTCGACCATAAATAAGTAGTCATCTTGTTCTCTGTCTTCTTCGGCATAATTAGCTTCTTCGGGTTTAGACCAACAATACTTCTCAGTATGCCCATTTTTGTTGCAATATGAGCAATGTAAAGAAGAGTTACGGCCACGACCTCTGCCTCGGCCTCGAGAACCTCCTCTATCTCTTCCTCGGCCACGTTGATATGAGAAATCGGCCTCCCCCTTGATCTGAAACGCCTTTTCTTCTTCTTTTGATGCACTTCTATTAATCCTAGCCTCGTGAGCTTGTAAGGAACCCATGAGTTCATCAAAATACAGCAGAGAGAGATCTTTAGATTCTTCGATAGCAGCCACAACGTGGTCAAACTTAGGTGCCAAACTTCGAAGAACTTTGGCGACAATAGTTTCATCCGTGATTTTCTCTCCATACAACCTCATTTGGCTTACAATTGTTGAGACTCGTGCCAAATATGCTTGCACCGATTCATTTCCTTTCATCCCAGAAGTTTCGAAATCTCTGCAAAGAGATTGTAATTTAACTGTAATGACCTTGGTTGATCCTTGGTATTCAGTTTTAAGGATCATCCAAGCTTGCTTTGATGAAGTAGTTGCTGCGATTCTTGAAAAAATTGATTCATCCACACCTTGTTGAATGAAAAAAAGAGCCTTAGCATCGAGCTTCTGATTCTTCTTTCGACACACCTCATCGTCACTGGTCTCTGCAATACCAGTTTCCACGAATTCCCAAAGTTCCTGAGACTTGAAAAGGGTCATCATCTTGTTGCTCCAAAACTCGTATGAGTCACCCTTGAAGATAGGTATGCGTTGGTGATACACTGTTGGAACTTGAACTTGCTGCCATGGATTCTTGAACGGAAAAAAGGTGTTTAGGCTTAGTGTAACCTGGCTCTGATACCACTTTTGTTGGAGAAATTATTAAAGCTAAAGACAAATGAGAATATTGGTTGATTCTACTGATCACTCTTGTTTTTCAATGAACTGGAATGAGGCCTTTAAATAGGCAATACATAAACAAAGACTCAACAGACTTCACCTAAAAAACTGGAACTACAACCAAAGACCAGGAACTAATCAAAGACTGGAATATTTCTAGCTTATTCTACATTGACCGACTAACAGCTAGTTTGAATGACTCTTCCAACAACTTCACCGTTGAAGTCATCATGGAAGTCATCGTTGTTGGAACTATTAATGGGGTAGTTCTTATAGCTCTTAAAAGATGTCGTATACTTTTTTGTAGATATGAATTGATCCTATACAATCCGTTTACTGGGGAGTCTAAGCAAGTTCCCGATCCACCAAAACCATTGGGGTTGGGGTCATCCTGTTACGACCAACGTGGGTATGGATTTGGTAACGGTAAAACATCAGACTAGATAAAGATTGTTCGATTACAATCTGCTTGGGATGTCTTTGATGTTAAAACATGGTCATGGAGCAGACATTCGATTCTGGATGACGGTTTATATGTTTCTGAGAATGTGGGTACGTTTCTAAAAGGATTTTTGTATTGGTCTGCATATACATACTCTGACGTCTTTGGCGAGATTAATCCGGTGATACTGGTTTTTGATATTACGGAGATGGTAGTTTCATATATACGGTTTGATGAATATGGTTTCAAGAATTCGTTCACTAATATGGGTACATTGAACCAACACCTTTGCGTTATTTGCTATAAAGATAATTTAACCAAAAACCTGATCTATGGGTAATGAAGGAAGATGGTTCATGGTTGAGAGTACGTCGGTTAAAAAAACTTTCAGGTTCTCTCGAAGGGTTCTATCCGCTTAGTATCTTGGATGATGGGAAACTTGTTATATTGAAGCATCCAAACCAACTCTTGATTTACGACGTGTTTAAAAATTCACATGAGGAGGTGATCGCCTTGACAAGTCTTGATAGAGTACTTGGAACACATGCCAGTCTTGGTAGTAGATTATATGGAACACGTGCCGTCGAATATGTGGAGAGTTTGATCTCGCCATCTGATATCTGCTCTTATTTAGATGCTAACTGTTGATATTTTGTATGATTGGTTGATGTTTTCGCTAATTTGGTCTCTGCTAACTTGAAAGTTGAAGCTGTTGCATGTTGTTGCAATTTAGGACCATTAAGTTTATGCAGTTTGTGTTTCTAGTAAGTTCTATTTTTGGTTCAAACTCTTTTCTTTTCTATGCGTTTCAAATAGTTGTCAAACTATAAGTTCTATTGGTTTAGATTGGGCTTGCATTTATATTGCCACATCATATTGTCACTCATTTTTGTAAATCTATAACAGATTGTAAACACCAATGGTAAAAAGCTTTAGAAACTCTTTCTTTAAAAGCCATCTACTCAAATTAGAAAGGAAGTTATTGTTCACAGGCTTAAGATTTCTTCACCTAATGATAAGAAAATTCGTATGATCCATATGATTACGTAAGCCAGACCTTAAAAGGTTAGTTATAGTCAATTTACTCGAGGTCTGGTTTCAAGGTTCTTTACTGCAGGAAATAGTTCATCCCTTCAGATACAAAGGTCTCCCCTTTATTGATATGATCATCTTTCATACACCACCTTCTGCATTCATTTGGAACACCATTGATTTACTTGAACAATCGGCACTGACCCAGATTCGATCACTACCAAGTTCCAATTTTTACTATCGCCCCATTGCACAAATTAACCCAAACCCCTCCCACTAGCTTTCTTGAAGAGGATACTGGCTGCAACTTATGGCTGGATAAACAAACACCCTAATCAGTTCTTTATGTGAGTTTAGCAAGCTTAGTAAGGGGTGGATGAAAAAGTGTACTGAAATGGCATGTGCTCTAGCCAATAGCAACCAGCCTTTCCTATGGGCAGTTCAATCAGGCTCCGTTTATGGGTTTCAATGGTTTGAGTTTTGCTAGGGGAAGTATTTTCGCATTCTGTAGCTGGAGGATTATGGAGCCATTGTAGTTGGAAGTCAACTTTGGAAAGTATTTCTATAGGAATCCAATTGTATGCCAACCATTTGAACTAGACCAACCAATAAATACATGATACTCGTATAAGAGTTACATTTGGGAAATGGGCATTAAAATCGTTGTGGAGAGAAAGAAGTTCGAGTGTGCAATCAGAAAGATTTTAACGACTAATGTAAGTGAAGAAATGAGACAGAGAAGTTGGAACTTCAAGAAAAGGTTAAACGTGCAGTAAACTTCACAAAACTCCTTCAACGGGTCAGTAGTGTTCATTTTATCATTGTAATTGTATATGATCATGACTAAAAGGACATGATTTGTCACATGAAATAAATCAATTTTCGCTCGCCATAGTCTATCCTTTTATCTGTCATCAAGCAATGTAATGTCCTGCATAAAAAAAAATAATACTTAACAAGCATCGGTGTTTGCTAATCTAAGAACTAGCTATATAGTTACAATAATCAGTTTGTTATGAGTTAATGTTTGTCAAACTAATTAGAAAACTTTGTTAAACTTAAATCTTTAATTAATAGGTAACAAACATTTTATTCATCATCAAACTTACAAAAAGTTACACCATTCCTTTAAAATGTAATACATACATATCTTCAAACATTAAAGTACATCACACAAGCTTTCATAGACATGATAAATTCATGGACATCTTTAACCAGAGATATCAATGGACTTGACCTCAGGCTTCTTCACTTCCTCTTTCGGCACAGTAATTGTCAGCACTCCATTTTCCATAGCCGCTTTCACTTGATCCATTTTCGCATTCTCCGGCAACCTAAACCTCCTTGTAAACTTCCCGCTGCTTCGTTCAACGTGATGCCATTTATCATTCTTATCTTCTTTTTCTATGTTTCTCTCACCGCTTATTTGTAATACCCTTCCGTCTTCAACTTCAACTTTGACCTCTTCCTTTTTAATCCCGGGAAGATCGGCCTTAAACACGTGAGCTTCTGGTGTTTCTTTCCAATCCACACGTGTGTTTACCAATGCAGACGTTTCAGATGATGTTGGAATCTGGAAGTCTTTGAATGGATCCCAAATGTCGAGTGAAAACGGGTCGAAAATGCTGTTTCTTCGGCCACCAAATAAGCTTTGGACGATTGACATTGTTTGATTAAAAAGATGCGTCGCGCTAGAGAATTAACTTGATGAATTTGCTGCGTTGATGATTTTTGATTTGAGAATTGTGGAGCGTTGTTGGGACTTATATATATTATCTGGGCACCTTCTGGAACTTTCAGGATAGCTTATTTAAGATGGAAATATTATGGCTGCAAAACATGTAAAAGTGAAGGAGCTTGTTGATCCTTCCATCCATCCATACATCACAGAAGCTTCTTGATCCTTCTATTGTAAAGTATGTGTCTAGTTTAGATATTTCCTTGCAAACAAACTTTCTAAAACGTGATATTTTTTATTTAATTTTTATTTTTTTTAACTTTTAGCTATGTTTATATATTTTTAATTATATGATTATGATTATGATTATGATATGATATGATATGATGTGGAGTAGTACTAATCACTTTGAAAAGGCCATTCTTGATACTCCCTGTATTAGGTACTAACATATGACTTAAATTTGACCCATTTGGCTATTTCTATATGATTCATCTTATATTGTCACAACGCTATCTTTAAGGCATTCCAACCTGCTACCGGTAAAAAGTGATTAACCGCATCATATTTTCACACACTGTTATTGTTCACAGATTTGAGATTTCTTTCACCTAATGATAAGAAAATTCATATGCTCCAATCATTAAAGGTCTTACAACGACCTTTTTTCTTCTTCAAAAGAGTTCTAGAAAAAGTTATCATTCGATATACTTTAATAACGGCTAATATATTGAATAAATCGAGAATCAGTGTGCTAAGATGTCCAAGAGATTCGAGTAACTTTATAAGAAAGTTTAGATGATATGTTGCTTTTGTAATCATATTTGATGCATTACTTGTTTGTAAAATTGGACTTAAACAACAAAATAGTGTTTACAAATCAACCCAACTAAACTATCCAAAAAGGTTTTTCATATGATTGTATAACCCAGACCTATTCAAAAAGATTAGTTATTGTCAATTTACTCGAGCTCTGGTTACAGTTGATTTACTCGAGAGGTCTGGTTTCAAAAAATTTTACTGCAGGAAATAGTTCATCAATACAAAGGTCACCCCTTTATTGGCATTCCAATGCAACAAACTCTTCGAATGAGCAATATGATCATCTTTCATACACTGATACACCCCCTTCTGCATTCATTTGGAACACTATTGACTTTCTTGAACAATCTGCACTGACCCAGATCTACGATCACTACCAAGTTCAAATTTTGCTATCGGCCCATTGCACAAATTAAGCCAAACCCCTTCCACTAGCTTTCTTGAAGAGGATACTAGCTGCAACTTATGGCTGGATAAACAAGCACCCAAATCAGTTCTTTATGTGAGTTTGGGAAGCCTAGTAAGGGTGGATGAAAAAGTATATACTGAAATGGCATGGGCTCCAGCCAATAGAAACCAGCCCTTCCAATGGGTGGTTCAATCAAGGTCCTTTTATGGGCTTGAATGGTTTGAGTTTTGCCAGAGGAAGTAATGGCACATTTTGTAGGCGGAGATTTTTGGAGCCATTGTGGTTGGAGTATTTTAGTTGGAATTCAACTTCGCGAAGTATTTCTGCAGGGGTTCCAATGCTATGCCAGCCATTTGAACTAGACCAACCAATTAATTAATACCTGATATATGAGTTACATTTGAGAAATGGGCATTAAAATTGTTAAAGAAGATCGAGTGTGTAACCAGAAAGATTTTAACGAGTAACGAACTTGAAGAAAATGAGAGAGGTATGGAACTTCAAGAAAAGGTTAAACTAGCAGTAAACCACAGTGATTCTTCACAAAACTCCTTCAATGGGTTAGTAGAGTTCATTTTATCATTGTAATTGTACATGATCAAGACTAAAAGGACAAACTTTGTAATACGAAATAGATCAATTTTCGCTCACCGTTTAAAAGATAACAAGCATTTTATTCATCATCAAAATCACAAAAGTTACACAGTTCTTGAAAATCGAAATACATATCATCAAACACTAAAGGATATCACACAAGCATTCATGGACACGATAAATTTCATCGACATTTTTAACCCGCAATTTCAATAGACTTAACATCAGGCTTCTTCGCTTCCTCTTTAGGCACAGTAATCGTAAGCACTCCATTTTCCATGGCCGCTTTCACTCGATCCATTTTCGCATTCTCCGGCAACCTGAACCTCCTTGTAAACTTCCCGCTGCTTCGTTCGACATGATGCCATTTTTCATTCTTGTCTTCTTTCTCCACGTTTCTCTCACCGCTTATCTGTAACACCCTTCCGTCTTCAACTTCAACTTTGACATCTTCTTTTTTGATCCCGGGAAGATCGGCCTTAAACACGTGCGCTTCTGGTGTTTCCTTCCAATCCACACGTGTGTTTACCAATGCAGACGTTTCGGATGATGATGGAATCTGGAAGTCTCTGAATGGATCCCAAAGGTCGAATGGAAATCGGTCAAAAATGTTGTTTCTTCGGCCTGCGACTAAGCTTGGAACGATCGACATTGTTTGATTAGTAAGATATTTCGCGCTAGACAATTAACTTGATGAATCTGCTGTGCTGATGATTTTGGTTTGAGATTTCTTGAACATGATTGGGTTTATATATATGATCAAGGAACGTTCTAGTACTTTCATGATAGCTCGTTTAAGATTCAGTATGGTGGTTGCAAAACATGGAAACATGAACCAGCTTCTTGATCCTTCCACAGCAGTTTCATTTCTAATTTTAGATATTTCCCTTTAAACTATCCTTTTAAAATATCATTGCCTTTTTAAAGTAACCAATTGACATTTTTGATTCACTATTTATTTAACAAAAGTTCTTTTTTAGTTACAAAATGAGATGCACTACATATTCACGAAACACCCCAACTTACAAAAACGTGTCATCTTTAATCTTTTTTGAATTTTATTGTTCACGTCACTATTTTTATTTGTCTCAAAAGTTATTTACGAGTAAAAAAATAACTATAAAAAATTATTAAATTTCACAATACCCTTATTTATTATCTTAAATCATTTATTTCATTAAAATTTCATTCACGTTTGCCTTTTAATATAAAAGTAAAATTCATATTTATCAAATTTATCTTAAATTCAACAAAATTCATTTCAGAACAATAAAAATGATATGAAGAGAGTAATTCGGTGCGCATAAAGAATTTATAAAACCATATGATATTTTGGTAAAACTATTTAACTTAACAAATCAACAAATTATCAAATAAATTCCATTAAAATTAATATTAAGTAATTTTTAAAAAAAATAAAGACTACTATAATTCTATAACCCATGATAATAATACTACTTAGTAGTAGTTTTTAACTCTTTATTATGCAAAGTATTAGTATTATTGTTTGTTGTTGCTGTTGATAATTTTAAATTTTCATGGTATCCAATATTTTTGCAGAGATTTTTAAATAAGCAAAACTAATAGTCTAAACTCGTCGCCACTATTATCTTCTTCTTATTTGTCTGGATTATCAACGACGAATTCACCGCCATTGCTCGGAATTTGGACCTCCCACAATTCAATTCTCCGGAGACGGCGAATTCTCTCTCATGTGGCTATCTTGCCAACCTCCTCAACAACCACACATTTCACTCCGCACGCGACGCCAACACCGAATCCACTCCCACACGCGCCACCACCCAACCTCCGTCACTGTCCACCCTTCCTCCACCACTAACAACAATCACTTAATCCAGTCCCTCTGTAAAAAAGGCCACATCAGACAAGCCATCCAGAAACTCACTCAAGAACCCAACCCAACTCAACACACTTATGAACTATTAATTCTTTCATGTTCCACTGCAAATTCAATTTCTGATGCTATAACGGTTAACCGTCACCTTATCGATGATGGGTTCGATAAAGATCCGTTTTTGGCAACTAAACTCATCGATATGTATTCAGAATTGGGGTCGATTGAGTACGCACGTCAAGTGTTTGATGAAATGCCCAACAAAACTATTTATGTCTGGAACGCGTTTTTTCAGGCTTTAACACTTGCAGGTCATGGGTTAGATGTGTTTGGTCTGTTTAGTTGTATGAATACAGATGGGATTAAACCAGATAGGTTTACTTACACTTATGTGTTAAAGGCTTGTGTTGCATCGGATTCTTCATTTTCACTGTTACCAAAAGGGAAAGAGATACATGCCCATATATTGCGACATGGGTTTGAGACTAATGTTCATATTATGACTACTTTAGTTGATATGTATGCTAGATTCGGGTGTGTGGCAGAAGCAGGGTATGTTTTTAATGAAATGCCAACGAAGAATGTGGTTTCTTGGAGCGCTATGATAGCTTGTTATGCTAAGAATGGGAGAGCTTACGAGGCACTGCAACTTCTCGGTGAAATGATGCTTGAAGTTGATGATTTGACACCGAATTCAGTGACAATGGTTAGCGTCCTTCAAGCTTGTGGTGCACTTGCAGCTTTAGAGCAAGGAAAGCTACTGCACGGATACATACTCAGAAGAGGACTTGATTTGGTTTTGCCAGTTATTGCGTCACTAATTACTATGTATGCAAGATGTGGTGAACTCGAAGTGGGAAAGCGTGTTTTTGATCAGATGGTTAGAAGAGATGTGGTTTCATGGAATGCTTTGATCTCGAGTTATGGAATGCATGGATTTGGCGAAAAGGCGATTGAAGTTTACAATGAAATGATATCCAACAAGATCACTCCAAGCCCTATAACGTTTGTAAGTATTCTAGGAGCTTGTAGCCATTCGGGTCTTGTGGATCAAGGGAAGATTTTGTTTGAATCTATGACTAAAGATCATAGTATGCGGCCTACCGTTGAGCATTATGCTTGTATGGTAGATCTTCTTGGTCGAGCCAACAGATTGGATGAAGCAGCTAAGATTATACGAGATATGAGAATGGAACCCGGGCCTAAAGTGTGGGGTTCTCTTCTTGGATCGTGTAGGATTCATTGTAATGTCGAGCTAGCGGAGAGAGCAAGCAAGCGACTTTTTCAGCTTGAGCCTACAAACGCGGGTAACTACGTACTTTTAGCTGAAATTTACGCTTCAGCATGTTTATGGGATGAAGTGTTGAGAGTGAAGAAGCTACTGCAAGATCGAGGACTTGAAAAGAAATCGGGATGTAGTTGGATTGAAGTAAAGAGGAAAATATACTCGTTTGCATCAGTTGATGAATTTAATCCACATATTGACCAACTTCATGCCTTTTTACTGCAATTATCGATGGAAATGAAGGAGCAAGGATACAGGCCCGAGACTAAAGTCGTGTTGTACGATGTTGATGAGGAGGAAAAGGAAAGGATATTATTGGGTCATAGTGAGAAATTGGCGGTTGCATTTGGGCTGATTAATAGTTCTAAAGGAGAAACAATTAGGATTACAAAGAATCTACGGTTATGTGAAGACTGTCATTCAGTTACAAAGTTTTTGTCTAAGTTTGCTAACAGAGAGATTATGGTTCGTGATGTGAATCGCATACACTGTTTCAAAGATGGGGTTTGCTCATGTGGGGATTATTGGTAATGTTTGTAAGCATACTCAGATCCTCATCTTTATAATCAACAAGGGTTTCTTGTTTGTAGAGTTTGCAGTGGAGCCTAAAGGGATTATACATGTATAGTTTCTAGTTGATAAAGAAAAGCTTTTATAAATGATGAATGTTGGTTTTCAGAATCTTTTAACAATGATTAGCAAGTAAAGAGATTAATCAAACTCATGTTGTAACTATGATATAACCAGTATGAACAAATTGATACACATAATATGATACAAGTCACATTTTTTTGTATGGGTTTACCAGAAGTGTGTTCCTTCTCCAGTTTATTATTGCACAGTCAAAGAACCCTCTTGCTTCATTCTGAGTAGATTACTTTCAATGTTCCGTAACATGGGTTTGTAGCTGCCATAATTAACCCACGTATGAACATAGAGATAACTCGCAAGATAAATGTGTTAACAAAAAATAGAGCTGGAAAAGGGAAATAAGAAGAGTAGAGAGAGAAGTGAGGCATACAGGCGAGTAAGACTGTTATACGCTTGAATGGATTGTTGAAGCTGAGCTGAGAGCTGCAAAACCTCTGCAGACAATGTCTCGGCCTTGCTCTGTTCTTTAGCAAGTTGACCCTGCATCCAAGATTATGCTGCTTTTTAGAGAGGGCAAATACGCGGTTCGTGTAATGGGTCAAAGCAAGTACTTTTTTATATGGATCCAAAATCTATTAATAATAGTGTGTCAATTATAATTACCAAACATGATTTCAAATATTAATCTGTTGAATATGGGGGGTTTATGCACTAGGAATACACTTTGGGTTGCTTCAAGTTTAAACCCGTTAATTTTAAGCTAATACTTTTATTTTACCCGTTTGACTTGTTAGAGAAAAAAAACCAAATTCACCGACTCAGAAGTAAATGGCTTGTAACTGCCACGTATGAAAACAGAAAAAACTGATATATACGACCAACACATATGCACAATTACACAACCAATCATCCTGTGTGTGTGCACATAAATGCATACTCATGGATAAGATCGGACCACCTTGAGAAGATTATATGACTAACCTTTAGGGATACAACTTCAGCAGTATGACCCTCACTCACCCCTTCTTTGTTTGATTCCACTATACCTCTGTGACTCTCACGATCATTCACAGCGGAAATACTAGCTTGTTCTGTTCTTAATTTAACTAGCATGCTACGGAGATCCTCATTTTGTTTCAAACAATCTTTTACCTTCATTGATCATGGATAAGACATGTTAGTGAATGTAGTTCACCAGTCAGTTCTGCAAAACATAAATTTTCTACGGGTATGGTCGGGTTGGCTTGATCTAAAACACTATTTGTCCTAATAAATTCAACTTTTTGAATATCATGATTTTTTGGAGATTTAATGCATTAAAACTACACTTTAGGAGAATATCTACTTTCGAGCCATTTCCTTTCAAGATAATTTTTTTAAATATTACCAGTTCGACCTGTAGTATAACCTAAATCAACCCATCCATAAGTGAACGGATCAATATTTCCATCCTAATTTCTTCAATGAATACAAGTTTATGAATGGTTAAGAATTTGTAACTTGGACAATGTACCTGATTTTCCCAGTGTGCCACCATGCCTGTTGCCTCTTGATAAGCTGACAATAAGCTAGAATTCTCCTCAAAGAGCCTTTCTATCTCGGTAGATTGTGAATCAATCTGCACACCAAATGAATATAAAAGCTCATGCATCATGCCAGGATGTAGACAACAGATATTTCAAATTGACAGTTGAACCTCCAATAGTAGCTTTTGTCTGCTGCTCTCCAATCTCTCAACAACAACTGCCATATCATGCAACTGCTTCTCAAGTCTCTCTTTGTCCTCCTACAATCATTGGATACGGGCTATTAAGGAATTGAACTATAATACTGTGGCAACATTGTTGATAGAGAGGCACATGAAGTTTAAAGTTTAGTTTCCAACAAAATCTGGACCATTCATAGTGCATTGGGCTCCTTACCATTGTGAACTGGGCTCCTCTTTCAGAAGTACCTGCATTACACAGGAAATCGTCAAAGTGGGAGAGTCGACTGTAATCTTGAGGACAGTTACCAAACACCACTAACATATGTGGCATGGATGATTTGCCTATGCACACTTTAGCCAGTTCAGCAGTTCTTTATAATTCTGATAAAGGGGAATATGTAGTAAACATTGCATTCGTTATTTTATTTGCATGTAATGGTTACCTAAGGCCTCTCTGGACATCACAGCTAGCTTTTCTTCCAATTCATTTTTCTGAGAAATGATGGCAGATATCTTCATTTGCTCCTCCGCTAGTTGTTGTTGCTCTTGCCGCCTCAACATTCCCTCTTGACGCCTCAGCATTGACTCTTGCTATTAATTGATGAATATTATTCATCAGAAGTTTTCCTTTAATTTTCCAAGCAACAACACAGACAATATATTCAATTCAAACGTATTCTAACCTCAAGTTGGGACTTCAATTCAGCAAGTTCCTTCTCAATAGCCTGCATGTGATCTGGTGGGCCTCCCCTCGAAGCAACAGTACCAAGATTACCACGGATTGCTTGTTGTTGTAGCGAATTTAATTCTGCTCTTAGTGCAGCTGCATCTTCCTCAGCCTATTTCAACAAATTTATATACAAATGAACATCCATCAAATCCCAAAAAATGCATATAAAATACAAATTAGTAGTCACTTATTTACCCGATATTGCTCTTCTTCTGCTTCCTTCATACGCTTCTTAAGTGCTCGAACCTGTGCTGAGAAATCCTCCTACGCTAAAATATATTTGTTAATTCTAGCATATAAAATGGTGAAACTTCATTCACCAAATAAAAACTAATATAAACTCCATACCCTCGCAACAACTGCTGCATCTTTTTCCATTGCAACATCCTTAAGAGCTCTTCTTAATGAAGGTACCGTGTTTTGTTCCTGCAACGAAAACAGCAACAAGCCTATAATAATAAATCTATGTAGATACTAAGATTTTACATCTAAACGTTATAGTATTTTCCTAATGATACATACCAGTTCATTCAGACGCTTCCGAAGCATATCATTCTCCACTTCATTAGAACGAAGCTAAATCACAAATTGTATCACATTAACATCGTTAATCACAACAAAATAAAAGCTAAAATTATCAACACGGATGTACTACTGCAAATCAATAGTAACTTTGTAACCTCAGAGCTAAGTTTCTTATTCTCTTCATCCAAGTCTACATTCCTTTTCTGCAACTCTTGTATCTGTGTTACCAATCCACTAATATCACTCTGCAACAGAATCATCAAACAGTACATACAATTCAAATTCTCATATCATAACCGAATCCCTAATATATATTACCTAACTGATAATTAAATTAAATAACACAAGAAGAATTAACAAATTAGCAACCTCAGAAATTCCACTTCCGCTAGCAGATTTTTTTATTCCAAAAACCTCTGATACATTAAATCATGACACAGATCCACGCGAAAATTGATCAGCAGATACAATTTAACGATATATATACATATGATTAACGAGATGCGTAGGGAATATGTACGTAATAGGAAAATGTTACCGGTAGGGTTAGGAGGTAATGTGAGATCAGGACCAGATGAGGTTTTGTTTAATTTTTGAGCTGCTCTTTTTTGGCGAATTTCTTCAAGCTGTTGTAATTAATAATCTATGTAATTGATGGAATAAAAGCATGAATTGTAATAGAAATTGAATGCATAATACCGTTCGCCGACCGAGAGATGCATGATGCGATGCCATTGCAGAGAGAAAAAAAAAAAAAAAACAGTTGGTTGAGTTTTTGACGGTTGTGACCTGCCGTCGACAGGGACGGCGGTGTATAGTGGCTAACTTTAGAAGAAAGAAGTTTGGTATATAATATTTGAGAACAAGATGTGAAACAAGCGTCTGGGTGGTGTAGTCGGTTATCACGCTAGTCTCACACACTAGAGGTCCCCGGTTCGAACCCGGGCTCAGACAATTCTTTTTTTCAGTTTTTTAACAAACTTGAAAGGCCATGTATACGTTAAAATACACAAGCATAATTAATTTTTAACCGAGGTACAAAAAAATGCAAATACAATATACATACACGAATCTGTATCTATATGCCCCCCACGAGCTCAGATTCCCTATCATGACAGTCTGTTCTTTTCCCTGTCCTACTTGTCATGTAACTCGTCGTCTCTCTCACTTCCGCCACCGCTTCTAAATCTCATCGTCGTCTCATGTCTTCCTCCATTGAAGCTGCTTGGACCGTATTATTCTCTTTTCTCTTCTTATCATTTTATCATCTATTTTCCGTTAATTAATTCATGCATTGATATATATTATATACACTCGTTATTTTGCCCTAATTTGGTCACCGACTGTACAACATTGTTGTTATTAGATTTGATTATAGTTATAAATTTTGAAGCAATGAGGTTTAGGTTTACGAATTACTGAAAATTTGTGCTATTTTTTAAGTGCTATAATGAGGTATTGAAGCAAGAATTAAAAGTGTAATGTATGTATATCAACTGAATTAGATGTATGATGATTATACTGTAGCAAAACTGTGGAACGTAAGTTGTAATGATGGATGTAATTATGAAAATGAGATGGAGATGATGAATTGATGATGATGATGATGATGATGATGAGTGAACTTGAGGTGAGGGATAGTCATAATAGGATCGATTATGTGGATTAGATCTACGTCATAGAGAAGTAAGGTTAGACAAATCGTTCCGACTGAATATTCCCGAATATAAAAAGTTGAAATATGAATTGATATGCTTATGTGTAATTATAGAAAGTGAAACGGGGAGTTGGATGGTGACGTTCCATGGTCTTCGATTTTCTAATTATTTTTTATATATCAAAATTTATGAAGTGACTACAGCTATGAAATAGATAAATCCATCACCAAACAAGTATAACCGTAGGATCTTTTGTGGTTGAGTTAGTTTGCCATTTATTATCCAAATTTTAATGTACAATTCATAGAGTTTCGCAATTTGAAATTTATTGAGGTGTATCGGTAGAACCAGCAAGTGAATTGTGAATTGATATGTATGAGAAACTTCTTAAGTCATTCTACTTTCAGGCAAGTTTCACATTCATTCTACTTTTAGGGAGACTTCAAAAGATACTTCTTCGAAAAATTCACATACAAACCAATTGTGTTACGTTGTCATGCAATTACTTGTTCTTTTTATCTTTTCTTTTTTCTCGTGTCAAACAGTTGTAGAATTTTTTTTATAAGAAGCACTATATGTTGATATCTTACAAGAAGTAGATTGCTGGTTTCTCAATTTCATAAATTAACATTCGATTGGTTATTATTTCCACATATTTAATTTGATAAACGAAACTTCTGTATTCATGTAGTTAGTAGTAGTCCATGATTAACATAATCCTTGTCGTTATGTAAGATTTAAAATGCTATGTTATATTTAATAACATGTAGTTTAATCTTTTTATATACCTCAAGTCCTGTTAATACTGAGCTTTTTGTTCAGTCAAACACCACATTGTTGGATACACTTTTTTCTGTTAATGTAAATTTTGATATTCTTGTGGAGTTCTGAGATGGAGGATTGTTGCTGACTTGTTCATTTTATTCATTCTTGCAGTACTTGATCACTCATTTCAGTGACTTTCAGCTGTCGTGCGTCGGTAGCTTTATTCTTCATGAAGCTGTATTCTTCTTATCAGGACTTCCTTTCATTTTCATAGAAAGGGCAGGATGGTTCAAAAAGTACAAAATTCAGGTCTCAATAACTTCTGTACCCTTTGACTAAAATCTATTGCACTATACCACAAATTCAGAAACATCTTTTAACTGCACCCGTCTTATTATTGTCATCAACTACTAACATTTTCTTTGCAGGACAAAAATAACACCACTGAAGCTCAAGAGAAATGTATTACTCGATTACTGTTGTATCATTTTTGCGTCAACCTACCTGTTATGCTTGCTTCCTATCCAGTCTTCAGATCCATGGGAATGAGAAGTAGTCTTCCGCTGCCGTCCTGGTATTTCCAGGTTCTTTATATACTAATGCTTTACTTGTAGATCTGTATGTACTGGAGGTGGCAAGATGGACGGATCTGGTGGGTTGGGTGATGGGTCAAAATGGTTTGTGTTAAAATGACCTTTTTAATATGTGCCGGATCGCGTCAGATTGCTCTGCAAACACTTATATGTTCTTTTTCAAATTTAATTCCAAAAGAATGTATTAGTTATGATTACGAATAGTCGAATACGTTATTATTACAATTATAATCTAATTTTGTCAGTAACTCGATTTAGGTGTTTGTATGCATAAAATCTATACTTCACATGACTTTTAACCCATCTGATCTGTTCCCTTTTAGCTAGAATTTTGTAATTGGTCCACATGATATGTTTGAGATTATAGTTAACCCAAATCGACGCATATATGATTACCCGGATCAAAATTACTATCTCTAGCATGTACCTGTGAGTGCTACTGGATTATCTATATCTTGTTTTTGGAAGTTATATTCTGTTTTACATACTTTAATAAAAGTCCTATTCTTCTTCTGTCTGTTTTACATTCTTTTTTGTGTTTTTCTTCTGGTAAGTAATTCATTTGCTTTTTTACTACACAGGAAAGTCATATCAACTCAGATTCTATTCTACTTCATTGTGGAAGATTTCATATTTTACTGGGGACACCGGATTTTACATACCAAATGGCTGTACAAGCATATCCACAGTGTCCATCATGAGTACGTGAAGGCACCCAGTGGTGTTATGGTCTTCTGATTCTGTTGCATCTGTCTATTGTTCTTTGTTATTGTATATATTAATGCTATACTTGGAAAAATTGGTTGGCCGGGTAATGTGTCAAAACTCGTAGTTGTTGGGTATGAGTCGAAACAGTTCTGGTTGGGTTGGGTTGATCCAAAATTGTTATAGTTATTTATAGATAATAGATAATCAGTGTGTTAAATAAGCCTACAAATAGTACACTGTTACAAAATAATTGAAGTTATAGATATCTAGTTTTTTGAAAGGACTGATGGCTGTATCCATTTAAATACGATGGCAATTTTTGACCTGTTCCTTTTTAGCTAAATACCTATTATTTTACCCATTTGACCCGATAGAGATATAAAATTAGCCAAATTGACCCATTTATAAGTAAATGGGTAAAAATGCTACCTATGATTGATGCATATGGTATTATTTAACAGGTATGCAACACCTTTTGGATTGACTTCTGAATATGCTCACCCTGCTGAAATTTTATTCCTTGGGTTTGCTACAATTTTCGGGCCTGCTATCACGGGGCCTCATCTGATAACTCTTTGGTTGTGGATGATGGTGAGAGTTCTGGAGACGGTTGAAGCACATTGTGGTTACCATTTTCCGTGGAGCCCCTCAAATTTTCTGCCTTTATATGGAGGGTTAGTAAGCTTACTTTGAATTTAACATTCGTTTTTAACAAAGGGTGCTTAATCGCTATTTTCCATTGAATTTCTTAGGTCTGATTTCCATGATTATCATCACCGGCTGATCTATACCAAGTCAGGAAACTACTCGTCAACTTTTGTTTATATGGACTGGTAACGCTCTAAATGATCGTTTGATTATTGCAACTTTAAGTCGTAGTAATTAGTTTGTTAAATTTACGTCTGATTAAGGTAATATAAAATCACATATTTATCCAGTCTCTAACGGATGAAACTGGTAAAGTCAAAAAAAGATTAGCTAAAAACGGGTCAAATGGGTAGAGACTCGTCTTAAGTGTATTTCGAATGCATAAAAACCTTTTAAACCATTTTATTCTTGAAATTTGGATTAATTATTGAAATTGTATGAATTTGTAATCATATTTTGAAGAAGTATTTTGAGTCAATCCAGCCCAACCCGTCCTGTTTTGGTCTGTTTATGCATTATTCGGTGATTTTACCAAAAAAAAAAATTATCCAGGATATTCGGTACAGACCATGGCTACAGAAAACTGAAGGCACTGAAAAGTGAAGAGGTTGCTGAGATTAAAGAGAACTAAAAGCACCAACTAGAACAAGCTTTTGGACTGCATCAAGTATGTATACTATGACAAGGTATTCGTTCTGATCCCACCCAACCTCCCGTGTTAGCGACTTAATAGATACCGTTGTAGAACCAGTTCAAAGTTTCTTCTGAGATGAAAGAACTCGCGCAATCTTTTAATTTTCAGATGTTGTGTTCTTTTTTTTCTTTTCTTTTTTCTTTGGATGTGCCCGTGTTCAGACTTGTACCATTCTATGCATCTAGTTCAGAGGTGACAAATTTGGTCTATATGACTCGGATAAAAAAAAAAAGCGTCCAGACAGGTCAAGCTAATCTGATCTAACCCATTTGAGCCATGCCTTTGATTCCGATTCTTGTTGAAAAGCAAACCATTTGATCTGATTCAATTTGACTTGACCTTTTGCCACATGTAGTTAACATTTGAAAACGCTATGTCCAAAACTAACTTAGAATTGTTGCGCTACCATTATTCATATGCTTTCAAAAGCTGTCCAGTATATATTTTGGACCACCATAAACTTGATGTAACTGATATAGACTACCATAACCGATGAACATGAATATTAATTTGGCCGAATTTTAAACTAAATAAAGAAAATAAAATCACCCAGTTATTTCATATTTCATGCAAGGCCTAAGCTTGATCGTTGTAACATTCACTTCGTCCGTTTGTATAATGTCACAGCATTCTCTTCTAGCTCCTTCCTGAAAACAAAGATAAAAAGATTAATAATAAATAAACAAGAAAATAAAAAATATATAAATTGTTAACCATTTAATTTAATGCTAATATGTTGTTCATCATACATCTTTTAAATGCTTCCTAAAAATGTACTCACCATATTAAGTCTCTTCACCGGAGAGATAACAATAATCTTTTCCACATAATCTGCTGAGTGATTTCCATTCACCGAGCAAGGCGGCAGCCGCTGTGGAAATCTCCGAACATAGCTCATCACAACATGTCGCCGCCCTCCTCCGACATCGGATTCCTCCACAGAGTCGAAGTAAAAATAATGAGGAATATCACAATCATCCTTGTTGAGACTCCTGGTGTTCCCCATGAAACCGGGTCGGGCTCCACTTCGCCACTCACCAAACGTCTTAAGGGGTAACTGTAAAAGGCTCGGAGTGATGTATTTCTCGTAAAGGTGCACGGAGTAGCCCCAAGATGAAGAGAAGCTCCAATTTTTAAGGTGGTCATAGCAAATGCTTTGCTGAAGTAGTCTTGACTGGTCGGTTTTTGCTGCTTTCATTAGATGTTTCAGTGATTGGGGGCGGTCCATGGCGGGGAATAGCGGATGTACAGCGTCAAGGTGGTGGAGGGACACCAACGGAGTTTGTGGATGTGCTGATAAAAGACCCGATATGTCCTGACGTAGATCAATCTGCACGAAAAGGGTTTTAAAAGTCAGCATAGATGTATTTTTACGCGGTTATTGTGTATGCAAACTATTGGTGATTGATGTAATCTTGCAAAAAACTTGTTCTTCCAACATTTAGTAAGACATGATTCATCATCAAGAGACAAGAATTAGTCTAAAAATCGCTGATTTGGACTAATTATGAGGAATCTTGATATTGATTCTTTAAATCAAATGGTTATTAGGAAATTTACCTGATGAAAACCCTTTACTTGAGTAAGTGAAACCCCCAAATCAGCCACACAAGATTGCAAAATATGATCACTAACATGAAGATTTTGGTACCTATTTAAACACAAATCTAAATTCTTGGCCAAAATTTCAGCAAGAGGGTAACTGAAAGCAATTCCAGCACCACCAAAAGCCATTCCAAATGAATATAGACTATTAGACATAATAGTTTCTGAATTCATACCAATATAATAGTAACCATTATGATCATATTTCTTCAACACCTCCACCAAATTCTCCAAAAAGAGCACAGTGTCATCATCCGCCATTACATACCACCTCACGCCTTCGTTCTCAGCATTAAACGTATCTATAATCACTCGTGCAATTCGAATATAACGGGTTACAACTTTTTTGTTCGTACTCTCACTGGAAACTCGAACAGGTGGTGAAGTGGCAGGCCACGGTAAATGTTCGATAGGTGTTTGATCAAAAAACAGGAAACCACGACTTACATTCGGCTGCCACCATGATTCGATGTGGTGTTTCTTAGCATTCCAAGTTTTTACGGCACCCACGATACCAAACACGATATCGGAGATGTTGGTAGGGGTAGTTTGGGGATTTGGGTAGATAGTACCATGGGTATTCTTGAAATAGTTGACATTGAAACATGGCAATAAGATTTCTGTTGTTTTGGAACCAGGACTGGTGTAGAAGATCATAATCAAGATTATGATTAGGAATAATGAGATTATGATAAACGATTTGCATAATCTTCTTGTTTTTGATTTTTTGTGGATTTGTATTAACATTTTTGAATGAAGGGAAGTGAATTAGTGACTTGATTGTTGAAGCAATTTTTGTTTATAAGTTGCTTGAAATTGTAACTTTTGATTTGATACTTTAAGCTTTGTTGATTCTTCATGTGAATGTTAATCATGTAAAAGTGAATGTACTTAAAAGAATTAATCATGTAAGAAGGTTTTTTAAGCTGTTTTTAATGCTTTAAGGCTTGATGAATGCGTGATTAATGTTGATACCAGAAATAAACAAGAAAGAGTGAATAGTGTGATCTAAAGCTATGGTTTCTTGATGGCTTTTATGTTCATTTTTATTTTACACTTTTTACCCCTCAAATTATTTATATTTACACATTCAACCCCTCATCTCAGCATAGCAACATAGGAACTGCCTATTAGTATTAAGATAATTATTTTGAAACTGTTACAAAAAATAAGTTGTCTATTTATTTATGTCTTTTATTTTCTAGTAACTTTTAAGAGAAAACATATATGAATTTTTGAACTGTTATGAGGATATATATGAACCTAATTATGTGTAACAAAAACACAGAAAAATAAAATTTTGGCGAATTTGAATTATTTTTTACAATGTACTAGTTACAATGACGCCCTTAAAACTGCGAATAAATATATTGCAACTCCAAAAAAATATACTAGATCAAGAAAACGAGATACACGTGAATAAGTTGATGCTCGAGCTAGAGTTAAACCAGCATTCGACCATCGAGGATTCAACTACATTTCACATATAAACATAAAATTGTTAATAACCAAATATTTTTAATCATCAACATATATGGTTTCCTGTTGAAACACGCCCCCAAAAATCTTCCTCACTTCTGCTTTTGACTCTTTCGGTTTGGGCTGCACTGGGGCCACTTTTTTAGCTGCCGGTTTTTTAACCACTGCTTGCTTAGGTGGTAAGGTTCGAGCTTTGGCTTGACCTCTAACTGTTGCAATTTGCACTTTTGGTAACTCAATGGGGTTGTTTTTAACTGCTGTTGTGAACCCTGAGCTTAGTTTTTGCCATGAGAGGGCTAACCCTGGTGCACCATTTTGGTCTGGGGTCTCTTCGGCTATGGGCTCAGGTTCTTCGGTGGGTTTGTTGGCAGTTTTGAATCTGTCCATGAGGTCTGTAAATGACTTTCGGGCTGTTGTGGCCCGTTCCTGGACATCTGCAGCTAAAGTTGATGATGTGGCTTCTGGTGATTCCAGCTTTTTTACCTGGTTTTCAGCTACTTCGGCTGCTTCTTCTGCAGCTTTTACAGCTTCCTCGGCTTTTGCTTTTGCAATGGCTTCTGTATATGCTTTTCGTCTACCGTCCTCAGGAATTGCACTAGAAGAATACAATTCAGTATTAGTTACATTAATAGAGATGATTATGGTTGAATAACGGGTCAAAATGAGCGTAAACTATATTATGACTGTATTAATCTAACTTTTTGAATATTGGATTCAGGTTGCTGAACAAATCAAAAACACACTTCGAACGACATTCAACCTATTTGACCCATTAACCAACTCATCTTTAAGTAAATTCCTTTTTTATCTGTTCGAGATAAAACACAGCCCAAATCGACCAATTCGTAAACAAGTCGAAATTGTCACTTTAAACATAAATAAAAATTGAAAGAAAAAAAAAAAAGATGCCAATTGCAAGACATTCCTCCTGCATTCACATTTTTACACATTACCTGAAAAGTTCACTCACTGGCCTTGCAGTTGCATCAGGACTTGTAGCAACTTCCACAACCTAACAAAAACAATAACTCATATTGTCATCTAACGAATAACATACGTATCAAAAGTGATTACGTGATATTAAATATTCAGAATCATATATATACTGTAATAAAACTGGTGTAGGAACTATTGTTTGGTTGTAACTTTTCATGTTTTTTAATAACCAGAAACACATATGTTTGAATGTTTGACAACATCTTATAATATACAAACATACTAGACAAATTGGCTAAAAATGAAATTATTTATAGTTAGAGTTTATACCTTGTTTTCAGCCACTTCTGTGTTGGAGAAAACATCTGCTACCAACGCTGCGATTTGTGACTTTGCTACCTACATTTTCATGATCAAAATCCAGTCAGATATGAACAAAACGTGCATAATCACCGGGTCACAACAAAGTCAATTGCATACATTAAAGAAACAATGGCATACATTACATTACTTTGTAGTCGTTTTCCCCGCTGATCCCTTCAGCAGTCACAACAAAGTTGTATGAGCTCTCAGAAGAATAATCATCAGTCAACTTGGTCTTGATCAAAGTATAGTTCACATCGGTTGCTATTAAACCATCAAGAAACTCTTTCAAAGTCAACGGCTGTGACTTTGCAAACAAGTTGTTGAAGAATGATGAGAGCCCATCAAGGACATTGTTGGTTGAGGTGAAAGCTTGTGGTGCAGTGTCATAGATTATGGTGACGTGGCTAACACCAGCTAATTGAGCACCTTGAATGAACTGAAGGGCTTCTGATGTGGTGACCTCTGTTGTGGGACCGTTTTCACCTGGACCAATTGTGACTACGGCTTTAGTGGCGTTCCCAATTGCTTTTGCGATGGCTTCAGGATCTTGGAAGCTGGATTCAACTGCGTTAAGGCGTTTGGATTCTTCAGTTGAGATAACCTGCAAAGTTTATAGAAAAGCGTGTATTGGATCAGTATTATGTATGATACTAAAAATGTACATGTGGCAAAATGGGCGGGTTGAGTGGGTTGAGTTTTGGACTAAACACATATCTGAATGTCAAACTGGGTTGAGTTGAGTTGAGCTAACTCGTATACACTTTTTAATCCAGTTTATTATGGGCTAAATAACTAATGTACTTGATGCGATTAGAAAAAAATAATCCAACTTAAAGTGATTAACTAGGTTTTTAGGCATTGGCATACACTTTGGATGACTTTCAATTCATTTGACCCGTTAGAGATAAAAGGCAACCCAAATCGGCCCATTTTATAAGTAAATGGGTCCAAATTGCTATCCTAATCCGTAACAATGGACAAGTTTTATGTTTAGCATTATTTAATTCGTATTCAAGAGTTAAAATTAACTTGTTAATTAATACTTCTAATATCCAAAACATACATATTCACTCTAAAACCAAAGTGATATCCCCTCCGACCACAACAAACATCAACTGTAAGTCTATAACATTAAAAAACGGATCGTAATTTCCAGATGTATATATTTACATTGTTATATATCAAGTTTGTAGTATCATCATTTATAAAAGACTCATCTAAACATGTAAATTACATGCATTATCCCAATCCATAATCCTACCCATGATTACAATTGAAGGAAGATCGAAGTTTTAATTCAGTTTCTTATTGTATCTACTGAATCTTAATAGTGCATAAACATCAGGGCTTCTTTGAAGGTTCGTCATATGTGAGACCACACAGGGCCTTCAAGATTACACTAAACAGACAAATATTTACTATCACTTAGCATTAGCCATTGGTTGAAATTGCTTGAACCATCATCTAATTACAATAAAAATAAATAAATATTTCACACTCGAATTAAAACTCAGAGATAAACCTAACCTTATAACTAACAGCCAACCGCGCCAAATCTTGAGCAGCACCAAGCTCCGTCACACCAGCTCTAACACTAAATCCTTCCCTAAGCAAAGTCTGCGCAATTCGAATGCCAGCCTGTCCATTTGCACCAGCCACAAACACCGTATTCGGATCTTTTCGTTTACCAAACAACGTACCACCCGATGCTCCCGGATTACTAACAACTGGTATCAACGACTTCATATCCGATACCTTCCCAAAGTCAAAACTAAACCCAAACCGGTTCAAATTCTCCGTTTCACTGTCATTTTTCTTCGCGCAAACGATCAATCTTTTGGACCTTTTTAGTGAAGCAAGAGTTGAATGAGTTGTGGTTGTTAGTAGAAATGAGTTTGCAGTGAGGGCTGGAGCCATAATAATTGAATAGCTGTTTGTTAGTGTATCAATTTTGGGCTCTTAAGTTGATACATTTAATGTGTGAAAATTGCCATTAGATTGAAAGGTTTGGGTTTGATAGTTTGTGTTTATGGGTGTATGCATATTGGTTGGTGTTGATGATGTTTGTTTCAGTATTATCTGGATGATGAAGTGGAGATGTTTTAATCAATGATGGTGTGACACGTGTCAGGGGTTATCTGATTTTGAAAGTTGGGTAACCAGACGTTATGAGAGGCAAACAAACACTCCCGGGAGAAAATATTTTTTTGACTATTATATATGTAACAAACAATAAAAATCACATTAAGTTAAGTATTTATATTTATAATAAATAATAATCGTAGTTTTGATGAAATAAAGTTTTTAACGACAAACTTAATTAGTTAATGAAGGTGATAATTGCACTAAATAAATGTTTATAATTATTGTTTGATTATTGAAAAGTGAAATATTTGATTATGGTTCGATTTTTGGCCAGTAATATAACTGTACCCGAATCATGAACAACCACAACGAGGAAGATCAAATGCGATTATCAAACTATATCAGTTAAGGAAGGAAGGTGTTAATAAAATCTAATAAATAGAAATATTTGATTATAGTTCAATTTTGACTAGTAAAAGAACTTAACCTAAATCATCAACAAACCATAACGCGTAAATCAGTAAGACAAGTGAATGAAATTGTCAATGCAACTAAGTTAAAGGCGGTGTTCATTACATTAAGATCCATAATATGTTTGATTCCAAAATAATCCACAAATTATATATCTCAAATTTAAAAATACAAATAAAGCCGACAATATTTCAAATTTGAACATAACTATTTTCGACGCTTGGGTTCCGCTTTAAAACATCAAACACGATGAATGTAGCTTGTCCGGATGCAATCCACCAAGATTCTAGGATGAGTTTTCGGGTTGCTGTTGTTGATCGTTGAGTTTTACACACCCAGGGCCGATGTACATGTTACGCCATGGTGGGGTCTAATCTTGGCGCCATACAAAGCGTTGGTGTAACACTAGTTAGAACTTCAAAAAAGTTGAGATGAACATAACTGTGATGTAAAAGACTTTTGGTTGGGATCGATCTCAATTCGATACCTCGATGATTTATCTTAATTATCTCAACGTATATATGCAATCCAACTCTATCATTAGGTACCCAAACAACACTTCACGTAGATTAAATGCTGTATCACAATTCATACGCTTTAATGCAACACATCATATCACTTGATTGTAATCAAAATAATTCTTTACATGAAACAAAAAAAAGAAGGTAAAAGACCTAATTTTCACAACATAATATTATATCATTGTTAAAGAAGATACACTCCATATCTCCAATATGGAAACACAAAATAATAATAATAATAAAATTAATTAATTAATAAATAACATTTTCTTTTTTAAAGAGATAACATAACATATGTAGTGGAAGGTTTCAAATGAGAACCAACTAAAAGTTAAGAACTCATTAAAATTATTTGATTACGTATTTGTTCACATGTGATTAACTTCAATCGTATGTAAACATTGATTTATGTTAGATTGAAAAAGAAAAAAAGTCAAAAATATCCTAAAAATACATCTTAAAACACATTTTAACCGATTTGTTCACATTATCGTTCAAATGTGAACATATATTTGTTTCCGTTTTGTTTTTCGATATATTAGGATTTTTGACGTTTTGTCTTTTTAAATTAAACGTACGTCAATGATCATATATAAATGAAGTTAATCACATGTGAACAAATACGTAATCAAGTAGTTCTCATAAATTTTCAATTTTTATTTGGTTTTCATTTGAACCTTCCCCAACATATGTAATGTTAACAGAGTGAGTTCAAATGAGAATGTAAATTTTTGTGATAATTGAGGAACCAATAGAAATGCGTCACGTGTCACAAAAAATCCACTTTCCCCCACGGTTTTAAAAATTAAATATCTCAAGAATGCCTCAATGAAAAATTATAAAAATTGCACATAATAATCAACATTTTTTTCTCTCCGATTAAACATCTCACATGATATACTTTCGACGATCTTTTTTTAATGATTGTACAATATTAGTAACACATGTGGTATCACATGTGTTACCTGCTGGTATCACATGTGTTACCTGCTGGTAACACATGTGATAGTTGTTTACAAAACTCAACGAAAATGAAAATAAAAAGTTGTCGAAAGTATACCTTATGAGATCTCTAATCAAAGAGAAAAAACGTTGATTTTTATGGTGCAATTTTTATGATTTTTCGACTTAACGTTTGGGAGATATTTAATTTTTAAAAACTGAAAGAAAGTGCGTTTTATGACACGTGACGCGTTTCTTATTGGTTTCTTCATTCTCAAAAAAAATTTGTATTCGTTTGAACTTGAACCTCACTGTTAACATTACCTAACTTAGGTAATGTTAAGGTCAACAAAGTACAATTACCCCTTATATTCAATCCACAAAGTAATTTAGCAATTTATCATGATATTATAATGGTATTATCATGATATTATCACATGGATACATAATATTGAGTTCTCATGAGATATTGAAGAGTATTAATTGACATTAACTTTGTGTCCCAACTTTTGTCTCTCATTTACTTTTACTTTTTACTTTTTATTTTTTAAAACTTATATTTTTCCATTAATATTGTGATACTTATCATAGTAGTAGTGTTTAAGAACATATTACAATTACTTTAATGATACTTTATTATCACTATAATCATTTTAATATTAGTTAGTTACTATCTAATTATGAACATTGTTATGAATATTATTACTACTATTTTGTTGATACAGTAAAAATAGTTATTGTTCTAATAGTTACTTACTTGAATAACATTTGTAAATATTTTTATTTGGTTGTTTCTTATTGATCCAAATAGTGCATGTCTCTACACTTAAATAAGTACTAGAATAATATTCGCCCAATGTGACGGTCAAGGTGGTGGTGATAGGTGATGGTGATTATGGTAATTGGTGGTGTAAGAGTGTGTAACACCCCGAAATTCCCAGAAAGAAGATCGACGAGAAGTGCCTATATGTCCGAAGTGTCACAAAAAGCATTTTGGGAATTGTGCAGGTGATAAGAGGACGTGTTTTCAATGTGGGCAAGAGGGCCACATTAGTCGTGATTGTACAAGAACGGTGCGAGTGTGCTTTAATTGCTATGAACCTGGGCATATAAAGAGTGAATGTCCGAGATTGAAGAGTTCGACAGGTTCTAGTGGAGTGAAGCGAAGTGATGAAAAGAAAGTTTCTGATCAGTCAAGAGTAAAAAGTCGATCTTTCCAATTGACTGCTGATGAAGCGAAGAATGCTCCTGATGTTCTTACGGGTACTTTTCTTATTAACTCATTACCCGCTTATGTGTTATTTGATTCTGGAGCTTCTAGATCTTTTGTATCTGAAAACTTTAGTGAGAATTTTCAATTAATATTAAGTGAGTTGGATACACCCTTAGATGTTGAGATAGCCGATAATCGTGTTATATATGTGACTAAAGTGTATAGAGGGTGTCGAATCGAGATTAGTGATGAAATATTTATGATAAATCTAGTCCCAATGAGAATGGGTGAGTTTGATGCCGTTGTGGGCATGGATTGGCTGAGTAAGTATGATGCGGTTATCCAATGTGAAAAGAAAATTATTCGTATCAATGCTCCAAGTGGGGGAGTGATAGATATTTATGGAGAAAAACCTAAACAATCCTTGTCAATTTGTACTTATGCTCGTGCTATAAGGCATTTGTCTCATGGATGTCAGGCATTTTTAGCCCATGTTATTGATATGCAAAAGAACGTGATGAGTATTGAGAATATTCCAGTTGTAAACGAGTTTCCAGACGTATTTCCGGAAGAGTTACCGGGTGTTCCGCCTGAGAGGCAAGTAGAGTTTCAAATTGAGATAATGCCAGGGGCTACTCCTGTTGCTAAGACCCCTTATAGACTTGCGCCGTCGGAGATGCAAGAAATGATGAAGCAAATACAAGAGTTGTTGGAAAAGGGGTTTATCCGTCCGAGTAGTTCACCGTGGGGAGCACCAGTATTATTTGTTAAAAAGAAGGATGGGAGCATGCGAATGTGTATTGATTATAGGGAGCCGAATAAGGTAACTGTTAAGAACCGTTACCCGTTGCCGAGAATCGATGATTTGTTTGATCAGCTTCAGGGTGCTACACATTTTTCAAAGATTGACTTACGATCGGGTTATCATCAGTTACGAGTGAAAGAAGAGGATGTTCCCAAGACTTCCTTCCGAACGCGCTATGGTTATTATGAGTTTGTGGTAATGCCATTCGGGTTAACAAATGCTCCTGCTGCATTTATGGATTTGATGAACCGAGTTTGCCGTATGTTCCTCGACAAATTTGTGATTGTGTTTATTGATGACATTTTAATATATTCAAAAACGAAAGGTGAGCATGAGTTGCATTTGAGGCAAATGTTGCAAGTATTGCGAGAGGAGAAATTATATGCCAAATTTGAGTGGAATAAGGAACAGGATCAAGCTTTCAATGTTTTGAAAGAGAAACTGAGTCAAGCACCTATACTAGTACTTCCCGAAGGGAATGATGATATGGTGGTGTACTGTGACGCATCTTGTGTGGGTTTGGGTTGCGTGCTCATGCAACGAGGAAAAGTAATAGCATATGCCTCGAGACAGCTAAAATCACACGAGAAAGGATATCCTACTCATGATCTATAATTGGCAGCGGTGGTGTTTGCGTTGAAAATTTGGAGGCATTATCTATATGGAGTAAAATGTACGATTTATACAGATCATAAGAGTTTAAAATATTTCTTTGACCAACGAGATCTTAATATGAGACAGAGGCGTTGGCTTGATTTAGTGAAAGATTATGACTGTGAAATCTTATACCATCCTGGAAAGGCGAATGTTGTAGCAGATGCTCTCAGTAGAAAGACTGTTGATTTTGTGTTGAAAGTAAAATCTTTTCAAATGACGGTGGTTACGGATTTAATTGAGCAAGTGAAAGAAGCTCAACAGCAAGTATTGCAGAGTGGTGATTTCCGAGCAGAACGAATAAAAGGCCAAGAACAAAACTTTGTTGATGATTCTCGTGGATTGAAAACCCGATATGGTAGAATATGGGTACCGAGTTCTGTAGAAATGAGAAAACTTTTACTTGATGAAGCTCATAAATCCAAGTATTCGATCCATCCTGGTGCCACAAAGATGTATCATGATCTGAAAAGAGATTATTGGTGGCCAGGTATGAAAAGGGAAATTGTTAAATATGTGGAAAAGTGTTTGACTTGTTCGCAGGTTAAAGCCGAACATCAGAAACCTTATGGGAAGATGAAGCCCTTAGATATTCCAGTGTGGAAATGGGAGCATATTACGATGGATCTTATTACGAAGTTGCCAAAAACGTCAAAGCACTGTGATGCTATCTGGGTAATAGTTGATCGATTGACCAAGAGTGCTTTATTCTTGCCGATAAGAGAAGCTTCGTCTTCAGAAGTAATGGCTGATTTGTATGTGAAAGAAGTGGTGGCGAGACATGGTGTGCCAGTATCTATTGTCTCTGATAGGGATAGTAGATTTACATCTAGATTTTGGGCAAAGTTTCAAGAGGAAATGGGTACACGTCTTAATTTGAGTACAGCGTATCACCCACAAACGGATGGTCAGAGTGAGCGGACGATTCAAACGTTAGAGGATATGCTGAGGGCGTGTGTTATTGATTTTGGAGGAAACTGGGATGTATATTTGCCATTGGCCGAATTTACTTATAATAACAACTATCACTCCAGTATTGGAATGCCGCCATATGAAATGCTCTATGGGAGGAGATGTAGAACTCCAATCTGTTGGGATGAAATTGGACAACGTGAAGTAGCTAGTACCGAAGTTGTACTGAAAACTACCGAACAGATAGAGCAAATCCGAGCCCGTTTAAAAGCTGCGCAAGATAGACAAAAGTCGTATGCGGATAAGAGAAGGCGTCCAATTGAGTTTAATGAAGGAGATTTTGTTATGTTAAAGGTATCTCCTTGGAAAGGTGTTATTCGATTTAGAAAGCGGGGGAAATTGAGTCCTCGTTTTATTGGACCCTTTAAAATCTTAGCAAGAGTAGGCGAAGTGGCGTATCGTTTAGAATTGCCGGATGAATTGGCAAATATTCATAACACTTTCCATGTGTCATATTTGAGGAAGTGTTTAGCTGATGAGACAGCTTACATTCCAATAGATGAAATTGAAATAGATGATAAGTTGAATTATATTGAAGAACCAATCGAGATATTTGACGAGAAAATAAAGAGGTTAAGAAATAAAGAGATCCGAATGTTTAAAATCCAATGGAAGCATCGAAAGGGATCAGAGTTTACATGGGAACCAGAGAGTGAGGTTCACCGATATTATCCCTCGTTGTATCAGAGGTGGATTGTGAGGACACAATCCTGAGTAAGTGGGGGTGAGTTGTAACACCCCGAAATTCGTTAAATAAAAAATTGTTTCCTGTTATGCGACACAAGCGTTAGTGTCGCAAGTAGCGACACAGAGCCTAGTGCGACACAAGGCTTGTGTCGCAGTATCGGCAGAAAGTCGGTTTTGAGGGGTTAAAAGTGTAAAACAGAGGGGTTAAACCCCATTTTTTCATTCTAAACTTCTCCAGAAACAAATATACACTTCTAGAACCATTGTGTGTGTGTGATTTTCGGAATTCTAGAGAGAGAAAGTAAGAAAAGTTGAGGTTATTAAAGATTTGATTCTTGAAAGTGTTCTTGTGAAGTTTTGAAACCAATTTCAGGTAAGAGTTTGTGTTTATTACGTGCTTTATCATCTTCAGTAAAATTATTGGGTTAAAGTTTGGGTTTTACCCAGAAAATTGTTAAGAAATCGAAGCTGCTGCTGTTCTGTTCGTCATTGCGACACAAGGGTTGTGTCGCAGCTTGTGTCGCAATGATGGTGTCGCGAGTTAATACTGTTGCTTTAGCGACACAAGAGTTTATGTCGCTAGTTCCCACTGCTACTTAGTACTGTCGTTTTAGCGACACAAAGAGCTTGTGTCGCAGCTTATGTCGCTAGTTTCTACTGTTAATTGAATTGTTGTTTTAGCGACACTATGAGCTAGTGTCGCAGGTTGTGTCGCAATAATGTGATGTGCGACACTAAGTTAGTGTCGCTGGGAAGTGTAGCGACACAAGGGGGTAGTGTCGCAAAGGTTAATAAAAGTTGATTAATATGAACGCCTTGACAGGTATTTCGGATAACAAGTCGTGAATATTTGAACGTCGCCTTCGAGGTAAGTAGTAGGAGAGTAAAGAATATTAATTGACTAATTTGTCAATAATGTTAGCGTTACAAAGTTGTATTGATTAACTGAGTTTATCAATGAGTTGAACGGCCAATTGCTGAGTGATCAATTGTGCCTAGCTGTATGAGTTAAACGGCCAATTGCTGAGTGATCAATTGTGCCCAGCTGTATGAGTTGAACGGCCAATTGCTGAGTGATCAATTGTGCCCAGCTGTATGAGTTGAACGGCCAATTGCTGAGTGATCAATTGTGCCTAGCTGATCAATTGTACCCATAAGGGCCAATTGCTGAGTGATCAATTGTGCCTAGCCGCATAAGTCGAATTACCAATTGCTGAGTGATCAATTGTGCTAAATTGTTTGTATGTGATTGTACCTTTCCTGTGCTTACTAAGCAAAATGCTTACGTGTTGATTGTTGTGTGTGATAGGTACATCAAGAGGTATGCAGGGTGGGGATCCGGGAAAGCGACCCGAGGGCTACTAGTGATGGACTTACTATGGCAAGATAGTAAGAGGAAGGACTCGTAAATCATGCTCTATGTTAAAATGTAATACTGTGTAATGATGTAAAGCATGTTTTGTAATAAACTATGCTGTTGTCACTTTATATTAATGTATAAAGTGTTTTGAGAATATTAATTTTAAAAAAATAAAAATGGGACGTTTCAGAGTGATGAGTGATTGAGAGTATACGTGTATCTTATGAATGTTTATTGTATGTTTTTTGTGTTTATAGATTTATATATGCTAAAGGTAATAGAGTGAGTTTTGATTTATAAATATAATAATAAAAGATATTAATAGGAAGTCTGATTGTTGAGATGATTAAAATGTTGTAGTAATTATGGGGCCAATATAGTCATTTTCTCATGATTAAGTAAAAGACTAAGACGATGATGAACATGCTTTATGTATAGTTAAGATAACTAAAAAGTAAGTTTAAAAGATCTTTTTGAATAAAAACGAACTCGATTCTAAAAGAAAACTTCATCCTTACTCATCAATCAATAAATCAAGACCAAGCCCAGTACAAACCTCAAAAAGTGTTTGCTAGCTGCTTAGCCTATTTAATGGGGAGATGTAGGTCGTTGGACTCAGACATGATACATTGGAAGGTGTACTTTCCTCATGTGTAAAATGTAATGTTGTACCTGATTATATGTAATAAAAAGTGGTTTGTAGTGTTTTAACTTATTTTTATTTAATTATTATGATTACATAAAATAATAATCCTTTCCATTTTAATATATTGGATAAATAATTTCATCACCTTGAAGAAATTTACATATACACCAATAAATTGCGCAGCTAAAACAACATATGTGTATTATTTTAAAGGTCACTTATGTGTGTAAAATAATTGAATTTAACAAACACATGTGATGTACCGATAATTAAATTGTCAACTTTAAAATATATCCCCTCGCAACTATGAGGGGCAATGAACACCTCGTTACTTACAATTAAATCACTAATGGGTCTTTTGTTTGAGCTTATAATGTCTTAAAAATAGCTATTTGTATTATTCGGTAAGACATTAGCCTTTAAGCTGTTTTGGTTTCCTTTTTCGATCAGATCTAGAATCAACTGAAAAATGTCTTATTCGGTAAGCTATTGTAAATAGCTGAAAACTTCTAATTAATAAAAAAAACTCTGATTCTATGTGGTTATCTTGCATGAATAAATTTATGTATTAAACAATATTTATTACATTTTTAGGCACTTCCATTGTTTTTTTTTATTTATTGCAATTTATTTGTTTAAATTAATAGATGAAAGAATTTTGTGTCGGGAACTCTTGTAAACATGTCTAGTGTTCTATTCTAATTTGAGTCGTTTGTAACTCATTGTGATATTCACGCAATGGGATGATTTTTTCACGTCATAAATGGTAAAAACATGTGTATTCAGATGTTTGTATTTTTTTTATTTACCAAAAGGTCTTAATAATTTCAACTCAAACTTGAGATGTCTAACTCTTGTTATTCAGAACTGGTTTTCAAATTTTATCTTTCAGTAATCAGAAAAAACAAAAGAAATACTCACTCATTTACACTAACATTATTGGATCATTTCCCCTTGTATATATTTACTATCCAATGTAATTCCAATTTATATTAAAAATAAAGCTCTTGATCAATTCAAATACGGTGCAGTTCCATGATATATATATATATATATATATATATATATATATATATATATATATATATATATATATATATATAGAGGGTGGGGATTAAGAGGGAAGTAAAAAAATGGGGAACGATAAAAGCCTAGTCATACATTCTGGTCAACTCAAAAGTCAACGCGGTGGCAAAATTATAAATAACTCAAAAAAATTTCAGAATATTAATATTCATTTGGAAAGAATGTTAATCAAAATTATAACTTAATATTTTTAAACATTCTTTTACGATGAATGTTAACTCATATACAGTGATAAATGTTAAGTTATCTCGTTCAACAATGTAACTTTGAAATCACTTGACATACCTTGGCTAAATGAACTACTCGTGTATAAAATTAACTTGAAGGTGTCACATACCACAAAATTTGTTACATGTCTATATATATCTCAATTTCTTTTTTAAATAATAAAAAAATAAATTGATGATATCATCAATTATTAAATTAGACAATTAAAAAATTATATTTTTTCAACTATATTTTTTAAAAATATATTTATATTAAATAGTTATAAAATTTTTTAGGTTGCATTCAATCACACTTGAATTAAATGTTTTGTTAGTTTAAAACTAATTATATTGAAACGTATAACTTATAAAATTCACATTATTTTTTTCTTTACGTGTTTTTATATTTACTTTACGAGTTTATTATGGATAGTGGCTGATGTTTTGTATTTGTATTTATTTTTGTATGAGAAAATCGTTCGTGCAGAATAAATATCGATAAATTTGAAGGAATTAAAAGTGTAACTTTTTTTACTACATTAAATTTAAATGTAAAAATTAGAAAAAGATTAAATTTCTAAATTTAAAATTTATCTCAAGTCGGTTTGGAACGTTGGACAAGTAAAAAAATATGGATGTGAAAATGGGAAACAGCTATATAGTGACGGTATACAAAGACACGTCGACATTCACAAACATATAAACGGATGCAAACCTATTTATATTCCCTTCTTTAATCCATTTTTCTGTTCCGCTGATATCCCCAATCTCAATCGCCGTACCAAGCCCTAATTAAATCTTCTCCCAAATTCATCTTCTCAATTCCTATATATTAGGGTTTCTAACTTTCTATTTCACTTCTACACTTTCATCCATGGCCGGTTCCACCACCAGCGGTGTTTACATCCAAGTGATCGAGGACGTCATCAACAAAGTTCGTGAGGAATTCATTAACAATGGCGGTCCAGGTGAAGGCGTTCTCAGCGAACTTCAAGGCGTAAGTGTTTTCGTTACTCAATTGATTCGAATTCGATCGATTTTGTTAGCTTAGATCTAGTAAATTAGGGTTTTGAATGATTAAATTAGGTTTTGATGTGATGTGTTGTGATTGTGGTGATGTGAGGTTGTTTGGATCTTTTGTTGTGGAATTGATGTGATTTGTAGTGTTTTTTGGTGGTTTTGTGTAGTTATGGGAGTTGAAGATGATGCAAGCTGGAGCCATAGTTGGTCCAATTGATCGATCTGCCATGGCGAAATCGATGGTGCCTGGGGCTGGTTCAAACACGGTTCATGATCTCAATGTTCCCTACGAAGGGACAGAAGAGTATGAGACTCCCACAGCTGATTTACTTTTCCCCCCTGTAAGTAATCTACTGTTGAAATTGGATGTATGTAAAAAGGTGTGTGTAATGGTGTAACTGGATACTTATGCTGTACAATTTGTAACTGGATGTAGGTAATTGTCTACAGTGTATAGTATAATTGTAATATAATGGATTTATGATCAAGTGTGCATTAATTATGCAAAATGAATAAAGGTTGTCAAGATTTAAGAGGACAAGAGGGTCATTTGTTTGAATGTTGGGTGCTTGACCGTCTGTTTACTACTCTGTATATAGGATCAAAATATAGGATGAAATATTGGGATGTCTTTATTACATTTATTGTTTGTACTTTTATTGCTTATTTTTATGAAGTGGATTGCTGTTTGCAGACACCGTTGCAGACTCCAATGCAAACGCCTTTGCCTGCCCAAACACCATTACCGGGGACAGCTCCAACACCTTTACCGGGGACCATGGACAATTCATACAACATACCTACTGGAGGTACTCCCATTACCCCAAGTGATTATTCCTCTGTAAACGAGAATGGAGCTCCAGACAAAGCTGGTCGGCCTAGCACATACATGGCAAGTGCAATCAATCATTATTTTCATCGGTTATGTTTCATATGCTGTCTATATTACTCCATTCATCTGATATTTATTTTATTGCATTTGTATCTTTGTTTGGGTTTCATATAACTTCAAAATCTACTATCCCTTTTAAACCCAAGGTTTACTGGATGTAATTTGTTTTGTGGTTGACAATTTTGACTTTATGAACTCTTATCTTATTCACAGCAACCGCCATCTCCTTGGTTGAACCAAAGGGCTAATCTCGATGTGAATGTCGGTAAGATCTCATTCGGTTCTGATATTAAACATGCGTGCGTACTCATTGTAAACATGCATAATTTATTTGTGCTAAATTTCTAAATTGGATATTGTTGCAGCCTACGTGGAAGGCCGTGAAGACCCTGACAGAGTAGCAGCTAATCAACCAACGACCCAGGTTACCATAGTGGAATTGTTGTCATTTATTATCTCCTGATTTACTTTTTATAGTTCTATACGCTTAAAGGCAAAGACATGTTTTGTCGGTGTAATTTTCTTCTTGTCACTTATTACAAGGTGATAATTTATAACCTCAACCACTTTCTTGCATTATATGTTAAAAAGTGGGTTTTGTTGGCATATAAATGGAATCAGCATAATTTACTTGGATACATTGGTATCACAAGAAAGCAGAAGGTCAACAATTTACTGGAATGCGTGCGTCATCATTAAGGTGTCAAACTGTCAATAATTGTGTGTTACTTTTTTTCAACCATTTGAAAAAAATACCCCTTTACTCCCTTTGCTGACAACCTTCGATCTTCGTATTCTTGTTATAAGCGGCTATTAGTTAGCAAGCAACCTTGGTTGGTGGCAAGAGGTTCCTCATTCTTTGTAGTATCAGGGCCCAACTGGAATAGAATTAGGTGTATACATAATAGATATACTATCTTCTGGTTACTTTTAGATGATCTGCACAATATTAGTTGTTTCATTTTTCCGAAGATCGTTTTCTTCTATAATAGCCTATCTAAGAAAGGAAAGGACATCTGCTGTCATCTCCTTTAATTGCTTATCTATGAAAGAGATGGGCATAAAAATAAAAGAAAACAATCTAGAGGTATACTACAATATTAGAAACAGTGAACAAGCAAGTATTGAACTTCGCCCTTTGTATCAACTATTAACCATAGTTCTGAATAACGATTACTACTACACTTATACATATAAGGAGTGAGCTATTTGTATTGCACACATGCATTTTTAATGCTCTTTTTTTGTTTAAAACAATGGGAACATTTGAATCTCGATGAGAGCAATCTTCAAGTTACAAATTGATTTTGGCAATCTTTAAGTGAATTTTATAGTTGGTTGTTGTGTCTACAACTTACACAAATGTTCTTTTATGTTTGTTTGTCGTGTTTTAATATTGTATTTCATAGAAGTGCTTGTTATTGATCGTAATTTTAATATTCTAGGATTTCTTTCTTTTATCTGGAAAGCGTAAGCGGGATGAGTTTCCTCCACAATATCGTCCAGGTGGATATATTCCTCAGCAAGATGGAGCTGCAGATGTGATGGCTGATAAACTTGAGGTGAAGCTTCTTGATTTTTAATCTATTTAAATTTCTACATGTTGACATTATGACATATATGATGTATTCTCTAGTATTGTAGTATATCGAGGATACTATACTAATCTGATGAACTTGAGCAAATCTTTCTTATCGTCATGATATATTGTTCAGTTAATACTAGACATAAGCCTGAAACATTGATGTCCTATCTTTGGTGTTATTACACTGCTTAGAATTATTTTTGGAGAAAACATTACCTATTGGCGACAGACAATCCTAATCCAATTATCAAAGGCATGTTTTTGGTATGTGTAAAGCATTAAAATGAATCCATGAATCATGATATTAGGATGCATCGAATTAGGGATTAATGCCTAGACATACGGAGTAAATGCGTTCAACATTGCGTGCATGCTTCTTGTGAGGACTCATTGTATGATTAATGGCTTACTGTAATGAATCAAAATGAACTTAAGGTATTAGGAAGCACTGAGTTAATGTCAGCTGGGACGGAGTGAAAGCATTTTATTGGGACATGAATGATGTGCTTCTATGCATTTTTATCACACATCTGTAGGCTGTCTTTTTATTTTTAGTTTCGTATGATGAATTGTTTGGCATATGTTTTGTTTATCAGGTTGGTCAAGGGGGCAATCCTCAACCTGTTCATGGACTTGCGCTGTCTTCTAGGATTCCTCAACTGGATGGGCCTATTCCTGATCCCTATGACGATGCACTTTCTACACCAAATGTAAGCATTTGCCTCTTGTTTCTTCAGGCAGGCACTTACTAAAAAGCAGCTAAAAAGCCTACGGTCAAATGGGTCTGATGTGTTGAAAGTTGTCTGGAGTGAATATTTAATGCGTAAAACCTCTCTTCGAAAAGTTAGATTATTATTGATTGAAATGATATAAGTTTTGTGCTTATTTTCTAACACTAATAATTTATTATAAAAAAAAATTTAGTTAATTGGAGTAAAAGTGTTTGCGTCAACCCAACTGGGCGTCAACCCAACTGGACGTGTGTTGCCTCGTTCAACAATGACCTGTTTTTATCATAACCCATTCTGATCTGTTACCAAACTTGCCCACCTCTAGCTGCAAGACTTAGGAAATCTGCATATGTGTGCTAGGACTGTGACATCCATTATTAAGCTATTACAGGGGGGTTACCTTTTATTTCTATGCTTTTGAAAGCACATTTTTTGGGGAATGCTAAGCAAATATACATTTGCTGCTTCTTGGAAGCATGCTTCTTACATAGAGGTGGTAGTTTCAACGCGTTTACCTTAGATTGAGTCAATATCGCTTATAGTTTATCTTCAATGGGTCAAACAGGTGAAATTTTGAACTTTGCAGAAAAGGAAACATGTCAAATGGCGGGTCAAAAATTGCCCGAAGGTGTTCTCAATTGTATTTTAAGTAATAAAAAAATTGTTGCGGAACTTAACTATATTTGACTCGCTTCCTAACCCCGCCCTTTTTGCCACACATACAATACTTTCGCAATACCTATAACAGTAATGGCACACAAATTCAATATATTTAAGTGGACTGGTATCGTAATAAGTTGTTTCATCAAATTATTGTTCACCTCAAGCGATATGGCTATATTCAGTTGCTAACTAATTCCTTTCCTGTAAATAAAGATATACAACTATCAAGGAGTTGTAAGTGAAGACTATAATGTAGCAAACACCCCAGCTCCACAAGGTAAACTTGTTGAACCAAATTTGTCTGCCTGCTTCTGTGTTTATCTTGGTCTGAATTTGTTGTTTTGTGTTGTCTCCATCTGTACAGAGCTACAAGCACCAACTCCTGCAATGGTTAATCAAAATGATTTTTTAGATGATGATGAAGACGAGCCTTTGAACGAAAATGACGACGATGATGATCTCGATGATGTGGATCAAGGCGAGGAGCTAAATACACAGCATTTGGTTCTGGCTCAGTTTGACAAGGTATGTTACACATGTTTTATAAAAGTGAAGGTTGTGTATCACTACTTTTTTTCCTTTTTTGTACTTTTGGCGGAACATTTCATGCAATTTCCGTTAATTTCTCTGTGACCTGTATCAATGTTTTACTTCTACCATTATCATATAACATGAACAATATAACTGGTTGGCAGGTGACTCGTGCCAAGAGCCGTTGGAGGTGCACTCTCAAGGATGGCATCATGCACATAAACAACAAAGATGTTCTGTTCAACAAGGTCTGTTTTGCTATGGTCAAATTTCTGCCTCAAAAGTAAACACTTTCATGGCCGTGTGAACATTGACCTTAGATATGGAAGCTAACTATGAAAACGGCAGCATTTTTCTTTTTGATGCATTTGTTCAAATTACAGATTTATTTATCATCATTTACTTTTAGGAGCTATTAGTTTGGTAACATTATCTTATTTAGTCAGTATTGGAAGGCATACAAGTGGGATTTGATGAATAGTCTAAACAGTTCCATAGAGCCTCATGTTTTTTAAAATGTTTAATCTTTATGGGACAGAGTAGTTAGAGGTCACATTTTCAACCTATTTACTTATGAATAGGTTGTTGAGGTTATTTTTAGAAAGTATCATTCAATTCTTGTAATATTTCGCACGCTAATCTCAAGATGTTCCATAATTTTTGACTGTTTTTGCTAACCCGACCCGTACCTCATTGTTTTACGAGGTTTAACCCAAATCTGCTTGGACTTATTACCAATATGCCCATTTGGCCTCCTTTGGATGTATATATTTAGTGATTTTCATTATTCTTTTCCCGTCTTTTTGATTCTCCTTTCCTGTTTCAGGCAACTGGGGAGTTCGATTTCTGATTATGCCTGAGATCTGAACGCTTGTCAACTGAGGGCGCCGAGCTATCATCAGAAAAATATGTAGAGTGACCGTCTCTTTTAAATGAAAAAACCGAACTCAATTGACGTAATTGATGTTTATGAGGTGAAAAGGCCTACCTGATGTATATAAAGATGGAGAGCTTTTTGTTTGGCCCTAGTATTTATGGGCTACCTTTAGTCCCATGAAAATACCCACATGTCTTTCATGGGACAAGTAATTCCGGTTATACCCTTTGGATTTTGGTGAACTTTTATATTAAACTGCATTATTTTTATTCCATATGTTATCTGCTTTGAATGTAGTTGGTCTTTAAGGGGATTCATGGTTACTATTTACATCCTTCCATTTGGCTTTAAAATTCAGGTTAAGTTAGCTGGTTGGCAAATTTACAAATTGCAGACTTTTGGGCTGGTAGATTCCACATTCCTAGGAAATTGACTATGTGCTTGCATATTGATCTAAAATGATAAAGATGTTTTACTTATTGATCTAGAAATTAAAAGATAGGTGTTTGTCTTTCGAAGTTGATACATATCTTAGCATTTGTTATGGAAGTGGATTTACGAATTTGGTTTGTGGATGTTGAAAATATGAGGTTTCGTTGTTCAATTTGTAGGGTTGGATGATGGTATGATTCCATTGGTATCCATTATTATTTGATGTTTGGTCATGTACGTGTACTTTTGGTTTGGGTTTGGATGCGCACTTGTGGCCATTAATGCGTGATCAATGTTTCATTGTGATGCTAGGATTGAGGTCTTCATTTAGTCCAAGGGTCTAGGACTTGGTTCATAATTGGTTATACGAAGTCTATCGGGAAGTAGTCTCTGCCTCTCTACCCCTCAAGTAGAGATGACTGTCTATGTGACTATGTCTTACCTCCCATACCATATCTATTGCATGATTGTGAGATTGGATATTGTTGTTGTTATTGAATGCTTGAATTCATGTCATTCAGATTGGTTAATTGTGGTTGTGCAAAAATGATAGTATTCAAAAGGTGAAAATGGACATTGAAAGCTAATGACATTGGAACCCAAAAGCAACTGATATAATCCAATTGCCCAAAAAAAATCTAAATAAGACTAATTGATAAACTTGAAATAGATAAATAAAGTTTTTCTCAACACTCCTACAAGTCATTAAATGAGATTAGATCCATTTTATTACACACATTGGTAAATAAAAGGATAAAAAAATGTTAATTATTTTTTATCAAAACTCAGAGTCATATTATTATTTATTTAATAACAACTAGTATTGCTATATGAAAGTTATTTAAGCTCTTTTTCAACTCTAGAAACTACTCATGTTTTCACAACGTTACATTTTATGATTCAAAGAGAACAGCTGTAGAATTGGTTAAACAGGTATGGTTTTTTTAAGCTACCTATGTTGATTAAAAATCATCAAAGAACAAATATGTTTCACTATTCTCTCATTTAATCCAGCTGGTTTTAACCAGTTAGGAAAATTACATTACATATTATATTATATTATACATAATTATAATAATAAAACAATATTAAGTCAGTCTTTGAAATACTGAAATGTAGCAAAAGAACCATTCTTGATTACTACTTTAACTGAACCCATCTTCTACACCTCTCTGGTTTGCCCCAATTTATAGTAGTATCAAATTTGATCAAAAGGTAAAAAGGCATTTATTGTTTTGGTGGGTTCTACAAGTTTGTATTCTGACAATCCAAATCCACCACAAAATGATCACAACTCATATCTTTACACACACCAAAAAATGGCACTTTCTACTTCAACTCAACCTATGTTCAAGTTCTCTTCACATTCAAACCACCAAATCCCACTAATTCTAAAATCACACAAAACCCATTTATCTAACCCTAGTAGTCTCCTCAGTTTCCCTCAAATTAGCAGCTCATTTTCACAGTTTAACACTCAATCTAAATGCCCATTGTTCAAAAGCATGCCTTTAGTTCCATTCAAAAAGTTTAATTTAAAGGTGATTGAACTCTAACCACCATTCCTTTTTAGATTTTGTTTTGTATTTAATTGAATAGACAAACAATTTTGTGTTTTTGTTTGAAATTAATTTAGGTTAAAGCTTCAGCAGCAGGGGAAGAAGCATATCAAGAGGATTTTTCTTGGTCTTCTGTTATTTTGCCGTATGTTATACCTTTATTAATATATACGCTTCAGATCATGTTCATTTTGTGATAAAATTTTAATCTTTGGTTCTGGGTTAGATGTTTTTAGCTTATCTACATTCTCTTTTGTGATCACCTAGAAACTATAATATGTGAGGTTTTTAGAGCTGAAAGCAAGTTCTTTTCATACTATTAATATAAACTGAAATATTCTGTTTATAAGACACACAAAAAGAAATACTAGCTAAAATGGCATCTCAATCTTCTAATTGGCTGAGATCAATATTGCAAGTTTGTCTCCTTCAAAGTCAGCCTCTGTTGTAGTCTATAGTGTTTAGCAATAGAAAACAAATTGGAGTACCTTTTTTTTTTTTTTGTAACTTTCGGTGTTGAATTTCAGGTTTGTATTCCCAGCATTGGGCGGTTTACTTTTTGGGTATGACATTGGTGCAACCTCTGGTGCTACCCTCTCATTACAGGTATGTATGTTTTTGAACATGAAAATGCAACAAACTATGTTACTATGCTATAGGTCATGTTAATTGCCATTTCTTAGTTTTTCATAGTTACCTTAATCTTTCTGTAGTCAGCGGAGCTTAGTGGCACAACATGGTTTAATCTATCTGCTGTTCAACTTGGTCTTGTGGTAAGTTATCTATTTCCCTATTAACTTCTTTTTCTTGGGTTATCAACTTGGTCTTGTGGTAAGTTATCTTACCCGTTTGACCAGTTTTAAATTAAAAGTAACCCTCAAATTGACCCATTAATAAGTAAATGGGTTGAAATGACGATGTACAATACCTGCTCGTTATGGCACATATACTAGTTGCCTTATGGGTTATATTCAAATGCAGGTCTCTGGCTCCCTGTATGGAGCTCTTTTTGGTTCCATCCTAGTCTACCCCATTGCAGATTTCCTTGGTACTTCTTCTCTAATAATTTAAATAAATTATGGATGTGCTCGAGAATTTCATAGTAAAGAATTGGCTATTGATATGTGAAGGTAGGAAGCGTGAACTTCTATTAGCAGCTCTACTATATTTGCTTGGTGGTTCTATCACGGCCTATGCTCCAGGTCTTGGTGTGCTCCTTTTAGGTCGAGTTCTCTACGGCTTAGGTATCGGTTTGGTAAGCTTCCATGGATCCCAACTCTCGATAAACTAAACTTAAACAACATGAATTATCAAGTGATATCTTTTGGGTTTTCAGGCTATGCATGGTGCTCCCCTCTATATTGCCGAGACTTGCCCGTCTCAGATTCGCGGGACTTTAATATCTTTAAAAGAACTATTTATAGTTCTTGGAATCTTGGTATGTATTTCTAGTTAATCACTAGGCATGTCAAACCTGTAAGCTTGGTTTGACAAATTTACGAACCAAACATGTGAATTCGTTGAGTCAGGTTGTGTTTTATCTCTAGTTGGTCTAATCATAAAATTTCTGAAAGATGAATGGGTAAGTAAAATGTGTTGAAAGATGCCGAAATTTTATCTAGGATACATACAAACTTCTAAATGGGCGTGTTCAAAAACTTAGAATAATATTGTAATAATATTTTTTTTAGTTATAGTTAATGCATTATTTGATTTCTTTTTAAACTATAAGAAAGTATTTGTGAGTCTACCTGGACTGGCCTGTTTACACTAAAAACTACCCACTTTTCAAACCCATCCTGTTTTGACCCAATACCCACCCACCTACTTATCCGTCGCCACCAATTCGCTTCATTCAGCTGCTAACTCGGTTTCGGCCAAATCTTACGCACGCCTACTTGCGATAGCAAGTTAAGTTGAAAAAGTTCAGTAATGGGGCATTTCTTCTTTATACAGTTGGGTTACTTTGTAGGCAGCTTTCAGATCGACGCTATTGGAGGTTGGCGTTATATGTTCGGTTTTAGCGCACCAGTCGCTCTTTTGATGGGTTTAGGTGTTTGGGGCCTCCCTCCATCTCCAAGATGGTTACTCCTAAGAGCGGTCCAAGGTAAAGCATCTCTGCAAGACTACAAAGAGAAGGCCATTGTTGCTTTAAGTAAACTTAGGGGCCGCCCTGCTGGTGATAAAGTTTCTGAAAAGCAAATAGAGGACACTCTTGTTTCTTTAAAATCTGCTTATGGTACTGATCAAGACTCTGAAGGGAGTATTTTTGAGGTGTTTCAAGGCCCAAGTTTAAAAGCGTTTGTGATTGGTGGAGGTTTGGTCCTTTTTCAACAGGTACTAGTTCAAACTTCTCTTGTTCATTGTTCATAAATTATGCGAGTGTTTGGATGTGCATTTTGAATGTGATAATGTGATATTACTCGTATATGTTTAGAATAAGATAATCACTACAACTGTTATAAAATGCACTGTATTTTATGTTTCTTGAGTTAAGCTTACTGAGTATCACCTCAATATAACAGATAACCGGGCAGCCAAGTGTTTTATACTATGCTGGTCAAATCCTTCAGGTATGTGATACAAAAACTCTCTATTAACATATCTATGTATGTTTGTGCATATAGTATATGTATGTACATACACTTATCATTCTGCTTATGTGAATTTCGGACTCAAGACTGCGGGATTCTCTGCGGCTGCTGACGCAACACGAGTTTCAGTCATTATCGGTGTCTTTAAGGTATGATAATGACTCGGTGACAACTCATATATAGACAAAGTTTTGACAGAATCATACAGTATCGAGGACTTCTATTACAATAACTAATTCAGTAATGATTGCCTTTATTCCAAAAGTCAATAATCTTATCTTTTCTGCGTTTGTGTTTTTCTAAATTGTACAAATCACTAGTTCTTGGCAATTATCATCTTTTCCGTTGCAATAAAAAAGTCAAGCACGTTGGTTCAAACAGTTAGTCACCCGTTTTCTTTTGTTTATATGCTCGTGCAGCTGTTAATGACAAGTGTAGCCATTCTGAAGGTCGATGATCTCGGGAGAAAACCTTTACTGATTGGGGGAATTAGTGGAATCGTATGTCCCGTCCCTTCCATTTATAGAAGTAAAGCACCTTTGGTAGTGGAATAATTTTGTGTAATAAGAAACATGTGCTACTTTCTTCTGTTACAGACCCTTTCACTACTTCTCCTTACGGCTTATTACAAATTCCTTGGAGGGTTCCCATTGATTGCTGTAGGCGCTCTACTTCTTTATGTTGGATGCTACCAGGTAAATTTTTTAAGATACTTATTTACTTAAATTAGTATTAAAAAAGGTTAAATTTTTTATTAGAGTGAAGATACAAATATATAAGTAAATTCATTGAGATAATCACGTATACTGGCTCCAAGAATGATACTACTTAATCTCTGGTTTCTATATAGAGTACATATATGACCATATTATCACGACACCGAGACCTTACCTTTGTTGGTATAGAATTTGATAATAACTACCACATACTAAATATATAAATACTATGAATGATATGATTTGTTTGGCAAGTCAATTTTTGAGGTTGTAAACACTTTGAATAATTCGGTAGCCTTTTAGCTAAAAAATTTAAACTTACTGGATTGACTTGTTTTCAACAAGCTATGTTTACCGATTTTCACACAAATGAGTTCCCATTATCCCATATAGTGTCCACTATGTTTCTACGTAATTAGCTTCATGTGATACTGATGTAGCCAGCTTTGATGAACCATCTAATTACTATTTATTTGAGTTGTCCTTTTTCATTTTGCTATTATTCTAACAAAGCTTCCTTGCATTTGATGGAAATTTGGCATTTTCAGATATCTTTCGGACCAATAAGTTGGCTTATGGTATCTGAAATATTCCCTTCTCGTACAAGAGGGAAAGGAATTAGTCTTGCAGTTCTCACTAACTTCGGTTCAAATGCATTAGTAACCTTCGCTTTCTCTCCATTGAAGGTCAGCATTCCTTTCTGAATGTAAAAAGGTCAACATTTCTTAAGTCATGATATTAAAAGTCAATGGCGCATATGGTTGTTTTTATGTGCAGGAACTACTTGGTGCAGAAAATCTTTTTCTCCTCTTTGGAGCAATTGCTTTGTTATCGCTTGCATTCGTGCTACTCTATGTACCCGAAACAAAAGGACTCAGCTTGGAAGAAATTGAAAACAAAATCTTGAAATGAGATTTTGATTGAAAATTTTCCACCAATAGTCAAACTTTTCTTGGTGTGTTGAATGGACTGAACACCAAATCTACCGTTAGTTTTTTATGTACAACATGTATATGTTTTTGCACATTGTACATTATTCATGTGTAATAATACAACATTCGAATAGGCAGATGCGTAATGGCAACTGATATCATGCTTAGGATTATTAAGTTCAATTAAACGGAAATTTCAATCCATCTATGTGAAAATAAAAAGATCTGCCAAAATGAAAAGGGGTCGTTACTGATCTTCTAGTACACGTGATGGGTTGCTTATAATGAAAGGGAATTACCAGAAATCGCTTATTTCCAGGTTTTCTTCATGCTAAGTAGATACTACAGTTCCCGTTTTTTGGCTGCAGTTATATTTAGAAGTTCATTGTCCTGATACTGGTCTTAAGGTAATTGACGAAAGTGAACTTATAAACCATGAAAAGATTACTATTTTGGGAGAACATTGATGCTGCACGACCTAGTCAACTGTCTATTTCCTATGATATGTTGTTCACACAAGTTCCTGAAATTGTGGCACCAATATAGATAACTACTTTCTACTAAAAAGTTTCTTTGACATCAATGGAAACACAAAACCATGCTTTTGTGAATTCTCAGCAATGGCTCAACCTGACGATACAAGGAGAATGACATCCACAGATGCTTCAAATTCTCCAAGACCCCAAAACTCACCAGGATCTAATAGTTCAAGATCTCAAAGCTCCCCGCACTCTCAACATCTGCAAGGTAATTAGTAATTTCATGAAAGGTTTCTGTTTGTTTTTCAGGGTAATGTATAATAAGGGTTACCAAGTATGCAAAGTCTTAAAAAGGTCACCTTTTGTTAACATAAAATTTAAAAACTCAACTTTTAACTTTAAAAGGTCATCCTTTGTGCAAATTTGGTGTATGCATAACCCTTCTGTGCATTATCTCTTGTTTTCTCTGTATATATGCCCATAAAATATCAAATTTACTGTTCTGTATTCATAGGTGGATCGTCGAGGGGGTCATCTAATTCTTCCCCTAAGCTGAAAAAGAACCATGATCATGATGACCATGCGAACCACCATCACAAGAAATCAGTGTTCAAGAAGGTGAAAGAAAAGGCCCAAAAGTTAAAGAAATCGTTAAGTGTGAGAAGGCGTCGAGAGGATAATGAATCACACAGTTCACGAAGCGCTGCTAGTCCTGTGGAGGATGATGAGACAGAAGGCTCCGAATACTTTGGTTCACCGTGTAATATATCCTTCATTAATAAATTCTTGATCTTTTCATAATTCTACCTCTTATATGGCAAAATTATTTATATGGATTGTTTTACATAAAATTTAGGCTTAAAATTTCCAGATAATGATAATCGTATCATGGATATTTTAGAAGGGTGAATTTTCACTATAGTTTTATGTTTATGCATTAATTTGTATGGTCTTTCGTTTGTGTTCAATTCGTGTTCGTTTAGCATCTTAATGAATGAGCATAAATAAACACAAACAATCCTATTTCCTTGATGAACGAACATGAAAAAAAATTGTATATCTGTCCGTGTTCGTTTAGTGAATCTCCTAGTCTAATTGTTTCTTTAGCTTCTAATACTTCTCAAATCCATAAGTGATGGATTTTAACTCTTTGAATGTGCATTTTCAGTGTATGAACCTTCGGCTGCACCAGATATCGATAAACAGTCAGCAAAAGACCATCCCAATACATCAAACAACGATGCACCATCATTAAGTTCGACTGATGCAAAACTCTCGGGCCTCACTATCTCAACTCGTGAAACCACCGAAACCGCCGAAACCGCAACTCCTGATGCTAACAAGTCCGAAAGTAGTCAGCAGAATAAAGGTGTATCGGTAAAGGAATACTTGATGCATAAGCTTGAACCAGGAGACGATGAGCGGGCCCTTTCTCAAGTAATTTCACAGACAATAAGTCCAAGACGTGAAAGAATGAAAGAGGCTGTGAACTCGCTTTTAGGAAATGAAGAATCTGCAGAGTCGACAAGTAAAACTACAAATTCGGAACATGATGTTGCACCTTCTAGTTCATCGGTCGAAGCAAGTTCATTGACTAATTATCTTAGTTTAAGCAATACTCTTGAACCGAAACTTTCTGATGCTTCAAATATAAGCCAGTGTTCAGAATCGACTACTGCTTCATTTCACAACCAAAATCCGGGTTCGAATTTGAAACCTGATTCGAGGTTGAATTCACATCAGTCGAATTTAAACCCAAGTGGTAATGAAACTCGAGATCCAGCTTCCAGTAGTAGTCATGACTCATGAAGGTAACGTTTTTGTTACTTTCTAACACGAGTCGAAATTAGGGGTGGCAAACAAATTTGGGCAGATACGCCAAGTTGGGTAATTGGTCAAGATGGGTAAATGTTTTGTCAGTTTGGGGTTGAGTTGAATGAAATACTTTTATTTATATATTATTTGCGTGTTAAATATTATTACAAAAGTGATAATCTAGTTTTTTGAATAACATAATTTAAAAGGTTTACGCATCAAAACGACACTTTGGGCAATCTCGCCTTGTTTTCTTTTAAGCGAACTTTTTGCGGGTTTTGATTTAGCATTTGACCCGTTAGAAATAGAACATAACCTGCTTGACCTACTAATAAGTAAATAAGTCAAAATTGACACCTTTATAGTTCAGATGGACTATTGTAAACTGAACCTCGTTGAAGAAAGTCGCATGTGTACCAATGTTGCATTGTTCTGCAACATTCGACATCATGACCATAGTTCCTTAGTATATTGTACTGTACTTATTTAGAGTATTTGGGTTATCCTTGAATTAGATCTAATTTTGTATATTTGTATATTATCCTGTACATATAAATGTAACAATCATTAATGCTCTTTCCAAAATCATTTCGAATATAGAAGAACCTATTAACTATACTGTAACATTCCTATGACTATTATTAAAATATTTCAAGCTAAATTACATAGAGAATGAGTGTGTGCGGTGGCAGATTCATGATCTTTGGTGACCCGTAGCTGAGGCATCTTAATTTTTGTTAACCTGTAGCGCAAATAACAAATGCAACAAAAAATGTAATTTTTTATAAGAAATTACATTACGTATAGCGAAAAGATCTGTAACGACTACTTCTTCTACCTTCTACGTGGCTCCACCCCGTGTGTGTAACAGGCTAACAAATACTATGAATTTGGTAAATAAGTGAAGTTTAGTAATAAGAGGGTGCAAAAGAGAAAAAATCATAAAGTTTAGGGGTCTATTTTGACAAAGTAACAAAGTTTGAAAATTGAATCAGGTTCTAAACCGACTAAATCTCAAACTTTTTATTTTATTTTTATCATTTCATTATAAAATCATTCAATAATTAAGTTTCTTCACATTCGACACATTCGACACATTCCTTTTCAGAATTCTATTACGAATTTACGATCACCGTTAAAATTTGACACCTTTTTGCAGGTTTTTTCTTACGAACAAAAGCAAAAAAGATGATGATCAACGATTATAAAAAACGCAAACATAATAATGCAATCTTTGGTTTTTCCATGAACAACAAAAAACAGAGGAAAGATGAATTATATGTGAATAACAAGGCATTAAAAACGTTGAAAAGATGGGGTATACAGGTGGTGGTTTAGGGAAGAATGAACAAGGTATCACTGCACCAATTGAAGTCAACGTGCGACCCAAGTACATGGGATTAGGCTTCGTTGACTACAAAAAGTCAACAACTATTTTTCTGCAAGAAGAATGTAACTTTGAGGAGGGGAATAAGGCTTTTTTTGCCTACAAAAGGAGATTGTGTAACAAAGAAGCAAGAGGAGAATGATAATATCTCAATGCCAGAGTTACAATATAATCTGGAATATATTGTTGATTTGGTTGAACATGAAATACAGAAAATCGATAAGGATTTGAGGAACAAAAGAGGGAAAGTATTCGGTTTGCAAAAAGAAAAAGAAAAGCTTAGAGAAGAAGCTGCAAGTCAGAAAAAGGAGATTGATTGTATGGGTGAGATTGTTAGTGAGGTGGAATGTTTATGCTCAAATGGTAAATATCAAGAAGTCGTTAATTGGTTTTTCGGTTGGAAGAATCTTGTCTCGAGTGAGTTTATATCGAATGAACAGATTCTGTGTAATCAGAGTCAGTTTGAAGAAGTTATACAGAAACAACAAGATGGTGTAATTGAAATTTATGCACAAGATAATGATTTGATATTTAAGCCAAAATGGGGAAGAATGCAAGATGGTCAGCAAATTTATGGGTTTGGGAATATTAGTATAGTCATGGACTATTTGAATGAAAAAGTGTTTGCTTTAATTGAAGACATATGGTGTTCTGTCAATTTGGAGCAATTGGTGATTATGGAAAATACTTGTTTTGGTAAAAGATGATGAATTTACAAAATTAGTGGTGATTTAAGAAAAAACAGTATGTTTTGCTTCTTGTTAGTATTTTGATTTGTATCATTTTTTGGATAGTAACTATTGGAAGAATAAGTTGTATTTCCTCTGTATCATTTCCTAATTTGAAGGTGGTCAATATTGTAATTGTATAGTAAGGAAAGTATATGATTGTGTAGCTGTCTAGCATATCACTATGCTAAATTAAAGTGATATGCAAATCTTTAGCAAAAATAGTGATCCTCCTGTAGTCAGTATAAATATTTATGTATTGTGTAAACGTCCTATATGATTGAATAAAATACTAAGCCTTCTCCAATATTTTTAGCCTCTCAATTTCTTTATGGTATCAGAGCTGTGATCCAACCTATTTAATCCTATATTCCAATGAACAATGACAAAGTTAATGATACTAACAAAGTAGCAGATATGGTTGTTACTTCATCTGGAACTACCGTTGAAGGTGATGTTAGCTCTTCTCAAAGGTTGACTACCATCTTGCTAAATGAATACAATTATCTCCCATGGTTGAGAGCAGTCACTATCGCTCTTGGTGGGAGATCCTGATTGGGTTTTATGAATGGCAAAGAAAAAATTCTCGATGTCGCTTCACCTGAGTATGAAGCTTGGCTGTCAAAGGATCAAATGGTTATGTCATGGATTCTCAATTCCATGGAACGTAATATTGCAGAGATCTTTAGTTATTCAGAATCATCTCGAGATCTATGGGAGGCTGTTCGAGACATGTACGGTAACCAAAATAACTCTGCTCGAATTTTTCAAATTCAACAAGATATTACTAATCTTCGACAAGATGGAAAACCATTTGTCAACTTGTTGGGAAAGTTGAAAAGTCTATGGAACGAATTGGAGGCTTATCGACCTCACACTGTTGATCCAACAATTTTGCGCAAGAGAAATGAAGAAGATAAAGTATTTCAGTTGTTGGCAAGCCTTGGATCTGATTTTGAAGATTTAAAGCGTCATATTTTGATGAATGCCGAACTTCCATCTCTTAAAGGTGTGTGTGCTTCTATTCAACGGGAAGAGATCAGTCGAAAAGTTATGACTAATGACGTTTCTAACACTTCAGAAGCCCGTGCATATACTCAAATACATCTCTTGATAAGAAGCCTTACAAAGGCAAGTATCACGACCTCAAGTGTGACCAATGTAATGTTCCTGGTCACTCAACGGATCGCTGTTGGATCCACCTCAAGTGTGACCAATGTAATGTTCCTGGTCACTCAACGGATCGCTGTTGGATCCTTCATCCAGAACTGAAAGCTAAATTTTTAAAGGATAAGAAAGGATTCAGTGATAAGAAACGAGTCACTAATCCCAAGGCTCATATAGCAACTCATAACGCAGAGTCCTTCTCTTCTAGTCCTTTTGCCATGCTCAATGACTTTGCCATCTATTTACAAGAAAAACATGGTCACGGAGCAGTCCAAGACGGAACAACCAGTCAAGGAACTAAGGATCGTGCTGCCCTTCTTAGTAAATTTTCTGACTATTTGGCAGATGCAAATGCTGAAAACAGCCAAGGTATTTTATTAGCTTTCATGTCTGCATTAGAAATTAGTAATTTGCATGATTTTTGGATTGTGGATTCTGGTGCTACTGATCATATAGCAAATAAACTTACTCATGTTCGTGATTTTAATCCTTTCTTAACTTCTTCCTTTGTTTCTGTGGCAAATGGAAAAGGTGCCCGTATTAAGGGTAAGGGAAAGATCAATATTGTTTCAAAAAATATTGAATCTGATGTGCTTTATGTTCCTTCTTTTCCATTTCAATTACTATCTGTCAATAAATTGACATCCTCACTAAATTGTGAAGCTCGGTTTACACCCTCTAAGGTTATTTTTCAGGACCTCGTCACCAAGAGGATGATTGGTGAGGGATTTCTCATACAAGGACTCTACTACTTTTTCCCTGACTCCAAGATTTCTAAGGGATTCCAAGCTGTTTCTTCTCCTAATAATGAGCATCTCATATGGCATCGACGTTTAAGGCATCCTTCAGAGTCTACCTTCTCAAAAATAACTCCTAGTTTGCCTAGAGGAATGTCAGATTGTGACATATGCCACTATTCGAAGTCCTCTAGACTTCCATTTAATTCCTCATTGTCTAAAACTTCTCAAGCATTTGAACTTGTCCATTCCGATGTATGGGGACCGTTTCCTTGTTCCTTAGATGGTTTTAAATATTTTGACTTTTATTGATGATTATTCAAAAGTTACTTGGTTGTATTTATTGAAATCAAAGAGTGAGGTTCTTAGTTGTTTCAAAGATTTTCATTTGCTTGTTGTTACTCAATTCTCGACTAAAATTAAAACCTTGCGTTCTGATAATGGCACCGAGTTCACATCTCAAGACATGAAAAATTACTTAATTTCTAATGGAATTTTGCATCAAACTAGTTGTGTTAATACACCCCAACAAAATGGAGTGGCCGAACGTAAAAATCGTGATTTATTAGAAAAGGCTCGTGCAATTATGCTACAAATGAATGTACCAAAGAGTTTATGGTCTTATGGTGTTCTTACTGTTGCTTACCTTATCAATCGATTACCTAGTCGAGTTTTGGATTTTAAATGTCCTCTTGAAGTTCTACAGGCCAAACAACCAAATATCTCTCATTTAAAGGTGTTCGGGTGCATATGATTTGTGCATTTATCTGCACACCATCGGGATAAACTGGATCCGAGAGCTGTTAAATGCATCTTCTTAGGCTATTCACAAACAAAGAAGGGGTACATATGTTACGATGTTGTCCATAGAAAACTCCATGTTAGTAGAGATGTTCGATTTAATGAAACAAATGCATATTTTGAGACACCGAGTCAGGGGGAGATCATGACTGAATTATTTCCCCTCCCGAATGTCGATGTCTGTTCTCAAGCTTCAAGCAATGCAACTCAAGAGCATGAATCATCAGTTCCAACATCAACAACTAACAGTTCTGCTGCTGAATATGGAACTGGTGATTCCCTTCCCAATACTGATGATATTGAAGTCGAAGCTCCACGTCGCAACCCCTCAAGAGATCGACATCCTCCAGTAAAGATGAAGGATTATGTCGCTTGTACAACTAAATATCCACTTGATGATTTTTTGACTTATAAAAATTTATCATCTTCTCATGCAGCTTTTCTTACAGCAATTTCTAATGTTCACGATCCCAAAACACTTCAAGAAGCTCAATCTCAAGAAATATGGAGGAGGGCTATGGAGGAAGAATTAGCAGCACTTGTTGAGAACAATACTTGGAGTATAGTACCTCTTCCTAAGGGAAAACATGCAATTGGAAGTCGGTGGATATTTAAAACCAAGTTCAACTCTGACGGGTCAGTTGATCGACATAAAGCGTGACTTGTTGCACAAGGATTTACTCAAAAGTACGTGTCGATTATAAGGAGACTTTTGCTCCGGTTGCTAAAATGACAACCGTAAGAGTTCTCTTGTCTGTTGCTATTAATAGTGGATGGGTTATGTCTCAAATGGATGTAAAAAATGCTTTTTTGCACGGTGATCTTGAAGAAGTATTCATGAAACTTCCACCTGGACATCCTCAAAGTAATCATCCAAATCTTGTGTGCAAACTCCACAAGTCTATTTATGGGTTGAAGCAAAGTCCACGTTCCTGGCATGCAAAATTGAGTGCAGCTCTTGAAGCTCTTGGTTTTGCAAAGAGCTCACCAGATTCCTCACTCTATGTTAGAATGGGAAAGGTTGAAAAACTAGCAGTACTTATTTACGTTGATGATCTTATTATTACGGGGAATAATATTGACTCGGTTAATCAGTTTAAGAAGGATCTACAAATTCGTTTCCCGGTTAAGGATCTTGGTCCTTTAAAATATTTTCTCGGCATTGAACTAGCAACCTCGAGCAAAGGGTTGTTTCTTAATCAGCGTAAATACATTTTGGATCTTCTTGAGGATACTAACATGTTTCATGCTAAACCCGTAGCAACTCCATTGGATAGCAAATTAAAAATGAACTCTAGTGGAGAGCCTCTTAGATCACCAAACTATTACCAGAAGCTCGTGGGCAAACTCATTTATCTGACTATTACGCGACCCGACATCTCATTTGCTGTAAGTCTTGTCAGTCAACATATGCATGCGCCTACTGTATATCACTTGAGTTTAGTGAAGCGTATCTTGAGATATTTAAAAGGTACGATAGGTCGTGGGATAATGATGACAAGAAATGGGAACACAAACATCATGGGATATACTGATTCTGATTGGGCAGGCAACTCTCTTAGTCGTCGATCAACCACTGGTTATTGTGTATTTGTTGGTGGTAATCTTGTATCGTGGAAAAGTAAAAAGCAAAACGTTGTTGCACGGTCCAGCGCAGAAGCCGAGTATAGAGCAATGGCTACAACAGCATGTGAACTTGTATGGCTTAAAAGTCTTCTTGAAGATCTCAGATGCTCATATGGCACACCCATGTCTCTTTTCTGTGATAATCAAGCAGCCATGCATATTGCGGCCAACCCGGTATTTCACGAAAGAACCAAACATATTGAGGTGGATTGTCATTACATTCGACAACAAGTTCAATCCAAACTTATTCGTACCTGCTATGTGCGAAGTAATGATCAACTTGCGGACGTGTTCACTAAAGTGTTATCTTCTGCCCAGTTTTCTCGACTATTAGCCAAGCTTGGATCCATCAATCCACTGGATCCCGCTTGAGGGGGAGTATTGGAAGAATAAGTTGTATTTCCTCTGTATCATTTCCTAATTTGAAGGTGGTCAATATTGTAATTGTATAGTAATTGATTTGGCTGTTTGTTAGCATTTTGATTAGTATCATGATTTTTACCGTAAACCACAATAAATGGAAGCACTTTTTTATACTTTCTTTTTAATGTTAATTTGGATTTGGATTTGGATGGGATCATCTTATGTAATTTGTTTAAGCTTTAGAATTTTAGATAGTGATAATCGTATATTATGGATGTTTTATAAGTTAGAATTTGCACTTTGATCTTTAAGTCAATGCATAGAAATTCTAAGGTCCCATTTGTTTGGTTGACGTAATGTAATTCTTAGAATGCATTGTGTTTGTTTTGTAAGATTGAAAGAAAAATGGAATTCTTCAAATTTCATTAGACAAAGGAATTCATATTCTTTAACACATCGGATGAAATGTTTACAATTTTATTGAAATTCATATGTCTGACAAAAAAAATTCTATATATAAAGTTATTTTTATTAATAATATTTTTATTTAAATAAAAATGATTGGTAGACCTAAACTTGTAAACCTAAATATAGGTATAAAATTTTGAATGGTAGATATGTAAAATTGATTGGATGAGATTATGAGAGAGAAAAAAGTCAACCAATGAAAGAAATATGTTTACTTTTAAGTTCATGTAATTAGGTCTATATAACATTAATCTAAATATGAAAAATTCTTTTAATGTTATATTTATATTTATATTTTTTGTTATATCATATAAAATACGAAAAAATGTATTATAAACATATTTTCTATAAAGAATTATATACTGTAACCTTTTATTATTAATATTTGTTATTACTTTTGTAGATGTATATACAATTAACATATAATTAATTCAACATTTAATTTTTACTATTAATATTAATTATTTTTAAAAATATAAACATATAAATACAATAACTATTTATATATTGTATAGAAAATATATTTTTTATATTTTAATTAATTCTATATTAACATTAAACCTATTCTTTACTTTTTTATATTTTTATTATTAATTCAAATTCCATTCTGATTTATGTTAACCGAACATGACAGATTACAACTCATTCAAATGATTATTCTATCATATTTTAATTCTTTCATATCTTAATTCCTTGTTATTTCAAATGATTTGACATATTTCAATTTCTTCGAATCAAACGGAGTCTAACGGATTACTAGAATTTATATTATAATATGAAAACTTTTGTTACCAAAATTCACTGTAAATTTAAAAGTATCTACAATTTTACCGAATTCGCATTTTTAAATGTCTTTTACAATATGTAGCTACTGATATATTTTTAAAACTTTTAAAATTATCTAAATTATATCTTCCACTTTAAGATATTAAGTCAAATTTTATATTTTCATTATACTTTATGACTTGATGTACTTTATGAGTTAAGATGTAACATATCGTTAACTTTACAATGGTTAATCACATCAATTTACTAATTTTTAAAAATATCTATTACATCATGTGGACACCCTTTTAATTTTCTTCTTACACAATATATATATATATATATATATATATATATATATATATATATATATATATATATATATACACACACACCATTGTTTTAAAAACTAGTAAACTTAATAAAACATATATTAGTGCGACCGAATAGTAATTGTTATAGCTAAATACTTCCTCCATCTCATTTTTATTGTCGCGTAGAAAAATGTGTTGAATTTAAGATAGGTTGGATAAATGTCAATTTTTCTTTATATTTCAGGTTAGTTTGATTGAATTTCTTTATGAAATAAACTATTGAGAATAATAAATGAGCATAAATCGAGAAGTTTGATGATTTTTATATCTAGAAATCAAATTGTAAATCTCGCCGATTCAAAACGAGTCGCTCCCTTTTTTAACTCACCTACTCACTCATAAACCCCAATTCTCAATCTCTCTCTCCCTCTTATCTCCAATGGCGTCAATCGCCGCCGGCCCCGGCCAATTCATCAACATCCGTCAACGTCAATCTCGTCACCGGTCAAACGTATCCACTCCGCCGTCATCCGCTTCTATTACCACCACTAATGCAATCAGATGCGAACAAATTTCATCTCAAAACCCTAGCAAACCCTCAAAATTAAAAAACTCAAAGTCGCCCCTATTTTCCGTAAAAAATCTCGCAATCTCCGCGGCGGCTGGTGTTTTGTTTCACGTCGCGTATAAAAATCCTAACTTTTCCGGGATTGGAGGTGGTAATGGCGGCGGTGGCGCTGCTGGAGGAGGCGGAGGTGGTGGTGGCGGTGGCGGCGGAGGAGGAGGATGGTGGAAGAGACTTCTATCTCCGGCGGCTAATGCTGATGAGAATCAGTCGCCTGAATGGGATTCACATGGTTTGCCTGCTGATATTTTAGTTCAATTGAATAAACTTAGTGGATTTAAAAAGTATAAGGTATCTGAGCTTGTGTTTTTAGATAAAGTGAAATCGATTATTGTTGGTTCGGAGGATTCATTTTTCGAAATGGTATCGATTAAATCGGGAGGTATTTATACTAAAGCTCAGCTTCAGAAAGAGCTTGAAACCCTTGCTACTTGTGGTATGTTTGAGAAAGTAGATTTAGAAGCAAAAACTAACGCTGATGGAACGATAGGATTAACGGTTTCCTTTACGGAGTCTACTTGGGAAGAGGCTGATCACTTTAGGTGTATTAATGTTGGATTAATGCAACAATCAAAAGCGGTTGATGTGGAAGATAATATGACCGAAAAAGAGAAACATGATTATATGAGGAATCAGGAACGGGATTATAGGAGAAGGATGGAACGGGCTAGACCGTGTATGTTGCCACGTGCTGTTCATGGTGAGATTTTGCAGATATTGGCGCAGGGGAATGTGAGTGCTAGAATGTTGCAGAATATTAGGGATAGGGTTCAGAAATGGTATCATGATGAAGGGTATGCGTGCGCTCAGGTTGTGAATTTTGGGAATTTGAATACGAATGAAGTTGTTTGTGAGGTTGTGGAAGGTGATATTACACGGGTTGTGATTCAATTTCAAGATAAACTTGGCAATGTATGTGAAGGGAATACTCAAGTTGGAGTGGTGAAGAGAGAATTGCCTAAACAGGTAATTCTGACGTTTATATTGTTTATGATATGTTTGTATATTATGCATTTTGTTTCCTTGTTCAGTTGTTTTGTTTTAGGTTCTACAGTTAATAATGTTGCCGGTATTCAACCTGAATCATAATAATGTTCGAAAGCTAAGAATTGATAATTCTTTAAAAGTGCAAACCTTTAGTTTGGTGTTTATTATAATTTACAGGACTGGTTTTTGAATAGACATGTGTGTTGGTTTTAATTTTAAATTGGTTTGGATCTTTGAGCCAAAGGAATACATCTTATCAAAAGTATTCTTTTTCTAGCAATTTGTTGTAAATGCAAATCAGAACACTGACGAAACCAACAAAAAAATATGAATATAAAACACGACAAATGGAAGCTTAGTGGGTCATCTAATTATCAAGTGAAGTTAATAAAATTTCATTATAAGGTGATACAGACTTAAACGAAATTGTTTTTTATTCGTCAATAGTTTGTTTTCTTTCTGATTATTGTTTTAATATGGGTGTTGATGGGCTTGGTGTGCTTTCATTGTTTGCATATATCACGATGGATTCTCTGGTTAATCATGCAATGTGATCATTTGACTTGCAGCTTCAAAAGGGGAATGTCTTCAACATTGAAGCTGGGAAGCAAGCATTACGTAACATCAATTCCCTCTCTTTATTTTCAAACATCGAAGTCAATCCACGTCCAGATGAGAAAAATGAGGGTGGAATTATTGTTGAGATTAAGCTTAAAGAGCTGGAGCAAAAATCAGCTGAAGTTAGTACTGAATGGAGCATTGTTCCTGGACGTGGAGGCCGTCCTACTTTGGTACATTACTATTCTTTATATTTACCATTGGATTCATGTTACCCAATCATTATTATTAAATGACTTTTTGTTATGCAATGTTTAGGCTTCAATTCAGCCTGGTGGAACTGTTTCTTTTGAGCATCGGAATATCAAGGGGCTTAATAGATCTCTTCTTGGTTCTGTCACAACGAGTAACTTCCTTAATCCTCAGGTGATTTATCGTTTTTATGAGTGTTAATTTGTTACTGTCTAGAAGCTTCAAGAGTGGTAAAGTACCATAACAGGCAGGCTTTGTGACGGTCAAAACGGGATGGGGTGACCCAAAGCACATTTTGTTCCTTAAGTTCACATTCCTTCTTAAAGTTATCGAGTTCCAGTGTGTGATTAAATAAATGATATGTTTCAATGATTGAGGCTTTATGTGTATAATTACACTTTGGGTGCCTTTCGACCATTTGGCCTTCTCTGTAAGCTAATTTTTCACCCGCTTGGCTTTCGAGTGCATTATGAGTAATAGATTATGTAGAGAACAGTGGTAACAGGAAGTTTTTGCAGGATGATCTTGCTTTTAAGCTCGAGTACGTGCATCCTTACTTAGATGGTGTATCTAAATCCCGAAACCGCACTTTGCGTACAAGTGTCTTCAACAGTAGAAAGCTTAGTCCAGTCTTCACAGGTGGACCAGGAGTGGATGAAGTTCCCCCTATATGGGTTGATCGAGCAGGTGTTAAAACTAATATTACTGAGGTAAATTACTATCTAACGCTCGTTTCTCTGCATCTCCTTTTTAATTAAATTATATAGAACATATACATTATCTTATAATAAATTATTCCGTTGTTCAGAATTTCACGCGTCAAAGCAAGTTTACATATGGGGTTGTAATGGAAGAGATAACAACACGTGATGAAAGTAGTCATATTTCTTCAAATGGTCAAAGAGTATTGCCAAATGGTGGTATTAGTGCAGATGGCCCTCCAACAACACTTAGTGGCACGGGTATAGACCGTATGGCGTTTTTACAAGCAAATATTACACGTGACAACACCAAGTTTGTAAATGGAGCAATTGTTGGCGAGAGGAATGTGTTTCAGGTCAGTCTTCTATGCTAATGTTGTATATTAACTAGAAGTACCAAAATTGGCGAGTTTGATAACGGGTAAGTTTTGGTCAGTTTGCACAGACCAATGAACACTTATTGTTCTTTTTTTAATCTACAAATAATAGGTATTCGAAATATGGTTAAGAAAACTATATCATTACAATGATAATCCGGATTTTAACTGAAACGATTTTATGAATTTTAGATGCATTATGAATATATGGTGGATGACTTTTGAACCATTTGAAAAGCTTGACATCTTCTGTCCATTTCAGTTTTACTATCATTTATTTTATCTATCCATATGACCTGTTATAAGCCAAAAAATTGACACATTTATCCATGAATGGCTTGAACTGCAACCTGTTATATTAGTTATCATAAGTTTCTCTATTTTCTCTCATTTCTATGTGGGTCATGAAACACACATGCATAATTGGCTATAAATTGCATATTAACCGTGACAATTTTTTTCACCTAATGCTGAATTCACTCGTTTTGCAACTTGAAATACTCGCTAACATGGATACACTCTTACTGGATTTGCAGCTTGATCAAGGTTTGGGCATTGGCAGCAAGTTCCCATTTTTCAATCGCCACCAACTTACATTGACGAAGTTCTTACAACTGAAGGACGTTGAAGAAGGTGCTGGCAAACCCCCACCACCGGTCCTTGTTCTTCATGGTCATTATGGTGGATGTGTAGGAGACCTTCCTAGCTATGATGCCTTCACTCTTGGGGGACCTTATTCCGTAAGGGGTTACAACATGGGAGAAATTGGTGCTGCTAGAAATATTCTCGAGGTACATAGACATTGCTTTTCTTTACCCCCTTGTTCTTATTATTGTGTTAATATCTCCAAATTTACATATGCGGTCAGTCGAATTCATGATATTACATGTCCCGGTAAGCATGAATTAAAAAATAACTTTTCTATGCTTCTTGGACTCGTTAAAGTTACAAAATTAGATTGAAGTTAACGCATAGGTTAAAGTAGAGGTGTCAAAATGGTTGGTAGGGTTGATTTGTTAACACCGAATAAGTTTTAGTTTTATATTAATAATTTAATTATTACAAAAGTTATATTATGTCATTGATTATCAAACTTTCTGGATAAAATCGTTTAGGAGGTTTTGTGCGGTAATTATATGCTTTGGATGAGTTTTGACCTTTTCGGCCTATTTGGCATGCTCCATTTTTAGCCAACCTTTCCAATATGATCTGTTGGAGATATTACATCATTTATGGGTAAAAGTTGCGACAGTGTCTTTAGTACTCTTTTATGTATGACAAATCAATAGGATTGTGTGGCTTATATCTATATCATCACTAATCAGTCCTTCGTAATAATGATTAATGATATTGCATAAGTATGTTGGTTGTTACGACTCATGAGGTAGAGTGTTCTACCAATGTTTTATCACAAGTCTAAAAAGTTTTTGAGCTCCATAATTGATTTTGAGTCATGTTATTTCTATTATTATCTGCATGCATGTCAGCAACTGATTACTGATACTACCATTACTTGCAGCTTGCCGCTGAATTACGTATACCAGTGAGAAACACCCACGTATACGCATTTGCAGAGCACGGGAACGATTTGGGGAGCTCAAAGGATGTAAAGGGAAACCCAACTGAGGTATACCGGCGAATGGGTCAGGGCTCATCTTATGGTGTTGGTGCCAAACTTGGTTTAGTACGAGCAGAATATGCAATTGATCACAACTCAGGGACCGGTGCTTTATTTTTCAGGTTTGGAGAAAGGTTTTGATACTCATTTAGATTTGTTTTTGATCCGGGATTTAAACAATGTCTTTCAGTATTTAAACTTGAGTTTAGTTCTTAATCTGGTTTTGCAAATTCGGTAGAAAAGAATCTGTGTGAGATTATGATTTAAAACCATAAGGCCATGTGTAGATTGTTGACGAACTCCCAATGATTGAATTTCATGATTATGTGTTATATTAATCTTGACCTGGTAATATATTTTAGACATTTCGACGACTGTGAAATTAGTCATGTCTCAAACCTCTCCATGTTGGCCTCAAACCTCTCCATGTTGGTCGTGAGACTGTTCGTGTATAAGAGGGTCGGTTACCCTTTTTTAAGCTGGGATATAATAGTTTGCTGGCTTGATACAATTTTGCGAATTGGGCCCTAAGAGTTCACTCAGCATAAAAGTATAACCTCATAAATAGCTTTTGCTAACATGTTGATCTGTCTACTTTTTGCCATAGTTACAATATAATCACAATCTAAGTTCTCTAACATTGGTTTTCTTATTACTAGCACAATGGAAAGTCAAAACCAAAAGAAAAAGTAAAAAGAAAGTGCTATTAACATGAAGAGTTGAGAATTCTAAAATGCTAAATAAATAATTAAACATTTATAATTAAAGTTTAAATGAGTGTAATTCGTGTATTGTTTGATACACAATCTCTTTAAATCGTATATGTACACATTGGGCGACTAATAAGTATTGTAATAAGCAATTCAACGTTTGATGGGTAGTAACTCGCATAATACATTGTTTGGAGTTTCTAGTATTGTTGGTTGTTGTCTTGTTGAGCTATAACAGTTTGGGACTGGTGTTCTATAATAACCCTTTCACACGCGATATTTGACATTTGTAATTTTTTTCGAAAAAACTCTCAACACCACCTACATCTTCTGATTGTATGATTTTTGTATAAGAACAGAAGATGAATGGTGTTTTTACATCGACTTGTCGATCAGGAATGATCCTGGTGTAGGCTTCAAATTACATCGTCCATCTTTCGGTGGCCAACAGATCTGTCTTGTGTATGAAAGGAAAACTGTACGTTTTGACAGATTTATTGGAAGTAGATTACTCTTGTAGACTTGTTGAAGCAAACCCTACTTGTCCAGAATATTTGCTTGTGAAATGTGATCAACAAGTTTTACTAGTCATTGTGTACCAATTTAGAGACTGTGTTGAGGTGTTCAAGCTGAATAATTTTACAGAAATAATTTATGTTTGTTACACATTTAATTGCAAAAACATGGAAGAAACTTTCGTTTCTAAGAACTATTGTCATGGCCCTCGTGTGAATTTAATCGAATTGGTCATAGTGTTGGTATCGTTATTACTTCCTCCGTCCCAATGTAAATGTCCACATTTTTATTTATATCCGTTTTAAAATAATTCTCTACTTGCAAAATATAACTATTAAAAATCATTAAACTCTTCATATTATCCTCATTTATTACTCTAAATCATTTATTTTTTAAATATATTAGTCAAATTTGTCTTGATTATAAGGACAAAACTGACATTTATCTCATCTATCTTAATCCCAACAAAAAATATTGGGGGACATTTTTTGTGAGACGAACGGAGTATTAAATTGGTCATAGCGTTAGTATCGTTATTGTGTGTCTTATGTTAATAAACACGGTCTAAAGATGTTTTCAGGATCATGGTCGATCAATGGCGGTACTAGGGTGTGGGCACCGTGAGCGGTGGCCCACACAAAGATTTTTCTAAGTTTGTTTATATATAGGTTCGATGAAGAAATATTAATAATTGCCCACTCAGCTTAGTGGTTAGGCCCTCTTACTTTAAGTTCGAGTCCAACATCCTCTTTTTATTCTATTTTAGCTTCCTTTTTGTTTACATTTTTGTATATTCTTGTCTTTTTTTCTTTGTCTTTTTATTTTATTTTCTCTTTTAGCTTTCCCCTTCCTTTAATTTTAGTGGTATTTTTTTGTCTTCTACTCTTTAAATAGCTATAAGAAAATTATATAATCTATTATCAAACTCTATATTTAAATGTTGATAGTTTTCTTTGTTTTTTTGTAAGCCACAAATAAATACATTATACTTCAAACGTAGAGAATTAAAAAGTTCCAAAACTTTAAGTGTGACGACCTTGTGAACAGAAACACAAGTAACCACAAGGCTTGTTCACACTGCTTAATTTATAAACCTCCGATATGATTTTTCGTGTTGAAATTCAATTTAAATCGAACCTTTTTCATTTATGTTGGTTTAACATAAATTTGAGTGTTTTAGTTTAACGCATTACTTGAAGAAAAAACTTCAAATCAGAAACTCAAAACGTAATGTCACAAACATCTTACAATTCGCCCCCGTTGACAAAATTTTCTGGTACCGCCCATGTGGTCGATGTTATAAACATTTTATTTTATACCTTAAATAAAAAATTAAAATAATTAACCAGTGATAATTTAATCGCTAATCATTAATTACATGTAACCACAAATTCTCAAAACAAGACAAACCAAATCAAAACCTTCTATGAAAGTTACACCGACAACTCATATCAATATGACGGTTAACGATTACATGGGGCGGTGGATTAAACGCCGTCAACATCCACACCAAACCAATCAATATCAAAAAAATCACCAATTGGCCTAAAATATCTAATTCGGTACCTTTTTCCTTCACTTTTCCTTCCCTAAAAAGACTTTAACTATAATTTAATTAATTTAAAATAAAATAATCCATCTCACCTATCAAAAATACACAAATATCTATCAATAGTGCATTCATTTCAATCAAATTTTTCATCTCAAATCTTCACTAGTTCCGTCCAACCGTTATAATTATATAAAATTAAAATCAGTTTAGTTGTTGTGTAGTTTGTATCTATATCTATGGCGGAAGAAGTGAGAATCACCGGCTACGACGCCGGTGCCGGTGACGGCGGCGGTGGCGGAGATGACGAACGAGTTATGGAGTGGGAGCTAGGATTACCAAACGTAGCTGATCTAACGCCGTTATCTCAATCGTTAATCTCGTCGGAGATGCTATCGGCGTTCAGCATCACGCCGGAGCCTCACCGGAGCATGACTGACGTCAATCGTGCTTCTCAAAACACGTTCACGAGTCTTCGAGGTGAGTTTGACCAACAACCGTTGACTAAATTCAATAGTTTAAATTCGTCTAGTAATCAAATCGCCAATCTAACCGATTCACGAAAATCACGGAAAGTCGGTTGTGACAATAACGGTAACGGTGAGGGTGATGTTGGCCGTGACGTTGACGGTGATGGAGTAATTGAGGAAATGGATTCTGGTATGTTAGTTAATGATGATTCAACATCTAGGGCTTCAAAACGACAGCGTTTAGTATGGACACCACAATTGCATAAACGATTTATAGAAGTTGTAGCTCATTTAGGCGTTAAAAGCGCAGTTCCGAAATCGATTATGCAGTTAATGAATGTAGAAGGATTAACTCGTGAAAATGTTGCTAGTCATCTACAAAAGTATAGATTGTATTTAAAAAGGATGCAAGGTGTAAGTACTGATAATCCTTCGGGTTCGGATCATGTTTTTGGTTCTCAAAATTTACGGGAACCGATTCAAATGCCTTATCAGCCGCAGATGATGCAAATGCCGATGCAGATGCCTTATCGTGGATTTGAGCCGAATTCGTATGCTGCGTATGATAGGGCAAGGTATCAACATGGAATGACTTCGAATGATAAATAGGAGGTTTTGGAAGCAAGGAGGGGTGAGGTTTTCATTCCTTTTTGTATATGTTTTGAATGAATAGTAAATCAATCCTTTGTTTTGCTACTTTGTATGTGAAGTTTCTTTATATGCATTGGTTTATCATAAATGAGATGTTTATTGTTTAGATTACTAAATGGTGTGAAAATGAAGGTTTAAATGTAGTTTGCAAACAAGATCTTTAATCTAAGTTAATGCTTTTGTCTATCCCATTTATGCCATTACATGATTTCCATTTGAGCATGTTTCATATCTATATAATCTTGTTTGTGTGTGTGGGCGCGCGTCTTAAATGGTAAGTAAACTGATTTACTGTTTTAAAATTTTCCTTGTAGTTGTAGATCTTTTTTCTAGTGACTCAAGATAGAGATGGGTACATCAGTACATGTTTATGTTATAGTAGTTGTGTTAAAATTGGCTTTCATTTAGTTTTGGGCTGCATTGTACTTTGACTTTCCATTACAAATTGACCATTGAGTTAACATAAATGCAACAAGCATTGATTCTTTCAAGACCAAACAATTTCGAGAGGGATCAAGTACCGTACTACAATCGCTCCATGTCTATAATATTTCATTCGAACACTGGCATTGTTTGCATCTAAGTAGGAACTCTGATTCGCTTGTAACGTAAAGCCAGGTACGATTCAAGTCAATGACTTTAATAAACCTATAACAACCCCATGATGTTATTTTTGCATCTCCGAGTTGCATGATAAATCGTTAAAGTTGTCTAATTCTTCTGTTGGTTAAAAACTTTCTAAATATGGGGTTGAAACTCTAGATTTTTGAATCTGTAGATATTATACTAGTTGCAGTGATGCGTGTCTTGATGCACAACTTGCAAAGGCTTATTTGTTTTTCTGGTAGGCCAACTTCAACTTCGATCCACAAGTAGGGTGTTTCGTTTTTTGTTGGATTCGATTACTTGTTTGCAAGTTGCATGTCCATACTTGAATGATGGGCACACGATTCTTGAAAGCAAAACTTGCTACGTGGAGTTGTGTAGCTGAATCTGTAAAATGATCACATAAGAGAATACATTAAAGCAAATATAAGGAAGGAAAAGGACATAGTTACATGTAGGGATGACATTTATGGATTTGAGTTCAACAGAAAAGAAATGAGTAAATTTGGTCAAATGGCTTGAAAATTGATCTACAACTAGAATGTACGTACAAATGCATATAAAAATCGACATTATTGTTACATAATCCCGTTTAAACTTTAACTTACGTAGTATCGTTACATATAATTTATAAATGATGATTAGTAGATGATAAACAACGAAATCCCCCGTGGGTTGTGCATATTATTAATCAATTATAGAGTACAATAGAAACCTAATTAAACTCTAACAGACCCTAAGTCCACAGTAGGGCTTTAGCCCTATGATCTAATATATCACCAAATGATAGAAACGTGAGTCATCAAAATGTGGTATTATTCATTATTAAAGATCGAACAACAACATACTTCAAAATTGTGTGCATCTAAATATCGAACGGATGAAACTAAAATATGATACATAAAGATATACATTCTTTAGATTGAAAATTAATCTTAAACGTTATTTTGATGTAAACCATAACATCCAATATAACCGACCTGAAAGGGTTAGTCTAGAGTATAGTGGTTGGAGACTTGAAAATATCTAGTGCAAACCGAAATTGAATCCTTATTCTTATTTGCTTCAACTTTTGGGTCATATCTCATGCGTATTTCAGTTGGTTTTAAGCTTACAAACGTATGTTCTTTTTAACATGTCTTAAATGAATTTAAACATTATTTTTGTATGTTGTCCTTGGGCCAGTCTAGGTGAACCAGTTAACGTTGTCAATTAACGATGACCATATCTACATACTCTCTCCCTTCAATAAAAAGTGTCCCCCAACAATTTTTGTTGTGGTTAAGATAGGTTAGTTAAATTTCAATTTTGCTCTTATAATCAAAGCAAGTTTGACTGAATTTATTTAAACAAATAAATAATTTAGAGTAATAAATGATAGTAAAATAAAAGTTTAATGATTTTTTATAGTTATTTTTTGCAAATAGATAATTATGTTAGTAATTTGGATAATTATTTTGAGAGAGAGAGAGTAATACAAAGTCGATTCAGTTCGGTTTTAGCATTATTCATTTATTCCTGTAGAGCAGGCCATATGGGACTAGGCTCACAGCCCATATTTCAGAGCAATTCCATGCCCATGGACAATTGGACATTCAACCCGATCCACAAACAACCAATTATGGGCAAACATAACCCCTTTCAAAAATCAAAACTTTATTCGTGTGGTTCAGAAAACAGATGAAACAATGGTGGTAACAACTGCAACTTCATCTCTTTTCAAATACCATCATCATGCTATCATCAAATCCCCCATTCACCAATCTTCACTATCAATTATTTCATCACCACTAACAACAACAAAAACCCATTACACCCACCACCGTATACTTCTACCACGCGCCACCGTACACCGCCCAATTTCCGCTACCCAAAATGGAATTTTTCAGCTATCAAAAGCAACCCCGCCTGAGAATGCCGGTCAAGTTGTAGCTGCCGATAACGGAGATGGGATTTCCGTCCTGATCTCAGTTCTTCTTACAATTGCTTTTGTTGGCTTATCCGTTCTTACTATTGGGGTAAGGTACTGTAAGACTGTAAATTAAAAGTCTTTTTTTTCTGCAAGTTTTGAACTTTAAAGTGTTAATGTGTTTGGTTTACACTTGAAGTCTACTGGGTTGATTTTGATTTCGAGTTAGTGCAATACTGAACATTTTAGCCAAGAAAAAGGTTGGTTTGACTTTGAGGTTAAATTGACTTATTCTTGTTTTAGATTAATGTCATTTCAGGATAGGAAAAAAAATTACTCCGTAATAAATAAAAACATCACTTTGTAACGAAATACTACTATGATGGGGGAAATACTGTTAAATACTTAAATTAGTATGGATAATGAGTTACCATTGGTGACATGTTTTAAACTTGTACACTTTTTTAGTGCTTACATTAAGTTGATTGAATTCGATAGCATTTCTTTATGTTCTTAAGAAACTGTGTTCATAGAATTATCACAAACAGAAAACTTTATATGTAGCATGATTTTGAGTTTCAAAAAGACATGTTGACTTTTAAAGTCAAACTTCACACTTTCTTTATAGTTTGAAATGCATGTTAATCGATTTATAAACTTTGACAACTACATTAGACTTTTATTTGAATTTGAGTTTCCAAAAGTGGCATGTTGGTGAAGTCAAACCATACAGTATACGGAGTTTTATTCATAGTTTGAAATGTGGGTTTATGTAATTTATTCAGGTTATCTACATAGCTGTAACAGATTACTTACAGAAAAGGGAGAAAGATAAATTTGAGAAAGAAGAAGCTGAGAAAGCAAAGAAAGGCGGCAAGAAAAAGAGATCAAGACCAAGAGTCGGGCCCAAAGGGTTCGGACAGAAGATTAACGATGATGATGATTTATAGACATTGTAGGAATCTTCGGCTTAAAAATGTACGAGTTCTTACAGATTACAATTCGTTTTCATTTTAATTGGCAGATTCAAGTGTTAGAACATTGGAATGTCATTTATCACATCAACATCTGTATTGCAGGCTTTTTTGTAAGTTTTTTTTTTTTTTGGATAAAGGGTTTTTTTGTAAGTTTTGATACCTGTAACACGTCTCCAAGTTGTTTTGGTATGTGAATGAGCTAAAAATAGGTTTTCTTTGTGTTTTGCATCAGGATTTCGAGTCATTAACCTATGACGAGTTTATTTGTCTCGTATAAGAACCAAACAGCTCATTATGAGAATACGATGCAAGTTCCAATATAACCATGTATTTTGCCAAATCACTCAAAATATGCATCTAAAGATACAAGAACCAAAAAAATGACATAGAGGCTAGCACAAACAGATTCAAAGATACATTCTCAGCTGCATAAGATTACTGTTTAAATACGATACATATGAGCGACAATCCGACTCTTCAACGTAGGCAACATATTTGTACAGTCACGACGTACCAACAAAACCAGTTATTTTTCACTCAATTTTTACACCCTATCCAAGGAAACATGAGCCACTATGTATAATAAAACCTTAAAAACTACGGCATTTACAGTTTCTTCTAGTACAAGTAATAAACTTCATTTGCAAATCAGCACATACACTGACCGTTTTCGATAGCTCAAACTAGCCTCGGTTAGCTGTACAACTCTCTTCTACGTCTCCTAACCAGCGTGTGACAACTGTGCTGCAACTCTCCTCTCTGTAAACGTAAACAAAAACACCTCAATACACCACATAATCACAATCTTTCACTTCATATAACACTTATAAATGGGTGATTATCCGTACACCGCCTATCTTTCTCCGTACACCACTAAACATGATTTAGGAGGTTGTACATTATAACAGCCTAAAGCATGTTTAGTGGTGTATGGAGAAAAATTGGAGGTGTACGAATCAGTGCCTCCTATATATAGGATGAGGAAGTCAAATATCTGACTTTTTAGAGTCGAACAATTTTGAACTACAGGAATCAGGAAAACTGGATGTGCATTTTTTAAAATGATTATGGTGCTAATCAGAATCGTATAGTCATCGGCTGTATATAAAAGAATATGAATACGTACCACCAGCAGCAACAAGTTTCTCTACACGAGCAACAATATGTTTTCCATAAGTGTATTTTTTCAGTGCATTCAGATGAACTTTTATTCGTGACAGAATGTGCTCCCGTTCTTGATCACTACAAGTTTCCAGGACTTTTTGCACAACATAGTTCGCAAATTGATCCTTCATCATTGCCTGAATAACAAATGAAGAAACTTGACATCATTAGAACATATAGTTTAATAGAAAATATATATAAAAAATGCTCGTCTCATCTACCTGAAGCGGCTCGTTTTCATCAGTGGTACCAAGCATCTCAGTCACTAGGAGTTGGCGTTCACTAGCATCACCAAAAGTCAAACACTTCTCGACAACATTTGATGCGAATTTTTGTTGACTCATTTGAACAATCTTTCCGGCCAATTCGTGGATTATTATAGATCGTTCATTTGGCTTTCCATGTTCCAGTACATGCTGTTTTAAACATAAAACTCATAAATAAATATAAAATAGGTGAGAAAAATATAAATTGGTGAATTATTCTAACGAACCTGAACAACATAATTTCCGTACTGATCTTGGGCAAGCATACTTACACAGGCAAGAATCTCATTCATCACCTTATTTTGTGTTTCTTGATCCTCGCAGTGCTCGAGTACCCTCTGCAAGAAATTGTTTAAAGAAAAAGGCCGATATAATTTCCATTTCTCTTGGAAGTTGGAACAAGTTGGATTAGAGATGCAATTTCAAGTTTTTTTGAACACAGGTATCTTTTAATGAGTTGATTTAGGTTATATATCATATCCAACGGACAAATGTACAGAATTTAAGCAAAAAGGAAGCATGCCAAACGGGGTACCCGTAAAGTATTTGTGACCATATCTAACACAACAGTTATTTACAAAATAAATTTTTAGGAAGTGTTTATGGGTCCAGTCCAACATGACTAATTTGACCCGCAAAGAAATCACATCGACCCAAACCCATTTTCAACTTTTACCCAATCCACTAACTTTACCACATCCAAAATGGATATAGAAAACTAAAAAGGAAATATCAACCTGGATAACACGACAACCATATGGATGGGTGGAAAGTGTCACAACTTGATCAAAGAAAGTAGTAATGATAAACTGAATATGCTGTTCGGGAACACATTCGATGCACTTCTGAATAACATGATTCCCATTCTGATCACGTACACAACGCATAATTTGACCATCAAGTTCTTCCACCATTTTGATCTTTTGGTCCAAGTCAACAACTTCAATTGCCTGAAATGCCCATGCTTAAAAAAACCACATGAAAAAAAAAACATTAAAACGCCATAATTTATTACCTTCTGGATAACACGACAACCATACATTTGAAGACTGAGCGTCAACACATGCCCTAAAAGCTTTGCAGCCAATTCTCTTCTTTGGGCTGGCATTCCATGCTCGAAAAACTGATAACACACAAGTCAATCAGAAATGAAAAGGTCAGCTCTATCTTGTGGGTCCCATTTAACACCGACAAAACAAAGAAGAAAAGGATTATACCTTTTGAATCACATAATTCCCAAAGACGTCGGTCATTAGAGTAAGCGCCTGTGGGAAGATTTCTTTAAAAACCATGTTTTTTTCTTCTGTAGTTGCCGTTTCAAGTTTCTGTTGAATGAAACGACTCCCATATTGATCCGCACTGACCATCATTAATAAGAATCAGATCATATGAGTAAAAAAACGCCAACAGAAAATTGATAATATGAAGAAAAAAAACGACAATATTAAGTAAATTAAGAGATATTTTATTAAGGGGTGTAAGGGCTATTTAATAAGTCTCTCATGTTAAGTTAAAAGAAGAGATAAGTAAGTTATATTACTTCAATTATTTCTGATCATTAGACCAATATACAATTAGTTTATCCATACATTAACAACTGATTATTGCGACTTCAAAGTAATAATAATCACATAACTAGTTCCAAAAATTATATCCAAACACCTTCGCCCTAAGTTTGGTCACGTGTAACATTTCAAGAAGAATATAATTACAAATGCATATATATACCTGAATTCCACAACATGGCCAGTAATTTCAGAAAGCTCAAATGACTTGGTTTTATTGCTCTTAAATTCTTCAAGTAAGGAGGACCCAAAACTATTATCAACACCATCTAAATGCCATGGGCCCATAACACCACCACCACCGCCACCCAAGTTTCTCATTTGAGGAGAGAATCGTGTATTGAGTTCACTGAGCCTAATCGGGCTTCCTGGGCCACGAGGGGAGTTAGGAAGTGGGCTCATTAATGGGCTCCCGGGATACGATAAGCCCATTCCATAACCAGGGTTCCCGTAGTAACCATGGTGGTTTGGACTAGTGGTCTTTCCACCAAACTGAACACCATATTGTGACTTATGTGGTGGAGATATTCCAAGATACGCTTTTTGAAGTAAATCCGTATACGAATTGGCGAGATAACTGTTCCTATCGGCAGTCGGATCATTTAGGGCAGCTAGTTGGGCAGCGTATTCGGTGGTCCTCAGGTATTGCAGATACATTGGGTCGATAAAAGACGCATTTCCCGCCATCTGGCTCCCGATCCTGCCCGGGCTCTGTGACTCCAATCCGAATCTCGACGCGGCGGCCGCAGCGTTCTCGAAAAGTGGCGGCAGATTCAAATTGCCGCCTTGACCCGACGCCATTTGTGGTGAATTGACTGAATACCCGGTTGTACCATAGTTCGAATATGATGGATCCCAGCCACCGTAGAAGTTATTAGACGATCCATCAACATACAGATTATTAGAACCACCTGAATGATAATCAGGATTTTGATCAAACTGATTCCGATTCTTGCTTTCACCCATGCCTCCATTTGACAAATTCATTCCCGACAATGCTGTCGCTAAATCTTCCGACTCTTTAGAGTGGGATGAGTCACCGTTAAAGAGATTTTGACCATTTAAATTAGAGTTGACTCGACCGCCTCCGATAGGAGTAGGAACTGGGCTAGGAACCCGGGCAATGTGCTGCGGGTCAGGGGTCCCGCTCCTTGATAAAGAAGCAGCCAATGCTGCAGCATAAGAGTATGATGTTGGCAGACTGTTGCTGTGCTGGCCTTGGGTGTCTGTGGGGCCCAGAGTTTCATCGTTATTATCAAAAGTATTGCGGCTAGCTGGTCTAGACGGATGACCAGAAGGTGGAGTTGAACGGCCCATGTCATCCTGCAAACGGTTTTACATGATTAGTTCCAACATCATAAAAACATGTCATCACTTTAATACGCAATTACGTGAATTTGTGATCCACTAAAACTTGTGAAGTCAAAAACTCGTGAATGAAGACGATATAAGCTAAAATTTTATATCAAATAAAACATAAGGTCAATGTAATGAGAAGGGGAGCCAACTATTGCTTTCAAATTGAATCAAGTGAGAGGGTGTTTGGATATGCGTTTTGAAAATGATTATGACGATTAGAAAAAATCACATCAGATACTTAATTAATTAAAGCTATAAATTAGTTTTGCAATACTCAATTTTCTTGCAGCAAATTCTTACATGTTTCTTTGTGTGATTATCATCATAAAATCAAAATCCTAACCAATTTTACCCGAACTTTGGGAGTGTTTGAGATTGCTAATTTAAATGCGTATCTAACTATTACTTATTTTTACATCAGATAAGCAAATACAAACACACTGTTGAAACTGTGTATCTGCTTATTTTATAAGAAATAAGCGCTTAAAAATGTAGCTTGGTCCCTTCGTACTATTTAACCCTATAAGTGCTGTAAGGTAAGCAATCCAAAACACCCCTTTTATTTATATGCACATCCAAACACCCCCTAAGCCTTAACAATTTGTACAACATAAACTAAGACGAAACTTCATAACCATTCAGTGACATAACACAATTTTTCCAACACAAAACATGAAAATCAAACTTAAAGTTCCATAAAGTTCATGGCAATTGAAGCTAAAAACAATAGTTTACCTGAAAAATCTCAGCAAGGCTTTTCTGTTTGCTACCTAGCCCTAAATCGGGCAAACCGATTAACCCATCGCCACCCCACTCAGCAGAAGCCTTGACTTTCTCCGCCTCAGAATTCTCAGTCTCTTGTTTCTTCGAATTAAAACCAGGTGGCATCGAAAAAAGAGAGACCCCACCACCACCACCTCCATCAGTTCGATTAGCTTTCCTCCTATCCCCAATCCCTCCTAAACCAACCCCACCACCGCCACTTTGCAGTCTTTGTGTAAACCGCCAATCCTCTTTCGACTTCAGTGGTGGCGGCAACCTAGGGTTTAGATTAACATTTGAGTAATAGTACGATAAATAAGCAGGATCAGCCCTAAGTTCTTCCTCAGACATAAATCCATTTCCACCAGCAAACTCAGAAAATGCTAAATTATTATTATTGCTTCCATTATTATTACCAAATAAACCACCAATTGCACTTAAAGAACCCTCTACAGTCGGTGGGGCCGAGCCACTTCTATACATATTTAACTCCCTTTCATGATCATCAGCTTCTCGCCTTTGTTCATGAAGCAACAATCCTATTTCTTTCTCCAATTCGTCTCCGAATGAACCATCATTCATTGGTCTCCTACCCAATTCAGACAACATTCTTTATTATATATTATATAAACTGATAAACGGACTATTTGCTCATATACCCCAATTAAACCTATAAAGCTAGTACCCAAAATATCCAGATGCAAGAAACTATTTTATAACCTAAATAATCCTACCCAGATGATAATATAGCAAAATTAGTAAGCTGAGCTGATAAAAATCGAATCTTGATCACTTATATAGCAAAAGGAAACAAACCCTAAAAACCCTAATACAAAAGAAACAGTCTTTGAGGTTAAATATGATCTAATACCTAAAAATCAGTTCTTGAAAACTAAAAAGATCAAAACTTTATGATCAAGAAACCCACAAAAACAGAAATTAACAAATTACAACATGGTAATAAAAATTATCATAATTTTGGCAAGTTTAGAATTACTGTTTTTACATTAGATTGTAAGAACAGCAAGTTTTAAGAAAAGGGTTGCCAAAAAATATTTAAAATCGAGTGATAGTGATGAGGGTTTGTTTATTTTGAGCTATATGTATTGTATGTATAAGAAAGAAAGGTGTGAGTCTGTATATATGTGTGTGTGAGAAACAGGTTAAACAGGCGGCGAATTGATTCTTACAGAGAACCCTTTTTAGGGTTTTGTTGATTTTCAACTAGTACTGGTGGCTGTAACAAAGACTAAACTCGGTAACTAAAAATTTCTCCAATAAGTAAACTATTTTAACTTGGTGCTCTTTTTAGTTACTGTTTTCCTTTTGAGCCGGTGTGTTTGATTTATGAGAATGCTTACAAGTGTTTTATATTAGTAATAAGAGTTTTGATTTGATTTCAAAATTTAGCAATCAACCCACAAATATAAGCATGATTCAAACCCAATTAAGATCCAAGGTTTGGATACCTATTTCTATACCCATAGTCATTTCAGGTTTCAAGCCAAAACACCTTCTTAGCGATTTACAAGAGTGAGTTTATGTGCTTCAAGTAGTAAGTAAATGGTACCCAAGTTTAGATGAATCTAATATTTTAGAAAAATATTGTATACATGCATGGAACATTTAAATAACAAGGTTAAAAACTTATGGTAATTATAAAGATTTTTTTTTTTTTTTTTTAAAAGGCTGAGTTGAGGTGCACATATATATGGGATTATGGGTGTAACAAATTTTCTTAGAGATGGATTAATTTTATAAAGTCTAATGATAATGATGTTTATCACTGAAAGTTATGTGCAATGATTAAAAAAATCAATTTTTATTTTGTTATAGTAATAAACTAATAGTTGTTGTATATATATAGCAAGAGATAGAGATAGGTCATGAGGTTGCCACATAAATCTTTTAGATTCGTTTGTTATAGGAAGAATGTGGAAACTCTGCCCCGATGCTAAGTTGAGCCAAACACTCACAAAAGTGACAAAAAAAATGTGGTAATTGGTGGTAAGCATGTGTAGAGTGAAATACCAGATTTGCCCAAAGTAGTTTATGTGATTTTTTAGAAGTTCTTGTCAATTTTTGTGCATGATCATTAAGGGATGAAGTTGCCATGTTTGGGGATTTCTTTTTTCTTTTGGGAATGAGGTTTAAATATCACTTTTGGTATACCTTCAATATACAAATCGTGTCTGAGATATATTGGTGAAGAGGAAAAGGAAGAGAAAAAAGTATTGCGTTGAGTTGATATCTATTAACTAGATCAAGGATTCACCATGGTGTAATTTGTTCTTAATAAATTTACCTCGGTAATTTGTTCTTAATAAATTTACCTCAGTTACAGCTATTGCATCTTTACTTATAAACATTCATACTTACAATTTTGTCCTCTGTTGATTGCTTTTATACTTATAAATTGTTAAACAATCAATTAAAAGCTAATTTAAATGAGTAATTTTATTCACCTCCACTTTACAATTACAAGCTATTCATTGTGACTCCAAAACACTTAACTAACAAGTGTTATTTAGGATCAATAGATACCTTAAAGATATTTGAAATGAAATACTAACACAAAACTTACAAATTTAAGACATACAAAATACATGTTTGTGTCATTATATTTTCTAACAAATGACTTATCATAGTAACATCATATTTGATTTGACAAGAAATAAGAACAATTTTATGGTATAATACGGAATAATAAAAGTAAGATATAAGATTAATATATATATATATATATATATATATATATATATATATAGGAGTCAGTTCTAGGAAATTTAGAGAGAGAAGAGGGAGAAGTAATCTGATTCAATATTTTAGTACTATGATTCAAATTTTTATTACATATAACTTTTGAATCGTATACACACACATATATATATATATATAGTCCGAATTCAGAGAAAAACACGATTTTTTTGGGAAGCGGGGAAGCTACATATTCATCAATGATGAATGTTAACGAATTCTTATAATATCATATGATATTATAGGATATATAAATAGTGTATTGATGAATATTAGTAGTTATAACAGCGGTTTTGATTAATATTTATTGGTAAAAGTATGTTTTTATACGTTTTGATTATCATTCATCGTGAACGAATATTAACGAATAATTTTTTAAAGAAACTGATAATATCCACTTCGGTTAACATTCATTAATGATGAATGTAAGAAAATTCTCTTAATATTCATCATATGATTATTATAAGTTATAAAAAGTAGTTTATATATGAATATTAATAGGTATAACATCGATTTTGATTAATATTTATTGATAAAAATATGTTTTTTACGTTTGATTATCATTCATCGCAAATGAATGGTTAAGTTTCCTAATTCTCTCAAAAAATTGTTTTCCTCTTGATCCCTACCCTATATATATAAGATACGATGAATGATTAAGATTTATTTTTTAAAACAAAAGAGTCAAAAGTGTTTTATGAGTTCATTTTTAAAGTGTACGTATGTTATTTTTAAGTTATGAATGTATTTTTATTCATCTTGACTCCAAAACACTTAACTCATAAGTGTTATTTAGAATCAAAAATTGGTATCAGAACATAGTTGGTTTAATCTAATAGCTAGATATGTGATGGAGTCCGTGAAATATGAACGTGTAGACTCACGTACCAGAAAGTCAATGGTTCCACAATCAAGCCACCAGCGTTTGATCCATCAAGGAATGAAACCTGTATGTCAAGGATGATGATGTTCTTCGATCTCACTAATGATCATTTGTGAGATATTGTAACAAATGGTCCTTATGTTCTTACGACCATTGTGTCTGCTATTCCTGCTACTTCTACAACACCTGGTTCACCAGAGATGTTGGTACCAAAGCAGGAATCACAGTGGTCAGGGGAATACAGGAGACTTGTAAAACTAGATAAGCAAACAAAAATCATCATAGACATGAGTTTGTCTGATGAGGTGTTTGAGTCTCTAAGGTTATGTTCCGCCGATAAAAAAAATGTGAGACACCTTAAAGAACATATGTATGGAACCCTAGATATTATCCACTGTAGAGAGGTAAATCTGACAAGACAATATGAGCTCTTTGGAATTGAGATTAATGAATCAATCTATGGCACTTATATCAAATACCGATCCTTAATAAATAAGATGAAAAATGCTGGTATTGACAAAGAACAACGATTTTAACATGTATATAGTGCGTAATCTTGTCGCTTTTTGTGGTGACTCGTGGATGGTAATCAAAGGCACTCATATACTTTAATTTATTTGGAATTTGTAACTTTATGCTTTTAAGATTATAGGATTCCATTGATCTGTTTCTTTTATTTTGATAGAGATGCCAAAATGTGGTTCAGATGAAGATATAGATGAAGGTGCGTGGATAAAATTGATTTGAATTAAAATAAGTACAAATAATGTTGACATATAAATATCTTACAGCTTTTACAAGTTTAGAAATAGTGTTAGAGATTATCAAAATGTCGTATTGTTGTTTAACGTGTGCTCCTAGCGCAAATAATAAGATGTAGGTAATAAACTTAAATTCTCCCTAAATATATATAAACATATGGAGAAATGGTAAATAAAGTACTAAAGACTGTCGATAAGAATAATTAAATGTGTTAATTACATTCAAAATTTCCTTATATATAATGATAACTCAAAATATCGTTTAATATGTGTTCAGTAAAAGAAAAGTTATGTATTAAATGGAAAACTTAAGGTTAATACATATAATTGTGAATTAAAAATCAATGTTTAACTTTAATCAATTCACCCACTTTTTATTTATTGAAAGCTCTTATGACTTTTATTAGCATAACCAATATATATATATATATATATATATATATATATAAAGGTTTTGGTTCAACTAAAAAGATCACTAAACTAAAAAGGGGTAAAAAATCATATTAGAGTGACATGTATCCCTTCCAAATAAACAAAATCATTTACAAATAAAATGGCATTTTAGTCATATAAGCTTTGTATACATACAATTAACGGTTATCAATTGTTTAAATCGTGGATTTTTTGTGACTTTCCAGCAAAGGATCATGAATTATGCTCATTGTATCAAATCACTATGTATCAGTTTACTACTCTGTACTATGTCTCAATGTATGTATCAAACTCGTTGTGCATCATCATTTATACATAGAAAATCTATGTGCATTACTTTTTATATATCTTTTTTATTTTAAACACCTTTTCTTCACGATAACGAAACTCTATATATATATATATATATATATATATATATATATATATATATATATATATATATATGCGCATTAAGTTCATTAATTACACACTAGCGATTAGCTATACTCTATATGGTTGATTTAAAGGTATTGAGCATTTGAAATGAGTAATTGTGTGTCTTACATTGGAATTTAATTTAATGTAGAAAGAAAATCACAAAACTTTCATACTTTCATTTGTTGTTAACTAACTTTATATGATATCATGGTAATCACATGTATGTTATCTTTTTTCTTTAAGTAACTTCATATTTTTTTAAAGTTATTATTCGTTTTTATTCTTAGTTAGTAAAGTTAAATATTCTTTTGGTTGAAACAGGTCGATTGTGGTCCAAAACGTATTTAGATGCATACACATCATCAATCAATCAAACTATTATAACAAAAAGAAATATAAATACAAAAGTAAAAAAAAAAAATTATATGCATCGAGGTAATCTTCCAATCATAAAATTATAAATTTAAATGTAAAAATTTTGATAAACATAAATATTTAAAGATAAATATATATACTTGGTCTACCACCCCCTCTAAACTCAACCTAATTCACTAACTTATTATACAACTCTTCCATTTTATCATATCACATATCTTGCTTATCAACCAACACAATGGAAGTATGATAACAACTTTCAATTGGAGAGAAAGAGTGTCAACTACCTAAAGGCTTTAAGTGTTTGATGGCTAAAGAAAGTTAGAATACTTTTAAATCAAACTATTTTTCATATTTCCATCCATTTTCTATATCAACTCAAAGTTGACCACTTAATCGTAAAGTTTCAAGACATGATTTTGGCCCTTTTCACTCTATGCCCAAGTGACAAAAGGTTATCCTTTTAAAAAGGGTTGATTCAGAGGGTACCCCCGATCCCCATATCATATTTTAATGGTACGCGTCTGTCCCACCTGCAACGAATATTTAACGCCGGACAAATCATTTCCACAAATCACCCAATATGTTGAGGCACAGATTCGAACCCCTGATCTGTTGGTCACACATGTGAAGTCTGGAAGTTTGCAGTTGCGGTACCACTTGAACTATGCCCAATTGATCAAAAGGTTATGCTTTAGTGTATAAATTAACAAGTAAAATGATAGATAAACCTACTTATAGAGACGTAAGCAGGTGTAAAAATATGGTAATGACATGTATCATATTCAACCTAAAAATATAGTAATGACATGTGTCATAACCAATGAAAGAGTTAGACATATTTTTAGATTCATCTAAGTATAGCTACATATCATTACGCAATTAACAAATATGTTGATATATATTTATGTGACAAAGCTTGTTTAGAAAATTTAACTTAATTGTGTAAATACTAATGACACTTTCATCAATTGATTGTGGGGTTTATTTTAACATAAGTCCTAATTTGTAAATTTTGTGTAAAAGAGAAGTTATAAATATAAAGGTGTAGCATACTTGTTAATAAGTAGTAAAGTAAGTTATTTTAATAAAGATACGTGTAAAAGAATTTGATATATATGTTAAGGGTTTTTGATGATTTTGTATATGTAACCCCAATAATATATGTAATTTAAAAGAATGAATGTAACTTGTCGATTAGAGATTTTTGGTGTCTAGAAATAAGACACTTAATCCTTGGTTAGAGAAGATAAAGAAAAGATAGCAATTGAGCATAATTGATAAAGAGTTATATTGTGTGGTAAATACCATGTGTATATGTGTTGATATTACTAGGTGGCCAAATAGTTGAAATTGTTACAAGCAACTCCATTAATCAAATTTAAGGTAAGTAATAGATGGTTAGAGCAATGTAATGACATTGAGATACAAGAGTGTTCAATATTTATTATCTTGATGGTTAGAGCCAAATGATGACATTTGAAATACAAGTGTATTCAAATGTACATTTACTCAATGGTTAGAGGTTAACTCTTATGAGTCAATATTGTTAGAGATTAAGGATCCTCAATGTGTTTTGTTTTATGTTGTTTCCCTTACTTACTAAGCAAATTGCTAATAAATATGTTGTTGAATATGTAGGTGAAGCAAGGGGAAAGGGGGCGACTTAGGCAAGAGACCTGTTGGGAACTAGTGGTGCGCTTGTTGCTCTGAGTGGTAACAAGTTAATTCCATTTTCATCATGCTTTTTACAACTATACAACTTTTTCTGGTTATGAATAAAAAATATGGGTCAAACTTATTTTGGTACTTTTGATTAAAGATGTCATAAGATGATGAATTGTGTCCAAAGGGATGTTATGTATGTAGTATAATGCTTTTAGTTGTTCTTTTGGTAGTGTGGTTGTTTTAGTGTCAAAACGATGGTTATATGTATTAGATATATGCTAGTAGTGGAATTTGACCAAATTATTAAATATGTAGTTGTCTAATAGTATCAAAGTTCATGAGAATGCTCATTTTGGACGTATTTTGTATTTCAAATGTATGGTTTGATCAAGTTGTAGAAATAATCCATTTGGACATGTATTTATATAAGTGTTTATTTTGATCAATATATAGTAAGGGCGTGTTGTCTTATATAAATAGTCATATTATGTTGGATTGAAAGATTGTTTTTGGTGTGTGAGTTTAAAACTCACATTTTCCTGGAAACAGACTGATTCCTAGAGTATGAGAATAATTTGAGGGGATCAAGTTAAGAATTTTGGACAAAGGTCTGGATTCCTGGGGGATCACATACAATTTCAACATATTTTAGAGGGATAAATGTGACGGATGGAATAAAGTGAAAACGTGTTGAATAACTTGAAAAGCATACAAAACACAATTTGCGATCATGATTGGCCGTTCCGATCTTTCCCTCTATAATTAAAACGTCCCGTAACTATTTACGGTTAAAAAGTTATGTCATACGTTAAATAGTTTAAGTTTTAATGATTGTAATATAATTGATAATTTAATATACATGTAGGTAGATGTTAGTAATTTCAAGTGTATTTTTCAAATATTAAAAATAATGTAAGGGGTAAATTAGTAATTTCACTCTTAAAAACAATAACAAATGTATTATAGATTGGTATATAACATAGAAAAGTTTTAATTAATTAGAAGTAATTGTCGTATGTTTATTATTTTAAAGTTTGATAATGATAATGATGGTATTAATGAGATTTTAATATATGTAGGGGTATGTTAGTAATTTAAAGTAAGTTTTCAAATATTATTATTGAAACGTCCCAGATTTTTTTTTTTTTTTTAAAAATATATTTTCACTTTAAATTCTCAGAAACACTTTATATATATAAAGTAATAATAACATGGTTTAACACGTATATACATTATTTTCACAAAACATCAAATGTTAATATAGAACATGATCCATGAGTCCGTCTTTTTACTATCTTGCCATAGTAAGTCCACCACTAGCAGCTTTCGGGTCGCTTGCCCGAAATCCCGCCCTTCATCTCTTTAGACGTACCTATCAACACAATATCCAACAATACGTAATCACATTGCTTAGTAAGTAAAGGAATAACACTTTTACAATAATATAACAAACCAGACATCTCATGTCTTTATCCTTCAATCATACACTCACTACATTTATCATATACTCAGTTGTCACAATTGATCACTCAGCAATTTGACACTCAATTTATACAGCTAGACACAATTGATCACTCAGCAATTGGTCACATAACTCACATATACTTAGGCACAATTGATCACTCAGCAATAGGCCTCTCAACTCGATCTCATAGGCACAATTGTTCACTCAGCAATAGGCCTCTCAACTCGATCTCATAGGCACAATTGTTCACTCAGCAATAGGCCTCTCAACTCGATCTCATAGGCACAATTGTTCACTCAGCAATAGGCCTCTCAACTCGATCTCATAGGCACAATTGTTCACTCAGCAATAGGCCTCTCAACTCGATCTCATAGGCACAATTGTTCACTCAGCAATAGGCCTCTCAACTCGATCTCATAGGCACAATTGTTCACTCAGCAATAGGCCTCTCAACTCGATCTCATAGGCACAATTGTTCACTCAGCAATAGGCCTCTCAACTCGATCTCATAGGCACAATTGTTCACTCAGCAATAGGCCTCTCAACTCGATCTCATAGGCACAATTGTTCACTCAGCAATAGGCCTCTCAACTCGATCTCATAGGCACAATTGTTCACTCAGCAATAGGCCTCTCAACTCGATCTCATAGGCACAATTGTTCACTCAGCAATAGCCCTCTCAACTCGATCTCATAGGCACAATTGTTCACTCAGCAATAGCCCTCTCAACTCGATCTCATAGGCACAATTGTTCACTCAGCAATAGCCCTCTCAACTCATCAATATCCGCAGTTATTCAATGCAACTTTGTATCACAATTAGTAATAACAAATTCAACCAATTAAATTCTTTACATTCCTACTACTTACCTCGAGACTGACGTTCAGATATTTATGAATTGCTACCCGAAATACCTGTCGAGGTGACCGTATTCAATTAACTCTGATAATAATTAATATTATTTAAAATATCAATTAATCCTGCGACACTACCCCCTAGTGTCGATATACCTCCTGGCGACACTAAATTAGTGTCGCATAACACACTATTGCGACACAACCTGCGACACTAGCTCTTAGTGTCGCTATGACAACAGTACTAATTAGCAGTGGAAACTAGCGACACAAGCTGCGACACTAACTCTTTGTGTCGCTAAAGCAACAGTACTAATTAGCAGTGGAAACTAGCGACACAAGCTGCGACACTACCCTTGTGTCGCAATGACGAACAGAACAGCAGCAGCTTACGAAATTAACAAGTTTCTGAGCGATTTTACCAACTTAAATTCAGACCAGTTTCAACAAACGATTATTACATACACACAATCCATTCAAAACACATTCCAACTCATTTTAACCCACATAAACACTTTACCCCCAATTTCTCATTTTAAGCTTAATTAAAACTCAATTTTTCATCCTTTAATACTCGAATTAACCACAATTTCAACAGAGGGTTTGGGTTTCTTACCTGAAATTGCAAGGAAACACTTTCAACAATCACTTTCTAAGCTTAATTCTTGATCCCCTTTGGTTTTCTTTACTTTCTCTCTCTAAAACACCCAAAAACACACACAAAAAGAGCCTGGAGATGTATATTCATTTCTGGAATATTTTGGAACATGTTTTTATTTTTAATTTATCATTTAATTACACAATTAACCCCTCAAACCGACTTTCTGCCCGGCACTGCGACACAAGCCTTGTGTCGCACTGGGCTTTGTGTCGCTACCTGCGACACTAGCCCTTGTGTCGCATAACAGAAAACTTTTAAATTTAACAAATTTCGGGGTGTTACAATTATTAGTGTTAGAGGCATATTGGTAATTTCTCTCTTAAAAAAACATCCAAAATGTATTATATATTAACTAGAAGACACCTGCGTTAAGCAGTGGAATTTGAATTTTATTATAAATAATGTCGGTATTTCGTCGATTATAGTATGCTCATCTAACGGTTTTTGTGATAGTAAAAGAATTCGGTAATAGTTAATGTGAGATAGTAGATGAATCAAACTATTTAGGATTCATATACTTTCCATAATTCTAATATGGAAGGTGGTCAATTTGTTAATCGTGTAAATAATGGTTATAATTATAATATTTTATAAGATAATAAAAAGGGTATAATAGGATTTTTGCATCTTTAAAATGTAAGTTTTGTGAGGAAAAGGTATAAACCCTTTATAAATGTGTTAGATAATGAAAAAAGTTCAAATAAGAATGAAAAAAAAAATAAAGAATGGGATAACTAATAGGATTGCAACATTTCAAATACGCATTTTCACATTTTTCTTTGAAGTTAACTATCTCACAAATCATACGTCAATAAATTATAAAAAGTATACCGTTAGAATCATCGTCATTTTATCTTTAATTAGAGATTTCACATGATATACTTTTGATAAAAAAATTTCATTTTTACTAGATTTTAAAAATTTGTAATGTTAAATCACATGTGATTTAACACTAAATAATAATAATAATCACATGCTTATATGTCCAATCAAACTTTAAATTCAAATCATTGATGATTTAAAAAGATTTAAACATAAAAACCTAAGTTGTATGAACATTAAAGTATCAATCACATATGACTAAAGAGTAATCAAATACGAATTTTAAATCAGTGACTATAATTATACAATTAAATAAAAATAAAGTTGAAATCATACATGAGTTATTATATATTGGTGAACTGCTCATCAAATATCAATTTTTTAATGATAATCATATGTGATTATATATAAAATTACATGTGATTATATATAAAATCAAATGTGATTAAATATAAAATTATCAATCACATGTAATTTTTGATTAAAACATATATAATTTTAAAAAATTTATTTATAATTATTAATGTGGAGGAATATTAAGTTGTAATCATGTGTATACCATGAATAAATAATTATGAATAAAATTTTAACTTTTATCATAAATCTAACGTGATTATATTGTAAGACTCGACAAGAAAAAGAAAAAATAAGTTTGTCAGAAGTATAACTTATGAGATCTTTAATTAAAGATATAAAAATGATGATTTTCAATATGTAATTTTTGTAATTTATCGGCGTATCGTGTGCAAGACATTTAATTTTAAAATAAAAGTAAAAGTGACGGTGGATTATGATTTTCTAGTTCCTTGCTTATTTTTTTGTATCATTTTTATTCGGTAATAGAGTAATATGTTTTCACTAACAATTTAAGTGAGAAAAGGAAAAAAAAGAATTAAAACGAGTTTCTTAAAACGCAGACGTTTTAAAACCTAAACCCTAATCCCAACTCATCCCTTCTACACTCTCTGCAGATCCAATCCAAACCCTTCTTCGGCCAAATCGTCATCGTCGCCGCCGCCGCAAACACCGTCGTGGCTGATCCAAAGGTTATTAATTGTTTTTTAAACATCTTTTTGTTTGTAAATTGTAATGTAATGTATAGCTTGCAGCTTAGTTTGGTTTATAGACTTATTGCCTTATTAGAATGTACAATTTGAATAAGCCGATAAAGCTCAATTTTACCGGTTACGAACTTATTATTTTGAGCTTTGAGCTTCAATAAGCCATAAATTAAAATTGACGATAAGCTCGTCGTGAAAATTAAGGGTTATCAGCCTTTTGACATTTTAATAAGCTAAGCTGATAAGCCTATTCAATTAGCTAATCAAGTGCTAATGTTTTTTATTTTTTTGTTATATGATTATTGCTTATAGATACGGGTTTTGTTGATTTTGGATCGATTTGCAGACTTAAGAGAAGGTCATTTGATGAATATGATGTGGAATAAGATATTAGAAATAAGACATTTTTTATTTGTTGATTAAAATTAACATATATACATTTTGTTTCTGATTTCCAGAAGGTGTACGATTGAATCTGAATCGAATTTGTTCTCAAAGGGTTCGTTGTTAATGATGGAACTGAAGCTGCTCATTGCTTCAGATGGGACGGCTCCTCTGTCTGTCCTTGCTGTTGCCCGCCTTGCGGGAGTTTCTCTTGCTGTCGAGCCGACTAATGAGCCAGCCTCGCAGCCCGTTCTTGTCCTAACCAACGGGTATGGCTTGTTTGCCTCATAGTTTGTGAATCTTTAGTTGGTTGTAATGCATAGAAGAAAATGCAGTGTTTTGTGAATCTTAATTGGTTGGCTGCTTTATAATTTTTATTAGTTTTGATGCTGCTGTTTATTTTTAAAAACAAGTAACATTCTTACTAATTGCTTTATATTGGTCGTATATTGGATTTGAAAGATAGTGCTAGTATATTGTCTTCTTGACTAATAGTTTTTTTTTTAACAATGCGAGAAAAATAGACTTTTGCAATTAACATGGATATAATTTTGTTTCAGTCTCAGAACTACTCGTTAGGTAAATGTTATTGCGCAACAAGTATATGCTTTAACATTTGAACTAAAAAAGGGACAATCGTTCCAGTACTTATATGACTTTGTATTTGGTTTCTATAATTTTGAGTTGCTACATGTTCTTCTCTGTTGCTTTTATGTGCGTTACCATGAAACTAATAATGAGATCTGTTTGTATTGACTCAATATTTTAATTATAGGATGAAGCTCCATGGAACAACTGTGGTTATTCGGTACCTTGGTCGTACATCAACAAATAGTCCCGATTTGTACCAGCGAGATGCTCTTGAAACTGGGCAGGTGAATCTTGTTTTATGGATATGTATATAATATTTTCATTTGTATTATATAAAGTAGCTTTTTTTGTCTCTATTTTTGAATGGGTCGACAGTTCACGATATGTTTGTATTTATGTGTAAAACCTTTTAAGTTGTTTTATTGAACTGATAGATTACAATTGAAATAGTTTAAATTTCATAATCATATTTGACAGACTAATCATATATAGAAAATTTCATAATTATGGACAGAAAGTGTTTCAGACAGACCCACCCCGCATTACCCGTTTTGACCTGTTACCAAACCGGCTTGACCCACCCTTTTCGTCACTTCTATTTCCAAAGGATATTCAATTTGAAGCATAATGTTTTTTGTCAGGATTTTCAATGTGAAACACAATGGTTTTGTTCCAAGAATTAGTATAAATTATTTTTTGCTGATTTTCTATTGATTCTTGTAGATTGATGAGTGGCTCGAGTATGCCCCTATCTTTTCTTCTGGTTCTGAATATGAGGGGGCATGTAAGTACGTTGATGGATATTTGCTGCACCGCACTTTCTTGGTTGGTCACAGTTTATCAGTTGCAGATATAGTTGTCTGGTCATATCTTGCAGGTATATATATTTGCATCCTATGCTTTCATTATCTGTAGACATGGCAAAATGGGCAGCTTGCGTAACGGGTTTTTTGCTATGGGTTGAAAAAGAGCTTGACCAAAGTTGTGTTTTTTTTAGACAGTTAATACATCAACTAAGGTTTTCAAATACAATGGTTTTGGAGGTTTTCTGCAAATAATTGCACTTTGGGTGACTTTACCTACTTCTTTTGACCTTTTTTTTTTTACCCATTTGACCCATTAGAGATGAAACATAGACAGACCATTTCAAAAGTAAAAATGTCGAAATTGCACCCCTAGTTATTCGTTTTATCTCTTTCGTTAGTATTGTTATTAATGCCACATTGCTGCTGCCTGCAGTGGCTGGTAAGCGATGGGAAAGCTTATTGAAGTCAACGAAGTATCAAAACTTGGTACGGTGGTACACCTCGATCTCTACAGATCATGCTGCCGTCTTAGATGAACTAACTGCTGCATATACAAAGAAAAAGGATTCAGGAAAGCCTGTATCTGCACAAACAAGAGCAACTGAAAATCAAACCGCAAATGAAACTGTGAGAGCTTCCAATCGACCCGAAGTAGATCTGCCCGATGCAGAGATGGGAAAAGTTTGCTTGAGATTCGCACCCGAACCAAGCGGTTATCTACATATCGGTCATTCAAAAGCCGCGTTAATGAATCAGTATTTTGCTCAAAAATACAACGGGAAAGTTATCATCCGTTTTGACGATACAAACCCCGCCAAGGAAAGCAATGAATTTGTTGATAATCTTTTAATCGATATCAAGACATTGGGCATTAATTACGAAAAAGTGACGTATACGTCTGATTACTTCCCACAGCTCATGGACATGGCAGAAAAGTTGATAAAAGAGGGAAAAGCGTACGTTGATGACACCCAACGTGAGCAAATGCAGAAAGAAAGAATGAATGGTATTGAATCTGATTGTCGAAAAAACTCTGTCGATGAAAACATGAAGTTATGGATGGAAATGATATCGGGATCTGAAAGAGGACTAAAATGTTGTTTGCGAGGGAAGTTGGATATGCAAAATCCAAATAAGTCACTTCGAGATCCCGTATACTACCGTTGCAATCCAATGCCGCATCATAGAATCGGGTCGAAATACAAAATTTATCCAACATATGATTTTGCATGCCCGTTTGTTGATTCTGTTGAAGGTATTACTCATGCACTTCGATCTAGTGAGTACCATGATCGAAATGCTCAATATTTTCGTATTCAAGAGGATATGGGGCTTAGGAAGGTTAATATTTATGAATTCAGTCGGTTGAATATGGTGTATACGCTTCTTAGCAAACGAAAGCTGCTTTGGTTTGTTCAGAACGGGAAAGTTGATGGGTGGGATGATGCTCGTTTCCCAACTGTCCAAGGAATTGTTCGTAGAGGTCTACAGATTGAGGCATTGATACAATTCATACTTGAACAGGTAACTGTCTTTGCACTCAAAATTTAAATTTAGAATAATTGCTATGTGTGGGTACTTATGTCGTTATTATTGGGTGGGTTGGTTAGCTGGTAATAAAAAAGGTAATACAGTGTGTTAATTATGATTTTAAAATTATATTACAACTATAATGATCTAAAATTTTGAATAAAGGGACCTAAAATTCACCTTGGCGACTTTGAGCTATTTGACATTGTTTTCTTATAAGCGAAAAATTAGTATTTGACTCAGCTTAGATAAAATAACACCCACATTGACCGTCTCACAAGTAAATGTCAAAGTTGGCACCTTGAATTATGCTGTTAATATTTCTGGAACTTCCAATTCAACTCGAGGCTAGTCAAATCTAACTATTATACGGGCTTTTGCTATAAGCTGTTTTACATTTTCTTTGTTAGCTTACACTCTTTTTTTTTGTGTGTGCATAGGGGGCATCAAAGAATTTGAATCTTATGGAATGGGATAAACTCTGGAACATTAATAAAAAAATAATCGATCCTGTTTGCCCAAGACATACTGCAATTCTCGAAGACCAGCGTGTCTTGTTGACTTTGTTGGATGGGCCCGACAGTCCATTTGTACGTGTTGTTCCGAAACATAAGAAGTACGCGGGTGCAGGGGAGAAGGCTACCACTTTCACAAAAAAGATATGGATAGAACAAGCTGATGCTAAGGCTATATCACCTAATGAGGAAATTACATTAATGGATTGGGGAAATGCGATTGTCAAAGAGATAAAGAAGGACTCAAATGGAAGTGTGACAGAATTAATCGGTGTTCTGCATCTTAAAGGATCTGTTAAAACCACGAAGCTGAAACTTACGTGGTTACCTGAGATTAATGAACTTGTTCCGTTAACTCTAGTGGAGTTCAATTACCTAATCAGGAAAAAGAAGGTATGGTTGCTATATCTTTTCCTCTATTTAGCTTTTTATCTCCATAAAATTACTGGATAACATCTAAATGGTAGACGTGGACAAATTGACTGGTTGAGTAATGGGTCAAAATGGGTGATTCGTTGTACAGGTCTTATTAGGTCGGTCTGGTTGACCCAAAATACTATTTGTTCACACTTCTAATTTATTTAATAAATAGTTAATTTGCTAAATATGATCACTAAAGGTACACGATTATTGTATAAATATTCTTTTTTTGCATAAACAATACCATTTGACCCGTTTAACCAAAAATATGGTGTATGCTAAATCTTGGTGACTTTCAACCCATTTGACCCGTTTTCTTTTTGGCGATTTATTGTTATTTTGCATTTTTGTTGCATAATTAAGTCTTAGTTAGGACTTATGGAACTTCTTTTGCTGTATGAAGAGATAGTTAATACCTTGGAATTGAGGCAACAAATATGGATACACGTCCACTTTCAATTAATTTACCTAATATCCTCTATAACCTTTACTTATATATTTTCATAAAAGTATTGTTAAAGTGTGTGTAAAGGTAGATTAGACATTTTACTACTTAAAAGTGCAATAGTTGCAGAGTCCTGTTTTTTTTATTTTTCTTCCTATGTATCTATGTTTGTTAATGAGAAGCCGAGTTTGACTATGTAATTATTTGTTGATACAGCTGGAGGAAGATGAGGATTTCGTTGATGTGCTGAACGAAGATACTAAGAAGGAGATTGCAGCAGTTGGGGATGCAAACATGAGAAATTTGAAGCGAGGAGACATACTTCAACTCGAGAGAAAAGGTTACTTCAGATGTGATGTTCCTTTTATCAGACCTTCCAAACAAATTGTACTCTATGCTATCCCAGATGGTAGGCAAACCAGCTAAACAATTTCTCATTGTGATCGATGATTCGAAACTTTTTCACGTGCTAGCCTCGGTTGTTTAATGCAACGCACTTGTAACATGTTGATAAAAAGATTCTGAAACTAATTTTTGATTGCGATGTTTTATCAGTTGATATAAGACTCAACAACCTTCTTGTGGTTTTGCAAATTCAATGCTTCTCTTGTTTCTTTCATTAAAATTCAATGCTTCTCTTGTTTCATGTTGATAAATTCTAAATTGTAACCAAATATTCTTATCGTTGATGAAGCATGTTAAATGTTTGCCACTTAATTGCAAATTTCATAACATACTTTTGCCCCCTTTTTTAACTTTGTGTGCAAAAGCAAGTATTTTGACAGTACATTGGTGGCCTTCAGTACTATCAAAACAGTAAAAACACATTACACAAATCACTGTTGTAGGTAACGCAATAATTTGTGTTGTCTGTGGGACATGACACTCAACTTCCGTGTGAAAAACATCACTTTTACTCAAAAAAATACATTTAAAGGGCAAACAAAAAACATTTCTGATAACTAAAGTTTAGTCCTTATTTTCGTGGTCGTCTATTTCTTTTGACATCCCATCTCAAAAAGTAACCGTCACCGAGAACGCCCAGTAGTAAGACGTTTTGATATCAACACAAAAGGTCTCATATTCAAATCTCACTGGGTAAATATTTTGAGGGCGACCACAGATGGGGTCGAAAACAGTCATGAAGATATCCAATTAAAATGCGTATACCTGAGACAACAAAACTCGCTTTCTCAAGTAACCTGAACAGAAAAAACCTCACTTGTTTATGCAATTTATCCCATCTCAAAGACTCAGTATAGTTAGTGCATTATATTTTATACTATAGTACATCGTGTTTCATGGAAACTTAGTAAAAGAATGCCTTATTTGCCAACGCCAAAATTTTGCATCGGAGATTTGTTTTCTAACCATTTTAAGAACACTTTTCATGTGTAATGATTTTAAACTCCATATTGGACCGTTGAATAATTACTTACTAACATAAGAAACCAATACGAAAACCGACACGACAAACCTTTTAGATGTTGATTGATGACACAAGAAACATGTACACACTCCTGTTGACTAGAGCAATAACGAAAAAGGGAGCAAGTGATTTTATGATAAAAGTATAAAATGTAGGTAAAAGATATTATACCCGAATATAATTTATAATTATTTACTAGATATAACTCGATCAAATTATTTACCGAATTATATAAGTAGCAATTCTAATATAATTACTACAACAAAACACAAATAATTATAAAACGAAACAATTAAATAAAACATATAAATAAAAGAAATAAGTAAATGAACTTATCTTGAAGAATACCGATCAAAGCTCAACAAACTCATTTGAAGAAGACCGATCGAGGCTCGACAAACTCATTTGAAGAAGACCGAGGCCCATGTTTGACACAGTTCCCTTAAAATAGATTCGCCGTTTGTTTCCCAGGGTACAACGGCCGAAACAGCTTGTACAGCCGGACTTGACTAACACTGCCCGAGATTTCATCGGAGAATACTTGTATTTCCTTTAATGAAAAAGGTTGTGTTTTTATGTGTGTATTAAAATAGAGCCTAGACACCTTTATTTATAGTTTGGTTGGCACCTCTAAGTTTAGTTTTCCCACCGATGTGGGACAAAACTCAAACTCCCCAAACTATACATCAAGTGTCTTACTTTGTATTTTGATATCTCATTCACATCAACTCCGACTTGGACACATATTAGCTTGTTGTGAAGCTCTCATCAAGGTGTACGCAAATACGTAAACTAATATAAATATGTACTACAAATACATATATAATTACATGTCCAAACTTTAGTGAAAACCCATATGTTTCACTAAATTTTCTAACAATCCCCCACATGAATGAATATTGATTAAAAACACAGTAACATTCCAATGAAATCTCAACGGTTGAGTCTTGCATAGGATAGGTAGGTGTTACCCTTTGAACCTTTTCTTGTGAAATGCACTTAGTCTCCTAGCTGTCAGTAGACGGCGATGTCTTTGAACTGATCTGCCATTTGTGTAGACGACAATACATTTCACACATGATTCTCCCTGACAAGGTCAAGTCCTCATAGTCGTGTTCATTATGGTCCTGAAACACTAGCCTGGTTCTGCAAGAGCATTTAGGAATTGCGCCCCCCACAATTCCCTTCGAAGCGACCCCACTTCTCTCTCACATAGGTGATTTTTTTTAATAACTTAAACCGTTATAGTTATTCAAGAATCATTAAAAGCCTTATGCGTAACCTCGTATCAATGTCACCGTTATACATTGGAATGGACTAGGAATTTATACAACTCCCTCAATTGGTTGTTTGGAGGTTTAAGAACTCCCCCACAGTGACCTCCCTTAATTTATACAATTAGGTTGTCCTATTGAACCTAGATCTTGGGATCTCCAGTCAACAAGGTTAGGTTTTCTTCATATAAACTATCATCTTAAGGGCTTTAGTCTCATTCCACAACTTCATCTCTTCTCAACCCTAAGGTTGTCGGATCCGAAATGTTATCCTTACTTAATAAGTCATCGTAGGTAACCTACAAAGAGATAAGTTGTTCTAGTGGTATTATGTTGATTATGTTAATATCGATCAATTAGTCATTACAATTCTCACTCGATTGTAAAATCTAATAAATTCAACTTTAACAAAAGTTGTTATCTCAACATATCTCCACTTTAACCTTCGATATCTCGTATATTAAATATCAAGATAACTTATGAGTATACTTATACTACATTAAGATTTTTCTCTCAAGTGTATCATATATGTAATAGTACACTTATGATAACTTCTAATTTATTCTTATTCATGACTCTATAATGTAAAGTATATCGTATATGTAAAGTATAAGAACATTTTCACATAGTACCATACTTGATCAACATTGACTACAATGAAATAGAATTCTAGCATCAACTAAATTCTTAACTGTAGCCTTTCAAAAACTCAAATTATCATGAAATGTGCACTTAATATCAAAATGCAAGACACCCCCACATTTCCATGTTATTGTGCATATGTTCTCCTTATTCACAATCAATTAGGGTTACTACTTTACTTAATAAAGCTTCCCCCACATGTCTTGCACCTTGATATAAGTTTTAATCATAATTATATACATATACTATGATCATAATCCATAATGCGGTCAAATGTCCCACATAATATTTACATCTTTTGTGTTAAAACTTTATCACAATTTGACTAATTCTTAGTCATAATCTAGGTATGACCTAGAGACGTCGAATTTAGTCAACTTAACAATGTTTCGGCACTCAAATTCTAAATCACTTATCTGAATTCTAAATAGGATTAAAAACCCCAAGATAATATAACAAAAGATAGACATCTTTATACTTATAATTATCCTCAAATTCAGATTCGTTCCAACCGATTTATAAATCATTAATGAAAACAATCCCATATCATTGTTGTCATTAATTTGGTTTCCGAATATGCCGAATGAAATTTTAATTTTGTCTTAACATAAATTCCATACATTAGAATGTTCGCTGTTAATGATCTCTGCAGATGATCATAATTAACAAGTTCAAGTCTAGCGTGTCTTAGACTTCAAGACCTAAGCATAAGAACAGAAGATGCATCATTCTAATTCTTAATAGCTTTCTTATTACAAGGAAATTTCACATCGTGCTCCTTGTTTATACTCATTCTTATTCTTAGACAAAATCCACTAAGGAGACTTAAACACCATCATAAATAGTGACATTTAGGAGTGTGTTATCTCAATATCCATGATCATTCATTCGGTTTTATTTCCTTCATAATCATAATGTGTATACCTTTGATCTATGAAGTTTCGCTAATGCCCTAAAGAGCTTTATCTTGGATTTAACCAATCCATACCACAAAATTCGATTTATCATCATACTTGTGATAAATAGAATTACCTTTCAACACCATAACCATATGATGTTTTCCTTAAGAGATATATACAATTCTCTTGTTACAATCTTGACTCCATATTGTCAAGTCATTTTGGATGTAATCCCACCACTTATTCAACCTACTCCGAGTATCAACAACAATGAGTTCGACAAGAATCAATAAACAAGTCTTACTAGACTCGATATCTTAGTGTCATATGTTAAATTCACACTTTGAATTTTCACATATCATGACATCCGCAAGTCATGTCGTTATCATTAACATGCTTTCCAATTTATAATTTGAGACCACATTCTAGCCTAATGTGTTCAAATTTAACTCATCTCAATGAATTAACCGATTTAGCTTTCAATAATTGTCATGACAAACAACTAGAGAATGTTACAATCCTCATATTGTTATATACAATTCACCTTTTGTAGATCCTGTTAAATTATTATTATAAAATCGATTACATAAGTCAATTTATAATATTCTTTCGTGAAATGTACTAGGTTTATACCCATAAAACGTTTTAGCTAGCTATTAACAACCATACGTTATGTGATAATATAATTCAACTATAATACTTTTATCACGAATTTTAAAATTTTAACGAGCATATAATAGTTGGCATGACAAAGCTTTAAGAGGAATTTATACATAATTAACGCTCTATCAGAAACAACTTCAAATATGTCAATTATATAAATCATGATTATCATAAACCCCTTTGATTGATTATCGACACAATCCTCCTATAAGCATCCCAACAGTAAGGAACAGAAGAAGCCATTTCTCGTTCTCAACCACGAGATTATCACTAACATTTATAGTATATCCATCCATAGTCAACTTGCTATCGAATGTTACCCTTTTTGAGATGTCGAGAACACGTGAAACACCTCATGAGCAGGGTTTAAATTGTAGATAACCTCATTTCTACAATTTCAATTCACATTACCAATGTTCAATGACATATAAGTGGCAACCACCTCTCGAGTGTCTCACAAGTCTTAAATCGGTTTCCACAAACATGTGGCATCCCCGACATCAAAGACCATCTCGAACACTCAATTATATAGCGGGATTATACATCTATGATATATAAACGAACTAGATCCATGATATAGTTCCAAGTAACGGGCACGTGTGATCTACAACCCCGATTGGTGCTCTCGGCATCCACCGGCTAATATCCACGTGTCATTACAAAACTTAGAACAATCAACAAACTCGTTCAAAAATCTTATTAAATAGTTAACAAAACCACTTCTATCTTGAGTAGTGGGCCATTTAAAACATGTGTTAACAATTTACAAAATATACAACCACTCCCAAAGTTTAGTTTCCCACCGACGTGGGACAAAACTCAAACTCCTCAAACTATACATCAAGTGTCTTACTTTGTATTTTGATATCTCATTCACATCAACTCCGACTTGGACACATATTATCTCGTTGCGAAGCTCTCATCAAGGTGTACGCAAATACGTAAACTAATATAAATATGTACTACAAATACATATATAATTATGTGTCCAAACTTTAATGAAAACCCATATGTTTCACTAAATTTTCCAACATAAAACAACCATAAAATCGAAAATATAGAAATGATAGTGATGGTGTGTGTGTGTAAGCAACATTTTAATATTTTATTGACCATGAGGGTCGTTTTGAATCCATACCGGGAACTTTATGGCCCATCAATAACAAAAAGTCATATAATGGTATTTGTATTTGTATAGACTATTTGTTTAAGAAAGAAAAATTAATCTCACGTCATATAAGTGTGGAACTACATTATAATTAGTGGGTGACACATGATAGTAGTCAATTAGGTCGATTTTGTGTAAAAATAGTTGAAACGTTATTGGTTTTTTACGAGTGCCACCACTCATATTTAAACGGTGCATCTTATTGTTTAGATAAAAATTAATAAACTACCAAATGAAGTGAGTTTTAAATTTTTTGTGCTACCGATATGACTAAGTTTTCTGTGTTCGCAGCTGAAGTCATACAAGGTTTTTATAAATTTGACGTGAAATCTTACTAAAGAATAATAGTTCCATGTTGGAGATGACCAAACCAAAGTGTGAATAATATAACAGAAAAAATGAACTAATGAAGATTTAAAAGGTTAATTATGAATCATAATAATGCATCGATACCGTTGAATCTTTGATAATCTGATTATCACGTTTATATTATCTAAAATATGAAAGAATTATTGACTGATTTTATATTATAAATCAACTAACAAATCAAATTATTAATAATAGAAATAGACTGTAAAATGTAAAAACTTGAACAAATCTCAAACACTCTGTTCCCAAAACTCCTAATCTCCTATCAAATAAAATTAGGAACATATGTATAGGTAAAGAATTTTTTTTTTTAAATTTTTTTTACTTTTTATAAATTATATTAAATAGAATATAAATAAACAAATCAATTATCATCCGCTTATACACGTATTTAAAATATTACTTTAACCCATACGGGTATAAAACAAGCACAAGTACTTGAACCAATAACCCGCATTCATCACGCCTATTTTCAAAAGCAGAGCTCTTTTTCCTCAACCCAATTCATTTTCATTTTCTCCGTTAACATTTTCCGGTCAAACGCCATAGTTTCCAGTCAACTCTCCATTTTTCACGTTTTAAAAAAGGATACAAATTAAAATCAAATTATACAAAATATGTCAAGAACGTCAACGACGACGTCGTATTGGTGCTACCGTTGCACACGTTTCATCAGATTACCATCGCAAACCACCGTCGTTTGTCCGTACTGTAACGGCGGATTTATCGAAACTGTTGAATCCACCGAATCACCACCACAACCGTCATCCACTCGCCGATCAGATCTCCGGTCACACCGTCGCCGTCACAACGGTGACCGCTCACCGTTCAATCCGGTCATCGTCCTTCGCTCTGCCTCGGCGGCAGCGGATAACACCGACACCACTACCGCGGCTTCCGGAGGCGGATTTGAGCTCTACTACGACGACGGAGCTGGAACCGGATTACAACCGTTGCCGGCAACGATGTCGGAGTTTTTAATGGGGTCAGGTTTCGATCGATTACTTGATCAATTGTCACAAATTGAAATAAACGGATTAAATAGGTCAGGTTTTCATAATCCTGCTTCGAAATCAGCGATTGAATCGCTACCGTTGATTGAAATCACGGATGTACACGTCAGCACTGAATCTCATTGTGCTGTTTGTAAAGAAGCATTTGTGATTAGATCTGAAGCACGTGAGATGCCGTGTAAGCATATATATCATTCCGATTGTTTATTACCGTGGTTAGGGTTAAGGAATTCGTGTCCTGTTTGCCGTTACGAACTTGAAACAGATGTAACTAACATAACTAACTTATCGAATAATGAGGAATCGAGTGTTGGATTGACGATATGGAGATTGCCAGGTGGCGGATTTGCGGTTGGGCGGTTTTCCGGTGAGAGGGAAGTTCCGGTTGTGTATACGGAAATGGATGGTGGATTTGGTAACGGGTCGGGTACACCTAGGAGGATAATGTGGGAGAATAGGAGGAATGGTGGTGGTGGTGAGGGTGGGGTAAGGCGAGTTTTTCGTAACGTGATTTCGTTTTTTGGGAGATTAAGGCCGAATTCGAATGTAAATTCGAGTGGTGGTGGATTGGTTAGGAGAAGCCGAAGTTTGTCTAGTTCGGTTTTTGGTAGGATGAGTAGTAGGAGAAGAAGTAGGACTTGGATTTTGGATGAACAAAATGGTATGTCGAGATGGTGACGTTCAATTAAATTTGAAATCGACGTTTAGAATTGGGATGTAGGTTATGACTTACCAACATAATTGAAATGTAAATAAATTTGGGTTCGAGATTGAGATTGATATCGCAAATTGAGTCGAAGAATGTGATGAAGGGATGCAGTTGGTTGAGCTACCGAGCGGGCCGCTAGATGAGCTCGATTTCCTCTAACGTTGGCGTGTTGGGATTGCGGATATTTCAACATTTTGGAAAGAAACTAAATTAAGGAATTGGCTACCTTTCTTAGGAATCAAAAAATACAGATGTACAAGCCGAACAGATCATGTTCAAGTAAGGTCGTCTTGATTAAGTTTCTTTGTTTGTAGATTATGTAATTGGTTTAATTAAGTTGAATTCTGTTTATTAACATGTAACACATAATTAGCTCAATTTTATGACATGAATTGAATTCAATTTTATGGCATTTTATCTGACGGTTCAGTGTTTTGATAATTGAATTGAATAGATATGAGTACACTCATTGAATACTGATGCCATAAAGTGTGTACTAGTTGCAGAAATAAAGATTGTGACACTACCTAAGGTAGGTAAATTTTGCCAGTGTTTTCTGCTTCCAAAGGAAAGGTTCTGTTTAAGCACTGATAGAATTAAAACTAAAAGTTAATTCATAGGATCATTTACATGGGTTAGCAGAAGAATAAGGGTAGTTGGTTCACTATCAAGAATTCTAAAGAACAGTTTAGCTTTTAATATATTGTCAATCACATTATCTGAATGATTAATTATAAAATGTGGGTACCAATCTTTATTCCAATCACATCAAGTAAATGATAGGGTGTGTTGTCTGATTCATTTAGCTCTACCTTTTAGGTTGTGATGGGAGTAATTAAGACTATTTTTGCAGGAGAAGATCATCTATAAACAATGTTTAGGCTCAAAATTTGAATGCTTTTTAGGGTAATTTGGTCAAAGAAAAACGATGATGAATAATGCATTAGGTATAGTGAGGTGACAGTCAGATTAATACTGTATTTGACATATATTATCTATCCATTATTAACTCATTCAATCATTTCCCTTTTTCTCCTTTCACAATGTTTGTTCTTTACAATTTGATACTCTGACCTAAAGAAGCTTTGTGTAGATAAAGATTCAAAGAAAGCAACTTTGGTTAAGAAATATAAAATGAAAAGATGCACTTTGATTCAACTTTAGCTTTTGTTTGTGTTTCTGCTTTAGATTCTTGTGTAGTAAAAGGTCTGTTCACTTTTGTGTGGTCCACGTGTCTAACAAAATGGCAATATATAAATTAAAGGCTAAGATAAGGACCAGCAAGTCTTGAATGGATCCATTTTGCTATACATACAGACTCTTGGATATCAGTGCTATTCTGCATCTCCCATGGTTTTCTGCTTCCCATAATTTTAACTTCTTATGTCCATGTACTGCTTATTTATTTATTTAAAAATATAATGTAAATCTATATATCTATAACATATTGTTTGATTTAGATTTTAGTTTTAAGTATTTAAATTACAAATGTACCTTCTTAATAACTGGACCTTTCTGAAACAAGAATGATCTTAAAAGATAGAAGTCGCAAATTAAATTTCAACGCATAAGAAATTATACAAAATCAAAACCTAATGACCAGGAATCATACGTTTTTAAGTATTGAGAAAGTACGTACTTACTGAACCAGTAAATCTGAATAACCGATAAAATAGAAACCATTAGATGCTTTTAGAGCACGGGTTGTATGATCTTGTTTGTCTTTTTGATAAAATTGACACTTCATCCACACGACTCGCCCATTACAAGTACTTATGTAGTTTGTACTTTGTAGCATGTGAGCCAGTATTACATGACCATGACAGAGCTCCATTAAACCAAGGCCTCCAACGTCTTCCTTAACAAAACAATTTAAAAAGTAAAATGTCACCTTTAAAGTTAAAGTTTATGAAAAAAAATGACATGTTTTAGTTATGTAAGTTTTAATGAAAATGTTTAAATGTTTATACAACATTCAAATATATGTTAATGTTCCATAATGACCAACCACCAGCGAATGGCCCAACCCGGCCCAATCAATTTATATATAGTACTATATAGGCCAGTAATAGACTCACCAACCCAGCCCATATATAATACATATGTTATCCATTTGATATTGTGATGATCTGTAATCTGTAAAAGATCTTCAATTCTTCATATAATCATAGGCTAACAATCATACATCTGTTTTCCTCTTTGTATCTCTCTTGTTCCAATCATATGTTTTATGATCCAGCTGTTTCGGTATTTTTCTTTCTTGCCTTTTTAAACCATTGAGGGAGTAAAATACATTTTGATATAAAACAGACACCAAAATTATAATAATCTTCTCATCATTGAGGATTTGGTGATTAACAACCATCATTTAGGATTTAAACCATGTAAACGTACCGCCTACATTTGAACCCATTACCTCTGCTTTTATGTTTCATGTATCCGATCATCGATATTTGCGTTGTCTTTCGATAGACAACTTATTTTGTGTAAATTCATTTATGTAATTCTAAATCTTTGTGGATCACGCATCATAAACACATATTAACTAACTTCATAAGTTGTTTTTCGTTCCAATTTTTGTGGCTATGCTGATGAGATAATGATTTATGAAAGGGTTTATTATATCAAGGTCCCTTTGGGCCAAGACAAGAAGAGCATTGAATTTGAAACAAGTTTGTATTATATAGTTTTCATCACCATATGCCCTATGAATCTATGATCACTTCAAGTGATCCCCATTCTCCCCATATCTCAAGGTGGAAATATTTTTGCATTCTCAATGTAGATCCAATCACTATAATTATATTATATGTAACTCTCTTTGACAACCACTCCCTTGTTTGTAGCTCATTTTATTTTGATTTTTAATATTTATTTTATAGGACCCATATGACATAATCATCTCATGTATTAATTGGGACCTAGAACCAAGTCAAATGAAATGAGGTATTAAACACATTAACACTTAGTTGTTCTTAGGTATAAAATATGTATCTTGGTGTGAATTAGTGGAGCAAGTTACCATTTTAACTGTAGAAAGGGTGCCCTAATGCAAATTACCCTGGGATCCAACGCGCTAAAAGTTTAGAGACTTGGGTTTGATCCTTGCTTGGAGCAGTTCTTATTAGTGGTTTCAACATGGTTTGGTCGGGGCATATTGGGTTACAGAACATAACGGGTCAGGTTAAAACGGGTCACTTTTTATGTGTCAAAATGGGTATGCAAAATAATTTTTTGTCCACTTTTATAATCCATAGTTAATGCAAAAACAGTGTTATATATTACAAAAACAAAACTAAGTCTCTGAATAAGATGATATAAAGAGGTATGCGTTAAAAATTTACTATGGACAACTTTCAAGTTTCAACCCGTTTAATTAACCTGTTCTTTCACCTAGTTTTCTTATTTGAGTTATTTGAGATATAATACAAGTATACAACCCAAATCGACCCATTCCTAAGAAAATTAGCTCAAATAAATTGCCATTACTGTTTTCTCAAATGATCCATACCCATTTTCTGAAAGGGGAAAGCCTAGTTCATATAGAGAGATTTTGCATAAAATTCATAGGATGAAAAAACTCAAAAATGTGGATACCATTTATACACATATAAAACTACACAAAAAGAATCTCACTCTCATTAAGACATGAATAGTCATGGCACATGAGACAAGAAGATGATAAAGACAGTTAGTAGCAATAGAGCAAAATAAGATATGTTAGCCCATTAAAAATCTATATATTTATATATATGGTACATTAATGTCATCCTTCTTTTGTTGCATCATTGCATGTGCTGCTCTTCAAGTTGCCTACTATTTCACATGGATACTTCCATTTGAAACTTAAATCTAAGCACATAAAGAAGGATGATAATGATAGAAGAAAATAAATAAAATAAAAAATAAAAATGTGAATGATTTCTACTACTTCTTCTTCTTTCTTATAGGATGGCAAAAAAACTCTAGGCTTTTGAAACCCATATCAGATCCATCTCTTAAGTAGAAGTAAAGATATCATTAAAATAAGTCTAATTAATAAAACTTAATTGAATTTTCTTCATGAATCTCCATGTTTTTTCCAACATACCAACATTGTAACACAACGTTTAACAATGTAAAATCTTGCCTTTTGTTCCTTAGCCAAACTACCGCATTTTCGGGTAAAGTTTGCACATTTTTGTGAAGAACTTCTTGTTAGATCACTTGGAGACTTGTTCTTTTGTGATGAGCTTCTTGAAAAAATAGAACTTTTTGTTGAGAATGATCTCAAAAGAGGTGATTTTGTTGAACTTTTTTGTGAAATGCTTCTTAAAAGTGATGATGATTTTGATGAATGATTGCATGGGTCTTCTTTTGATAGCTTCCATTTCTTGTCCATGCAGTCACTGATTGATTTGGATCTGATTTCTGTTTTTTATGTATAAGAGTTTGTGAATAAGAATGGGAATGAAAGAGAGATTTTAGGGTAGAGTGGGGTGAGGTGAGATAATGGAAAGCTATAAATAGCAAAATAAGAAAAAATGGTAGGTTTGAAAGTGGATGTTGACTGTGTTTTTCTAGAATATATAGAAAATTATTAATTGCTGACGTTTTCATCTTAACTGTCTACCCGTATTATATATGAACTATATATACATGGTGAATAGTTAAATCTCTATATGCCTCAGATTTTATTGACCAAACTGACTGACTCATAAATGATTAGTACGTAATATGATTGTTTATAATATTTTTTGTGATAGTAGTCTAGCTTGAATCCAAAGGGAATGTTTAGATTTCTATCTCAAATTAGGGTCCTTAAAATATCACTAGGCCTGTTAATGGGTCGAACGGGTAAAAAGTCATTCCAGACTCTAACTAGTCAAATAAATTCAGATAAGAACGGGTTAAACGGGTAAAAGTTCACCCAAATGTAGTTAAAATCCATCATCAAGTTAGATTATTATTGGAATAATGTAGCTTTTGTTAATTTACTACATTAATGATTTGACCCGCCCCGCCCCGCCCAATTTGCTACTTATAATCTTATGAGTACATGGGTCCTGATTTCTGCTTTCTGTAAGATACTGTGTTTCAAAGTGAGAATACATTCTTCAAATTTCTATCCAAACTGTGAAACTAAGTGAAAATCGTTTTTAGTTGGTTCAGCCAGTTGGGCTGCAAACTTATATCGAGCTTACTATAGTTTTGATGGCATTTTACAGTTCAGACTGATCAAACCGGATCATACAAATTTAATGACTATTCTAACAATATTAGGAAGTCAAAAAGTTAAAAGATTCTGCCAATGTACTGGTAAAATACAAGTTAGCTTAAATAAAGGATGATAGTACACTTATGTTTCTCCATGTTCTATTAATTTTTTTTTCTTTGAAACTTAAATGGGAAAACTCAAATATTTGAATTTCAATAAACCATATTGGGCAGGAGGTCGGTGGTTATTAAACAATTGCTACCTTCCTGGAGGACTGCTCACCATGGTACTTTTTATTACATTTATTTATATCATAAAGTATCCTATCTTTTAATTATTTATTCCACTAATCATTTTAAGATGGTTTTTCTATTGCCATGTTGCTTAAAGTTTACCTTTTTACTGCAGTAATTTAGGCATAATTACTCTTTGAGTACTTACCTGATTAATAACATGGAAAATGATCTATGTTACTAGTATTAGTATATATGCGTACTGTTACACGTTCTTTCGGAGCATAAGGATCGTGCAATGTCCAACATGTTACAGTCCGCATGCATACTGCTAGTAGCACACATATCATATCGTCAAAAATAAAATATTTTAAAAAATGAAGATGGATGGGTGTTACAGCTAGGTAAGGATAATTAGTATAAAAAGTTAGAATTTAGAAGAAGACAATGAATGTAGCAGTAGAACTTGGAAAAAAGACAATGGCCTTCTGAGGCTAATGAGCTGTAATTTCAATTATACTAGATATATATGGCAGTACCATGAAACTACTAATCCATGCATTATGCATATGGTTTGAAATTTGGCATGTGGTTGATCTGATTGACTGATTTTTGTCATTTGATTTGATTCCTTAATTTTGACTCCAACACATGTTCCATTATACCCTTAAGTGTTAAGTTACCCTTTGCCATCACTAAAAAATAAGCTATAATAAGCTCGTTTTGTGGGCGTTTGATGCCACATGAAGTGTAGATGACCCATGCGGCCATCCTCAAATGACCCTTTCGTTGGCGCTTGATGTTTTACTAATGATCATCATATGTCGAAGGACTAGTTTGCAATCACTTGGATCAATATAAGGTGTTATAGGTCGGATGAGATTTCAAAGTTATCGGGTTAACAAAGTTGGATCGGATGAGATTTCTCTGGTTACCAACAAAATTTCACACGATCAATTATCAAAATGACGATTTACCCTCGGAAATCAATAGCATTACTCACATTACCCTTTTATATGTGCACAAAAAGACCTAATTACTAGCTAGTAACATTGTTTTTAACATTGACCCATCAATAAAATTGAATTTATTACTTATGAGCTAGCAGTGTCACAGTGTGGGGTAGGACCAAACTAGTAGTCATGGTATTGAATAGGACTAGCAGTTGTACAAGTAATTTTTTTTTTTTCTGTAATAAATAACTGAAAGATGGGTGGGGTAGCAAGTAGCAACAAGGATTACAAGTTTCACGTGCACATGCTGCTGCTGTGTCAGCCTAAACTTTGAAATTGTGAGAATAAATCTGAGTTTTGAGGCCAACACCATACAGACCTCAACTCTTTAGTCTTTCTCAAATTAATGGTTTCACATATAAAAGGCATCCAATGCCTTTGGTATATAGTATATATGCATGTTTGATTTAAATATGTGGACCCTTTGCTTGTAAAATTGCATCCATATAGTACTGCATTATATGATGCACCCACACATTCAACATTGTACATCGCATGCGTGTGCATTTGGGTGTGCGTGGGTCCGTGTCTGACTCAAGTTAAAAACAAGCTAGTAAAAGATTCACCCGTTAGTTTAACCTTCGTTTGGAAAAGGTTAAAAACGACGTGAATCAAACTTGAGACCTCATTTGAAAAATTCTAGTATTCACCGCTCTGTAAAACTTAAGTACATTTATATTTTTAGGAAAATTATATTTGTTGGCATTTTTTTACATGATGAGTATATTATTTCAATAAAAACTATAATTTTAGACCATAAACTTATTGTAAGTATTTACCTTTCTATATTGAATGTAAAACTGAACAGCGAGAGGCCACTAGAGGGTCACCTTAACCCTTAAATTAGCTATTGCATGCATTAATATATGCAGGTAGGTTATGTATGAAATGTTCACATGGTATTTTTGGTAAGTTTGAATGTTTTTTTAAAGAATCTTTTGACCAAATTGATGATGGAAGCTGGGGCTGCCCTCAAAAAAATGATGTTGACCAGTCAACCTTTTGGGTGATACTATTTGGTTCCATGCCAATTAACATAGCATTTATTTAATTGATTTGTGGGCGACAACGACTTTATAATTAATTAATTAATTGTACAGTTTACCCCATTATAAATACTTATATATTTTCATAGTTAAATCAATCACATTATTTTGGTGCAATTTGTATCTTTAAATTGATATGATTGATAAATTAGTTAAGAATATATCTAGAGAAAAAGAAGACAATTTGATTGATTTCTTCTTCTTGTGAGTACCTTTATTTAGGTGTATACCTCTGCATATGTTTAAAATAATTATACCGTACAATACTATAAAACTGTTTGATGGTGTACGTCTAAAAAATAGTAGTGTACAAATTACCATCCAATAAAAGGAGCTGATGGGTTGAAAAATTAATGATTTTTTAAATATATTGTACCTAATAGTTTTATAAAAATTGTAGAATCAGAATACATAATGTAAATATGTAATGCAAATTCTAGTTCATCATTTGTACTTTAAGAATTAATGTTTTAAAATGTATACTTTATAAATTGTATATAATGAAAGAACGAGTTAAAATCGAATATAACTTAATAGATTACTTTAGAAAAAATATTGAATAATAATAATAACATATCTATTATTATTAAATAGAAATTAAAATATGAATTATTCAATTCGAAATGAATTACTTTTTTCTTTATACACTTTAATGATCATAGTATAGTATCAGCATATTTTATATTTTATATTTATATTTATATTATATTTTAAGATATTTGTTTTAGATTAAACAAAAATAAAATAAAATTGGATGGACATGTGAAACGTTAGGAGGCCCATGTGAGTGAGCCGGTCATGTGGGCTCATAACTTGAAAAATGGCTCCAAAGTATCAAAGACCATGGTCAAGTCAACCACCATTGACCATTCTTTAAATCTCATTTTTTTTCAGTCGTAATTGGTTATGTCACATTTGTATCATTATTATTTAAAAATCGCAATCAAAGTCATGGATTTTTATCTTTGATAATTACATACACAACATAAAATAACAACTTTAAATAAATTTATGAATATTCCAACAGAACGACTCCTATTAAATCAAACACACCAAATAAAACGGCAACTACTCCGTATTAATTAATTACTTAAAAAGGACAAAACTCGTACATTATTTATGTCCGGGTAATTTTTTTTATCGTCTATCTTTTAAAATTGGGGACGATTATATTAAAATGTAGACAGCTGAAATATCTTGTCATCGAGGGACATAACATAATTGGTAAAATTAATCTTTTTATCTTGGTGAAAAAGTTAGGGGGGATGGATTTTCGTATTTATAGTGCATTTTTAAAAGCCATAATATAAAACTATATACTTAAGGATGAAATCTTCAATATAATAAAGTTAAATAAAATCTATAAACATTGAACTTACCAAAGCAATGTTTGTAAGCTAGGGTGTGTAGCTAACGCATCCAGTAGTCACATCTCTCGTAAATATATTGTGATTACAACTTACTCGATCAAAAGAATTTTTAAAATGTATAATAAACGAGTCAATAAATATGAGACGGACACTAATTTGAATCAACTTTGACATACCGCCACTAAATAACGAGGGTCAAGGAGCGAGCAACACCCATCGCAAAGTCTAATGGCCCAAGGTCGCGCCCATTGCAGGCTCTAGTTGGTTGAGGTCACGTCCATTGCAAGGTCCATCTGTGGGATGTGGTCGCGCACCCATCACAAGGTTTAGTGGGACGATGCCGTGCAATTGCAGGGTCTATCTAGCGGGCTGAGGTCACGCACATTGCCAGGTGTAGTGGGCCGAGGCCCCTAGTTGGACCATGGTACACGTTTTTAAATCAATGGATGTGGCGGTTCTTTGTATAACCCTGTGAAGGACTCCGCATACATCAAAATCATTTTGACAAAATATAAGATAAAGGTGATCTCTTTGGTTTTGCTAAATACATCTTTGATCTTGCAGGTTGATTCAGTAGTATCAAAAGGTCGTCATAATCAAACCTACTCAACATGATGTTTATTCACGCAAAACATAGACACGAACAATTAAAAACCACTTCATAACTTCATATATTATTACATAAAAAAACTATATATATATATATATATATATATATATATATATATATATATAAGCTAAGATGTACACACATATAATGTGTATATTCACACATACGTACGTACACACATAATATATAGAAAAATAGTAACATCAACCATAACAAAAAGTATAGCTAAAACCTACTCGTAACTAAATATTAACTACCTTTCTAAATAACTTCATAATCTTATGCAAAGGCTTCATGTTCTTTTGTAAAAAATATTTCGATCTCCGGTGACCGAAAATACCCGTTTTTCGGTGGCTTTCTCTTCACTCCTCCACTAATGTAAGTTAACCACCGTTTCTTCTTTGGTGGTGGAGGACAAACTTTCGGCACCGCCGGTATCTGACAACCGTCGTGCTGCGGTGTCACACAACCATCCTCCGGCACCGTCGTTTCCATTTCGCCGTCGTACTGATCTACTTCCATATTCTCAACAATGTGTTTTTTCTTTTGAGAAATGTTGTTAGATATATAAACGGTGAGACAGAGAGAGGATAATGGATGTATTTAGTTTTTAAATATAATTGAGTTGTTTTTATATTAGGTAATTTGGATATTCATGTCTTGATTAGATTATGGGTTAATGACAAAATCAATGTAAAAATTAAGTACATTTATTGTAATCTAATATTTAATTACTTTTATGCTATATAAACAATATAAAATCTAGTTATTTGCTAGAAGATAAGATTTACATAAGGTCAAACAAGGTCAATTAGGGTGAAAATGGTCCAACTCACATTGACTTGTTGAAACAAGTAAAGGTATTTCTTAAGAGATTAATGTAAGTTTATATTGATTTATGCATTAAGCATTATGTATTATGTATACAATTAATTATTAATTTTAATTAGAGGTAATAATATAAAATCTAAATATCTATCCCAAGGTAAGTGTATGCTTAATGCTTTGCTTGTTGGGTTAATGGTGAAACGTGTGTGCACACGTGTTGGCAAGAAGGTGAACTACCATTAGAATGTACACGTGTCACTTATACAGCATATCTACCATTCTACTGCATATCTCAAAGTGTTAGAAACAAGTACATAATGATATTGTTAATAAATTGTTGTCTAGAAACTATAATTTATCCAACGATTTGTTTAATAAAACTTAATCAAGTATTACAGAAACGGATTGAGGTTTAATGATCAAGTTATGCAAAGACGACGAGTATTTTTACTACGCGATAGAATATTCTCGTGACCGTTTATGACTTTATCAAGTATTACATAAATCTATGCAAAAAAGTTCAATAAGTGAACAGAAATCAGTAGTATAAATTACAAGCAAATTTATTTCAAGTGAAGTAATAAATTGCCAAAAGACTTGATGAAAAATTCAACATAGCCATTTACAGATGAAACCAAAGAGTTTGAGTAAAATTTTCTTTTTTACAAGGCAATTATATCTCAAAATGATCATTTATCAAGAATCAGTGGTTTTAGACGGGTGGGTCGGTCAACATCGTCGGTTATCAATGTTTTTCAAGAAGAATCAGCAATTATAGTTACATTTTCCCAACCTGGTCGAAAAATAGCTTTACTGATCAATGTGCGTTATGTATGATTAAATTATGCATAGATGACAGACAAACACACAATATTGTGATCGATTCTCGGTACTCCAGATATGGTTTATGAGTAACACGACAAAACAAGAACGTAAGAAATAATAGTAGGGCTACATTGCAAATGATCATGACTATGATGGTGCAACCACTTGTATAACTTGATGAGAATTCTAGTGAATGCACAAGGCTACATGAGTTTCAAAAAGAGATTACTGGGAATGCACAGTGTAGAAATATGAATATTAACTAAAAAACAAAACAAAACAAAACCAAAAAGAAGACGAGGAACATTAATTTGACATAATTAGTCTTTTAGAGAGTACTTCTTCCCTGTAAATGCTTGGAATTTGGGTTCTTCCTTCTTCGCTGGTTCTTCTTTTGTTTCTTTTTCAGCAGCCTGCAATTTAAGCAACAATGCATTCAGTTATCCACAAGAAAAAGAAAAGAAAGAACACACCTTTTTTAGAAAAAAATCATACTTTTGGTTTTCCATTTGGAATTTGATCTGCATTTGATCCGAACACAAGCTTCCCAGAACGTTTTCTTGAACCAGAGCTTGATGGTGTAGAGTTATTGCTACCACTGGTTGTAGCCTCGGTCTTGTGTGGTTGGACCAACGGTGCAGCCACAGGCTCAGCTGGCTTCCCATCTAATCTTCTTCCTGAACCACTGAATGGGTTGAACTTGGGTATTTTGTTAGCTGGTTCTTCTTCAACTGCCATAATGGGTAAACTTTTTAGAGCTGTTTAACACACACACACACACAAAACCGACAAAAAAATTAAGAACTCCAAAACAACGTACCTTCTGGAGGCACCTTAGATTTCAAAGGTCTTTCAGGTTCTTTATAGTCGAGTGGTGGTGCAAAGTCAACTTCACAATCCGTTTCAATTATGCTAATTGCCGCTGATGGTTTAGTTTCAACTATGTCAATATAAAACTTCTTGTTGTTATAGGCCACCATGATTGTATCACCAGTCGTTAAACAAGAGTAGCTTCTTAATGTTGTCTCTAAGCTGGTAGTTCAAGAAGAGATTAAACAAGAATTAATAATGACTGCATATTATCAAGTATAGGTGACAATTTCAACCCATTTACTAATGAATGGGTCGATTAAGATTATGGTTTGCAGTCGAACAGGTAAACTCAAAAAATAGCTTTATGGAAAATAGTCAAATGGGTCGAAAGTCATTCAAAGTGTATTTTTAGTTTCATGCATAAAACACCCTATACCATTTTATTAGTTTTTATTAATATAAAAATAGAATTTTTCATCATATTTGACTCACTAGTTGTTTATAAAAATGTACAAGCGCACAGAAAAAATCCTACCTCGCCCATAAAGACCAAAGTAGAATTTGGTGGTTTTGACTGAAACACATTGGACCTGTTTTACTCAACTCACCCATTTCGCCCACCTCCATTATTATAAAAAAAATATAGGATATCACAACACTAACATGGCTTTTGGGTTGGAGACATCAAGAAAATCCATGGTGTGAGGCTGAAGTTTCACATAAGTTCCCTTCGATAAACTGGCATTCTTGACATTTACAATATCCCCTTCTTGTAACAGCATGTTCTCCATCATCTAAGATGATTTGATCAAAGATAAAACTTCGCAAATGTAGGGTTTGGTTTTCCATTACTGTACTATACAAAAGAACAATACATACCCAATATGGAATGTATATCAAGCCCTCGTCTGCAATAAATTCGAGCACACCACAATGAGAGACCTTACTAGCAGAAGGGTTTCTGAGTTCAAATAACATTGGATAATCAATCTGCAAATACGCTGCAAAATTGAGATAAGATACCAATTTAGTCAATTGAGTTGAAGTTCTTAGATGAACGAAACACGGAAGGGGGAATCACTAACCGAGGCGATCAAGAGCAGACGGAGGCATTATAACTGGGAGCCAAAGGTGAAAACTTGTTAGTTAGTATATAACCGAATTATTCTATTAAAAGGGAGTGATAGCAAGAAACTTGCACAGAATAATCTCACTTTTATCACCCTTTTCCAAATGAGACTGCATAAGACAAACAAATGAAAAAACATATTCATTCAGAAAGAGACAAATATGAAGCTAAAGCACTAAAAAAGCATTTATCACATGGATAGATAAATCGTGATATGATTCGATTAGCATTTATGATTCAAATATTGCAATGGACATCTATCGTCTCATTACTAGGAAATTTTGGTTTTATCAGTTGGTAGTTTGTATCAGGATACTATGAAATACAAAAGATTAAAACAACCTTTTCAATGAAGGAAACGGGGTAACAACGATAATTCTGTTCAAACATCGAAGGAAGGTCACCGTAAACTTCGTCCTCCTGGCAACAAAACAAATCAAAGTGAGCAATTCACATTGTACTAATGAAGATTTGCAAGTTTCATCGAGTTCATAACACAAAACTTATTCTATCAATGACTCATCTAAAGATCTTTCTAATAATCAACCGAATGGAAACTTAATCATCTCATCCTACCGAAAAAATACTTCAAAAAACAAAAAATCAAAACCTCGTGGCATATTTTTCTGTTTTCAGTCAGGAATTTTAACAAACACCTTGAATGCTTTAAAACTAACCGCATCAAATATACACAAGAACAGAGGCTTTCAATCACATTATTACAGAGTACAATATCCAATTACCCCAATGAAGAACAACAATCAATTCAATTCCAAATCATTACTGAGTATGTAAATTAGAATCATACCAATGCCATGATAGATTCAATCCAAATAATCTAATCGATCACTTGCAATCTGCATAAAATTCAGCACCAATAATGTCAAACAATGAAGTTTCAATCCAGATTAACAATCAAACATATTCAATTATCAAAGATGAAGACTTTATTCAACAAAAACCAAACATATGAATCAGTAGGGTTTTATAACAATCAAATATAATCATCTGGGTGTTGTTAAAGGAACAGTGAATACTTGAAGACCTTTGCTTTTTTGTAAATCAGTGAGAAGAGTTTGTGTAAACCCTGTGTATTGTTTCGTATTCTGAATCCAACTTTACGATATATAATATATAGGGGATCGTATTGTAAATGTGTTGTATATTGGGAGACTTTTATATATTTGTTATAACTTTGGGTTTTTTTTTGTAAATATCTATTATCTTTAAGGTTCAAAATGAAAGTTACTTTAGGTCTTCGAAGTTCGAACAATTTAAGGTGTTATTTTGTTGTTCGAGTTCAAAAACGAGTTTGAGTCTAACTTTATTGAATTATTATTAAAGGTTCAAAAGAATGATCGAATGGAACTCGGATGTTTGACTTAGCTTAAACTTTTTAACTTATTAGTTATCTTAAAGTATATTAATAAAAGTTCATTCAAACACTTTCAAAATAACTTTTTAGCTATATTATAATATATATGTAAATGTAAATGTAAATATAAATATAAATAATCACAAATCTAAACATGAACTAAGAACAATATCAATACTCAATAGATTCTTTCTATTTCATTAATCAAACCGGGATAATTTCCAAATACAAAACCAAAAAAATTCTCACAACATAAAAAACACTCATATATCAACACTCAGACTTCAATTGATCATTCAAATGACCATCTCTACAAGAACTATATATCAAGAATTCAGATCACAAAATTACAGAGAGAAAAGATGGAATGAATATTTGTTGTTATGACTCGTCCGGAGCTTTTCCTAATTATACGTACATCTATCTCCTCTCTCTCAAAGTTACACTTTCAGCCCATGTACAACCTGCATATTCAATAATTAACCTTTAATTCTTACCTGACTTACCTAGAAGCCCTCCAACTTATCAGAGTTGAACCTGAACACCCCTGTACACTTAAACAAACTCTTTAACCAAAAATATAATTAATAACAATAAACAATAAAATCATTTCTAATTATTCAAACATCAGAATGATTATATATTCTCAACAATATAATAAGCTAAAAATTATATCAAATAAGCTCCTCAAACACCTGAATTCAATTTATAAAAGACATATTTTGAATTTGTAGCGGACAATTTTACCTTTTTGTAATATATGAATGTGATGTAACATGTGCATGTCATTAATATTAAAATATAATGACGGTCCAGTTGAGGACCATACAAGAATTAACTAGTACCGTAATGATATCAAAATTACAAAAGTGCATTTGGCACGATGTATTTTAGGAATTTTAGGGAGCTGAGATTCTAATTGTAGTAATATTACAGAGGTCAGTTACATACACCAAAAACTAGATCTAATTCTCTAACTTATTGAATTTTTTCTCTCTTTATCTTATACATTGAATTTGACATGTGTCATAGTCTCCTTGCTAGAATTAAATTTATATAAGTATGTATATCTATCATTTTTCTTATACTTTTTAGAAACTCAAACTCTTATTAAAAAATAATTCTTATTTGTCAAACAAAAACAAGATTGAGTTTTTAAAAAAGAATCCGTAAAACATAAGCATTTTCAAGTATATATGTCACTATACTAAGTATACCCTATATGTACCGTATATTTGTTATAGCACAAGTTTAAACTTGTTGAAGAGATGAAATATAACCAAGGTATATCTTTTTGATCAGAGATTGAATCGATCATCAGAAGAAGAATTAGGCTAAAAATTAGGATACTAGGCATCAAACCAACAAACTTTATTACCGAAACGCCCTGATATTTCTTTTTTTTTTTTTTGGTGACACTTTAATAGTGTCACTAGACAAAACAAGTGTCGCTTCATGCGACACTCAGAAATGTCGCTTAGAACAGAATTTATAACAACAAGTTAAATCACATTAACACGATATACTTTAAACATTTCTCAGTCAGATTCATACATAATTATCAAACTTTACTTGAAATTAAAACGACTAGGTTAACAACCTTGTGTTTTCAAAATATACATTCCAATTCAAAGTATTTATGTCTTCTCAAAAAGGGCATTCTTTCTATCGAGAGCATGATCTACGAGACATATCAACTTACTATAAAAGTATAGAAAGTTTCCACCACTAGCAGTCTTCGAGTCTTTTACCTGTATTTCCACCCCTAACCTCGCTCGATGTACCTATCAAAATAGTACACACACAGTAGGGTAAGCTCACAACTTAGTAAGTAATGGAAATATGATAAAAACTAATTAACCATTTACAAACTCAACATCTCAATTTAAAAGTGTGTAAATCTCTCCACATGGCTCCCCGAGTCTAGATAGATAATTGCTCAATTGTATACTCATCCAATTGGCTTATTCGATAATCTATCTCAAATTGACCAACACTTAACCACACACGTGATCTAAGTATTGTCACTCAATAATTAACTCAGGACAACAAATACTTAACCACGCGTGATCTAAGTATTGCTAGCTCAAAATAACAATTTTAAGAAAATCAATACTTAACCACACACGTAATCTAAGTATTGTCACTCAAGGATTAACTCGGGACTGTAAATACTTAACCACACACGTGATCCAAGTATCGTCAATCCGAATGAACAACTTAAGACGACAAGTAATTAGTCATACAATTTAATCAAGATATTTAAATCTATCCAAATTCCCCCCCCCCCCCCCCCCCCATTACTTACCTCGAAATTGATGTCTAGTTATTAACTTTGGTCTCCCATCTAACAGATACATGTCCGTAAAATATACAGATACGGATTTAACTCAACTTATCCATTATTAAAACTAATATTCTAGTGTAAAATGTGCGACACTTCTCTCTTAGTGTCGCTAATCGCAATGGCGACGCTTTCACAAGTGTCGCACAACACAACTCAGCGACACTAATTGTGACACTTAACATAATGTCGTTACACAAGCAGGTAGTGTCACAATGACGAACAGAACAGCAGAAAAACTTCGAAGTTTTACAAGTTTTAAACTAATTTCTAATTCCCTAACTCATACAGGTCTGTTTATGATATACAACATACAATTCACTTAAAACTCACTCCCTATCAATACAAACTTAAATCCCAAATATATACACACAATGATCTGCTGGTTTCTGAAATATTTGAGAACAAAAAGTGGAGTTTTAATACCTCAATTTTACACTTTTAACCATGCATTGCGCCACTACAGCGGTTATAGCGACACTTCCCATAGTATAATGCCCGACAAATTATTATTATTATTTATTTTTATTTTTTTCAAAAAAACATATTACATTTACCCATTCATACTAAAATATGAGGTTCAAACGCTTAAAAACGCAATGGGAAATGAGTTGGATCGAAACTAATAGATTCTGAACAGAAGGGATTTCGCCCGACAACCACCCCCCATTGCCCGGCGACCGATTCTGGACAGAGGAGATTTCGCCCGGCGACCACCCCCCATTCCGCGGCGACCACCTGCACTTCAAAACAGCCAAAAACTCTAACTTCGGACGCGCATAACTTTTGACTCGTTAACAATTAATCTACCAAATTTTGCAGACACTTTTCATATGACATAACGAAGGTTTCCCAATTGGCACTTTTTCAAAATTCACGCTAATGACAGTTTTGGACTTAAATACAAAAAATGACTATTTGGACATTTTTGAGAACCAACTTGCAAACATTTTTACTCAATCATTCCATTTACCTTCCAGCAAGTTCACTTGCACATTTTAACATAGCGACACACATTAAGGTGGTCCAAACCATCATTTTGACCAGTTTTAACGTAACGACCCATTTGGGAACCCATTTCGACACTTTAGCCAAAACTTTAAATTCCCATTCATATTACTTTCAACTGTACCAAAACTTTACATACCACATTCAACCAACTAAGTTAAACTCTAGGGTACATACAAACGACAACCATATTACATATTATGATTTATATCAAAAGACACTATCGTGGGCGATTTACACAACATGGTACTCGTAACGATAATTTAAAAGAGGGTAGCTTGCCAAACCCGAATTATGCAAGTCTTTATCCACGCTACTTCTTTGCAATCGCCTTACCCTCCTTTTACCCACTCAATTCGCTTGCACCTACAACATTAAACAACTAAATAGGTCAGCATTTTGCTTAGTGAGCATGTAGGCAATCATATGAGTAATACATAACAACAACAACTGGCAATCAACAACTAAGCTATTGTAAAGATTTTAACCACATAATCGGATCCGCTAGCAACTCACAAAGTGCACAATGTGAAATAATTGGCAACAACATAGGCTAACATAAGTTAACCAAATATCTACAATGCATAATTCACAACACATAACGACGCGAGTATATAATAAACGATCCACTCGGTTATGTGAAGCTTTTGCACGTATGCAATCCGGAACACACAACCATTACCCAAATAACCCCTATATCACTCACCTTGATGTTTAGGCAATTTTAATTCAAAGATCAACAACAAAGAACTCCACGTCTTTAGCACCTATCAAATAATCACATAACAATATAACAACACATTTAGCATTTAACAATCACCATAATCAACTAATCAACATCATCAACCCATCCTCCCCTTGGGTTGACCAGGTTTGACTTTTAATCAAACCAAGTAAATTCCTCACCTCTCATAATCATAATTAACTCAAGTGTTTACCCACTTGATTTACCACTTCAATCACTACTAATAACATTCTAACAACCTTTCTAATTAATAATTAAGGTGGATTCAACAACAATTTGGGCATTTGAATAAAACCTACAAAATCACTATACACACAAATTAAGATTCTTGACTTTTAATTTAAATAGATGTTAATAACAATCATTACTAAGCTTAATTAACATGAATTAAGCATATTGCAACTCTAATTTCGTTTTATACATACTTTAAACTCAAAACTCCTCCTAACTTAATTTCTAGGTTAGATGAGATAAAAACAATACTTACAAGTGTTAGGAATGATTAATAGGTAAGGAATTCCAATATCTAGGTTCAATTTGATAGTTTAAGGCTTAATTCTTCTTTCTCTTTCTCACGAACACCCTCCCTGTTCTTTCTAGAAATTTTTAAAAGTTCCTTCACGTATGTATGTGTATGTATCGATATATGTAAGTATATATGTCTAGTTTATGTTTTAATTTAATTAAATGATATTTACACTATTAACCCTCAACTCTTATTAGTTAGGCAGCTTAGAAAATCACAAAAATATGAATTTCGTACCCAACTTATACGATACTTTAAAATATAAATATTTTACGTTCATTATAATAATACCTCAAATTTTGGGGTGTTACACATAGTGTCGCACATGGCGGAGTGTCGCTCCAAACGAAGTGTCGCTCCTGCGACACTTCTAACAGTGTCGCTAAGCAATAATTAATTCAACTAATCTTAAAATTTAGAAAATTTTGGGGCGTTACAATTACCCTATATGTACCACATATAGTATAACCAGTTTTGTAAAATTCGGCCTAGGCAGCCGACTAATCGGGGACTAATCGGTGATCGGGAGTAGTCCGATACGCTAAGAAGGTAGTCAGAGTAATTAGTCGGTCAACGGTCAAAATCGGTAAAAATCGGGGACTAGTCGGTCAAAGTCGGTCAAAATCGGTCAATTTTTTTTTTGTTAAATAAATTTGGGTTTTGGAAAATAAGACATGGACCATCACTTTTATTTCACACATAAGCGAGGCTCAAGAACTATTTAAGGAAAAATTCGAGTCGGCGAGTGAGGAAGAAGTAGATGAGGATAAGGTTGACTAAGAGTCCGACGGAGTTCAAATCATTGAACTATATGGACAAGATGGGGATGAGAATCTAATAACTAATAATTATATGTGTGAAGTATCTAAATATTTATGTTTATGTTTCTAAACAATATATTTATGTTTCTAGTCTACTATGTTTATGTTTCTAAACATATGATTTTGAAAAGGGTGATGATATTTCCACCATAGTTTTTGATAAATCCACCATAATTATGCATTGAGAGGTTGTACTGTACAAATAAACATTGCACAGTTTTGGTGGATCTATCAAAAAGTGTGGTGGATATATCACTACCCTTTTGAAAATATGTTATTTATATATGAAAAATCTCAATCCGATTAGTCCCCACCTAGACCGATTACTAGCTACAAGGTCTCTCACTGCTCGACTAGCGCCTGACGAGTTTTACAACCTTGAGTATAACACAAGTGACATAATCTTATGTTAATATTCGTTAAAAAGTATATAACCACAATACTCTGAATTTATTTATTTGATTAATAATATTTTATGTAATTTCTAGTTCGTTTTAAACGATCTTTTAACCACTTAACCCATCTTCAAATAGCTTAAAATTTGATGTAATTTATCTTTTAAACCTGTTTAGAAAGATAGATTAATCCAAAACTATCGATTTGTCTTTAACTAACTTGATAGAGTACAACGAATAAATAGATAATACTAATTCTTTTAAGTAATTTATGTTGCATCTCTTGATTCTTGATTGTCATCCTTGGAAGTTCTGCTGTCCATTCTCATCAAGTTCTCACTTGTCATCATAGATACCATGAAGTGTGGTGGTTCTCGCTGTCTCCACAATGTGAGTTATCCGTTCCGAATTTTCTTTTCTCCCATTGGGGGAGCTCATCGATTCGTTGAACCCAGTGGGTGGTCTATTTGCTGGTTCAATTTCTTAGCAATAATACTAGGAGGCCATGGGTGAGATGAATATAGATAATGTATTAGCCCAAGTACTAATGTACTGAATGATGCTTACAGGAATTTAATGGGGGCAGACAGCAAAGTGTATTATCCGATTAGTGTGGATCTCACTGGAGCGGATTTAAAATGACCTGGACACCCAAACACTCGACCTGACAACTACTCGAGTGGTATCACGTGTAAACTTATCACGCAATCGAGTATGGGTCCAGTTATGGACACTCGAGTACTAAAGTTTCTAAAACTGAAACATTTCATTGAACTTCATATCTATAGTGATATTATAATGTTGTCAAATGACCTAGAATTCGACCCAGAAATTAATAATTAGAATGGTGATATACGATGTTACGATTAACCTTCTGATACGACTTCACCCATAATTTGGACCAGAATCCTGTCAATAACATGCTCTGGTTATACAGGATTATGTCTTTGACTTCACCTGTAAAGATATTAGCATTTAGTAACTATGCAAAATGGGAGAACCTGTTGGAGCCCAAAAGATATGCTGAACAAAACTGAAACGGTAAGACATCTAAAGCTACTTCACACCGAGGTAACTTACACACAGGGTTTCAGTTACAACAACATTTCTAGTACATTAGCACACAGTATTCCTATGGGGATGATATGTAAGCGAGAAATAGACCATAACAAATGTGATCAAACCATGTTTACTTATTAACTCCCGACACAAGTACTTAAAGACAAGATATAGTGCATGACTTACAAGTAGCTCACAAAATTGGTCCTTATATATCATCCCTCTTATCCAAAAGACCCCCTCCAAGAAAACCGCCACCATGGTAGATCATCTGACAAACATAACAACCCACTGAGTCAATCAACAAGTAAACATTTCATTATACAATTACCCTTTTAGAATTAATAAATAGAACTGATGGAATCTAAGAACATAGCTATACAGTGCTCTTAGTACCACCAATTGTTTCACTGATACAGTACTACAGCCACTACTTAAGATTCACCTATGGAGATGCATTAATGCGTTATTTATATTGACTAATAAAGTTAAGCTTTTTAGACGATTAATAAGGTGACTTGCTTACTAAGTTACCTAATACTAATTTGGATGTATCAGCTTTTACCAATGGCATACAAACTTTATTTTACACTGCTAGAGGGGGCAAATTCGACCCATATGCCTATGACTTGATCAATTCGGATTCCATTTTACCTCTAACAGGCCAAACAAGTAAAATCAAAAGATTTTGCTTAAAAGGAAAAGGGTCAAAAGTTGCCCATCGTGTCTTCAATGCATAAAATGTCTGAGATCATACTCAAAAGATTAAGATTGTTATAAGTATAATATTTGTGATCATAGTTGACAAACTAACTAAAGGTATAAAACACATAAAATTTGCATTAGTATTTCAGGTCAAATCCACCCATTTTTCTGCTTCTATAATCTAAATATTTAGGCTTAGAGAAACCATACCGTTTGTCAAGTTCCAAAAATATCCACAGGAGAGCTCCATGAAAGACGAGCCCAAAGGAATTCCCCTGGCCTCCATGTGGAATCGACAATATAAGACTACTAGGCTGGTACCCAACATGAACTAGCACGCAATATCCGACCCTTCCATCCCTGCAACACCCATTTACCATCTTCATCAAACACAAAATCTTTATGATATCCTGCTTTCACCTTGGCCCTGAGTTTAGAAACAAGCTCCCGGTTCAAAGGTTTGATCTTGAATCCAGCTTTTGAGAGTCGGGCTTGCCACTGCTTGTATGTCTCGGGCCTTTCCACTCTCTCACCACCTTCACATGCAATCACATTCATAGCTTCACGCCCACAAAACTCCTTCTCGAAATTCAATCTTTGCTCATCATTACGGTCTAAAGTAGCATCAAACATATCAAACATGGATGAGAAATGAAAAAGGGCCTCCTTAAAACGAGTGACAAAAAATGGAGAGCTATAAGATCCATTGACTACAGTCTGAACAAAGATATCAGGTCTCATATCCCTAATCAACTTCAGAACACCGTCACGTGGACTATCCACCATAACTGAGTCATCAGGCAAGTTTTTGAATCGAATCAGAGTGTTCACAGCAAGACACTCGTTTCTCTGGAGCTTTAGATCTTCAATTCTAACTGTCTCCCAGTTTTGAGTTGCTATTGCGTTATACTCAAAAGGAACTTTAAACTTTGCACAATAGTTAGCCAAACGACGTCCTGTCTCCTCTACCCCTTCAGCGGGCCTAAAACCAGGTTTTGGGAACTCTATTCCAGTAATCCTCAACTTAGGTGGCCCACCAGGTCTCTCGGCAAGGTGCTTAATAAGAACAGGCCACTGAAACCCATATGCAATACCGAAATCTACAATATGAAGGGTAGAAGCTGTTGAAGCAGCTTCATATATGACTTTATTAGCGAAAAAGATAGCTATCTTCTTGAACGGGCAAGCTGAAAGATAGACTTGATAGGCTTTCAACTTTTCAGCAGCTGAAATTGTCAAGGCACTTTTAGTAGCGTAAAGCTGGGAACCAGTGCCAGCTAAGCGTGCCTCGAGACCAGTAGCAAAGATATGAGCTAACCTCTGTGGAGCATCACCAGTAGGAGAAGCATGTTGTCTTATCTGTTTCAATTGTTCATTTGCTTTCGTATGATCATCAGCAGCAACTGACTGAGCACAGTTGACCAACAGAGTCCTAACATCTGTTGGTTCACCTGAACTACCTCCCCACGAACGAGTAATCCAACCACTACTATTACCGTATGCTTGTCCATTTTGTAGTTTTTTAGTTACATGCCTGGGCGGTTCTTCACAAGCAGACATTGATGGACCACCAGGATCAGTACAGAGAACAACTCTATCAAACATCTCAGATAACACGTCTTCTTCCACATAAACAGCAGACTGCTTACTACTCCTTTCTTCCACATAACCATCCTCCTCTATTTGATGATATTTCCTTGCCCTGAACCCGCTGGACGAGTTCTCTGCCTCGAGAACTTCCTCCTTGACAGGAACCTCTGAAGGAGTATTTCTTGAATTTGAAGGCAAGTTGTATTGATCCAAATCAATAACTATAGGTTTAATAGGAGGAAGGAATTTACTAGCTTCCTCCATCCCTCTATTGAATTGCAAGATAGACTCGCTATCGGTGAATATATTTTCAACGAGATGTGTATTTATCATAGCGTCCAATGCACCAAAATGATCATTAGATGCACTAGTAGTAGAACCAAATGACGACAACAAAGGGTATTCAAGAGAAGGAGCTGGCATAGCCGATGATTTTGCTTCAAGGGAATCACCACCAGGCCAGTAAGAATCAGTACAGTTGCTACCACTAGTGCTACTGTTACTGTACTCATTTAAACTGTTAAAAAAGTTCTCTTCATGTGTTTCAACATTTGAATCAGGAACAGGGTATTTCTCACCAAGTGCTTCATAGAACGATTTCTCAGTTGCTTGCAGAGCCAACGGATCATGAAACATACTCTGCTTAGCCTCCATATCTTCATCCACAAGAATCTGATTTATGTACTTAAAAACACAATCAGCAAACTCATCGGGAGAGTCCGACTGGGACGACAAGCACGATGACATATCTGACATACAAGGACCCGAATTCGGTGCTGACTTAGGAATTTCAAGAAAACTTAATTCTAAAGGTTCATCTCTGAACCTATATCCATTGGCACCACCAGACGACTGACTGAAAACCGGCATAATAGTCTCATCATCCAGAGAGAAGCCATTGACGTAATCTGAATATTCATCATCTCTCGGCTCCATAACCATCTAAACTTCGATCTCCAGTATACACCAAATCAAAACTCAACCACAAAGACACCTGAATTAACAGTAAGCACACAAATTCAACTCTTAGTATCCTCTAATTCTAGATCAACTAATAATCAACAGTTATTAGGCAAATTTTCAACAAATAATAACGCATGAATAATTCCGTACATAAATTACAAAGTAAATAAATAAAAGCTCCTATAACTCAATAAACACACACGTATGATATCTATAGCAAATCGATAAACCAAAAATAAAGCGATCGAGCATATAAAAAGCCTGATCTCCGAACAAAATTTGCAGGTTCATAAGTTCATTCATAAACTACAATAGATAGATCAAATTAGTAACGGTCAGGCAAAATTAGCAACAAACACAGTATGCAAGTCTATATAATCACTAAATCAGGACCGAATTAAGTGAATAAATTGTTAATTACGTACCTCGAATTAGCTGAATTAATGGAAGGTGAGATCTATAGATACAGAAATGAAATAATTTTGCACGATTGAAGTATAATTGTGGAAGGTAGTTAGGTTTTATATTTTAGAAAAGTTGGGGTGAGAACGAAGGATCGAGGTTGCTGCTGCTGAGTTGACTTAGTCGTCGGTTGCAACCTGCTATAGTCGGTCAACGACTCGATTGTGGGATCTATTTGACGTCTTTTTTCTTAGTTGACTAGAATAAAAGAAGAGATTACATTAAAAGGTTTTTGAATAACCAAACGGAAAATAATCTGTATAGTTGATTGCATAGTTGATTTGGTACGGTTGAAAGCATTTTTTTAAATAGAAATTATATTTTTAGTCCTTAAAATTTATTTATATTTAAAGTACTTATTCTTCAATTTACCTTTGCAGCACGAATAAATCATACATTTTAGCATCATGAATTATTCCCTCTAAACAAAAGGGGTTGTCCATCGTGAATGTTTATAATGTGAAATTGTAAAATTAAAGTGAACGAGAGATTTGATGGAGTATATCATTTTAGAAGCTAATAACATTATTTTGTTAGAAACTAAAATATAAATGTTGAGAATATCTATATCTATTTTGGTAGAAAGAAGATACTTATTTTATAAAATTATACTGCATACTAATTATTTTCTATTACCGATTCACAAATAAAGTTAACTTATCACTGATCAACCATTACATTGTTGGTAATTGATAAGTTTTTGTATTTGTTTAATGTTCTGATAATCTAATGCATTAGGTGGTGATGATAAATTCACTAACATTTTTAATCAATTCATTGTAACTATGCATCCTTAGTTTGTATAATACAAATTTTAAATGCATAAATTTAATAAGTTTATAAAAATTTAATAAATTTATAAAAATTTAGTGTAGGTATTACCTTCATAATAAATAATTAAATATTATAGTAGATGAGTGCATAAAAAAAATAAAAAATGATTGCATGGGCCATCTACCCCGTCAATCAAGGTAGCACGCTACTATAACGATTAGGATTTAGCATTAATTAAGCAATTTTGATAAAGTACTAAGTTATTAGCTTCTTGATTGTATTAATTGAGTGTGCTTCTTATGATTTGGTTAAGATAAGATATGCAACTTGTTACCGGTTATGTCCGGTGACTTATATGTCAAGTCAAATGCTTGGAGAATAAGACAGTTATTTTAAATGATTTTTTGATATACTTTTTTTAAAAAAAATTAAAATATATCTTAATAAAAACACCCGCCATTTGGAATCTTGGTATTGGTCGAAACACGCTTCCGTCTATAAAACACGTGGATGGAAATTTAATCATCATTAAAATGAATAATTGGTTGTTTCTTTTGAATATTTCTTGTACAAGAATACTGTTAAGTACCATACTACAACAACAACAAAATTTAATTTAGTCATTAACGCAATAGGGAGGTAGAATGTAATCAATGATACTTCTACACGAAGGTATAAAGACTATTTTTAAAAAGATTTTCGAAGATTAAGTATAATATCGTTACAATTTATGATTTATGCTTTGATTATTTTTTAATTCCCTTTTTCTATTATAAATAGTTGTTTTTTTTTTTCATATAAGACAGATCAACTTAGTTTAAAAAGATATACAGTTGGCTTTTTGGAAGTGCAACTTAATTCTATATTACAAATATCAAATTAATTGTATCAAAATATCCGAAAATAATTTATGTGAGGTCTATATCGCGTTGTAAATGAGTCGAGAGTCGAGATAGCTCGCGAGCTACTCGAGCTCGACTCGTTAAAAGCTCAATTCGAGTCGAGTTTAAACGAGCACGAGCCCGAGCTTGAACGAGGTTTGAAGCTCGTTTAATAAACGAGCTAAAGCTCAAACTTTTTATATCAAGCTCAAACAAGCTCTCGAGCCTAAACGAGCTTTTCATTTATATGCATTAATAATTTTTTATATAACAGTATAATATATAATTATATGATAGTAATAATCTACATATGTAATATGTAATACTTAATATAGTAATAGTTAATTGTATTATATATAGCTAAAAACTACAAAAAACAAATAAGTATTATAGATTAATAAAATAATAATTAAATAAATAATATTATAGAATAAACAAGTCGAACCCGAGTTGAGCTCGAACTTACTGAATTTTAAATGAGCCGAACTCGAACCTAGAAGAACTCGGGCTCGAATCGGCTCGTTTTCACCTCTAGGCCTATATTACCTACAAATTAATACATACATATATTACCACACTGCATATCTACCCCTTACAATCTTTATAAGAGTACAAAATTACTATATAAATAAATTTAAAAATATATCTATATTAATAATAATAATTACGTAATCATAACAACATTAGTTGAACTTACACATCAACTAATATATCAATTTGCTTGTATTATTGACTTTTTGAGTCTTCATTTTTCAGATTTTTTTTATATCATTAAACAAATAAATAAATAGTTTTTAAACTATTCCACGCTTTCAAATATCATAAGTTCTAATTTATCATAATGAATGCATAAAAAAAACCACAACCACGTTTATTACGTGAGTTGTCTCTTAACTTAATGGTTGTGGGTTCAAGCCTCGTGAAAAATATTGTGTAAATATTCGTGGTTGTATATATATGATTTGTGAAATAGTTGTAGAGTTTGTCTTTCTAAAAAAACTATTTATAAATCATTTCTTTATTATTATAAAAATAAACTCAACATCTATTTATTACGGGTTATATAAATATTATCATATAAAACTCGTCTCGATAGTATATCAATACTAATAACAATATTAACTATATAATGATAAGTACGTCGTATCATTCTTGTGCAACATTAGTTTTTATATTAATGCGACATATATATTCAAAACAAAATTTTATGATACGTAAGACAAATAATGTATACAATGACCTAGGTTTTGTAAATAAATGATTTAATAATAAAAAAATGGTATTTATGTGGTTCAAAAAGTAGAGCATATAATAATAGGGTCAAATGTAATGAAGTTTAGTGGTTTGGTGGATTATTATTCTCCTGATAACAAAAATCCAACAACGCTAAACCACGTTTATTATTTTAATTAAAGTTACTATGTTTTTTACCATTGAAAAGCACAATTAATCATAAAAAAGGCCAATATGAGACTTATGGGTTGATATCTTTATTAACGCGTAAATAATCAAGTTGGATGACAGGAACTACAATGGAATTTTATTCGTAACTTTTGGTATATTAGAGATTAAACCTGAAAAATAAGCTTAGTTGAATGCCTACTTAACAAACATGAACTACACTAAAGGTAGATAGCTCTTGTTACGGGTCTGTTTAACCCGTTAATTTCATATTTTTTAGAAAAAATTATTTTTTTTTTGTTGATGTTACGAGTACAAACAAATTGAAATACTGATTATATAAGATGAGGCCATTTTGTGTTATCAAATTGAAATTTAGTAATTAGGTAAGATTTACATAATAATTCGGTTAAGGTTTGAAATGTTGTTGGGTATTACTTAAAGGATAAACATGTTATTTGCTAACCTATTTATCATTTTATTTTTTATTAAATCATACCTTAGGTATGAAATATTGTTAGAGTACTACCTGGAAAAACTTAGCTTTGTGAGAAAAAAAATTGTGCTACGGATCACAATCAATCATGGATCTGCCACTCATTAGTTCATTTTTCATGTTAACATTTTATATCTATATAAAGGGTAAAACAAATGTTTTGTTGGCTCCCACCAACTGATCCTACAGCCACGTGATAAATAAATCGTGTAAACCGTAGTTAAAGGAATATGAGGATGATGAAGATTAAACTTGTTACCTTCATCTTTATACTGCATGTATCGTACCACTAGACTACCTTCGCGAGGATCTTTTATATCTATATATATTATTATGCTACTATTTTTATTTTATTTTTGCATTTTAAACTTTTGAAGAAATTGATATCTACCCTCTTTGTTGGTACAAAACACGTAAGAACATAAAACCTGCCATAGTTTTATTGGTTACATAGCAGCTAAATAACAAGTTATTAGATAAAAAATATATTATCTTGTGTCCAAAAGAAAATTATATTGTATTTATCCTTGGACGTTGACATAGTATTTATCGGAAAACCAAAAAACCAAAGAATATGATTTCATAATCATATTTTAAGACCTGTAATTGAGAGCAAATATATTCTTATTATATTTGACCCTAGTGAACATCATTATCTTGTTGAACATCAAAATTAGAACTTTTTGTTTAGACTCATTTTGATAACTAGCGTAATATCCGTGCATGCAGCATAGTATTTTATAGTCAAATAGTGACTCAACGATGATAATATAGTTACCTGTGATAATGAGTTGGTTACCTGTGATAATGAGTTGATAGCGGTAATTTATTTGTAAGTAGAATTCGATATTCAGATTAAAATTGGTGAAAAATGAAAAAATTGTGAAATTGATAAAGTTATAGTGTAAAATGAAAATTAGACAAATTAAATAAAGAAGTGTTGAGTCTTACTTTTAAATATTTCTATATATAAATAAAATACCAAATGCATTATATGTAGTTATAGAAATAGAATCGATGATCCTTAACTAAACACGTGACTAATACCAATACTTTCCTTAATGGCATGATTTGGAAACCAAAACAAATGCAGCAACTGGACAAATACATCAAAACTTCCATAATTTGGTCATCTTATTCAACAACATAAACCAAATAAACCTAACATTACATCCTAAAATTACACAAAAAGAAAACAAAAAAACATTAATAGAAAAGACAACCCGAAAACATTAACAAGAAAACAACCCATACAAGTACGGGCAAGAATCTGTTAGCTAAACAAGCACTTATTCGGTCGACCCATTTACAAGCATCGCGCCAACCCGAAAGAAAAAAAGAAGCGGGACTTTTACCGTTCTTCCTCCCTCTTTTTGTTACTTTTTACATTAAGTTTTGATAGATCTAGTTATAACAACAATAGATACTTACAAATACTTCTGTATTTGGAACGATATTAAGGGAGAACGAAGTAAAAAGAAGAAACAAAAAAACATGTCTACTTACTTTTTTATGATATGTTTGGCGAGTTTTAGTTGTTTTATTTAAAGGAGTCGATAACTTTCTGGTTGTGGTGACTGTTTGAACTGCTGCTTCGCTTGGTGATGTGACCAGTACGCATGTGCAGCTAAGACTCTGTCTAAGAGTTGCTGAGGCACGGGTTCACCTCTTCTTTGTTGTGGTGAGATTCTTGCAGTGTGCACCAACGTTTTCCACTTGTCCTGCATAATGGACCAATCAAAATGAGCTATGTGTCATGGCATAATCAAAACGAGCCTTTTGCTTGAAACGTAGGAATAGGTTATAAAAAGAATGATGCTCTGTTCATTTGGAACAATTCCATTTTCATTTTAATAACTATCTATGCCTTTCTATCGTTGCGAATAGCATTATATTATTCATTCGGATTCATAAGAATTTTCCCTAGAAGTTGATAACCGGTAAGGTTGACCAGTCCACACCTCCTTCCCCAGGATCATACGTGGAAAAATATCGGCCCGCTATACGAAATTTTACTCTTTTTTCCACTATAAGGAATGAAACTTATGAACAACAAGGAATAAAATTCATTTTCATTATAACTACAAAAACCAAGTAGATGACGTACCTTCAAATCAACATAAGTGCGGTGCTTGGCGTTATCAAAGGCGCGTAACTTGACGTCACGCCATCTAAATGATCCGAACAGTTAAAATCACATTTAATTACAAGAAAAAATCTTTGTTTTGAAACGCTTTTACGAAGAAGAAAAAAACAAAACAACACACCTTCCGGTTCCAAGCTTTTCAACTGCTTGAACCAATGCTTCCACCTCAGAAACCGAAAAAGGTCGACGAATCCTACGTTGTGCCACCTCAGACCGCTTACATTTCCTCAGGGGAACCGCAGCCAGTGCCCTTGGGTTCATTGCCGGAACCATGACCAAAGCCCTTGAGTCAGAACCACTTTTGTGATCCATAGACATATTGGGAGGTGATGGTGCCGAGTCATGATCGCTTTCAATCGAACCACTCCCAAAATTCATCACAGGAGGATCTGGCGAGACTTCAGAAACCACCGGTTGTCGCACCACCTGGTTACCAACATTTGCAGCCGGCGTATACCTAATACCATAACAAAATGTACAAGTTGTAACGGTTGTTCCTGCATATGGTACAACTATTCCGTGCGTGAATGGGAAAACATGTACCTAATTAAGGGCTTAAGCATAGGAGTTTGTGGAAAGGATTGATCTTCAGGGCATAAAGATGACGGATTTTGCAAATGCTTAGGTTCCAAGGTGAAACCTAATGTGTCTAGCTTGTTATGTATGCCAGTTTGTAGCAAACTTTTGTCATCATCTCGAATCTTTTTCCCCTGAAGCATCACACCGACATTCAGCTCACCGCTAAGTATAGATGTCACAGCCTCCATAACAGTCCTCTGTTGAAAATGAAGTCAATGTAGGTCAACCATGACTAATACCACATTTAGTAACATTTTGAACCATAGTATGTCAGTGTTTGGATCTGCATTTTGGAACTCATTATCTGATTTCTTGCCACTTGAAATGGCAGCAATAAGTAATTTTATAACGTTTAGAAAAACAGACTATTTTCTGATTAGTTAAAGAAAGAAGGTTGCTGTAATAAAAACAGACAAATATAATACCTTTAGAGAACCAATGGTTGCTGTTTTTGGTAACTCAAAGAAAAGCTCGGGTACCCGAAAAGATTTGATCTTGAGCTTCACTGAGCAAAATCAAAAGCATCTTTCATATAAGACCTCTAACTAGATATTGATAACTCAATGGAAAGGCGCTCAATTACCATGAGAATCACGACGGTCAAAGGCTGGATTTTGCTTTGCTACAAATTTTGACGTCTTCACACCTGTTATGCACATCAACATTCGCAATTACAACTTAAGGGTGTTAAATAATGTTGATTTTTCAGAAATTTAATGCATAAAATGACCAAAAATGGCATTCTTGATAAAAATGAGGATAAGTCTTTTGGGTTGAGTATAAAAGTCTGAAATGAAGTTAAAAGACTGAGTAATTGACGTAAATTGTTTTTCCAAACATCAAAAACTTATTAATAATCAGATAATCAGTTTCATAATGCATATCTAGACACCCGATAAATCTCAAACTTAACAATAAGGGCACAAACCTCCTTCGTAGTTCACACTCAAATTGGAATCATTATCAACCGACTCCTTTGGAAGTGGGCTAGATCGATCTTCAAAATTTACCACATCTTCTGAGTTCGAAAAGTCTTCTAGTTCATAAAGCCGTCTCTTTTTGAAAGGATAATCCTTTAACGATCTATGTCGTTTGTAGGAAGTGTCCTTATTATGGTAACCGTCTAAAACAACACATTTACAGGACTCCAAATTAAGCAAACCACACAAAATCCACAATTTCAATTTTAATTACGAAAAATGACCAAGAAAATAAAACCACTCACCAGCATCACAATTCACTTCATCGTTTAACGTTGGACCCGTTTTCCAGTACTTGGTTGCCAGGAACCGTCTAATTCTCCGATCTCCAATACAAGGTGGTGGCTTAACGGTCTTATTAGGATCTCGAGTGACCCCAGAAGAGTTTTCATCATCATCTCTAACGACTAAATTTACATTATCTTTGAAAAATGGAAACTTCACATTATTATTTTTATTATCTACCGCAGGCTTTGGCGCCTCGTTTGTTATCAGTTTACTATTCTTATCTTCTACTTTACAACTAAACGGGACTTTAACTTTGACTTTGTCAACCTTTGACTTCTCGGAGGAATCAGAAACAGTAATACCTGACGAAGGTCCTGAATTAGAATCCTGAACAACCGGAGCTTGTGATATTATCTCTGACACAAAAAAGCTCCTATTGCAGCTTGCTTGATCACAAATATTAACATTTGGTGGCTCGTTTTCTACAGGTTGTTGTTCAATCTTAATAGTGGACTCCTTAACGGTTTCAGTCTCATTAACACCACCCTCCTGCAATAACTTTCCAGCTACCGTAGCCAGCAAGTCGAATGCACACATTTGCTTGTTAGCGTTAACATTCACGTTACTGCTACTGTTAACGTTATGGTCCTCCGTTTTCTTCCAAAACGGAACCCTCCTCTGTAAAAAAACAAACAAATATAAGTCAAGATTATGAAGAAAAGTGAAAATCGAAAAGATGATAAATTAAAATGAGTGAAAAACACATACCGTTGCTGATCTGGCAGCCCGAGGCGTTGGAGGAACTTGATAGCCATTAAATCCATATTCTAACCGCTTTTGCAACACCATATCTTAGTGATCATATCAAGAAAACCTACTTAAACACCATGATTATCATTCCTCTGTATCTTTAAATCCGATAAACACCTGAAAATCGAGCCTAACTTTTCAGGTAGATCATAGAAGATAAAATGGAAATTGACCTTGCTTCAAAGTCGCTATATTATCATAATATGCGAGTTGTAATGATCTACTTCAAATTAGGAAACTTGAATCAAGATCTCTGGAGACCGAAAAGGTAACGAATTAACATAAGTACATAACCTGATGAAAAAAAAGGTTACTGTAACCAAAAAAGGAACCCTAAAGCATTCTAATGAATCAATTCAGAATCTTTATGAACCTGATAAAAAGAACTGATTGAAAGTCACCATCAAATGCACTTTTAACATATAAATTTACAAAATTCAAATCTATACCATCAAGCAGAAGTAGAGGCATATAGATCATTTCATTATATCAAAATTATCAAATATTTAAAATTAAACCACGCCAATAATTTCTGTATGCAAAAAAAATAATCTAAAATGCTATTTTTGTAAGAAAAAACTGAACTTGAAAAGGAAAAAGTGTATGATGAAATTCAAAACCCTTACAAAACCCTGAAAGGAAAAAAACTACACTTGGACATTTAGCAAACAGATGGATGACACTTCAATTATAGATGTAGATCATGTAAATTTAAAAAATAAAAAGATCAATTTAGAAGCATACACCATGATCAGCAAATTAAAACAAAAATGAAACATAAAACATCAGATCACACCCACCAAAATAGAAAATTCACAAAATTTAACAGCACATTCATCCTCAAAATTGAGTAAAATTCAACAATTCCACCAAAAATTTAATCTTTTTACCTTACCTAAATTACCCTTGCCAATAATTCACCCACCATTTTCTTCAAATTCCCATCTTCAAGATCATATAATTCACATAGTAAACCCCAAATTCACAATCTTTTTCATCATTTAAACAAACCCGTCAATAAAAATCAAATCTTTTTACATCATTTATTATTCCCTCTCTCTTGTTTCACTTTCTCTCTCTAGAAAAAAAAAACTAAACAAAAACCCTCTGAAAACCACCCAACAATTGGCTTAAACCCCCCAGATGTTTATTATACTCATTGACCCTTGTTACCGGATGGATCGGTAAGAGGTTTCAAGTGGTTACCGGCTATAGCAGGTTACACACTCCCTATATGACCGGTTCTACGCAAAAACATCATCCAGATTAAGACACGTGGCACTAGAAAAACAATCCTATGGTTGTCCGTGCATTAGTGGAATCGATAAAAACGTTGGGTCACAAAATGAGAAGGGGTAATTTGGTTATTTTGGTATGTTAATTTGTTTTCCTTCAGACATCCATTTGAATTGAGTTTTCTATTTTTAGGTTAAAAAAAACTTTACCACAATCCACTCTTACCCAACTTTTTTACTAAAATTAGAAAGTAAACTGTTCAACTAATGTTTGACCCAATTTGCTTAAATTTATGACCATATTATTCTATGGACGTCATATTTTCAATTTAATTATTTAAATAATATAAGTTTATCTTCTAATTTTACGTTTCGTTCTAGAAATTTTTGTTTATTTTACTAAATTCGACACATAGTTTTTAGTAGTGTTGTTTTAGTAACATTTTCCAATTAAGGTGTCTATTATTCTACGATACGTAGTTATTTGATTTGATATGAAATCACTGTAAATTGTCACGTTATTTCAAAATTATGATGATTTATCGTACAAATCGTAAATATTTTTTTAGTATAGGTTTATAAAACGCTATTAAAGACATCTACACATTATAATCGCTAGTATTAAATAAAGTTTCAAAGTTACTCAAAATTTTAATTAATAGCGTACTAATTAAGGATGTGTTACTTGTTTTGGACGACATCAAATATATAATCTTAGGTTATTGATAATCAAATTATTTGAAATAAATGAACCAATTAGATTTAAATCATAATAGCAAATATCATCTTGTCTTATAATAATCATTAATTGTACTTAATATAATAATGGGGTTTAGGTAGTTAGGTTGGGTAATGATTCGAATCCCAAAGAGTATTATATTAAATTATAGTACATTTATCTCATTAAAAAGTTTGTTTGTATTATGCGTTCTAAATGTGACTGAGATTGATTTTCTCTAATCTTATTATATGTTTAATCAAAATCAAGATATATATATTTTAGAGTAATTAATTAAGCATGTATCATTTATAATAATTACTATAATAATCTCAAATGATGATCAATAGATCTCATATTTATTTTTTACTACATTCACCTATATTTTTATTTTTATTTTTTACTATATTCACCTATATTTTTTCTTACTACCATCTTCTATTCGATCCTCTTGTATTTACTCGCCTAATTTAGATTTTCTAATGTAATTCGTTGTTTTCGAAAAGTTTAAAAAAGAAAAGAACTAAAAAAACGAAAAAAGACGAGGAACATCTACATCCTGTGCTCCAAGCAATAACGTCAAATGACGAAGGAAAAAAAACAGATCAAGAGAACAAGTAATAACCGAATTACAACTACATACTGGATCCAAATACAAGGAACTAAAAGCTAGAGAAATACTTAGACCTGTATCGAAATATTTTGTTATCTAATACATACAGTACTCTATAAGAACGTAGCCTATTGAAAGTAATTGCAATAAATTGATTGAATGTACCAAATACTCCACTCTTAAAACATGTGATAGTATAACTACAGCCACATATTGGATCCAAATGCAAGGAACCAAAAGTTTAAAGGATACCTAGCTAAGACCTATATCGGAATATCTTGTTATCTAATAAGAACCCTATCGAAACTAACTATATCTTATCTTATCTTAATCACATATAAATCATCTCCATCGTGATCTTAAAAATTAGACTCAGCAATGTTTAATAATTAAATTGCCCTTCAAAATTCATTAATAATTTCAATCTTTCCAAATCAACCATTGATTTATAATATTTACAACAACCTTTCATTTTAAACTTTGTATATCGTCTTTTAAAACTTTTAACATATTATTTCAAATAATCTTTTACAAATTATATAAAAATTGAATAATCATTAGATCTGTCAAATTTTCAAATCGAGATTTTCATGAACATGTGCATTTATTCGTTACTGCCACTATGCGCGGGTACATTGCTAGTTTAATTAAATGTATTAGAAATTAGAATTTTGATCATATAATTGAATGGGAATGCAAAAAGGAAAAGGTTGGGGGAAAACACACAAAAAAATGCGTTTGCCGGGAGTCGAACCCGGGTCTATTGCTTGGAAGGCAATTATCCTAACCGTTGGACTACAAACGCTAGTTATATTGACATTTGCAAATATATCAATATGAACTTTTAATTGGTAGATGGTTATGTACCAAATTACATCATGTAAAAGTGTGGAATAAGTTGGCTAACCAATGAATCTAATTGGCCCGTATCAAATTATATTATATTATACAAATAGTACTTAAAACAAAATTGTGTCCGATTTTCAAGCGAACAATTCTAATTGTCACATGTAACTTTACATTTGTACAACTTTCATTCATGTTTGAAGACGTATATCTTAACATTCCATCATGTGATAAGAAATTTACAACTAACAAAAATTGCCCATTAGAATTCAGAATCCAAATGGTAAATTGTTTGGGGTAAATTTAGGTGTCTCGATGGTAAAGCTAGTGAAGCAAGGGTTTTAGGCTCTCTTAATTTGTAAGGCTTCAAAATTTTCGATATCGTGTATTAGTATAGGATAACGACAAAGTTTTTAAATATTTTTTTTATCTTTTAAGGCTTTGAAAAATATAAGTCTAAAAGATTGGACATACTTATGCGAAAAATGACATTATAAGGTCTTACAGAGTTTAATTCGTAAAATATTAAACCAATTTTGAGTTATAAAAATGACTGAAAGTAATTTTATCATAATCTTTCTGTTTTCATGATTTAACTCCTCAATCATTTTCACGATTATATAAATTTTATAAATTAAAGCTTGAAAGTGTATTATAGACAAAAATAAGCTTTTTAATATATACAACTACTAGAAATCTAGAACAAGTTCTGTTTTAATAACACATCTAATTAAATAACATTAATTAATCTTAATTCAATTAGCTTCAACATCTACTTGTTTCACGTTAGAGTTCATAGAATGCTGAAAATAATGATCCCATTCATGTTTCTTTACAGAACCAAACAAGTAATACTTCCAACTAAATCTCTCATCAAAATCAAAACTTGATGTGTTCTTACTAATTTCTCCAATTCTCTCAAGAACCCCTTTGATGCTTAGATCAAATGCATCTTTAAATTTGCCCAATTTCGCCTTTGGGTCTGCGTAAACCACATTCGGGATCAGCCCGATCACTTCGTTCCTCATTTGCAATACTTTCCTAGCAGGAATTCGCGACAAAATCGCCTCGATACTAACATTATTTCGTTTCACATCCTCCTCGTTTATAAGAACCGAGTACTTATCGAATTCTTTAGGCAAATGCCATAAGTATTGCACGTAAGCTGACCCAGGGGTGAAGAAAACGGGAATGCAGCCCGCGAGAATAGAATCAAAAGTTGATCGTCGTGTGTATGAATCGCCCGGTGGTTGTAAGCAAAAAACCGAACTTTGAAATAGTCTCATTACATCTATAGGTTGGTAACACCTTAGATTATCATATGAACATTTTAGCAACCTACATTTTCGTGAGTCGATACATTGTTCTATAACCTCATCGCGAATTGATTCTTCCATTTTGGGTCGTGGGGCGCCCGCGAAAGAGAACAAAGCCCTCCTACGTCGTCTTCTCATTCTATACTGCCAATCGTGGATATCTTCGTCGCTTCGTGGATGGAAATATGTCGGGTAAGGTATCCCGAAATCGTTACTATGCCACGGGCTTTTCTCAATGGTTAAAATCGTCACGTTTTTTAACTCAGGTAGTAACATTAGTTTGTTTCCCCAATCATCATCATTGTCGCCTTCTCGTCGAAAATCCCATGTTATTCTCCCGGCAACGAGAAAATGGTTTTTGCCCGACATCGTGTTCCACTCGGGCCGTTCTTGTAACCATTCTGCCAAATCGAGCGATAAAGCATCACGAGAAGACGCATTGTAACCAAATAGGTATCTCGAAACGTCAAGGCCCGCGTAATATGGGACGTAGATAGCATTAGCAACCGATGAGTCATTTGTAAGGCACTCGTATTGCTTCATTCGATTGCGGAAAATGACTTCTAACATAAACTGATTCGTCGAATACCAACCCGATCTTGAGAAAATCCTTTGCGGGTTCCCTAGGTTCAGGCCGAGACCGTTGTTATCGATGTATGGACACATATTTTGCCATTTACTAAATGCTCGACAATCGTCAAGGATCTCATCGTTAAACCTAGCTGGAAGATCATGAACGTAAACATACCGGCCCGAACACGATGGCTTTTTAGCCCGATTCCTTCTTCGGGTTTTGCCCATTTCTTCTACTACTTCATCGATCACCGTCTCGTTCACTCTCTTCTCGTCCGGTCTCAATCTTCGCTTGTCCCCTTTAAACTCTTCTACTTTCTCAATCACCTTTTCATTCGCCTTCTTCGGTTTAGGTTTTAATTTCTCTAGCACGGGGTCCAATTCGTTCTCAAGAGCCCGCATTTGAGTTACATCATGAAGCCAATCGATCTCACCTTCGACAACAAAATCACGATTCGTGTTTTTATCACCATCGTCGAGTCCTTTTCCTTGATCATCACCCACATCGCTGTTGTTCTTAGTCCCGGTTTTCTCTATTTCAATAACACGGGTTGTGTTCGAATCTATGATTTCGACAGGGTTCGATTCGCGGCGAAAGGTGGTTGTAGGAGAAGATAAATTATACCATTTAACATTGTGTATCATGAAATACCAACAAAGGAAGAACGCACAAAGTACCAACCAGATTTTGCAACGACACCCCATTTTTCATAACATCGATCCGGTTTATATTTTCAATATTTCATGATCATATACAGATAAATATTCATTAAAAAATAGAACTTGATCATGAAAAAAGTTGTTTTGATATGCAGCAAAAATGGTGGATCATATTCCGGCATGAACCGGTCAATTTAGAATGGAAAAAACATGGATTAATTCAAAAATATATATTTATAAATTTTGTTACAACAATACTATTATCATAATGGATTAATCTTTTGTGCTTTGAAAAGATAATAATAATAAAGATTGCTACCAAAATGTCCATACTCGTAGAGGCCTAAGAAGTACACAATGTTTGTAATTAAACGTGGTCGAAAAATGAATATTGCAATTATGGGTATTGTACTTAAACCCATACTCGGTACTATAAAAAGACGAATATTGCAATTATGGATGTCTTAAGAACTTTGTATAACTTGTCACATTCAATGGGAATGTCATAAACTACAATGATAAATAAGTATAATTTAAATTACAAAACATTTACTTCCTTCTATTAATATTTTAAACAGTTAAAGGGACGAGATTTTTTCAGTTAATGTTACTCGTGATTCGAATATACGCAGTTTAACTGGAGTATCTCGTAGTTGATTTCGACTCGTTCCATAATCACCCCAAGGTGTTTACCTAGTTAAATTTTAACCTAATACCTCTTGTGAGGACTGAGGACAACATGACGTCTTACTTACTTCTTATATTTTATTTTATATAATTCACGAGTTTCAATAGAAACGTATCATGTTATACTTGCTCACCCTATCTTACACCAACCTAGCCGGTTTCATCCACCCGTCACTAATACCCGTCAAGGAAAGGCAACAATGTTTTTAAAAGTTTATCAGGCGCTCTTGTACTCCTACCTCTTATACCCAAACACAATATCGCTCTCTCTTATCTCATACGTAGTATAACGAAACATTACACACTTTTAAAACACTCACCAACACTTTCATATGGTATCGCCGATTTAAATCATCACTATTAATCCAATACTGTCACTTCTCAGCCTAATCACCCAATCATATTACACGAATACCATGCTAGTTTATTCGAAAACAAGATAAATAATGATATCCCATGACTAATTTTGAGTTATTATTAATTCGCTAATAAATAATAGTCCAATGAGGAAGGCGATTAGCCCATTGGAAAGCCCAATAAGGAAAAGCAAAAGCCCACACCTTGCAAATATTTTTTGTACACCAAATAACTCGTGTCATTATATATCAGTTTAAAACTCGTGACAACCGCGAAAAATTTAAATTGAATTTATAAAATGGGCTGTTTTTTTAACATATGTTAATATTAACTTTAAGCTATTATTAATGAAAATGCATTAAATTTATTTATAATATATATTAGCTAAAGTGATAAGAGGTTTGAAAGAATTCCAAACTAAAATTCTTCGACGGAGATCATGGATTTTTTGAGAACTACAGTTTGAAACTTTGTGAATGTCTTGTGAATTTGATTTTTTATTTTACGTATTAAGATCAGTTATGAAAAGATTGTTTATTTTTTTCTTTTTAGTTATATTCGATTTTTTTTTTTTACTTTTAGGAAATAAATATTAGTATTAATTATGAATGGATTTTTTTCTTTTTAATTATATTCAAAAATTTTAATTTTAACTAAAATAATTAAGTGTTAGAAATTAATCTAGACGGTCGGATAGATTTGGAAAAAGAACCCCTATTCATCCGTTCTAAATTATATTTTATTTATTATAGATTATATATACAGTGTATGTGTGTATGGATGTAGATACAATTTCAATTATTATTCATATTCCGATTTCTCCGCAAGTGTAGGTAAATTATCGCATCTTTTTTGCAATCTCTACTTCGTTTTTGATTAATCAAAATCAAATGTTGTAGCTTTTCGATTACTAATCCTGTATTCTTATTCCTTCGAATCAAATTGTTCAACTTGTTTAATTAGGGCTAGGGTTTGTATTTGTGATTAGGTATTTAGTCGTTTTATTAGGTTTCGAATTTATATATGCTCAATTGAATACTAAATTTGGGGAATTTATTGTTATTTGACTGTTTTTTGGTAATTGATACATGAATTTGAAGTTTCAGCTCATGTTTTGCTCTGAAATTGATTCAAGTTTCAGCTCCTGTTTTTTGCTCTGAAATTGAAACATGTGTCAGCTCATGTTTCAAATCATTTAATGATATTTAGGGGCGACAGCACACGATTTTTTGGGTCATTAGGCAAAAAACATACATAATGTCACTCAGTCTTATGATTTGTGAATTAGTTTATGACTATTTTTTGGTAATTGATACATGAATATGGAGTTTCAGCTCATGTTTTGCTCTGAAATTGATTCAAGTTTCAGTTCATGTTACGATTCAGTTAATGATTTTTAGGGGCGATATCATACACTTTTTGGGTCATTAGGCGAAAAACATACATAAATGTCACTTAGTTTATAATTTACGAATTAGTTAATGATTATTTCTGGCAAACACAGATTATAATTGAGAAGTGAATGGTGATAACATGTTGTTAGTTATAAATAAATGTCACTCACTTGAGTTTAGATTCAGTTTTGAGAATTTGGGATTTCTTTCTATATCGTAAAAAGAAAACTTTTACTAATAATGAAAATTGAAAATAAGCCGTTTGAGAGGATCAGCTGCAGCTTTGAGACGGACCTAGAGATTCAAACTGTATTCTTGTCACTGGGAATGCCTCTGTTTCCCGGCTTTGGCATGAGAATTTTGCTTGGTGATTTATGGTTTATATCGTAGAATACCTCAATGAATAATGCAAATCTTCTGGAAGACGATGTCATTGCTCAATGAAGAAGGTGAGTCTTCTAGAAGACAGTGTCGTGGCCGATGAAGAAGGCGAGTCTTCTAGAAGATAATGTCACAGCCAATGATGTTACAGCTATTTCTTGACGTTGTAACATATACTGACAGGATCTAGAGGGTGGAAACCAGACATCCTGGCGGGTGTGGTTATAAATGTGAAGCTTCGGTGTATTAAGTACTTTTGGAGCTTCAGACAGCTTTGCAGCTTTAGTGTAGTTCTTGAGCGCATACTCATGAAACCTGAGTGGTTGGAATACGATTAAACCTCACATTAATTACAAAGTTTGAAGCTTTAGACTTGCTCTGGAGCTTTAAGTTGGTTTTGGATCTGGACCTTTGGATCTGGTATATGAGGGTCCAGATCCAGGTACACCATTCATTAGAGAACATTACTTTTCCCAAAATTATCTTTCTGTTTTAGCCAGTAACTTATATACATCGTGAAGCATGTTGTGATTAGCTACTGTTTCAGTTTTCTTTTTAAACTTCTACACCTTTTGATTGAAGGTGTTCCTGTCTATTGCGTGTTAGTGCCTTGATTCTTTTGGTTTCCGTATATAAAGAGCCTCTAGTGTTATTAGATATTATATGGTTCTGTTTGTTCATACTTACGATCATTTTGGGTGGTTTCTTCGTTGGTTAGTGCTCAACAATTTGTGGTTTCACGACGTTGAGTTTCTGCAGGACGATGGTTGATGCAAATGATAAAGATGAGGTTCCAAAATCGAACTCAAGTCCTGAAGCTGATGTAGCTCAGTCAGTTATCCCTCCGTCGGATATAATATCTACGCCAGATATGAACTCCGAAAAAATTGCAATTGCGTCTGAAGTTACTGGCTATATGGAAGAGAACGAGGATGAGGATGAAGATGAAGAGGAGTACGAGAAAGAGGAAGATGAAGATGAAGATGAAGAGGAGGATTACGAGGATGAATACGGAGACTCGGAAGAAGCAGAAGACGAAGAAATAGACGAAAAAGTAAACGATGAAGGACTTGATACGGATAAAGAGCGTGAAAAAGAAAAGGCTTTAGTAGTCGAAGAACTAACTAATAACGAAAAACCTATTAAAGAAGATGAGAAGAAAGCTGAAGTATCGAAAAATGGCGATGAATTAGGTGAGGATTCAAAGAGTAAAGGTAAAAGACCTAGACCTAGGAATCGGAACAAAAAGAAGGACGAACAAAACGCATTGGCTGCTAATAGAGAAAAGCTAGAATCGAAGGGTAAACAGAAAGGGCCGAAAGTGTTGGCTGTTAATGGAGAAAAGCCAGAATCTTCTAGAAAGAAGAAGGGTTCAAAGAGGGTTGAGAGCATGGGGATGGTCTTCATGTGTACCTCAAAAACGAAAACTGACTGCTTTCGTTACAAGGTTCTTGGTCTGCCTGGAAATAAAAAGGATCAGGTAGCGAAGATATATAAAGGGATGAGACTGTTTCTCTTTGATGTTGATTTGAGGTTGATGTATGGGATTTTTAAAGCTGCTGGACCAGGAGGTTATAACCTTGAACCGAAGGCTTTCAAGTCGGACTTCCCATCTCAAGTTAGTATAAACATGCATATAATATGATTTTTAGCTTTATTGATCTCTGGGTTTCTGCTATTCTGTCTTGTGGAGTCTAGTTAGATGCTCTACTTACTGATAGTTTTTTTCATCATAGCAGTTAGGTTCTTTTCTGTTTGATCATACAGTACGAGGTTAATATTATTAAAACAAGACATTCAAATCACAAATTGCAAACATAGTTTGAGTGGAAATTGTTAATGGATGACGATTCTAGCAACTTGCTAACATATTATCGTGTAGGTTCGATTTACTGTGATCGATGATTGCTTGCCTCTAGCAGAAGAAAAGTTTAAGGGGGTCCTTAAAGAAAACTACTACTCTCGGAATAAGTTTGAAGGTCTGCTGAAAGCAGATCAGGTCCCTCTTCTTCTCTACTTGTGTTTTGTACTTTTCCAGTTTTCTGTCTATATTCATATAAATATATTCAAATTAGGAACTAATGATCTGCAGAACAATCTTTAGTTAGATGATTTATAGATTCAAATTTGACAGGTGAAGAAGTTATGTAAGCTCTTTGTTGAAATGGGCCGAGGAGGTGCCCGTCCCAAAGCTCCTCCCAAGCCGCGTAGAATCCAACCCGTTGAAAACCATAGAATCAGACCCGTCGAAATCCGTAGAAGTCGAGCAGATGATTTGCACTCATCTAGACCCCGAGAAAAACGTAAAAGACAGGAGCGAGAGCGAGAAGAAGAGCGACGTCCCCGTTCTCCACCACATAGAGAAAAAAGACGCTACGACTACGAACGACCCCCCGTTATATACGAGCGTGAACCTCCCATTATATACGAGCGGGAACCTCCCGTTATATACGAGCGTGAACCTCCCGTTATGTACGAGCGTGAACCCCCTGTTTCTAGATACCTACCACCACCACGACCACCACCACCCGCCATGGCCTCTCCGGTGAGGTTGTATGCCTACGAAAGACCTTTAGACATCCCACCTTACGTACATGATCGTGTACCCGAGAATCACACTTACCGTGTTCTCGATGAGAGGGATCGTGATCGGGGACGGGAACGGGACCCGTATCATGTCTACAGTAGAGACGCACCTTCGTATCGTGATCCTGTCTATACCTTACCACCACCAGAGTACCACCTAGCAAGCAGAGAGTACCCGCCTCCTCGAGTCCCAGCACCAGAGTATCGTCTTTCTGGAGGCTCGACTCGTGTACCTAGTTATCGTGAAGTCGGGCATCCAAGTGATTACCGTTCTCCTGCAGCACAACTACCTGAGTACCGTTCTCGAACACATTACAGATATTAGTTCCTTCTTTGAAATGTACTACAAATTTGTAATATTTAGACTTCCTTCACGGAGCTCTAGTTTCTAACTTGTTACGCTTCTTTTTGGTTTGGTATACCGTCACATAATCGTTTCAAGACATGTGAGTTATCGTTTTGTGTTCTGCAGCTTGCTATTTATTTATTTACTCATATTTTTTTTGGGTTTTAAGCCCATATATCCAATTTTTTTGGGTTGAAGTTGTCGTGGTAGTTTGTTAAAACCCCATAGCCCATATATGTTAAGCCAACGTTTTAGGGTGTGTTTGACACGCTAGATTTATGAGAGTTTCAAACTTTTTTTTATAAGTTTAAATTTTTAGTATTATTCTGGTAGCCAAAATTTAAATAACTTATTGAAAAAATAATCTTTGAAAAATAAAATACTTAAAGTAGTTTTTAAAAATAAGTTCAAGCTTGTAAAAGTGGAAATTAAACAAATAACATGTATATCATGTATTTTTTGTCCTTTTTTGTCAATTACCATGTACATCTTTAAACTTCAATTACTTTTATCAATCAAATGCTTATAAAAAGAAAAGTTTTAACTTCTAGCTTAAAATATAACTCATAATTATAAGTTTTCAATTTCATCTACTAAGGTACTAAGGGTATGTTTGGCGTGAAACTTTTCGGAGCTTTAAGCTTTTCATTTTCAAATTAAAAAGCTCATCATATAAAAAGTCCCGTTTAAACGTATATACTGAAGCTTTAAATTTTCTTTCCAAAACCTCTTAAAAGCTAATTGTTAAAACGCTCATCAAATAAGCGTTTGAAACATATGGGAGCTTTTTGTTTGACATAATTACTACTATGCCACAATAATTAGTGTCCTAGTCAATTTAAGTGTTGATTTTCGTTTTAATGATACAATTACACATTCACTTTAATTCAAAATTATTTGTACATGTTTTTTCAAAAATATTAGAAATATATCTTTTAGGCAATCGATGTAAGCACAATACACAGGTATAAATATGTGTTCATAATATGAAATACAAAAATAACAATTAATATAGTCCCTTCGTTATAATTTATTTATCCACCTTTTCATTTTGATATTTTCCAAAATATTTATCATCTTCCAAAATCAACTAATCAAAATACTTAAAAATAATAAAGATAAAATCATATTGGTGGTTAAAAATAATGAATGCATTTTTTAAACTGTGTGCTTCTTGTCTGGTAACAATAATATTGAGACGGAGGGCGTAATATCTATCTTACAAAGAATTTATATACTTTTGGTACACATTTATAAGTATCTTAATATCCTATACATGTATACAAGATAAACAATTTGATCGAAATTTCAGTTATAGCATTTTATGTCATTTTACATTATACATTATTTCATTGTAGCTATTGATAATCTACCAAACACGTTTACAATGAATATTATTAATTAATTTATTGTTTACCTATGCTTTATTCTTTATTTTTATATTGTTGTCCTTTTATGTCATTTTACATTTCAAAGTTACAGTTACAGCTAATTTATCAAACAGTTATATACAAATTAAGTTACAGCCTACAGCTCCAGCTTACAGCCTACAGCTACAACTTACAGCTACAATTTACAACTACAGCCTACTACAACCTACAGCCTACGGATACACCAAACATACCCTAAATAGTTTAGTCAAATTTATATATAATATTATGAGGATTTTTTTTATTAAAATTATTTTTTTCTTTTTAACTCTACATAAGTAGCATTCAAGTCCCAAGGGCCAAAGTCCCAACTCCCAAAAGTCACTCGTATATGAACCCAAAGTGGAAGACAAATTTCTAAGCTTTCATTTAGGTATCTACATTTCTACTCTTCGGTGTACATTTTGTATTTTAACGGATCAAAATAGAATTTAGTGGATAAAGATGTATTTTATCTGTGAAGAGTCGGTTAGTGAGATTTCTAAAACTTATAATTTAAAATGAACAGTTATAATTTAAAAAGACTTAAGGTTTTTTGCTAGCTTCATCTAATTAATTATATGCTCGAACATAGTTTTAAGGTCGTTTAATTTAGGTTTAAACGTTTTGACTTTTGAGAACTAACATCTACTATTTCATGATTTATCACCATATCAACTTTAATTATTTTCTCAAAGAACATGTGTCTCAAATCTATGATTATCATATCTTATCATGTCACATGTCACCTTTTTATTTTTTATTTAATAAATGAGTGTTTTGTTAATATGTTCAGTAAACAAATAAAAAATCCTTTAATTTGCTTTCTAACTTACGGTCAAACTTTTGAACCTAACCCAACTAACCGTTCATATGGAAGCATACACCGGCCTATATTTTGGATTCACCATTAATCCAAAACATATTCATTAGTCATATTAATACTGATTTTAAATAGTTTAAAAACATTACAAAACCCTTTTCCCCCTTGAACCATAAGTTCAGTTAACTCGCTATGAGCTTGTTCTAATGGAATTCTTCACTATTTTAAAAAAATATATGAATTATATATTTATATGCCTTTGAATATATTTTAACTAGATAAATTACAACTCACATTGTTTTTTCCTTATAAATTATTATTACGTCTAATTTTTTAGCAAACCAATGTTAGGCAAATGGAATTGCAATTTTATGGCAGTACACAAAAAAACAAGATGCATGTGGATTTAAAATAAGAATCATGTTTAAGATTATAAGAAAATGACATTATTTTGGGGTGTAAGCTCCATCGCATACTTCACTTTCGAAATTAATTATTAATTAATAATATATAATTACACCATAATCCAACTTAGTAAAACAAAAATATATTAGAACCTTCTAAATCTTATTTTACATCCCTCCTAAAACTATAGAGTATGAGTTTTATGACCAAATTAAAGTTCTCTTTTTTATTTAAAAAAAAAAAGAAAAAGAAAAACAAGTGTGTGTTTGAGAAATAAATTTTTGTATCATTTAAAGTCGACATTTTACTAAGACATATTTAATTAAAGTATTTTTTTTGGTAGTGAGGGATGACGAAGGATTTTAGGAAAACACCTCATTAAAGAGCACATAGTGACGAAATCTCGACCTTACTGTTTGTCGTGCAAGCTGTTTTTGCTAATATTTTTTTGTAATAATTGTAAAATATGTTTTATGTCGTATATTATTCTAAACAAATCGATCCAAAATATCGTTAGACGTCGCAAGAAAACGTTTTTTTGATGATCGTATGTAAATCCAAATTTTCTAGTAACTAATCATAAGAGCATGTTATCTTTTCTTAAAGTGACTATAAAAATATTTGGTTAAATCGTTAAACATGGATTAAATGTATTGTAGGATGAATAAAAATGATTTATTATGTAAATATTCGAAAGGGTTTAGTGTGCGCTAATGTATCAAACTATAATCTGACATTCGTAATATGTAGCGAACTATTCGAATTTACATTGTATGTTACTAACTTGTAATTTACTTACATTGTATGTATTTTGTTCAAATTCACGGTTGTAAATGACGTCAAGTGATAGCTTATATCGTCGACATGCGTAAAATTACCATAAATTAAATATAATGTAATAAATTACAATTAAATATTACAAATGTTAGATTATAGACTATAATTTAATACATTCGCGTACCGAAGCTATTCGGAAAAAAAGGATCTAATATTACTGCTAAAATTAAAGGTTGTTTGGATGTGAATGCAATGTAAAGTGTGGTCAAATGCTTCTACAAACAAAAGACAAACAACCATCCAAATGAGGACGACTGACACAGTTAAAGTTTGACCAACAAATAAATTGATCTGACGAAGAGATTTGTACAAGAAACATTTTACTTTTATAAGTAACATTTTACTTACTAGAAGGAAATTAAAAGTTCCTTATAATAAGAAAAGTACATTTTCCGTGTAAAAAAAAAATAGCTGTAAAAATCACCTTAAGGGGTGTTTGAGTTTGCATATTTGTATGTAAAAATCACCTTAGGGATGTTTGAGTTTGCATATTTGTAATTACTTATGTGATTCATGAAACACCCCACTCTCTGAATATCATTTTAAATTCGAAATATCGAAAGCGTCTGGTCAAAACATACTTTTACAATATATGCTAAAGTTATATCGTTTAAAAAAAACATAAAACATACATTAGTTTGGGTGTTATACAGTACAAATTCCATCATTATGTATCAAAACAAAATCAGAGTAGCTGGTCGTCAAACATCCCATCAAACCAAAAGCTTCTTGCCCATCCCCTAATCAACATTAACCTGCAAGAAGTAGGGTGGTGGGATTAGCACACGGCTAAGTGAGAAGAACTGTAACCAACAGTCTAACTCAGAAATAACAAATCTGTTTACAGTGAATAATCGTAAACACACAACGTCAAAGAGGACCGGTGGTTCCTGAGGTATCCTCCAAGGAACACTTAAAATCAACTGCAGGCCAATACAGTGATTAACCGATAGCTTGTTACTATCTTCACCAACAACAGTTCCTATCAACTATGTGTATAAGGAACCCCTGTTTGGCCAAACAATAGTAGCTAAGCTCAACCAGTGTTGACCTCTGAATATACATATCACATATGCCCAATGGCCAAATATCACATAATCCATAATCATCATGGATAATATAAACAACCCAGACTAAACAGTTTATCAACAGTAGTATTACATCACCCGTTGTAACCAAACATGTTACAACTAAATCACACTGAGGATCACAGATCCACTCACCTGTCGGTCTCAGTCAATCAACTCAGAAGTCTTATATTACTGAGTCTTCTGCTTATCTGAGAATGCAACAGATAATAAGTCAGTAACTCATTCCAAACTCGCGAACCGAACCGAACCTGAGTTCATCTTCTGCAAACTCGCGAACCGAACCTGCTGTTACTAGGAAACCCGAATTTTTATCTTCCAAAACTCACAAATTCGACTTCCTAACATGCTAACAAGCTTTCTAACAACTTAAATACATCAAATATCATCAAATAACGTCTTTCAAACTTCTTTTTCACAACCAATTCGCAAATTGATTAATTTTCATAAAAACAAGTTTATAAACACAAATTACTCACTGATTTCATTCGCAAATTGATTAATTGTTACAATAAGAACGAGATGATGATAATGAAATTCGTTTTTGAATCAAGAAGATGATGATGAAATGATTATAACTTCACAGAGAGTTCTTCAAGTTTTGGTTTCTCAAGTTTGGTTTCTCAGTTCGCAGGAAGTGTAGAAATATGTAGAAACTTTCAGAATGTTATGGTATGTGTATATATATATACATATAATCTATCCTCATACCAATACAATTTTAGTTCCCTTCTTAACCTATTATCTGGAACCTAAAACCAATTTGCGAAAACCAAATATTTTATTTTACCGTTAACTAGTTCGGTCTAAATCAATGAATTATTCATTAGTCACAATAATTCATTTATACATTTTACTAATATTATCAGACATAATAATAGTAAAATATTTCCTAACACATTAAATAATAATTTAAAGTTTAGGGAAATTACCGGAATACCACTAGGCCCTTAAAGTGGGTGTTACAATTCAAAAATAAGTAAGTAGTAAGATACTTATTTTAAAGTGTTTATTTTTTCTTACATAAGTAGATAAGCAGCTCTGATATGAGTGTTTGGATGTGTTTATCTGCTGTTAAAATAAACAAATAAACAGATAAGTGCTTAAATAAGCAATTCCAAACACCCCTAGTTATTTTGCATTATTGTTATTATTCAGTTTTATTTATATATTTGTTGAGATGAGATCATTGAAGTATAAGAATTATTTAAAGTATGAGAGAACCAATGAAATTATGCAAAAACCCTAAACTCTAAACCCTAAACCCTAAACGCTTTAGAAAACTCTAAATCCTACTAAAATCTAAACTCTAAATCCTAAACCCTGCTAAATTCTAAACCCTAAACCATACTAAACCCTAAACCCTAATCCTAAATCAAATGTACAACCAAAAACGAACACATGTGTTAGTAATTTGTAAAACCCAATAAAAAATGGAAAAAAAAACTCGTCGAAAGTATACCTTGTGAGATGTCTAATCGAAGAGAAGAAAAAACTGAATTTTATGGTGCAATTTTCATAATTTTTCGATTTGACGTTTATGAGATAATTAATTTTTAAGATCTTGGGGGTAAATAGATTTTTGTACATGTGGCGTATTTTCATTGATACTTTCATTATTTCAAAATATGTTATACTCTAATGATCTTTTCTCTATATTTGTTTTTTTTTTTGAATGACAAAGGTATTCAACATTAATAATGTTCTATTCGGAGATAAACTATGATATATTTCGTCTATAGTGATAATAGTTACAATCGTGTGGTAAAAAATGTATATGGCTTTTAAGTCCTATAGGAGTGTATAGATGCCATTTTTGAGGTGGTAAAAAATGGCAATCTATCTTGGTGTCACTGCTGTTTGATGATGTTACCAAATGTGGGAATCTTTAATAGGAAGTAAGGGGTGGTAGGGGTGAACAATTGCACATGGGTTTGTATTCAAGTACAACCTCATTTATACACTTTGATGTGACACAATTCTTAATTTTTTTTACCCTTTTTAAACTCCATGTCATTAATTTGTATCACAAACTTTTTACACCATTAATTTAAGGTGTGTTGGTGTTTTACGAGATTTTTCTAGGAGAGTTTAAGATATTGAGATTGTAACTTTTAGAAGTATAAGTTTTTAGGAGAGTTCTAGCAGTGTGTGTCGGTATAAATCGACGTGGTCACAAATGACATCAACACGCACTGTTATTTAAGGTGTGTTCAGTTTGATTGGTGTCAGTATAGCAACGTAATAAAGGTGTGTGTCGGTTATTTTGTTTGTTTCTTTTTTATAAATGAAGATATATTGATAAATGCGGCGTTCAAAAATTAAAGTGACAAGTTACGGTTATGTCAGTAGTGTGTCAGTTTATGAAGTGCTGAGGTGACACAATTAACGCAAAAGTGACACATTCACTGTTGAGAGTAGTCTTACGAGGAGAGAAATCTCATTTAGAAAGAAAAAAAAGAAAAAAAAAATCTCGATTCCTTTAAAATATAAGAATTTTCAAGCGGTTTATAAAATTTACTAAGTGTTATTTTAGCTCCAACTTTAGTCATAAATTTCAATACTAATTAATTATTATCATTTACCTAGACTACGTTACATGAAATAACATACACATTCAAACTACAATTGAACAAAGTGCAAACTAAGATTGCTAATTGCTAATTACATAATAGTCTAAGTTCATGTTGGTTTGTAAAGAGACGTTTGTATATATATATATATATATATATATATATATATATATATATATATATATAAAAGAAGGATCTGGAGGGAAACTCTAAATTTGAGGGAAGAAGGGAAGCAAACCTCAACCACGCATTTCTTTGTATCTTCCCCAACTCATATACAATACTCATTTCATCAATTTTTGTTTAAAATTCAAAATTAAAGCATGTAAACCACTCAAAACATTATAAATTTCAAATTCATCAAAGACATTCATACATATCTTCAATTCGTCATAATTCATATTCATCAAATATTAAGAATTTTGGGTATAACTTTTGGGTTTTTGTGAAAATTTTGATTCACCAATGAATACAATAAAATTAAACGAATTTCAACATACAAAACTTATAAACAAGTAATTAATTTAATTATAGTCGTCATTAACCATCGAATTTCACAAAAAAAAATATTAGAACATTAGCATTCATTTGGAATGAATGTTGATCGAAATTACAATTAATATTTATAAACAATAATTTATGATAAATATTAACTTATATATGTTTTTATACATTGTTGAACGAGATAACTTAACATTCATCGGTGTATAATAATGTATATGAGTTTAGATTCATCGTAAAAGAATGTTTAAAAATATTAAGTTGTAATTTTGATTAACATTCTTTCCAAATGAATATTAATATTCTAATTTTTTTTTGTTATTTACAATTTTGCCACCGCGTTGACTTTTGAGTTGACCAGAATGTATGGCTAGGAATAGCTTCTCTCCTTCCCCCATTTTTTACTTCTCTCTTGATCCCAACCACACACACACACACACACACACACACACACACACACATATATATATATATATATATATATATATATATATATATATATATATATATATATATATAGAGAGAGAGAGAGAGGAGTGATCAAGAGGAAAGTGCATTTTTGGGGGTAGGGGAAAATATTATTATTCTCCATGGAGCATCTTACAATTACCAATCAAAACGTCAAAAAAATTATTTTTACCAATAAATAGTAATCAAAATCGATGTTATAATGAATATATTAACGGATAAATTTTATTGTTAAGTCATAACATTAGTTGATGCATATTTATTTAATAACTTGTTAACATTCATTACGATGAATGTTAAAACATCACATTATCACATAATATTTTAAATTTTAATATTTTATCACCAAGAATGTTTACTAACATTGACCGCGATGAATATTAACGATTTTGAATATAATATTTATCAATAAGTATTATAACCTGCATAAATAATGTATTAAGGAAGCTTAACATTAATAGCATCAATTCTGATTAACATTTTATAAATTTCATTTTATTTTTTGTGAGATTTGTATGGGCGAAGGTAATATGTTTATTGATAAATAATAACGCTTTCATCTCCTTAAAAAAAGCACTTTTCCATTGATCATCCCACTATATATATACTAGTTTTTATACCCGTCCAATGGACAGCTAAATATTTTTACATATATTAGTGTTTAAATGATATATAACACGATGTAGTCAAAATTATTATATTTGTCAATAGATATATTAAAAGTGTTCTAAAGTTTTTTCTTATTAAAATGCAAATGTAATGTCTCAGTCAAAATTTTGTAACATCCCGAAATTCGTTAAATTAAAATTGTTTACTGTTATGCGACACAAGGGCTAGTGTCGCAGGTAGCGACACAGAGCCCTGTGCGACACAAGGCTTGTGTCGCAGTGTCGGGCAAAAAGTCGGTTTGGAGGGGTTAATTGTGTAAATTAGTGTGTAATTACAAATAAAACATGTTCCAACACTTTCCAGAAACCACGAAAACATCTCAATTCGTTCAAGTGTGTATATGTGTGTTTCTAGTGAGAGAAAAGAAAGAAAAACCAAAGTGAAATCAAATTAAGCTTGAAGAGTAATTTTGGAAGGTGTTTCTTTGCAATTGCAGGTAAGAAACCTAAAACACCTGTTGAAATTGAGGTTAATTTGAGTAAGAAAGGATAAAAGAGTGAACTTTAATTGAGTTCAAAGTGGGTAATTTGGGGATGACGTGTTGTGTTGATTAAAATGAGTTGAAATGTGTTTTTAACTGATTTGGGTGTATATGATGATCAACTATTGAATCTGGTTCGGAGATTGGGTTTTGAAATCACCCAGAAAACATGTATTTGCAGAAGAGTTCTGCTGTGCTGTTCGTCATTGCGACACAAGGGTTGTGCCGCAGCTTGTGTCGCAGTGACGGTGTCGCGAATTAATACTGTTGCTTTAGCGACACAAGAGTTTATGTCGCTAGTTTCCACTGTTGCTTAGTACTGTTGTTTTAGCGACACAAAGAGCTTGTGTCGCAGCTTATGTCGCGTATTTCCACTGTTAATTGAAATCGTTGTTTTAGCGACACTAAGAACTAGTGTCGCAGGTTGTGTCGCAAAAGTGTGTTAAGCGACACTAATCTAATGTCGCCAGAAGGTGTAGCGACACTAGAGGGTAGTGTCGCAGGATTAATTGATGTTTTAAATAATATTAACTATTATTAGAGTTAATTGGGTACGATCGCCTCGACAGGTATTTCGAGTAGCAGTTCGTAAATATCCGATCGTCGTCCTCGAGGTAAGTAGTAGGAATGTAAGGAATATAATTGACTGATTTCGTTAATACCAATTGTGTTATAAAGTTGTATTAAATAACTGAGTGCATCATTGAGTTGAGAGGCCAATTGCTGAGTGATCAATTGTGCCTAGCTGTATGAGTTGTACGGCCAATTGATGAGTGATCAATTGTGCCTAGCTGTATGAGTTGTACGGCCAATTGCTGAGTGATCAATTGTGCCTAGCTGTATGAGTTGTACGGCCAATTGCTGAGTGATCAATTGTGCCTAGCTGTATGAGTTGTACGGCCAATTGCTGAGTGATCAATTGTGCCTAGCTGTATGAGTTGTACTGCCAATTGCTGAGTGATCAATTGTGCTAAATTATTTGTATGTAATTGTACCTTTCCTGTGCTTACTAAGCAAAATGCTTACGTGTTGATTGTTGTATGTGATAGGTACATCGAGAATTGTGAAGGGTGGGGATCCGGGCAAGCGACCCGAGGGCTGCTAGTGATGGACTTACTATGACGAGATAGTAAGAGGAGAAACTCGTAAATCATGCTCGATAATAACGTGTAATATTTTATGATGAGAAACGGGTTTGTAATAAACAATGTGGTTGTCACTTTATATTAATATATAAAGTGTTTTGAGAAAGTTAATTTGAGTATAAAAAAAATAAATAAATAAAAAAAAATGGGACGTTTCAAATTTACACTTTACTTTTTCACAAATCAAATATCATATATATGCAGTAAAGTTTAATTTTATTGATTAAAAATCAAAGTAGACACTTACAATGAGACAACGTGAAATAACATCCCGCCACCCATGTGATGTACGGTGAGAACTTTTTTAGTAGAGTATTATAAAAAATGAAATGACTATCGATTTATATTGTTTTTGAGTGAATAATAGGTAAATACCTTTTAAAATACATATTTATTTTGTATTTATGAATGCTTAAAAAATTTAATGATAACATAATCTAGATACTATATGGTTCTAGTCATGTAAAACGATTATACCAAAACTTGTTAAAATTGAGAAACAACGTATGATTGTACTATATCATTTTTTCAATAACTGATATTTCTCATCTTACATAAACCACAAATAAATAGTTAACTATTGATTAATTATTTTGGACCAAACCCACAAAATAAATAGTTAACTATTGATAAATTATTTTGGATCAAACAATGAATAGGAGGGTGTGAAGTGGAAATAAGGTTTGTAATGTATGTAGTAACGAATTCACGATTGATAGTCAATAATCTTGAAATTAAAAAAATTAGTAGCTGAAAAATAAATAGATTTAAATATTTTTTCAATTTGAATGACAATGGGATTTTTTTAGGAAGCTGTGATAATGACATATAAGATTTTTGCTTAGTTGTCAAAAAAATAAAAATGACACATAAAAAAGAGGTTATCCTCAATTAGTTATCCTCAATTAGTTATTTAGAAGATAGATTACACATTGATATAAAAACATTTGATTTATCTATGATTAAGAATAAAAAATTATTGTAGCAAATGAACTACTTTTGTGCAAGTGGTTAGGCCGTCTTCAACGTATCCTCTCTTTATAACTCCAAATCTATAGGGGAAATAGTTTAAAATCATTTTTCTCCGACTCCGGCCATTCGTATGCTTTTTTTAAAATTAACACTCGTTGTAACTTTTTTTTACTGCACAGTTCTAAATTTTTACCATAGCTTTATCTTTTGTCAGGGTATAAAGAAATAAAATTGTCGACTCCATTAACTTGAATATAACATGAATTAAAATGATAAAATCTCTAATTTTACCATAAAGTTTAGAGCCTAAATGGTCATTATGATCAAACTAAATAAATGTGATTCGCACTTCACAGTAAAGCATCTATTCAGCTTTTTCGTCAAAGGTTTTATTTTTCACTATTACTTTTGATTAAATGAAATAAACGGTCCCAATAATATTAAACATGTTGCGGTTGCACCTATAGCTTTTAAAATCACATTTACAGTCCAAGTTAATAGTTTTGTACACTTTTGGTCCTTTCTCTTAATTTTAATCTTTATTAGTCAACTTTTGTCACATAATACTTGTATTTATTAGAGCACAAGGAAGAATTGGAAGGCGTTTTAGTTAAAGTTCTTGACCTTGAACGTCGAAACTCGGCGTTTTACACTCCCACCAGCGGTCTTCCCCGAAGTTCCTCCCAAAGTCGAGAACTCAACTTTGGGCTTTCAACGTTTCGTTCTTTTTTTCTTTTTATTTGATTGGTTCAAAACTATTTTTGTGGGTCTTTTTAACTTCGAGTTTAACATTGGACGACTACCGTTAAAATTGTATCCGGTTTAAACTCTCGTGTTCAACTGAACACTAAGCACAAGATCAAACACTCTCTGTACTCTTAGGTTAATTAAGTCTATAATGATCAAGTAAGTAAAATTAATAATCCTCCCACACCGATTCAACATTCTTCTAACAACGATACTAAATCACTTCATAATCATCGTGTGTTCGTCAAACAATGATCGCCTTATCATTGCAAACTTTCATCAGTGATTGTCGTTTTCAAATTTAAGTCAAGTAATTGGAGCGGAAAACAATTACTTTTGACAATGTTTATATGTCCCTATCTCATGTGTATCTATTTAAAGATCGCGTTTTTAAGACGAATCAATATAAATGAATACTAGTTTTTCAGAAAGTTAAATATGTCAATTTTGGGTTGTTGGTCATTTATGAATATGTATTTGGCTGGTTAACTTTAAGTAAATACATAACATCGTACTTGTAAGTATGATATATACGCATCCAACTAAACGTATTTTAAGGATCATACTTGCCTCTAAACTATTCAATCGTACAATAACACAAATGCATCATTTACGGTAATTAATTAACCATTAACCATGTTTATTAAAAAAACAGATATCTTGATGACATATTATTGGATACATTCATATTTCATTTCTGTATTTCAATAGCAACATAATTTGTATGTGTATGTTCTTATTCTTAGCTGTCCTCTAAGAAGAGCTTATCGAGTTTTTAATTGTAGTACGGAGTATAATTTACTATGTCAGGATACTAATGATTTTAATTATAAAATATGACCACCAACCTAATTCCCATTAATTGGTACTCCAATAAAAAAGTTCATCCCAAAGGGTTTTGTTGCAACTTGTAAATGCTTGAACTACATAAGAACCTAACCGGTGAAACCACATTGAATGCACAAAGTACAAGTCTTTAATGCATGGAGTATCATAACTATAAGCGTAGTAATAACAAAGAGAATGTGAATGGTCCATTACCATGTGACACCCTCTTGAGGAATTTTGAGGTACATTTGGTGCTTGCTTTCTAGTTTCTACTCTAACAAAAGAATCATGCACATATTGTTGTACCTTAGCCTTTAACACTTGTATTTTTCATCTCATTGACATATGAAGAATGGGTTTGGTGCCTTCTCTCTTTCAATCCTTATGGAATATGGCATCATGTGCAATTCACATGTGTATGTCATTAGAAATACATAGTCTCTTCATCTATATAAAGAGAACACATAATTTGGTGGCAAGGATGTTTTTTTTCAATGAATTATATTTTTATTTCTTCCAAATTAGTATATACTTATGGAGTTATGGTGTTTATATTAACAAAGTTCCTTTAGGGTTGAAAGTCGAACGTTTAAAGTAAAATTCAACGAGACAAACAAAATAGAATCAAGTGAACGATACGGTTAGGGAATGATGCCTAGAGAGGTCCAAAAGACACATAGACCAAGATTCTTATTTGATATAGGAAACCAATTTGGTTAGTATTCATATGTCATAGTCGACCCATGAGCCCTCGCACATGGCTAGGGGTTCACGTATTATCGGTTGGTGACGATCTCGATGTCAAAGTTGAATCACCAATACATTTATTGACGATCTTATATCTTTTCTAAATTATCAGTTACATATCAAAAGATCAATTTTATGTACAGTAATAACCACAAATATTATACATTTACTGCTTCAAATGAAACTTGAACCCTTAATTTTCTCGATTGAAGATGTTCTCTCATACCGTATACAAAGGCCCTTTGGTAGACTACATATTTCATTGCAACATTCCTCTAAAATTTTAAGAAAGACAAGGAACACTAAGTATCTTGATGGTTCACCTTCTTTGGAAAATGATGAGTTATTTGCTTACTTATTTACCCAGAGCTATTATAAATCACAAATGTACATTCATGAAAGTTTAGGGGTGCCATAAAAATTAAAATATTTAATTTTTAATTTTTAATTTATAATTTTTAGTAAAGGATATATGACCCCTAAGGGCCAAGGCCCCAATGAATGACTAGAGTTGTTTACTGACGAGCAGTATGGTCTCTATCTTAGACCATTGATATTTGATTGAATTTAGGTATTGTCAATATCATATAGTTAAATCAAATTTAATAAAATGTTTTCTTTTTTTCTTTTTCTTTTTCCGTTCTAGAAACATGAGGTTGTGCCAGGACACGAATCTGTGTGCGACGAACAGGTAGCGAGAAGGGCATGCATGTACACGAGTCTTGCTAGCTGACTAATTTTAAGTCGAGAATGCAAATATCATACGTAATCTTTTTTTTTTTTTAGCGTATTCAATAAACTAAATACATAAATATATATCATACACACAATCGTTATGTTGTCTTAGTTGACGAGTTAAGAAAATTAACAATGTGCTTCTCACATATCGCTCTTTTTCAAAATTTATAGCACACCAAGTCATTTGTGTTTGAAATGTCGTATTTAACGGTGAAAGGTAAACAAGAAAAGTGATATTTGAAGGTTTACTTTCTAAAGTCCGGATTTACTTTCGCCTTGACTATGGTGAAACCTCAACAATGTTAGATAAAATGACGATGAGTGCAAAAACTTGTAAATATATAGACGTTATGTGATATTATATATTGAATTTGAAAAAAGGATGTTATGTGCTTCTAAATTTGATTAAGCTACATATAGTATATGATTAGTGTTGTATTATACGACGAAATAAGAAGTACATACTTTATTATTACTCCATTCATTTTAAAATAAGTGTTTATTATGGTAAATAAAAACATTACAATTTTAACAATGTCTAATTATTTTATTTTTCCCTAGTCAAATATACACTTCATTCTAACTTTCAAATGCATTTTGATTTAAAAAAATATGTAACTTATCGTACAAAAAGTTGACTGTAATACTATATTACTCTCTCCGTCCCACTTTTACTATCCCTTAAAATTTTCTGTTGAATTTAAAATAGGTCGGATAAATGTCAATTTTGCCCTTACATTCGAAACAAGTTTGATCGAAATTTTTTATCAAGTAAGTGAGTAATGAATGAGAGTAAATTATACAGTTGATTGATTTTTAATAGTCATATTTTGTAAGTAAATATTTTTTTGAAATATAAAAATAGTAACGCAGAGAATAAAAATCACCCACGGAGGGAGTAGAAATTTAGAACCATACGACTTGATTAGTTTTTCTAAATTAACACAGACCAAAATTTCGTATCCTACGTAGTGTGGGTCACAATCATACACGTTGGGCCCACAATCAACAAAAATTCCGTTCTCTATTTTTCACTACAAACCCTTCGCAACCAATCCAATTCAATACGTCGTCGTATCCGTTATCCACACCCAAATACAAAAACGTAATTACAGAATTACCCTTTACACTCAACCACTTCCATAAGTAGTCTCAACACTCCCCTACCATTTCTCCCCATCACCCATTTCACTTTCTCTCCCCTGAAAAAATGGCTCTTGTCTCCGCCATTCTCTTCACCATTTTATCGGTGTTCGCTGCCGTCTCCGTCGCTAGAATTCCCGGAAACTTCGCCGGCGGTAATTGGGAAGGTGCTCATGCTACGTTCTACGGTGGTAGTGACGCTTCTGGTACCATGGGTATGTCACAATTTCACATTTTCATAATTTCATATTTTTCATCTACATTTTGTGTATAATGTTAATGTTATATTTTACTTGCACGGTACAACTATCTAATGCACATTTTCATAATATTTGGATTATACCTTAGATTTTTTACATGTCGTACATTACGATAACGTTTTACCTAGTTGTACAGTACTATTAGTTGATGCAATGTTTTTCTGTACAACCCACCAGTATTTATTTATTCTCTAAAATCATATCCTGTTTTTGAAAATTACGTACGGAGTGTACGTATAAAATGAAGAGAAACAATATATTTACAAATTATTTTCTCCGTATAAAACTGTTGATGAAAATTATATAGGCCAAATTTTACAAAAATAGAGGAAAAAATGTTGTATGGTTGGTCCCACCTCTTATCGTCACGTCCTTTTGTATATGTTATTATTTTCTTTTGTAATTTTGTCTATAAGTGTGTAGCATTTCTTATAAATAATGTCTTATTTTGCGCTCTTGAAACACGTTTATAAAATAATATTTAGTATCTGAGTTTTTTAATTTACATGGACCAAATTGTTTTTATTTATTTTTCTAATCATGATATTGTAATAAATTAAAATAAAATTAGGTTGTTAAATTAACAATGGTCACTTTGGTAGAAAAAAATACCGACCGATTATTCCGTCACTATACATGTACCAAGTGACAAATTTTTAACATGTCTAATTAATTTAATTTAACAACATAATAATATATACTTTATTACAATTTCAAAATTGAAAAAAAAGGTAAAAACGGATTAATTAACCCTAATATTTGTTAATTACAACATTTTTAAGGACTAATTTAATTTTATTATACAGGTGGTGCTTGTGGGTACGGTAACTTGTACAGCCAAGGTTACGGTGTCAACACGGCGGCACTCAGCACCGCGTTATTCAACAACGGGCTGAGCTGCGGTGCGTGTTTTGAAATCAAGTGCGCCGATGACCCGAGGTGGTGTCATCCGGGCAGTCCGTCCATTATAGTCACTGCAACCAACTTTTGTCCACCGAATTATGCTCTCCCTAACGACAATGGTGGCTGGTGTAACCCTCCTCGTACTCACTTCGATCTAGCCATGCCTATGTTCCTTAAAATCGCGGAGTATCGCGCCGGAATTGTCCCCGTCTCATTTCGTCGGTACGATTGTACAACCTTTAATGCATCAAGTACAAGACAATTCGCATTTAAGTTATGTTTCTAACGTCTTATAAATTTACTAAAATGTCTTGAAAATTTAATTTGATTCGAAAAAAAATATATATAAAAATTTCAGTTATGGCCCCTGAGGTTTTACTATTTTCACAAAAATGACCGTAAATGTTTTGAGCAGTATAAATGGGACTTTTTTGAATGATGTACAAGTATAGATGCGTGAGGTACACACAAAAGAAGCACACTTAAAGTGTGACTAGTATAAAAGTGGGTATTCAACTGTTTTTGAGGGTAGTTATATCACATGGGGTAATGTGGGATGCTTTAAAATGGAAGTAGGAAAATTAAATGTGTACGGTGTCGTTTGGTTGACTGCATGTGGGATGCTAGCCACGTGATCGTTGTTAGGGTTTTAGGTCCTACCATAATTACCGTGGATACCATAGCGCGTGATTTATGGTGGTGTGTCTACCGTTAATGGGAATTTCATTGATGAAGTCGTGGCCGTTGGTTTCATCAAATTTGGTTGGTAGGGTCACCAGTCTTCAATGTGCTAGCAAGATTGCCGTACTACATTTTATCAACTGCCCCTACCATGTTACTACCATGTTACATGTCCTTCTATAATTAGCACAATTTTAGTAACTTTTTCTTATAACTATAACGACATTATAACCATACAAGTTTTAGTAAAAAAAATTTATAAGTGTAAGAATTTCTTAACATTAAATTGTTAGCTAATATTGTTTTTTTGCTTGTTTTGTTACGTTTAATATAGGGTACCGTGTAGGAAAGCAGGCGGGATTAGGTTTACAATCAACGGTTTTCGTTACTTCAACTTGGTTTTGATTAGTAACGTTGCTGGTGCGGGTGATATCCAAAAGGTATGGATCAAAGGGACGAAAACAAATTGGATGAGCATGAGTCGTAACTGGGGGCAAAACTGGCAATCGAACGCAGTACTCATCGGTCAATCACTTTCGTTCAGAGTCACTGCTGGTGATCGTCGTACATCCACCTCATGGAACATTGCACCGTCAAACTGGCAGTTCGGTCAAACCTTTGCCGGAAAGAATTTCCGGGTGTAAGGAGAAACCAAATCGCCAATTTAACCTATTTAGGAGAAGATATGTTATAGTTTTTGTTGTTGACTGTTATTTTGTGTCTAGTGGTGGCGTTTTTTTTTGTTGGGGGTAGTGAAAGGTAATATGTGGAAAGATGAAGGGGGTGGAATTGACATGTTTGGAAACTTTTTCAGATTTCCCGGCATTTTTAGGGTTTGTGTTTAGTGCAGTGAGTCTGAGGCGGCTGCAAAAAGAAGGTGCAGCCCGCAGCAAATTCTGCTAAAGAATTTTAGGTCAAAAAGTCAAAGGTGGTGGTTTTTTCTTTTAGTATTTTGGGTTTTATTATTAAAAAGTGAATTGTATTTAGGGTTTGTGGGACTACTAATTTACATCCTGTAAGTCAGTGAATGACAACTAGTTTATTAATCTAAGACTTGGTTTGTATTAATCTTGATTGTGTGTTTCTATTGTTTTTTATTGTTTTATTTTTACGTATTTATTTGATTAAAAGAAATGATTTTATTTTATTTGTGAAATTACTCGTACTATAAACAAACATAAAATGATACGTTGGTCGAAACAGGGTCTTGTGTTGGGGTATTTTTGGAGCTATATCAAGGTAGATGTGACAAAACATGTGGATTTGGAACAAGTTCTACTTTTGTCAACACTTTTTTTATTTTTTAAAGAAAAATAAAAACAAAGTTACTGATTTATCTTAAAATATTTGTACATGAAAAAATAAGACAGTAATTTAGAAATTGAAAAATAATGTAATGTTTAGTTAGGTGAACTTAAGTTTTACCCTTATTAATAAACACATTTTTAGAGATAAAAACTTTAGGTTAAAATGGCAAATTGTTTTAAAATAATACCAAAATCAAAATGTTGTCAATAGTCTTTGGATGTTAATGTATAAGTATAATTATCCAAACATTTTGTTAAGACGATACCTTAAATTAAAAAATAAAAATAAAAATAAAAATTGTACCTTATCCAAACATTTTGTAAAAGTATAAATTAGATGCAAAACCCGATACTATGTTTTCTTATTTATATTTATGTTTTTTCTTATTTATATTTATATTTTGTCTTTATATTTTTTATTATATAATCAAAGTTGACTCATTTTGCAGGAGAATAATTTAAAGTTATGTATATGGAATATGTACAACAAACAAAGTGTTAGTTACCGCCATGTAATACACTTTATTTGATGTACAATAATAAAGAATATAACAAAATCTTATCTTTTACAAAAAGATGAAGATAAGAGGCGGCAAGAAAACGAGTGTGGAGGGAAAATTGTTGGAAACTTATGATTAAAAGATATATAAATTTGAACATTTGAGTTATGCTTTTGAAACTTTAGCATAAAATTTTAAAATAAAGTCTGTGAGGAAAATTGTAGACAAGTAGGCCATATGGGGGGCAAAATCATACAAACTGTGGAAACATTCAAAAGGAAACATACAATTATTCCTCAAACTCATCTCAAGAAATTTTAACCACAATCGATCAAACTCAATAACATACAAATCTCGCAAATCGGTAACGATATGAGTTCGAAAAAGTGAAAAACATTATATAAGCTCTACTCGGGTTTGAATCGATTATAAACTTGTCGTTCTTAAGTGTTTAACACAAGCGAAGAAAACATGTTTACATGTTACATTACTTGGTTTCGAATTGCATTATACTTGAAATCATTCTTTGTGAGAATTTAACAGTAAAAATGTTAGAATGTTATATAAGTTTATATGAGGCATGAAAACGTTGGATACTTTACCTTGTTTGAAATCCCATAAAGGAAAGGAAAATTTACCCAATCCTATTCAACCTTTTTGTTCTCATGATACACAATTCAATATTGTGGACAATTGGTTTTTACACCACTCAAAAACTCATGGGCCTTGTTTGGTTCGGAGAATGTTTCGTAAGGAATTGGAACTTGGTGATGGAATTGTAATCTGAAAAAATTTAAGTCTTGTTTGGTTCGTAAATGTCTTGAACGAATTGGAATTATAAATGTATTAGATGATCAAATTACCCTTTTAAGTTTATAAATCCAGCATTTTGATACTTTTACTTAAATAAAAATATTTCAATCCTTATAACATGGCTACGGATAATAAATTTCTTCAATTAATTAAATCATATACATATACATATTACATACTCTTTACCTTGTAAATTAAACATTTCCTAAATTCATTAACCACCACCATGAACCATTAACCATCACCTGCTACTGTAAATGCAAATTTACCAACAAACATACAAATCAAACCCCCGAGACTACACAATCGAATTCATGAACTCATCTCGCTTTGAATCTCTACAATTTTTCATGTAACAAATCATCAACAGTATGCACAATTTAATTCATATGAACAATTTTACAAGAAAAATCAAAGAAAGAACTCAAAAAACTTTCGAAGTAAGTTGAAGGTAATATAGTCAGATCTACAGAATCATTGCCGGGTCTGGCAGGAGGTTAAGAATTCCGGCGGCGGCGGTCGCAGATCTCGCCGGAGAAGACGAGTTCAACGGTTGTAAACATCACTTACTTCGGAAGTGTAGTGCATAAAATATTAAAATTTGAGGTCGAAGTTCCATTGAATATTGTGACGGTGGTGTATCGTGTAGTGCAAAATCGTGTAGCAAAATTGGGGAAATTGAAAGTGAAGTTATGGATGAAATTAGGATTTGTGTTTGTTTTGATTTAAATTGTTTTCAGTATTTTGATTTGGGTGTTTGTGTTTTTGGTTTGATCTGTTGTGGATATGAAAAGATTTCATGTGCCCGATGAAGAAGAAAGAAATTTTGTATCTGAAGGGTTTTCTGGTAACGTGCTAGATTCCACTACATTATTGTGATTTACGTCCATTTGGTGAAGGACTGTTGAATTCCTTTGGTCAAAGGAATTTGACGGAATTTTATAAATTCCAATTACATCAATTATCGAACCAAACAAAATAAGGGATGGAATCTAAATTTCAATTCCATTCAATTCCATAACATTCATTTTTTTAACCAACCATGGCCATAGGTTTTGCATAGTTGCCCATTTGTCATTCCACAAAATCAACTAGTCCGAGAGGGTATTATTAACTTTTTATCACCTCTCTTTCAATATTTTTTTTGTAAAATAAAAAGAACAAATTAATGGACCATTAAGGCCCAGATCCAGACCAATCCCATCCTTTTTTCCAAACTAAAAGTATAAGTCTACAAGGCCCAATCCAAAAACCGAAACCTGAAGCCTAATAATGAAAGTACAATATCTACAAACAGAATGGAAGATTTGATCTAAAATACTATAATTCGAACAAAGAATGTAATATGTAAGTAGAAATGGAAAATAAAGTTTGACTCAAAAAGTCAAAATGCAGTAATTGTCTGTTTAGTTAAGGAATTAAGGCATCCAAAGAGAACGAAAAGGCAAAAGTTGCCGACTTTACGTACATTTACACACAAATCTTTAAGGTCAACTTTAATGTATGCACAATAACACTATATTTGATGTTTCGGTGTAAATAATCATCTTCAACCAACTCACCATATTTGTCGTAAATTTTGGTGCACACTAAATTTTTCGAGATTTTGCACCAAATTAGTGTAACACCAAACTTTGCACTAAATTTGTAATGTTCCATTTTAGCCTTTTTGCTTAAAATACTTTTATTATTAGAGTACAAAACTTGATGTTCAATGACTATATATAGAAAAGAGAAGCTCCAAATATTTTGTTTACAAACCAATGCGTGATCAATTCCTCTCATTTGGTTGTTGTCCCACATTGATAACTAAGACATACAATTCAAGTTTATTATCATTATTTAATATTTAAAGAGTTTTTGAAATTTAGGATTAAGATGTGAATTAGAAATGCATTCATACGTAGTTAAAGATAGAATTATTAAGTAATGAACAAATAGGATAGAATATGAATTACTTAATTTGATATCATAATATATAGATGATGTACATTCATGTATCAAAACTTGATATGGATGCTAAAACTGATATAACTTTGAGTTGAGTCAAGAGCATTGATGCGTGCTAGTGTTGGAAAAGTAATTGTTGGGTCAAAGGAGCACATTGTGTCCCTTCGAATAAATTCTTAAAAATTTATGTGTTTTGATGTTAAAAACTTGTTTTGAATGGTGATAAAAATGTTCATAAACGATGTTTTTCAACTTTGCAAACAAAATCTAGATTGAAAAGGTACATACCATACGATCATGCTCCTCTGCAAAGTATTCTCTATTGACATCACTCTTTGGAATGGCATCATTCGAGTTGTGACCGAATGCAACATCACGAACCTGAACTGGCAAACCATATTCAAGATCTAGAAGACACACTTGACACACGTTTTTCAACTTGCAGCAAGTTTGGCAAATCTCAGTTTTCTTGTATCTTGCGTCCCGACCAGGTCTCCACCTGAAGACTTCGAAGGGCCTCATGCAGATCTTGCACTCCTTATCATACTTTGCCTTTGTCTGCACACACACAGACACGTATATATTAATTAGAGTTGTTTAATACCAATCCAATCTCATTACGCATACATTTGCCAATTTTTGTCTAATAAATAAAAAACGAATAGGTACCATTCGAATATAGGGATTGTCACCAAGGCATGACTCGCATATGACAGGGAAGTCGGATCGTTCCCAACCATCAGCTTCAACGTCTCTATGTGCCATCACGACTTCTGTAAAATACATATATTCGTGTTAAAAACATAAAAATATACAATACACAATACACTAATTAAGTAACAAAAATGTATGAGTTAACATGCATTGATCCCAATAGAGAATACTTTGCAAAGAGTGATGTCAATAGAGAATACTTTGCAGAGGAGCATGATCGTATGGTATGTACCTTTTCAATCTAGATTTTTTATTATTGAATTGTACATCTTAATTATATTGTTCTTACTAATTAAAATATGTAAATTATTATTCCGTACCAATGTTCTTTTTTTGTGTTTTGCAGGCAAGGGCTGGTCTAGATTACGAGTCGTCATATGGGAAGGCACAGCCAAATGATACTATTCTGAAATTGCAAAGGACAAAACCATGTTACAACAGAAACAGGGCCAAAGTTTGCAGTTTCTTCGTCAGAGGTGAATGTACAAGAGGCGTTGAATATTAGTGTATTGTGTATTAAGGTATTTTATATAATTAAATATTAGTTTGATAATTGGTTTGTAATGTTTTGTTTCTGTGAGCTCTTCGATAATTAAACATACTGTAATGTTTCTGTTTCTGTGACCATGTAATGTTTCTGTTTGAAATATTAGGCATTCATTTTGTATTTTTTAATTAGGTGACCATGTAATTAATTGTTAGATGTAATCAAACAGTTTGTTTTATGTAATTAGATGTAATTCATTCCAAAATCAAACAGTAATTAGATGTAATTAGGCATTCATTCCATAAACCGGTTCGACTGGAACCAGGAAGCTCTCCACTTAATCATAAATCGGTTATCAAAACATTGTTTTTTTTTTGTAAATGTTTGAGGCTATATTAGTCATTTAGCCATATATAATTTATGATTAAGTGTGTCATTAATTAGATGAATGGTGAGAAAATTAATATTGATCCCCTATCGACCCTCTCTCTTCTATAATTTTTCTTTTAATATATAAATATAGAATATAGATATAGATATAGATAGATATAGATATAAACTACTACTAGCTAGTGTGTGATTGAGATATTTTGAAATGTTTGGATTTAGAAGTGTAACTTTTTTTTTTTTTTAATTCCTAAAGTTCAATTATTGTGTAATAGAATTTACAGTTTCATAATTTCTGGATACATATATGAGACTATGATCATCAAAAAAGAAACACAAATTTAAAATGAGGGACAAACTTAATACCCTTTTAAGTTTTGTTTAATTGAATATGTACTGATTCTCTAGCTTGTATACGGATCGAAAACTATAAATACGCATAAAAATTGGTTGCGTATATTATAAAGTTGCCATAGAAAACTCCACATGATTCAAGTTATGTAGCTTTAGTTAGTTACGACCTCATGAAAGATCAATAAAACTATATCTTTTCAAAAGTAAAACATGAGAGGGCTCTAAACAAGCAATTGAATAGAATGCAAGTCTGGGCTTAAGCCCTCTGTTTGCTCGTAAAAAAGAATAGAATGCAAGTCATCTATGGATGTGATAGTTTAGTAGCAACGACAGATTGACCATTGCCAACCTAACAGTGACGTGGTAAGTTTTGTGTAAGTTGTGCAACTCGGCACTCACCAAACTGACATACAACTGACATAAAGGTGGCAACAATACCGTAATCACTTCAATTTTTAAGTCCCAAATTTACAAATGTATCTTTATTTACATACATTGAATTAAAAAAAATGTTTTTTAAATGGTGCTTGGCTCACACCTCGTCGATCAACCCATCGCCACCAACTTCCCAAACCACGCGGCCAACTGAGGATTTGGTGTTAATGGCATCGGTTGGATCGACGTGCATCAGTTCCAAACCAACTGACTTGTTGGGAGCGGTCTGCGTGTTTACCAGGTGTAAAGAAGTATCAACTAAATTGCCAGATAACATCAAACTTCCAGAATCAAACTAATCAAATGCATACTTCATAATGTTATTCTAATCATACATAACCAAAATATAATGAGTATCCTAATTACTCTTCAAATCAATATGATGGAACTTGAATAAAATCAGTTTATCAAAAACGGCTAGTAGAAAATGATATGATAATTAGGGTTCATGGAACCCGTATGATATGTATATATGTTTGCACTTGTACAACTTTAGCTAGGGGTGTGTATGGTCCAGAACCGGAATAAACTGTCTCGGTCCAGTTCGGTCTCGAGACCTAATTTGTAGCGGAATCTTGGACCGAGGACCGGACCATATGTTATCGGTTTGGTTCGGTTCGGTTTCAATATGGGCCTGCTCGGTGGTTCAGTCCAAAAGACAGACCTGATTGGTTATGCGTGATTTCATTGTGATTTTGTGTCTAGACGATGTTTAGTAACCATTGATGTGAGAAATATTTAATCACCAGTTTATATGTGGATTATTTGTTGGGTTCATGTATTTAGGTCCTCTTTTACGGCCTACTTTAAAGCCATATATCTTGTGTATGATTGTAATTTGTAAATGAGGTTAAAAGGGTAAAAATCTACAGAAGCATATTTTTCAGTTGTGAGATATTCTAAATTAATGACACTCTAAGGGTTGAAGCTTGAAAAATAATGATTAAATAAAGGAGCTATATATTTTATAGTAAGTGCATAAACAAATCCAACTATGAAGGTTTAAAGAAAATAAACAATAGACCACATTGATTAAATAAACAATCCAACGCTTTTATATCCACCCCAAGATTACTGTTATAGAGGTTTGAACCCGAAATCTCTTGTAATCGGGTATCAGGATGCCAACCAATAGAGCACCTTGATGATGGTTATGTTGAACATTTTATAATTTAGATATAAAATTTAGAATGGAACAAAATATGAAGCCATGAAGGTGTATAAACATATATACACATGATATAATAACCAACCGAGTCTCACATTGGTAACAAGGAATTTGGATGAGGAGTTGTTTTTTGACGATACATAAGAAAATTATATGAAGTTATATGTTATATTTAATGAATGTATACGGATATTCGGTTCGGTCAATTTCCTGTTTTTCTCGAGTTTGGTCCAGGACCGGATCGAGTTCCAAATATCTGAAAAACTATGGACCATGGACCGTACCATATATCCTCGGGTATTTCGGTTACGGTCCAGTTCCTCCTTGGTCCTCGTGTATTTTTGGTTCTTCCCATTCAATGCACACCCGTAACTTTAACCCTCCAAGAATTAGCTTGATCAATAAGCCTTTAACCTTCTCTTAACCAGCTAACCTTTTTATTTCAGAACATGATACTTCAGTCTCTTTACTTTATTCAACATTTAAACCTGAAACAAAATTAATATAAAACATCACAAATTAACAATAACTTAACATAGAATGACTTATTTATAAGCTTGTAATATATATTTTAACACCAAGATAACAAGATCAAACTAAAAAAAAAGAGCCATGTTACCTATGTATAGCCCTTTTCGAACAACACCAAATAGACCGGTATACTCACAATTTTTCTTGAGAGCAACTAGTCTTCTATCACTAATGACCTATAGCTATAACATTATTAAAAGCAAATACTAGTATTAAATATTAATCCCAACTTACAATTTTTTTTCCCAACTTACATTTGCTTTGCAATGAGACAAAATTAACGTCATATATGATTGATTTTTATATTCATCTAACCTTTTGAAACTTCCATTGGTTTATTTATCTTTACCAGGAGTGGTTGAGGACATAAATTATGACCCACAATTCAAACATGTCGTATTTTTCATCCCTGTAAGAAAGATAGAATGATTAATATTTATTGATGCTTTACATCTACTTCACCCAACATTGTGCGACACGATTCAAGTAAATAAATGATTTTACATCATTAAAATTATTTTACAAAAGATGATACAACAATGTGTATCTTATACTTAAGAAAAAAAAAATATAAACTTAATTAAATAAGCTTAATAATTGACTTAGAAATAACCTAACAATGAGATCGTAACATACATTTGAATAAAATTGACTTAAGTGTAACTTTAAGTATTTTCAATTTGGTCTAAACAGCGAAGCACTTTTAGTGAAATACAAATCACCTACGTATATTTACAACAAAACTAACAAATTTACAAACGCATGTTTATTATGCTGAATTCGTGAACCATATTTGAAGAATATTTTTTAATTTTTGTAAATAACATATCATCTATCAATTTTGAAAAAAAATATATTGAGAGTTAAATAGTAAAGTTAATATGATACTTTTGAAAGTAAATACTTATTTTAAAATAAATTGAAAATGAAAAAGTTGATCGTATTTTAAAACTTAAACTTAAGAAATAGTATAGTGAATATTCAAAAGTCATAACTAGCTCCTAGCAGCTTCAGTTAACTTTCTGGAAACATATGACGACTAGACTAGACAAGACAAGTGTACTTTTTCAAAATATTGACTCGTAAAAAAAGTCACCGAGACCAAGTAAACAGATCTGACGTGGATTTACTGTTTCCTCGATTTGCACAAATATTATGTATAATAATAATAATAATAAACTAACTTACTTCTTTTTAATTTGACATATAAATGGAAATTTTAATTTTATTGAAAATGAAAATATCAAGGGAAAATAAGAAGAGGATGAGTTTTTTTTTTAATTTTAGCCCATCAAATTCAAAACAATATTTTGAATTAAAGAATCAAAACAATATTGAAGAATATTTTTTAGAATCCATTGAAAAATTAAAAATATTTCTTAAAGGAGATTTTCCTTTGCAATTAAGAGGGACCGGACGTTTGAATCAATTGAATCAAAAAATGCTGAATAATATCCAGATATATGGTCTGCTGGTTAGCCTCATAAATGTAAGAAAAATTACTATATCCTATATTCAAAGGAAAGAAATGAATCTGGATATAATGAGGAGGCGTTTAAATCTTACACAATTAAAGATTAATTAACTTTTAAAATTATTACTCTAAAAGGGAACGTATAATTCGTTCGTTTATAGGGGAGGATGTAGAGGGGGACAGGAGGACAACTGTCTATCAAAAGTTTTTAAATCATATAAACTTTTTAAGGTATTTATAATATTTTATAAGTTTTGCTCCTCAAAACTGAATAAATAATAAAAAAATAATAAAAATTTACCTTCTCAATTTGTAATCCTAGCTCTACCCCTATTCGTTTATATTAGTTCTAAAATTAAAAAAAGGTGTATTTATTACAGCTGAACATCAATAAAAATTCATCTTTACCAATTTGATGCATTTTGATTGATTAATTTTAGAAGCGAACAATTATTTTAAGACATATCAAAACCAAAAGATTGATAATAATATTGAGACCGACGGAGTAAATACGTAGTATTATTCTTTTGTCATTGTTATCAAAAAATTGCATGTTACAAATAATTTAATTTTAAAGCTAAAAAATATCTCCAAATAAAATATATATTTATATTTCAACTTTAAACTAAAAGTTAAAACAAAATCTATTTATATAATATATCTATCTATCTATATAATATATGCAGATATATATTTAAAATATAAATTTGTTAATACAACTGACTAGCAGCCAACGTTACATATTGACAATTTGACATCTTTCAAGTGTTACCTGCTTCTTAAGTCCAATCGGGAAGCCTCTCATAACTTTTATCTATTAATACAACTGATTTTCAACGTAGTCACCTTTGTGTACCATTTTATTAGTAATGTGAGTAATCAAACTGTTAGATTTTGTGTCAATATTAGTAACCAACTCTTAAGTTTATCACAATTGTTAACATGTCGTTGACCTATAAATTTTATTTTTAGAATTTAGAACTCCAATTTTCTCCACAGCCAGTCTTTTTCATTTGGAACCATATGAAAATTAGGGTTTCAAATGAGTTTCATCAAGAAATAAAGTTTTTAAGTATAATAAATGTATCTGACGTGTCATGTTATGTCATTAAAAATATACAGGTCAGCGACATGTCAGTAATGGTGATAAATAAACGGTGACTAAAATACCATGTTACTAATATTAGCACAAAACATAAGAGTTGATTACTCATATATGTAATAAAATTGGTACGTCACTCATTTCAGTATAAAAAGATGAGAATATTGATAATTTATAGCTTAACCTTATTATTTGATTTCTAAAGCTTGAATTAATTAGCATACTAATTAATAATTAGATTTTATCACAGTCTTAATGGAACATATCAATTCAATTCAAAAACTTATGATATAGGTTGCCTAAAATGGATGAGCAGGGCAGGGATGATGAACTGACCGAGTCATATGTAGGGGAAAAATTCGACTTGTCAAGGTTTCTTGTTGATTTTCCTATAAATAAAATATTAAATTATTAATTATTAATAATAGCTTTTTAATATATCCATCTTTTTGAACATATATAAAACCCCAAAAAGTAGTTGTGCATATCATGTTTGTTCAAGTGATGGCTCGCACTCAGTAAACATCAAACAAGCTAGCAGTTAGAGGTTTACAATTTAGATATAAAATCAAACGTGAAGAAGTGTTAGAATTTTATAATTTAGCTTATATTACTTTAGATTAATTATATGAATATAAGTTGTAAATACGAAAAATAATAGATTTTTCAAATAATTTGTACATGTACACTCGTAAAAGTTGTTATTTTCAATGAACAATTTTTTCTAATAGTAGACGACGATCAACGTAACATCCTATTTAGTTGTCACAAACAAACCGACATCAAGATCATCACACCATTGTAGCAGATGAACCACGAACCATGGTGGTCACCTAAATCGACTCAGCATACTCTTAATTCGTGCATACGATACCCAATTTTATAAATTCTAATACATACAAATATACAATCAAATTTTATTTCATTTCAATATGTCATACATACAACAACAAAAAAAAATGATAAAATTAAATTGTTTATTTTTATGCAGGGCTGCTATTACCAAGCTGGCAGCTGCTGACCCACCAACTTTTTCCATAAAATCTATAAATATATCTATAAAATTATACGTATATACACACAGAAACACACTCAAATAAATAATTAAATATAGATATACTGTAAAAAAATTTATAAATAGTAGCAATCTTTTCTTGACTTATATAAACAAAAACAAAAATCCAATTCAACATTCGAACAATCTTTTCCTTTGAACCCGTCTTCCCTCTCTTCTTGCCGGACCAACTAAATTCCGGCCAAAGTTATAAATGAAGTGTTTCCACTTCAGTACCGGAGACCGGAGATCACATAATTCGAAAAACGATTCCGGCGTACTTTCACGATCATCTACACGAGTATCATGGGCTCGTTCTCTGAGTGTTACATCAACAAGTTTTGATGCAACAAGTCGTCGGTCGGAATTTGATTATTCCGGTAATAATTCAAGAGAGTTAAGTAGTGATGGTGCTGGGTTTTCGGAGATGTTAATGAATCGACGTGCTGATTTGCGAGTTTTTAAGTTTTCGGAGTTGAAAAGTGCGACAAAAGGGTTTAATCGGTCGCTTGTGATTGGTGAAGGTGGGTTTGGGTGTGTTTATAGAGGTGTTATTGACGCTGGGCCCGGCGACGGCGATCGGCGGTTAGATGTTGCTGTTAAGCAGTTGAGTAGGAATGGATTCCAGGCATGGCTTTTTTATCCTTTATAATTTTGTTTATTTATTAGATTTTTAAGTTAGTTATTAGAGTAAAATATATTTAAAAAAATACTAAGTGTTGGAAAATGTATCAAAATTTAATTAATATTTTTTTACTGCTAATTGTATTGTATGTATCCGAAAACTGTTTCATTTGACAAACAATTTTTTTTGTAATTGGTTGCACATAATCAATAGGGGTGTCATATTACTGGTTTACAAGTTATAAGAATTCAGATCCATAGTGTAGCGGTAATCGAAAGTGATACATAATGGTAGAATTTTCGATAAAATTTGATACATTTTTTTTACATTTAAACATTGTAGTAATTTTTGTTGATACATTTTCTAGAAATGAGCTAGTTTGGTAATTTAGTGAGGAGTCAATTAAAGATGATGTAATTTCTTCTTAAATGAGCTAGTTTCTTCATTTAGTTGACAATATAATAGGTAATTAAGATGATTGTAATTAAAGATTAGGCGATCTTAATGGAAATTAGGCTAGTTTGGGTCAATTCTGACTGAAACAGGAATATTATATCATAAGATATGCTTCAGAATGGGATATACTTTTGATGAAGTTATTGCTTTATAAGGTTAGTATAGAAATAATGTAGTTGTTGAGCTAAACAGTTATGGCAATATAATAATAAAAGGAAGGTTGATATGCTCATCTTTTAGGTCTAGTAATTGGGAAGATAGAGTAAAGTGTCATGTAGCTTTTTATGGAAAAAAGTTTGTTGTGCATAGTGACAAAATTTAGTGCATGATTACAAAATAATTGAGCAATTGAATAACCTTTTTCTTGTTTAGGCATGTAATTTACTATTAGTACATTATTTTTCAAGAATTATCCATTTTGTCACCTAGCATTTACCAAGAGGTTGGGTTATTAAGAACTATAAATGTAAGCAATAGAGATTTTTAAACATCTTGTAGTTGATATTCATGTCATTATGTATTAATGTTATGTGGGGACTTCTATGACTTTTGGGTAAAATTGTTGGACCATTAGTTTTGTTATCTTATGGATTTTGCTTGAAAATTACATGTTCTAGTATTCAGGGGCATAAGGAGTGGATTAATGAAGTCAACTTTTTGGGTGTGGTCAACCATCCAAATCTTGTAAAGTTAGTGGGATATTGTGCAGAAGATGATGAAAGAGGGATTCAACGGCTATTAGTGTACGAGCTTATGCGAAATAAAAGCTTGGAAGATCATCTATTGGGTCGAGTTGATTCAACTCTTTCGTGGATGAGACGTTTACAAATTGCTCAAGGTGCTGCTCGTGGTTTAGCTTATTTACATGAAGAAATGGATTTTCAGGTACTGTATATTTCATGCAGTTAATATCAAACACCATTGGTTCTTATTGTTGGATGATTATGTGACACTTTAAAGAGTATATATGTTTTTTATTTGTGCAGTTAATCTTTCGTGATTTGAAAACTTCGAATATACTTTTGGATGACGACTTTAACCCAAAGCTATCAGATTTTGGACTAGCTAGACAGGGTCCGACTGCAGGACTGAGCCATGTTTCTACAGTTGTATGTTCCTATCAATATTTGATTACTAGTTTTTTGTGGGTGATCAATTATTAAGTGTCATGGACTTGTGGCAATATCAACCTGTTTATTGGTGAATGAGTATTTCGAGTTGTATTGTATCTCTAACGAGTCAAATTGTAAAAAGAAAAGGAAAAACAAGTTAATCAAGTAGGAAACGAGTCAAATGGGTCGAAAGTAACTGAAAGTGTATTTTATACTTATACTACTTTGAAAGTGACTAATAACACCTTTTTTGCTTGTTTTTTATTTCTTATAGGTCGTTGGGACGATAGGTTATGCAGCTCCAGAGTATCTTCACACTGGTAGACTAACATCAAAAAGTGATGTTTGGAGCTTTGGTGTGGTCCTCTACGAGCTTATCACAGGTAGACGAGCAGTTGAGCGAAACTTACCACGAAACGAACAAAAGCTCTTGGAATGGGTGAAACCTTATATATCAGATTCAAAAAAATTCCATCTTTTAATGGACCCACGTCTCGAAGGAGACTACTCCCTCAAATCAGCTCAAAAACTCGCTTCTTTAGCCAACAAATGCCTCACAAAGAATCCCAAATCCCGACCCAAAATGAGTGAAGTAGTCGAGATGTTAGGTAAAATCATCAACGATCTGTCCCCACCAAAAGTAGAAACTGAACCCGAACCTGAACATGAATCCGAATCCCAATTTGTTACAGAAGAAACCGAAGAACCCAAAGAGATAATTATTTCAAGAAAACAAGAAGCAAATGGTAATAGTTACATGAAGAAAGTTTTTGATTTTAAAGAATTAAGGAACAGATCAATTGGGAGATTAGATTGGAGACATTGGCCATCAGGAATGGTTAAACATAGTGCATGATGCTGAATCTCTTTCTATATATGTTCACCTTTGAATCTACAAAAGATTTTGTACATATGAAAGAGGTAACATTAGTTGTGAAGGTTGATTTAAACTACACACAACCTTGGAGTGATTTCTTGTTGATATGCGAATGAAATAGGAAAGAAGTTCATAAATTTGGCATATTATTTGTCAACCAAAGTGTTATTTTCCGGTTTTCGCTACTTTCATGGCTAATAATTTTGTTTCTTATGTTATTTTCTGCTGACCTTGAGTGCTTATTTTGGGACCTAAATCTTGAAGTTGAATCTGTATATTGTTGAGTAGCTAAATGTTTGATGAAGATTGATGTCTTGTTATGACTTATTGTTACAGCTTGCATGAAGTAGAAAGCTTATGGGTCTTTATAATTTATTATTCAAAATGTATGTTTATTTTTTATTTTTTGAGTTGAAAGATTTAGAATAATACCAAATTTTTATTTTATTAATGAGAAACCAACACTATTGGTGACCTTTGTTGTTAGATTAGATATAAATTCTTGAATTTTGCTCCAAACTTTACAAGATCCTATAATTTAGAGCTATTCTGTTAGCAGTTGGCACCATGATCATGCTCTCATCAAATGGTCAAATTTCCTTTAATAATACCCATGTACTTACAAATATTCAACATGTATTGTGATTGGTAAAAGTTAGTCTAGAAGCACAACTATGTGACAAAAGGTTAAAACAAATGCTTATTAGTTGGCTAGCTACTGAATTTTTTGTGTTTGTTTTTATTCCATCTAAATTATTGTATCAAAGTAATTGTAATCACTTTTGCCTGGTTGGATGTTGCAATTTTAGGCAACTTTGGGAAATTTTCTAATAATAAGAATCATACCCAAATGCTTAATTTGTATACCTAAGATAACATAACATGCGAATGAAGGATATATCAGATTTCACACTGTGTTTAGGACAAATTCAAACAAACTTGTTGGACATTAGTTATGACCCAACAACCAGTCCTAAAATGGCAAAATTAGTCCAACAGAAATACAGAATGAGTGGTGACCTGGAAGAGTGGAGTACAGAATGTGTTTAAGTTTGTCCAACCAAACATGTGCACTGTTGCCACTGATCATGGGCTTGTAACACTATTAAGATTACCCCTTATGGTTGAATAGATTTTCTGTCATTTACTATTTAGAAATACAACTTTGTCTAAAAGTTCTAAAAACAAGAAATGTTAATATAGACAGTTGATCAACTCTAACAAGCAACCAATTTCTTTAGCCCAAACCCACCAAGTCACAAAATCAAAGATAGGGAAACTCTGAAAAGCAAAAACCAAACACTAAATCAGTATTCGTGATAATTATAACAAAATCATCGGTATTTATATAATCATAAAAAAAGAAAACTAACGATATGGGGTATGGTAGTGATAACCCCTGCAAGTGATACTCTTGCTCCTACGCCTCATCCCGCTATATACCCGGGATATAACCAACTATTCAGTATTAAGTGATTACAGGAACTGAGAAGAAGACAGGTGGACTACACTACTATCAGATGTGGCAAAATGGGTAGTCATAACCTTTAAATTTCTTACTTTAGGTTGGTTCATGTTGTTCGACACTTTGACTCGCAAACACTTTTTTGTCCATTCTAGAAAATAAATAGATCAAACTATTGAACTGTTCAAGTATGTAATATATGATTACGAAAATTATATTGTTGCAATAATATGGGCAACTTTTGACTCGTTCAGCCCATTTATTATATATCCTTGGTTAGCAAATTTATTAACCGAGAGGATACATAACCTAAATCGACCCGTTCACAAGTAAATGGGTCAAAATCATGTACTATCTAAATATAGAAAAATATCAAAGAGAAATCCTGGACAAACTTAGGTTAACCTGGATGAGTCCTTTGATAAGGCGTTGTCATTTCTCTCTCACCTGTATGCATGCAAGATCAGGCTTTAGACACTAAAAACAAAAATCTCCGTTTCTTTATTCAATATATAACTGTACAAAATATACTATCATAAGAAATATTATTTTTATACAGAATGATTTAGGAGGTTGTAAGCATCAGACAACTTACGGTCTCATTTTAGCCAAGTTTTTTAAAATAATAAAATTAACCCACATAGATGGGTCAGGTCAACATTGCAACATCTAAGAATTGTTCAACATTGTAATATGAAACTGTAGTTAATACACAACGTCACATGATCATAGTATGAAAAATGTTTCATGAAAGCTTGTAGTATCTAGCACAACATGGATAATAGAAATGGGAGTTAAATCAAGACATGATGAGATACAGACTCCATTTATTCACATACCAAGTGGTTTACAGTTCGTAAGAACAAATTTGTCAATGATTTACTATCGTCGTCCCACTTAACTTTTGTTTCATATACGCCAACTTTCCTTTCTTCAGCCTCGATGGTGATGTGGAAGTAACAAGTCTTGCTCATTTTTAGATATTTGCACTCCTTAAATTCAATATCATAGAGGTTGTTGTGTCCGCCTTCCTTAACATACTAATAACATAAATTCGTTTGTAATTACTAGAAATATCAATATTAATAGCAAAAAGTTGGAATGAGCAGGTGGAACTAGTTTTGGGGCTTTCGACATAAAAAAGCCTATCCAGCTTGGCAAAATGATTTAATCATACCATCTCACGGCCTCGTTGAACATAAAAATGGCAAAGTTACCAATTAGATTACCAATGGGATTATGAACATCAACCAGCCTTCTTAAGTTATCAATCTCGCTAACAAGAATCGATGAATGTCCAGGCTGCCACATAAGCATGTAATATATGTCATGAAAATATAGATGCATCAAGACGATTAACTAAAAGAGGGGTGAATTATGAAAATGGATCAAACTTATACATACATTATCTTTATCAAATTCTTTAAATTCCATCTAAATTTTCTCCTCCTCATTCAAGGGAACGTTCATCGTTTTAAGGTATACCATGTCTGGTTGCGTACCCCAGGTATAACAACGTCCTATGGGGAAAAACTTACCAAGTTACTGCCCAAGTGTAATTAGTTAACTCATATGTATAAATATATATCAGCTACAGAAATATAAGAATGAGCTTGAGAAATATGTTGTTGACGACATATCATATAGAGGTGCAACAAAGGCAAAAAAAAAATACATATTGGTCATTCAAAATACACTTGTTGCACGCAATCTTATATACAGTTTGCTGCACGGAATATTTCCCCTGTAAGAATTTATGTCCTAGTACCATATTAACACGAACATACCAACCAATCAGAAAGAAAAGTTAATCATCATCAACATGTTATAACAACAACAGCAACAATGCCCAATCCTGCTGAGATCTAGTTACGGGGAGGTAAGATGTAGACATTCATACTTCTATTCATTATTTATATTTAATTTTTAGCGTGTATGTTCGACATGTATAAGATAAATGGCCAAATTAAAGATCGGAAATGCATACCACATCTATCCACATGATCACGAGAATCAGGACCAACTTGGGCTGCTGCTTCTTCTATTAAACCAATAACAACAAATTAAGACATCATCAACTAAAGTAATTAATTGCTAATTTGTTAATTAACATAAAAAGGAATGGAAATAAATGCATACTTACCATCACCCTTATCATCCATTTTTTTTTTGAACAATGGAAGTAGACTTCGGGTAATTCTGCAAACTGTTATAAACAACAAGAGAAATTGATCAATTTGCCACAATTTTCAAACATACATAACGATTTGTCCTTCGAATTTTTTTTTTGACGATTTCCCTACCCGGAAGCAAGTCGCAAGCTTGTGACTTGCGACCCGGGTCTGGTAACTTGCGATCCGGCTACAAAAAAGATCGTGTCCGGGAACGTGCATTAGGTGAACGGGTCATGCTACGATTTGCGACTTGCGTCCACCAAAATAATAATAAAAAAACGGTTTTTATTTCAAACCCCAAACCCTCTACCCTTTTCCTCCACTGCCGTCACCACCCAATCCGACCACCACCACCCAATCGTGAACCACCCAAACCACCATAACCACCGATGTATGTCGTCGCCCCCTTCCCCCTGACCATCACGAACCACCAATGTATACCCAGACACGACTTATTTTGTATACGGGTCGCAAGTTATAAGAATCGGGTTGCAAATCGCAGACAAAATCCTGATTTGCGACCCGTTCACCTAATGCTATGTCTCGGTCACCTAATGCTATGTTGCCGGGTCGCAAGTCACAAGACCCCGATCGCGAGTCACAAGCTTGCGACTTGCTTCCGGGTAGGTTAAATCGTCAACTTTTCTTTCGGAGCGCAAATTGTTATGTGTTCAAAATCTGTGACAAATCGATCCCAAACAATAATAACAAACAAACAGAAAAAATAACAAATCAGAAAAACGATTAGTTTATGTTAAATCAGTTACTAGAAAACATATAGTAAGCCATATGAATCCAAAAATTTACCCTTGATCCATAGGTTTTGATAACTGCCTCGAAACCCTAACGCAATTTTGGGATCAAAATCAAAATGTCGGATATAAATATGATGTTATTACTTTGAGCTAGTTACAAATTTTAGTCCCTCTTCTTTCTCACTTTTATCAAAGTTACTCCCCTGCAAATTTTAGTCCCTTTTCTTTTCAATATAAGATATAAAAGACTATTTTTTGAATGGTTTGGATGTTATCATATTTGGCAACTTCAGGAATATATAAAGACTAGCATTATATCTGATAGCTTAATTAGTATACCCAAGATAACATAACATGTGAACGACAGATACTTCAGATTTCACACTATTTACGTTTAGGATCATAACTAACTTATGGTTGTTTGTCGTTAATGTGCTTTTTATATGTCCATCGTGTTTTACTTATCCTTGTAATCGAGCGAATTTCTCAATTCGTTATGTTTTCATCAAATAAAGTGGTATAAGCTTATATACATTTCACTAAAATGGATGGATATATGGTTTGTCACCTTAGACCAAAATTGCAAAATTAGCACTTAAACGACCGAAAAGGAAGAAGTAGATAAAGTTCAAGGATGATTTTTGTAATTTAGTTTAAAGACAAACTCCAATGCAAATTGGGTCAAGAATCAAGATATATGGTCTCTTCACAAATTAGTTAGCCCAAATAACAATACAATCATTTGGCCCAATTAGTCTTTTCTTTTTTTCACTTGCTACAAAGGGAGGGTTGAGGCCTGGGATATGTAGTGGGCCTACCACCTTCAACGGTGGCACGGTCCTCGGGGTTCAATTTCCTTGGCCTGGTTCCATGACTCGAGTGTCTTCTAGGCCGTGTTCCCTTCGGGTCCTGAAGCTGCTCGAGCTCTTTGACCACTTCTGCCATACTGGGCCTGAGCCTGGGATCAACCGATAAACAACGTAAAGATATGTTTGCGACTGCATGGGCTGCTTCGTGTGTGTACTGGCCTTCAAGACGGCTGTCTAACACCCTAAAGATTTTACGTTTGTGGGCCAGGTAAGGTTTGGCCCATTCAACTAAACTGTGTCTGCCTGCTGGTCTGTTTTTGTCTACTACTCGTTGGCCCGATAACATTTCAAGAAGAACTACCCCAAAACTGTAGACATCACTCTTAGATGTCAAATGACCTAAAAGAAAAATAAAATAAAAAATGTTAGAGATAGAAAGCAAATTTGGGACTTTTGTCACAAAACCCATTTGCATACCAGTGGCTAAATACTCAGGAGCTGCGTATCCGTAGGTTCCCATGACCCTAGTAGAAACATGGCTCTTATCACCGGTTGGGCCATCCTTGGCTAGCCCAAAATCCGATAGCTTTGCATTATAGTTCTATATAATCATATGTAAGAAACAAAAAGTCAACGCTTGTAGTAAAAGAGGTACCAAAATGGGCTGGTTGGGTAGGTGGTCAAAACGGGTCACCTGCAGTATGGGTTGATACTGGTTGGGTGGGCAGACCCTGAATACATTTTTACTGTCTTTTCTTTTTGAATTTTGTAAATAGTTAAGGACTTGTATATCAGCGTGAAAAAAGTAGAAAACTATATTACGAGTATTATAATTTTAGGAGATTTTTGCCTTTGATCCACTGATTATGTGATATTGTTATCAGATTCAGAGAGACGCAATTATCTACACAACGTACCGAATCTAGTAACACATTAGAAGTCTTGAAATCGCGGTAAATAACTTTAGTTTTGGCGCTGTGAAGAAAAGCAAGCCCTTTAGCAGCTCCAAGAGCTGCCTTCAAACGAAGACTCCACGATAATGGTTGAAAATAAGATCCTCCTGTTGATCAAATCATCATACAAAAATATATGAACTTTTTTCTATTTTTTTACGTAAATCCAAATAACTAGAAAATAAAAAGAACTCACTTCTGAATAGGTGATTTTCCAAGCTTCCACGAGGCATGAATTCGTAGACTAAAAGCCGTTGTTCGTCCTCCAAACAATACCCAATCAATTCAACAAGGTTTGGATGAGAAAATTGCCCAAGGTAATTCACTTCAGCCTACAAAAACAGAAACCAAAAATAAATAATCCGAAGAACTGTGAAATCTAGAAGCAGTCAAATTGAAGTGAAAGAAACTACTCTGTTTCTAATGTATATATTTAAATCGCGCAAATTGTTCATAATATCCTAGTTCTAAATGAACTACTGGAGGTGGCAATCCAAACCTGTTTGTACAAAATGAGGTTATTTGAGTTGTATTTTACTGTAACGGGTTAAACCAGTAACGTATTAGATATTAACTATCAAGGAAGTGGGTCGAACGGGTTTAACAGGTTAAAAGCTGTCTGAAGTGCAGTATAAACTACTTAAAACCTATATCGTTTTATTTTATATCAACAGGTTATTATTTTATCTAAAATATTTATTTATGTAATACAAAAAAAAGTGGAGAAAAAGAGTTTTGGCGGGTCAATGGGGCCCAACCCATTTAGACCCGAGCCAACCTTGACCCAGCCCAATGTTCCACCCTTTAACAATTATCCATTATACAAAACAAAATTTGAAACATGGGGTCTCACCAGCCACTCCCTATGACCTTGAAAACTTTCTTGATTAAGCTTTTTGACAGCAATGACAATGCCAGTTCCGGGCTTAGTAGCAGCAAAAGATTGTTCATCAATCCAACCCTTAAAAACTGACCCGAAACCGCCTTCTCCCAACACACTATCGGGTCGAAAGTTCCTAGTGGCCATCTTGAGATCAGAAAAACTAAAGCTTTTCAAATTGGGTGACTGCAAAATCTCCCCTTCACTACGAGGAGTTGGTGGCACAGATGAGACCTTACTGCTACCTGAAGTGCTAAGATCATTAACATTCTCTGAATTTACCCCTGAAATCAATCACATTTCACAAAAGATTTGAATCAAATTCTAAACACTAAAGTGTTTGAAACAAAGATGTGTCTATAATGGGATTAGATTATGTAAAACTACTCTATTGTCCTTGCTTTCATAAACTGATTTTTGATTATATCATTCTGATTCTTAAATTCCAAATAATCAATTTAAAAACTCACATCCAAACACTCCCTCAAGTGGACACATTTTATCCAAAGTTTGAACTTTATCCTATAATTGAGCAGAGATATTTCACTTTTTTGTTCATTTACACACTAACTTTTTTTATAAAGTACAATACTTTAAAGACTTTTGAAGAACTTTAAATAAAGGCCAAATTTGGTAGAAAACAAGAAAACAAAAGCATAAGATCAAAATATGAATTTTAACTAAAACCCATCTCAAACTACACATAATTACATTATATAAACATAATAAATAATGAATTCACAGAATTCCCACAAATGAAAGCATATAAAGATGCCAAAAGCATGTCCAGTCTTAAATCAAATCCAACAATATATAACTAATTGCAATGATAATACCTGTGTGAAATGGGCTCTTTTCTTTAAACTGAGCACTGAAACAAACACCCATTGGAATTCTTGTTTCTGGGTAGCACTCACTACAGCTTCATAGCTAACAACAAGGTGAAAAACATAAAAAGGGATCTGGGTATGAAACCTTGATCTTAAAGACTGTAATTTTAAGATGAATTACACTAACTAAACTTAAAATCACCCAAACCCAGATGAAATTTTTTCTAATTTTCTTGAAAACCCCCCCTAAAGTTTGTATCTTTGTGAGCAGAGAGAAAAGGGTATTGGTGGAATGGTGGGTCTTAATGAAAAGTGGTGGTGGATGAAGGTTGGGGGGAGATAGCATTAATGGCAAAATAATCCCATAAAAAAGCTACAAGTGTTTGTGTTTGTGTTGTTTATAGAGAGATGGGGGTAAAGCTTCCAAGATTTTGCCCATTACAATGATGGAGATGGTTTCTTGCAAGTATAAATAACAAGATTTATCAAAGTGGCAAGCTTTAGTCCATGCAAAATTTAGTAACTTTGAGGGATATAATTAGATGTTGAAAGTGATTGTTGTGAAATATATGTATAAAAATGGAGTAGAATTTACTCATTTTTATAGGATAGAATAACCAAAGTTGATGATATACAATTTTACTCTGTTTTTAGATAAAAATCTTTGTTTTATTGTAACATAACTTTAAGTGTTACTTAAAGTTTTGTTGTTTTTGTTTTTACACATCAAAAAGCATAATAAAGTTTGTCAAACATAGTAAAGCTTTATTATTATGATCAACTTTATGTATAACATATATTAAATTATTATTTTGTTCAAAGTTGTAGATATTGCTTTTCTAAAAGAAAGTATTTTGCTCAAGTTGTACTATTAGGTTTATTTGTTTCATTATGTTGTTTGCTAATTACCCTTTGATAAACCATTTTTATTTCTGTTATGGGTGAAAAGAAGTATGAAAATGAAACCTAGTCACACAAAGTTGTAAATTAAAGGTAGGGTGACCATATATGAAAGGGATTCGACTGATATAGAGATTTGCAATGGTGGATCTCATAGTCATAGGCATGTCGACTACACAAACAGTGATATTGTAGTTTAATTACATCTATAAACATATTAATCACTTATAATCATATTTAAAAAATATCTTGAAAGTTCTGTTTACGCTTTCACGATATTTATCTTTTCTCATTTGAACTTTATCATATATTTATTGAACCGTATAAAGATTCTCTTGTATTTTTTTGTTACTACTTTGTTGTATTTATATGTGTTTGTTTGTGTTTTATTAGATTTAATCAATTAAATGCAATCAAAATAGACAGAGTTGTAACTAGATATTCAGAAATTTATAAGTGCTTGACAATATTAGAAACTATGTACGTAACATGTTTTAACTCTACCATGGCCACCAATAACAACTAACTGTATTTAAAAAAAGAAAAAAAAATCACACTACTAATCATTTACTACGTGATAAAACTAACACATGGTATAACATTTAATTTTGTGGGTAAATTAAAAGGATGGTCCGTATAGTTTATACACATTCTCACATTTAGTCCATGTACTTTGTTTGTTGAATTAACAATCAAAAAAATCAAAAGTCATTGCATGCTCGGTATCACTAAGGGTATTTTAGTCATTTTAGATCGAGGCGAGACCGAACGTACAACAACTTTTAAGTTTTTGAATTGTTCATGCAACAAACAAAATATAGGGACTAACGGTGAAATTGTGTGTTAACCACATTAACGATTCATGCAACTTACACTAATTTTGTGGTCGTGGTCATGAAACATAGTTCATTATCAAGTTCATAATTTTATACTCTTAAAGTTTAGACTAAAATGACTTGTTATTTATATACATAAATAATACTTTAATAATTAAAATAAAAAATAACCCTTAACCAATGTTGGTCAAGACTCAAGAGTAAATTATAGATGGGATACTATTCAACAAACGGTTTTAAAACAAAATTCTGAACCTGAAGGGTTGAAATAGAATTAAGTAAAAAAATTATGGGTGAAATATACAAACTTTGACTCAAGAAAATTAGTTAAAGAACTAAAGAAGCATGTGCCCCCCCAAAAAAGTTCTTTTATGAGGCCTAATTTATGATTCATTTTTATGAAACATAAAGAAAAAGCTTTCACATAATAAATACTCCATACAACAATGAGACAATGACCAAATAGCCCCTTAAGCTGTAAGTGGTCCAAACAGCAATCTTATGTACCACTTGTCTATTTGGTTGATGGCACAATGACCAATAAGGGAGATAACTAAAATTACAAGTGTAAAATTATGGTCACCACTTGTCTAAATTATTTTATTTTTCTCCATATCCTTTTCTACCCCTTTTTGTAGATTTAAAATTACATGAAACACTTTTTGTTTTTCTTAGGAATATATCTTGCGAAGTCGAGTAAGAAAATTTAACTGTAGATTTAAAATTTATACGATTTTTTCAAAATCTATCATCAATATTATCAATTATCATATGTATAAGAAAAATGATACATAGAAGGAGATTGAAGAACATTTAGTAAAAACTATCGGTGAGAATAAAGAAAAGTGAAAAATATGAGTTACATGGTGTATGGGTTAGGCTTGTATTTAGGCTTATATAGCGATACTCTATATATAATTTATATTCCGCATTGCTGCTGAGTCGTTGGACTTATCCACCAAGGGACTCGTGGGCTCAGCGGGTGACGAATCAGAGGGGTAATCTAATTTTTTTTAAATGACGCAAGTGGTCACGTATTGTGTTTGGTTAAATGACGCAAGTTAATCCTTCGACGGTTAGAACTTCCTTTGGTTGTGACTTGTGGTAGTTTTCAGAGTCGTTTGGTTTGGAATTGAGTCGTAGCAGTCGTGGTTGAAAGCAAATGAATATGTTGTAGTCAATCTTAAGGTCGTTTTGTTTGGAATGAGTTTTAGTAGTCGTGATTAGGAGTAAGTTAGGATCATAATGGTATGATGTATCGGTACTCTTGTAATTCCTAGCATGTTGCTAGTTTTTATTATACAATATAATTACCTCTAAAAAAATATCATATTTTTAAGTTAGTATTTAGACATATTAATTGTTTTGAACAATGGTAAAAAAAAAAAATCATGTTTGTATACAAACTTACAAAGTCAAAGAAAACTATCAACCTTTTATGTTGTGTACATGATGCCCACCGAATCGTGGGCCGGGCTGACACGATGCAAAATGTCACGGGTGTACCAAAAGTAGTCAACCAAATGACTTTTTATATTGGTGTCAAGTTGACTTTCATGAAACATGATTCTTCTTTCTTTCAACCTTTTGTTTTATTTTGCAAAAAGTTGATTACTTATTTATTTTTGTTAAGATAAGAATAATAATGTTCTTGCGATGAAAAAAAAGAAGACAACACGGTAATAATTAAGTGACATGGAATACTAGAGTTAGGTTAGGGTCGATATGTGATCCGTTTAGTAATATAGGTATCGATATTCAATATGTGGTATACAATTATATATTCGTCTCTCTTATACTACCGGTGTCGAAAATCACCATAAATCGTCAAAAGCAACATAAAAATTTGTAGGAGTCACTGATTTTATACCCACATTTCGTGTAAACCACACTTGATTATGTTAAGATTAAGATTAAGATTAAAACAATATTTTAAATGACTTAAATTTGCCAAAAATTAGATGATTCATTTTGCCATTTTGATTGAATTGACTATTTAGACAATTTTAGGAAACCACATTCAACTTGTTTATATTTTTAATTGTGCACCCCATCTTTTGTCTATCGTTGTCATCTAGAACAATCACAATATATGACGATCCCATCACATTTTTTTTTCTTTAGAAGGTAATCCACACATTTTTTTTATAAATATTATCTTATTAAAACTCAAAATCTCTTAACTGGTAAGGTCATTACATACAATTAAATCAAAGGCCCTTTTATACGACTTCATCTCAATTGGTTTACCGAATTTTTTTTATTTTTATTTCTTTTTCGTCAAGAATTCATTTTTATTGGATCATTATGTTAACATTGTCTAAAATTGGAATTAATAAATCCAAACAAAAACAAAACACTCTAATTAAAAAAAACACAAGCACTAATTAAGAGCTTATTTGGTTAACGCTGCTACAAAGTAAACACATAACGAAACTCAAACTTAAAAGTGTGTGCATAACATGATTCTCATATGTAACGGTGCATATATATATTTTTTAAGTAGATAAAACTCGTTACTCCACGATTTTTCAATTATTATACCACTTTTTTCAACAGTTGCAAAATTTGTAATGATCTTAAATACAATCAACATCCGACGAAAAGTTGTAATTAATGTAAAAGTATTTTTAATGTTTTTTTAAATAAAAAAGCAACCACAAGTGGTAGTATGTGTTATTAGTTGAGACCGACGTATCTTTATCATATTGAGATTGCGTGTTTACGTTATCTCCAGCAAATTATAATAACTTTTTAATTTTAATCACTTAGTATTGATATATGATGATACAAGAAAACTTCATTTGATTAGATAATATATATATATATAGAACTTAGTTGGAATGGAGTGATTATCATTTAACAATGTTAAAAACCTTTTAAACAATATGTCCGATAACAAATTTTTTATAAAAAATGTTAAACATAGAACTTAGAGAATAAGAAATTCAGACATGCATAAATTATTTGTACCTTGATGATAATCACTCATTCTCTAAATATAATTGCTCTCCATAAATTTAATATACCACCGAATTTTACACAAATTAATCTCTAAACGTAACCTTTATTACAAATAGCAAAATTAAATTTTTATTAATAATCAACCCATTAGCCCATTAGCAGTTTAGCACCCCCCATCCGACTTGAAAGTATTATAATTAAGAAGGGGAAAAATCTTAAAAGGGTAGAAATAGCCCACTAAATATAAGGCCCAAGATTTGACCCGGCCCAATTTCATTTCCAATATATCTCTGGAGAAACTTCATTTTATAAGTTTCCCCTATTTCATCAATCATATAAAGTTCATCTCGAATCTTCATTGATAAATTTGATTTCTTCAGCGCTCATTAAAACCTAAATACTTACAGGTATGCATCTATATCCCTAAACACGATTAATTAGATCATATAATTAATTGGTGGATATTTTACATCTTGTTATCGAAACCCTAATTATTATAATTGCCATCGTTCTTTACTTGATTCCGATCACGTATGAAATTGGGAATTTTGAATTAGTTGTGACATAATTTGTATAATATCGTTGGTAATTACTTGTGAATTTTGGTTTGTTTCTGAAGTCTGATTTCAATAGGACTTGAAAGGTATATTATCGAAACCCTAATTGGCTAGCTGTATGTAGGAATATATGGGGGATGTTAATTTCTTAATATTTTTTTTTTCATTATTGGTTATTAGTTGGTGATAATATTCATGTCTTCGAGATTATACTTGTTCATTGGTGTGAATTATAACTTTTGAAGATGTTAATCGACCATTAGTTTTATAATTACATTTGTGTACTCATCATAGTTCCACAATTTACTTGTTCCGATGTATATATATTTGTCCACAACGTATGAAAATAGTAGATGTACACATTGCTAATGTAACAGAAAGAGGGTAAAATAGCTTGTAAACCCTGGTACGTTTAACTAGAATTGCAAGTGGATGTTTGATTTCAAAATCATGAAATAGAATGTTTATTATTCCAGTAATTATTTAAAGGCACTGCTAATATTCTACATTTAGAACCATGACTGATTAATGAATATAAAGTACATACGTCAATCAAGTTTGTGTGATAACTGTTACATAGCTGATGGTTATGCCCATCTATTTTCAAAAAGTCTTTCTTATATCATACAAAAAAGGTTTTAAAATGTAGCTGCTTTTCTACTATGCTTGAATCCGAGTGAATAAAATCCTGATTCTGAATTTTAATTTGCAGATATCTTCTTGAGCTCTCAAGATGCCGGCCACAGCAGGCAGGGTTCGTATGCCAGCTAACAATAGGGTGCACAGTAGTGCTGCCTTGCAAACTCATGGTATATGGCAAAGTGCAATTGGATACGACCCTTATGCTCCCAACAAAGAAGATAACAAGAAATCCGCCCAGCCTCAATCTTCCAATGCAGAACCTGAGGGTGAAAATGCTTATGCTAGTTTTCAAGGGTTACTTGCACTTGCCCGAATTACTGGGTCAAATGCTGATGAGGCTCGTGGGTCCTGCAAGAAATGTGGTCGTGTGGGTCATCTGACATTCCAGTGTAGAAACTTTTTGAGCATTAAAGAAGACAAAGACAAGGATCCAGAAGCTATTCAAGCTGCTGTTAATGCAGGGTTAGAGAAACTAAAAGGTAATGGGAAGAGAGCCAATGAGAGTTCAGATGAGAGTGATGAAGAGGAGAGTGAGAGTTCAGATTCTGATTATGATTCGGAGATTGAGCGGGCTATTGCTCAGAAATATGGAAAGAAGCTGAGTAGTAAATCAAAATCTATAAGAAAGAAGAAAGGTGATGATTCAGATGAAGATGAGTCGGATTATGAGAAGAAAAAAAGGGGTAGGTCAAAGAAGAGAAGTGTTAAGCGGAGTACAAGTGATACAGATGATGAAGAAAGTGGTAGGAAAAAGAGGAAAGAAAAAAGGAGGAGAAAGGACGAGTCATCGGATGAGGATCGGGAACGTCGATCGCATCGGAGGAAGAGTAGGAAGGAGAAAAGGAGAAGAAGGAGTCATAGGTATTCAGATGATTCAGACAGTTCTGAAGACTCAGTTAGAAGGCATAAGAGGAAGAGTAAGAGCAAACGAAGGTCTGAGTCAGATTCAGATGCTAGCAGCTCTGAGGATTCAAGGGTTGGCAGGGACAAAAGAAGGTCTGAGAGGAGGAACAGGAAATAGCCGTGATGATTAAATGGAGCGTTCTTGCTTGGAAAGGTCTTTCACTTTTTCTTTTCTTTTTTTGAAACCAATGTTCTTTTTCTGTAGAATTGCTGAAAGACTTTTTATTTGATCGATACATGCATTTCCTTCTTGAGTGTTGGGTATATTTTATATGTGCCGTAGCATTTGTTCGTTATCTCTATATAACTATGTATGCATGCTATCTTTTTTACATGATTCCTCATACTTTCTTTCTCCCTTGCACCCCATAGCTCAAGGCACCTGTTGTGTTGTGATTGTTATTCGTTGCAACTGAGTGGTTTTCATTTGCATGGAGTAGGTGATACTACTGTGTTTAGAAATCCATGAGATGATTTTCATGGTAATCAATATTAGTATAGTTAAGTTACCGATCTCTTAGATACCAGCAGAAGTCAATTGTCTTGAGTTCTAATTGGCAATCAATTCAGTATACTGAATACCTATGCCCACTTAGTTAAGGTCGCAAAATGGACATGTTGGGTGGTAGGTCAAACCAGTAACTTTTGATGCAGGTCGAATCTGATGAGGTTGGGTTGACTGAAACACTTTTCCTCTCAAAACTTTAAATCATTTTAACCAGTAATTAGCGTCTTGAATATAATTAAAAAATATATTACTTAAATAATAATCTATTTTTTGGATTTAAATAATTTAGCAAATTGTATCCGTAACTTTTCGCTTTGGGCGACATTCTACATGTTTGGCTTGTTCGACCCATTTGGCATGTTTCTTTTGTAGCTTTTTAGAGATAGAATAACCCAAATCAACCTACATAGATCAGAATTGCCAGCTTTACCAATTAGGAAAGATCAATCATCTGACAAGTGCTGGTTTCCAACTCAATCACCCTATATTTTCTTGCATAAAGTCAATGGTGTTGCACATTGATGTATGTAATGGCGCACAATGCCATGGAACACCGTGAAAAATTAATGTTATGTCTGGTGTCTCTTTGGGCTTTACTTATTTTCCCTTAAATGCTTCATGCAACTTTTATCGATCTGATCCGAAAAACTCAGAGCTGTGGATAATTCCACGGATGTTCGATTATAAATGGATTGTATTTTGTCTATCTGTGTTGAAAGCGTCTTGTTTGATCGCTAACACCTGGAGTTTTGCAGGAAGTGGAACCAAGGATTTGAGATTAGTTTCCTAGTGCGAATCGGCATGCTGGTCTGTTTGGTGAAGAGTATTAGTCATTATGGCATGTAAACCTATTACCAATCAACTTTTATGTACTTGTATGAGCTATGTGTTTGTAGAAATTGAACTTGTACGTGGTTATTATGTACCCCAGCAGGCTTGTCTCAGTAAATCTGTGTTTTATTTCAGTATCACTTTTTATGGCAACTGTGTATAGCCTAGAATTGTAGCATTCTGAGGTACTATTTTATTTTCTCATTAGTTTCATAGTCAAGTTGCGTATGTATTTTATCGCCAACTCAGAGTAAGCGTGAGAAGCTTAAGAAGTTAAAGAAGAAGTTTACTTAGGTGGTTAAAAACGTTAAACCTGAAATGTATCATTATAGATTTAACATCTAGTAATAACTTATCATGATAATGGTACAAATTTACGAATACAATTATTTTGTATGCGTTAATCATTCAGTTTGAGAAGTTTCCACCAATTCAACCCATTTGACATTTCATTTATAGCTAAATCTTTGATTTGGAACATTTTATCAGCATCAGATAAAACATTAGAACTTGTTTATCAATCACTCAAAACTTGTCTATTATCGAGTCAATGATGACATTCACGTCATGGCCTGAAATCTTAACATTTAAGGCCAAGTTACAATTTTCGTAAATAAACAAAAAGAACAAAGCACAATAGCAAAACTACATATCTTATGCATAGTAGATCATATGAAATTAAGCAATACAAAAAAGGTTCCATAGCCCTAACAGAGGGAGGAGTGAAAAAGTTGGAGGAATTGACGTTTATGAAATTCAGCAAGCATAAAGATCGCTTGACAATGTATACATACATGTTTATGGTGTTTACTCAAAAGACTAAATCAACTCTATTAAACCGCACAAATGCAGAAACTAACTACCTCAAACGAGGCTGTAAGAAACCATAAGACCGGGAAACAATGGTTTTAGTCTTGAGTAGCAGCCCCTTGGTTAAGTTCAGCAAACCTCAATCCAACACGCATTGAATGCTTCAAAAACTTCTCAGCACATCTCTTCACACATGTCTCCTCTTGTTTATCTAACGTTTTGCGTCTGAATGTGTCCACACAATCCGTAAAGCATCTCTCCACAAGAGTGTTATACATCCTTAGACTGCAATCAACAAGATATAATAACATCATCAGCAAAAGTGATCAGATTTTGGCAAAACAAGAACAAAACCAATCAGATTAATGAGTGTCAATATCACATGATCAACGATAAAACAGCCAGCTCCAACCACACAAACAATTACACCGATACCTTTTAGATTCTGCAAAATTTTCTAAACCTACAGGGATCAAGAAGCAATCCAGTTTGTTTCCTAGAAATACAATAAAAATCCAAAATTTATATCTCTATATCCAGTATTATCATTTATCAGATATAAGCACCGAATCAATGCTTATTAATTCCAATATCAGAGTCAACCTTCTGTTGTTTATAACCTAACTTCTAGTCTAACTAAAAATCACCACTCATCATTAAAGTTCAATTGTTACAACTTAAGCAGTTAGGCTACAAGAAACCCTAATTTCCATATGTCATGTTGCAAATTACCTCCAAAGTTTTTTAATTTGTATAATCATCCTGCTTATTATTATTATATACACATACAATCACTTCGAATATGAAACATGCTGCATTTCAGGAATTGCGTCGTTACAGCAGTTCTAAAAATTAACGATCTTCATCAATAAGCATATAAACATAATTGGCAACAAATGAGTTCATGTAACAAATCAAATAGTATAAATTACAGAATATAAAAAACATACAAAATAATAAATAAATAAAATTAAAACGAATAGAGAACCTGTCACGAACTTGGAGCTGATCGATCATGGTGGCCATGCGAGCTTGATCTTCTGGTTGAAGATTCCCCAGATCTCCGAGCATACTTTTGTCCATTTTCGATTGTTATTATTTTCCGATCCGATTTGTTCTTCTTTCTTTCTGGTGTGTTTGCTGAAATTAGGGTTTTTATTTGTTTTCCGTTTGCAAACTAAGGTTTTAGAATAGGCTCATCACTGGGCTTCTAGTCTTCTACCTAGATCATTAAGCCCACAGTATGTGGGCTTCTACATTGTACAAGCCCATAATTTGGTTTTGTACCATACGAGATTTGGACCTCTAACTTGTTACCTGTCCATTAATGTGTTTGATTTTTTTTTTTTTCTAAAATAACAAGTTATTTTTCTTTGTTGTCCTTCTTGATCATTGTATTATTTTATGTATTACAGTGTCATTTTAAAAATTAATTTTTATATAAGTTTACATCATTATTCGCATGATCCATCAGGAGAGCAAGTAAATTATTGATGATGTAGTCACTTTATTTAATATGATTTTATGACATGGAACCGTATTTTGAAAATGTAAAATATATATAAAAATATTATATATACACATGAAATGACATCTTTTTACATAAGGAAAATCCATTAGATTCGAATGGTGAGTTCAAATTACGTACAAACTTTAACACAAATTGTTTCATTTACGTATATTTTTCTTTATATTAGTCAACTAAGAGACGTCACTTTTTTGTTTCTTGACAAAAAAGTTGGTATGATCCAATAATTTTGTAACTTTTGACCTTTTCTTGATTAATCATGGAAGAACTATCACTTATACTTCTATGGTGTTAATTCGATCACTTTTGATTTCGTGGATTCAAAGCAAAACGTTTACATCAAAAAGATAGTGTACCACGTCTTTCATCTACCAATTGGGCGGGCATCTTCTTTGTAAGTTGTATTTTTGATATTCGAATGGCTTTATTTCTAGTCTTTTGGTGGTAGAAATATATTACATGCATCCGACTCTCAACTCTAATAAGAACCGAATGTATTTTGGTCATTTCAATATATTTAACAGTTAAGATGTTAAATTTAATAGAGGAACTATGGAATGCGCAACAACATTTGTGTTTTTAGACCGTCAACGCAAAGAAATAAAGTACATTGTTGATGCAATATCAACATTTTGTAACAACAACTTGAAGACTTATACAAGCTATTGTCAAGAGGGAGTTTGTTGATGCAAAATCAACATCTTGTGACAACAGTTTGTATAGATTACCTTGCTTCGATTTATTGTGAATTGCCACACTCTGTGAATTGCGAAACTTAGTTCAAGTTTCGCATGTTTCGAAACTCATTCTGAGTTTCGCATGTTGCGAAACTCATTCTGAGTTTCTGAGTTTCGTAATAGCAAAGTTTCGCAGGTCTCTTAGTTTCGCAGGTTTCTTAGTGTCCCAGTACTTTGTATACATATATAGAGTGTTGTGTTTCGGTTTTAATTGAAGATCTTCATTGTAAAATCTTAGAGAGAGGGAGCTTGAGAGAGAGACAAGCTAGTAGGTTATACTTCATTGACAAATAAATAAAAGTTCGTCACTTTTATTTTACGTTTTCGCATTCGGTTGTTCGGTTTACGTTTTATACTCGATTACAATTTTCGCTTGTATTCGAGATTCGATTAGCAGTAGATTATGTAGAATTACATACATGAACTGACGATACAAATGCATATGCATGTAAACCGTAGAAACCAACCATGCAATTAATTTAAAGTATATAAATCCAAACTTTTGATGAATACCCAAACAAGTCAATTCTTTTAATATAATCCAGTTTTACATAAACGGAAAACAGCCATGGAAACCCATTACAAATTTCAAATAACACATATAGGTTCCTTTTTATTTATTACATGAAAACATAACACAAAACACAACTTCTTGTTCGGGTCATGGTTCGATCATATGATCATATGCTTAGCAGTTGCAAGGATCGCACTTGCAGTTTCCTCCGCACTTGCATCCGTTTCCGCTCTCGGCAACAAAGCTGGTCTCGGTTCCCTCGGCGAAGCTGCATATTTACGAATTTAAATCATTTAACGTCACAAAGTTAAATAATTATTTATATGCAATTAGATTATGTGTGGGGCTATTTGATAGTACGTATTAAATTGTACTAGTTTAATTTGGGATAACAAAGTTTCTACTTCTTATTTGCTAATTAAAAAATAATAATACGACTAATAATTAAAAAGATTATCGATTAAGTGATTTTCTCTATTAAATTTATGAAAAGAAAATAAAAATGATTTAAATCCTAGAACCTAAACCCAAAGATATATAATACATAACCATATATGTCACACTCATAGATTATATTGTTTCATTTCTAACATTTAAAATGTGTTAGTATTTTATTTTAAATTGAATCATTAAATAACGATCGTTAATAAATGATCTTTAACCTAGCTGTACCAAAGTATATTTAAGTACTATACTTGGCATGAAAATATCTGAAAGTTCGGGTCCCACATGAGATAAATATGTAAGTTACATTAGAAGAGTAAGGTTCATAAATGGTCAATGCAATTTGTATCATTTACAAAAATCATTTTTTATACTTATTTTTCCACTTTTAAGTCCAATAAGTTTATGTTTTATACGGAATGGTTCCCTTGTACCTAAAATGACTAAAACCATTTGGCGGTTTAGATCCTGACTATTTTCGAGCAAACGTAAACTTATTGGACTGAAAAGGTGAAAAATAATTATAAGAACGGTTGTCATAAATCGGTATAAATCACATGGATCATTTACGAAATTTACTCTAAGTTGGACGTGTGAATTTTCATTCAAAGTATTAAAATTAATATATTTGTCACAAATTTATCGTATGTAACGATACATATGCATTGAAAGTGGTAGAAATACGTACGTCATCCTGGGTGCAACACCATCGACGATGATCATGGTGGCGGTTGATTTCTCAACGTTGCATCTACGAAGAAAAAAAAAAAAAAAACCTTTAGAAAATCAAATTCTATAGAAAACAAAAAATTGAAAAAAAAAAGTAAAAAAAATTAGTTAATTACGAGTTGCAGTTGCAGCTGCTGCCGCATGAGCAGCTTGAGCCACAGTTGCACTTTCCACTTGAGCAAGACATGATTTTGAGGTTTTGAGGTTGTTTTGGAAAGTACTAAAGTTTGTTTGTTTGAATGTTTTGAAGGTGGATGATTTTAATGTGTGATTATTGGGTGTTATTTATAGTGCAGTGGGGAGACGTATGCCGTACACGTGTATGGATATGATAGGTTTTGCGTATGGTTTTCTTTGAGGTGATAAATTATTCCTTATGTCATTTTCATATTGGTTAAAAGTTAAAACCATCACATACGTTTTATAGTGTTAATTTTACAACACAATTAAACCTATTTAGTAGTATATAGATGAAAATTTGTGATTCTATAGTGATATATTTTAAGTTTCAATTAATATTCAGCAGTTAAAAAATATATACTGTTGGAAAACCAACCAAAATAAACATTGTAATCTTTGTGGTCTTCTCAAATCATAAAAATATCTTTAATTGCAATTATGATGTACTTCATACTATAGAATATAAATTTCAGCGAATTGCTTAAATAAAAGCGAAAACGCTAGATAGATGTACTGTATTTTGTCATAAATTCTATTTAAGCTATAAAATTCTTTTTTAGGTATCGAACTTGCAATTTGTTATCTGATTTATTACTTTATTAAGATTACCAACAAGTCAACTTAAAATCGACACTATATGATTCGTGAAATTGTTTAACTTAATGGCTATATTAAAAATAAAACTATGTACATATATATAACTCGTGAATTGATGTGATATTGTAAATTTTGAGTTATACTAAAAACTCCACCACTACTTTCAACTATATACTTTAACTGCTCACTCAGTATTTTTCAAAATTATTTGAGTAATACTAACGATTAAGCATATAGGAGTATGATACTTATAGGTAAGAAATTCCTCAAGAAGCAATGGTTGATGAGATCAAAAGTTAAAATGTTTCTAATTTGATGACAAAATGTAAGTTCGGTACCTTAAATCACAAAAGTAAAAGCTTTGTAATTCAAATAGAAATATATATATGTAAGTTCGGTACCGTAAATCACATATAGGAGTATGATACTTATAGGTAATGATCTTAGTGATCGTCATAACTTGATAATCATATTGATTGATTCTCTTAATACAATCAGAACATTCATATGTAATAATCAGTATTTAGATCTTTAATCAATTAGTTAATCTTTGTTTTTCGTTTTTGTAATAACTAAATGATTGAATTTTTTTATTTTTTTATTTTTTTTTTATAAATATCTACAATCTTTTATTATCTTGTACTTTGTACTTGTTTGGTTCCAAGTTATATGTACTATACAAAAGACACGCAAACGTGTTTATCTCACCAAGTTCATACTTTAAAAATGAATAAACATGTACTTAACATTATTTATTTTAATTTTTAGTTGGCATGAAGCTTGGCTCCTCGTTGACATCCACCTATAAAATTAGCTATTCATTTTTCTATATTATCGTTATGTCTTAAAATGTGTTTAACCATTTATTTTATTAATTCATCATATGAAATAAAAATCATGAATTAATGAAGGTCAAACGACCCTTAACGCCCATCAAAAATCATATATGAGGGCATCAAAATTAAGTAAACTTGAATCGTGAGTATAACATATAACTTATTATTATTGGTGATATTAGCATTTACGATTATCAATAATGAACAATTATATTTATAAAATTGTTGTATCTTACAGTTAAATGTTATCATTATTCACGATTTGACAGTTGCTATACTATGATTATTGCATCAATATGATTCTTATTGACATTACTAAGGGCTGGCATTAACAAATCTCATAAGTTTTAGTTAGAGTTATTAGAAATATATTGCGCGGCCAGGTAAAAAAAACTAAGCTTTATGTTCATTCGATATGTAGTACATAAATTATATTACAATTAGATTTATATGGCAGTACACTACGATATGAGATTTTTAAAAAGAAAAAAAATCACCTTTACCCCTTTTATCAAAAATTAACTAATAAAACAAATACCCTCCCAAAAAAATATATAAGAAATATCGTTGCAAACTCGATGCTCGAGTTGAACCCGTCGGATTGCATGTTCATATGGTCAGGTGCAAGTTGCGATATGTAAAATATTATGTATGTGAAACTAAAATCGTAAAATTTGATCAAAAAATTGAAACTCACGAATATAGGAAGTGACAGTTAAATTCAAAAATAAAAATGCAAATTAATGCGTAAATTTATAATTTTATAAAAAACATCATTAAAAGTTTATTTCTAATTTTTTACAACACTTAAAATACATCTAAAATTAGGGGAACATTAATTTTGGAGGCTTTAGAGATGAAATTTGACTACAAATGGTGGACAAACTGTTTAGACAGTTTGCAAACATGTTCGTCTTGTTCCGACCTTTCCGACTCCTTACGGTTAAAAAGTTATGTTATATGTTTATTAGTTTAAGTTTCAATGATAGTAGTATAAATGATAATTTAATATATATGTCGGGTTATTTTAGTAAAAATTTTAAGTAGATTTTTCAAATATTAATAATATTGTTAAGAGTAAATTGGTAAATTTCATTTTAAAAAAATACCACAAATATATTATTATATATTTAATGAATTAGAATTTAATTTCATGTGTTTATTATTACCTTTAAAGTTTAATAATGATAGCATTAATGAAATATTAACTTTTGTAATTAATTAAATTAAATTATATTTAAGTATTTCAATATTGAATAAGATAATAGAAGATTAAATTAGTCATTTACTAATTTTTTTCATTTAAGACTTCTTAAATGTAATATAAGAATCACTTGATGGTGTCATCAAATATATAATTAACCAATAGGAATGTTTGATTTACTCAAATTGGCTAAAATTAAGGAAAAAATGACATCATAAATTATAATTTAAATATTCACTAAAAATAATATAATTATCTTTTAACAAATACAATAATAATTAATTTAAAATCCATATCTATATCTTAGGGTTTTTTTAAATTAACTTATTTATATTAAATATTTAAAATATACCTAGATGTACTCGGGAACTAATGTGTTCTTTTTATCTTTTTATGAAGTACCTCTTAAATTAAGAGTGTGATTTAATATATATATATATATATATATATATTTATTTATTTATTTTTATCAATAATATAATTGTAAGATTAATAACTTATAGCACATGACATATCGTATACTTTTCAATATTTTATACGGGCTTTTATACTTTCAAAGTTAATATAAAATAACTTCGTGTAACACTCGGGTTTATAGTTGTATTAGAAATATATTTTACCAATCAAAGGTTCGCCTATATTTCTAAATGATCGAAACACATATTAAATAATTATCATACTAAAATTAGTGATCGTGTATACACGAGTTTAAATGTTAATATATGATATAAGAAACACATTTATTTATGATGTCATCAATTCAAATTTTATATAAATCAAATTAATCCCTCATTTCACTTAATTTATAAATAAAACCCCTGAAATATCTCAAAATTTTGATGATAGAATATATATAACAATACTACGGTTCATTTGCAAAAAAAATAGAATTATTTATGTGCTAAGAATTGTTATACTATACAACGGTAACTCTCTTTTTTATTTTTTATTAAAAAAAAAAGAAAAAGAAAAAAAAACTACATATGAAAGAATTGTATTTAGTCTCGTACATTGTCAAGAATAACTATCAAATTAGGTAGCTAGATGTTTAGTACACATATTACTATAAATATTTTAGATTTAAACTTCATGTTTATTATTCGACTCATATAATTTAAAAAAAAAATCAAATACACATTCAGCGGTTCCATGTGAATATGCGGGTTTGAAATCTAGTTTGTTTATATAGTAGTAGATATAGATATAGATATATATGACAATATGTTCATACGCCATCGAGCTAACAACCGATAAAGAAGCTTCTAGATACCAACAAATATATATGAGGTCTAGAGTTTTCATCCAAAGAGTTAGTTGGTCCTATCATTTGGACTTTAAAAGAAACACGGAAGAAGATTTGTATCACAAATTCACAATTCTTTTTTGAAAGCAACTACGAAAACTTGTTGGTTTAAATTGATTTAGAGGTGAGGATGAATTCTAATAGTGATGTGACGAATAAGTAACCAAAGAAAACATAGCAAAATTAGTAACTCGCTATGTTCACAATATCTTTACAGATAAGCCGGCAGTTAGTTTACTATTTTCAGTTAAACTCTATTTTTGTCCAAAATAATAAATATTTTCTTTTTCTATCGATGTATTCATTTTAAGATACCTTAAAATTATATTTTTATATTAAACTTTTTCCTAAAGTATTTTAACCCTTATAACGAATTTCTTTAATACAAAATCCGTTCATTTTGAATGGGATTATAATTTATATTTTGACTCCATTGATAATATTTGTAACAATAGAATTATAAAACTATATCTTCTATTTAATACCCTTTTATTAACTTTAAAATTCATAACCTTCTTTCAAAATTATAAACTTATTATGTGAAAATACATTATAATCACGTAGTTTGCATGTATTATTATTTTTTACATAGAGTAGTATTTTAATCTCTATAATTAATAATTTGTTTAATTAAAAATTAACTTCTTTTACATGGGACTAAAATTAAATTTTGATTATATTGCTAACATATATATATCAATAAAATAATCATATTAACTATAACTTATGTGTTATTTAATCACCTTTTGATTAACTTTCAGATTCATAATCTTATTTGAAAATAATCCTTTTATCTTGTGAAAATAACTTATAATAATATTTTCTTTGAGTGAGATTCAATTGAGTACAACAACTTTTCGTGAGAATGGAGGAACCAAAAAAACGCGTCACCTGTCATAAAACTCACTTTCCCCTACGTTTCTAAAAATTAAATATCTCCTAAACTATGAGTCGAAAAATCATAAGAATTGCATCATAAAAATCAGTGTTTTTTTCTTTTCGATTAGAGATCTCACAAGATATACTTTCGACAACTTTTTTTTGTTTGTTTTTTAGTGGGTTTTGAAAACAACTAACACATGTGATACCAGCGGGTAACACATATGATACCAGCGAGTAACACATGTGATACTAATATTGTACAATTTGTAAAACCCCCAAAAAAAAGTCGTCGGAAGTATACCTTGTGAGATGTCTAATCGAAGAGAAAAAATGATAATTTTTATAATTTTTCAATGAGCCATTCTTGAGATATTTAATTTATAAAAACGTGGAGGAAAGTGAGTTTTGTGACACGTGGCGCATTCATATTGGTTCCTCAATTCTTACATAAACTTTTATTCTTATTTGAAACTCACTCTATTTTCTTTATATTAAACCTTCTTTTTTTAAATTGTAGTAACAGAAGTAGTAGTAGTAGTTATATTTAAAAAGAATTCATCATGTTAAAGAGTTATGAATTGCGATAGTAATAGTAAATTACAATAGGTTAGAAATAGTTACCTTTATCTAAAATTTACTTTAAACAAATGTAGGAGATTAAATAACCGTCAGAACTATCAACAACATGAATATCATGCCCATATATTAATCCATATCTATTTGTTAGAAGTTAGTAATTTAACTTTGAAAAACTACACCTTTATAGTTTATACTTTAACAAGTTACAACCAATCATTTTAAATGTACAAGCCATCAAAGCATATGAATGTTAACATCTCTATCTATATCCATGAAGTGGGTGGGTATAAGGCCAATGAAAGTAAGGTCAATACGATTCTCCAAGCCATGTTATTCTTTCTCAAAGCAAAAGAATGGTCATAGAAGACTCCCATTGCTTTCTTTCTATAAAGCTTCATCCTTTTATCATCCATTTTCAACCTTTAAATTTATTCTTCTTCAACAAAAAAACAAAAAAAGAATGGACTCAAACATCAACTTCAATTATAAAACATTCGATCAAGTTCATTATTTAGGATAAAACACATAGGTGAAGGCGGGATGTTATAATTGAGTTGGTTATATATTGAATCTTAAATCTTATTGGATCAGACTCAGATCTACTCCGACTCGTCCCATTAACATCTCTACTCAGGACATGGGGACAATTTTTTTTCTTTTTATCTTTTTTTCAAAAAGGAAAAACTTCAAGATAGCTTGAATTATATCTATTTTAACCTTTTTATTTATAACTTTTAATTGGAAGATCACATGCAAACAAAACTACTTAGTGATTTTTGTAAATATTTAACCTTTTATGATTATCATTCTAAGTCATGAAGAGAGGCAATTGGTCATGAGCCATCCAACGTTATGACATAGTTAGAAAACAAGAAGCAAAACGAAACTTAAAAGTGTCATCACGAATGATCTCATTTATTTTATCTATATGCTAAATGTCTCAAAAAGAAATATTCAAATATAATTACTTTAAGTGTAATTTGGGCCCTAAAGGAGTATCTCTCTTGTTTTTATCTATTTATCCAGAGTAAAATTATCGACATATTTATTAACGTTTGTGTCTTGGAGGTTACAATATTGTCCTAAAAATTGACATGTACAATATAGTAGCATGAAGACTTTTGTTTTTTTGGCCTAAATACCTGATTCTTTGTGTTGGATAAAACCTCCAAAACACAAAGCAAACGCGAATTAACAATAAGGAAGAAGAATTAAATCGACAATAAGAATAAAAATTAAATTGACACAAAAACACACATGTGTTATACCCTCAAACGCCTACATTTTTTATTAATCAAGATTCACGAATGAATACAAAGAAAAATGATTATGACTCACATCCTAATCTCTATTTATAGAGATGAGAGGGTATCAATTATTTGTGCAACACGTAATCCTAATCTTACTCCTGATCCAACATATCTTAATCAAGTACACATATTACACCCTTAAAGTTTGTTAATATTCCTTAACACTTTGCTACTAGATAGTTAGTTAAACCTTCATATAAACTATTGAATAATACTGTTTTTTTAATATAGTAGATCTTTTAGAAGACGTTGTTGCGATTATTGATATCTCGATAATAGACCAAATGACTTGATCCTTAAGCTGGTTTTTATGATAATTTAGGTAGTATGATCTTAATTTTTTTTTTCCTTGTAACAATCATGCGAGCTACAAAAACATGTGTCCGAGGCCTTTGGGATGTTTTTATATCCTTGGAATGATTGATCACGCCATAGTAGAGGTTAAAATTTTTCAATTGGTGAGTAGACGAGATTGCGATATGATCTATTGATTTAATGAAATTGTCCCCATTCATTTGATAACTGATAACAACCTAGTAATTTTTTTCTTCTTATAACAGTCGATGATAAATGATGATGTACCATATATTTGAGCTCCCAACTTAATCAGACACATGAACTTAAATGTTGGGTCTGCCCCCACCTCTTTTATGAGAGGGAAACCCAAGCTAAACCCTAACAACCAACATCACATACACATGAGATCCATAGAGGTAGCCTCCATGCTCTCATCTTCTCTCTTGAGAGTATCCTCACTCTCACCATAGAACTCTAATCTCCATAGATGGATATTCATCCGTATTCATCCTTTCCGATCATTATCACCCTCCTTGACTAAGGTTTAGGATTATAACAGATTGTAGTGTAAAGATTGAATCTTCCTCGTCATCCAATGGACACAAACAACTTTATGATTGATCAATAAAACAAATCATACTTTTTTTTCTATTCGAAAGAAAGCGATATTTAAACTGTAACCTTGTAAAGGAAGCTAAGATCCATTTATATCCTTCCAAAAGCCCCAAATAATTGATCGTTATTTTCACCCGCATTGGTCTCCTATAGCCCACTTACTTTTTATAGTGTTGGGTTGCAAAAGCCTTTTACTATATGGGTCTACACAAGTTATGACCCATATTCAATTTTCGAAAGTTGTATATTTGTATCTTTTTTTTACTATAAGTCGGAACATTTTTTCATTTCATACCCATTTCCTGATCTTGTATATAGTTGATGTTTCGTATTACGAATTATTATATATATATATATATACTAGTGTTATTATCCGTGCGATGCACGATAACATAAAATACATATTCTTATAAATATATGATTAGACATGAAATTTCAAGTAATTAAGGGTTTTATGAACAATTGAATTCCATTAAGACAATAATTTTGTGCGTACAAAATCCATATATGAACATTAACCCATTAATCAACTCAATAACGACTATTTTCGGTTTATCCTTACTATATTTTTGGTTTTGAACATCATAATTCACTTAGTATACACATAAACCCAAACATACAGTAGGGGTAACATTGTACAATTTACGACTGCATTAAACATTAGCCAAGTTATTTGTATATTCCCTTGTAGCCCCGTAGGTGCCCGTAACAAACAAATCAATGTAATTTGAGAGCCTTAATGATTATGATAAAGCTAACTCAACCCATCTAAACTCATACAAATAAGTGGTTGCATATACAAGACAAGGGTAGCAATGTGTTACTATGTAATATAATATAAGTATTTATGAATTACGGAGTAATAATTAAAAAGGTATCATTTACTTACTGGAGTTTGCCCAAATATAGCTTGAGAAAATAGTGTATGAATCTACAAGAAAACAACAAAAGAAAATGGCATTGGTTATAAGTAACAATTTTTTAATAAAAATGACTATAATAAATCTTTAAGAAACTTAACATTATTGGAGATAAAATTGAAAAGGGCTTAACAAAAGATGATAGAAGCATAAAATAGATTATGCTACATAACATAACATAAACAAATAAAATTGGAATGGAATAGGGGAACAATGAAATTCAAGATCAAATTATTAAAGGGAAATTAGAAACTAACCATTGAATGGAAGCCGTATTCACTAAATGCTTGCTTTGCGTCTCTATTTTTCATGAAACTATAAAAGTTTAAGTTTAATCTAACGTACCATGGTAAAAAAGGAGTATATTAGCAAATTTATGTAAATTGTATTAGCCTTGTTATTATTAATGCATATTAATTTTAATGATTTACAATGTTGTAATTGATGTAGTTTAATATATTTCAGAAACTCATTGAGTAGGCATATCAAGAGACGTGTGATGAGATGGCATATTAAAACATCAAAATATATTACACTCAGAACACATGAATTCAAGCTGACTTGACAATATCAAATGGTTACCACATAGATCGGGACGAAACTTAACTAATATACAGGGAAGATATATATAATATGAAAATAAAGGTTAAATATGACTATTTTAGTGCTTAACTTATAGAAGTTGTAACTGTTATGGGTATGAACTAAATTCGAAAGAAAAATTTTCATATTGGGTGTCTAGTCGTCTAGATATACAAAAGGTAATATTCAAATGACGTAATTACTAGTCGTTGACCATGGCGATTAGCAATATTAAATATATGTGATTGACGGTTAAACTCGTAAAACATATATAAAATAGCAACGTGTGGATGATATGATATTCAAAAGACACCGTTGTAAACCTTTTGTGTGATATAACATGCGTTTGACTTTAATAAAATTTAATTTTATATGGAATTAAATGTTAGAATTTAATATTTCACAAAGTCACAAACGTACATAAAATTAATGTGGCTATTATCTTAATTAGTTAGCGTTTGTTTTAAATTTATTGAATGATAATCAGTTTTAACAGTGTGATTAGACTTATATCTCGTGATGCTAATTTATAGAATACATGTTATGAAAACTAGTTATATGTAGTTATTTAAGAGAATGTTTAAAGATGCTACAAACAAAACTTATGTATTAAGACATAACTTATATTTAAAATGTAATAACTTACGTCTTAATAATTTCAGTTAAAAAAATATGAATTTTCATATTATGTAATGACTTTGGTCAAAACTAACATTCATGTAAATGGTAAAATCCATAATTTTTAGTTATTCAATTGATTTATTCGACTGATAAAATAAACTAGAATTGTTTATTGACATATTCAAAATATGAATTGATACTGGAGCTAGAAAATTCAAATGGAGGGGCCACATTTATTTTTTATAGTTTTGTGAGGGTGAAATTTTTAAAATGTCTTTAATATCTTTAAAAAAATAATTTTTTAAGTAATTTGAAATTTCTTGTAGAGACGACTGACTATGATGCCCTCATCCTATCTCCGCCCTTGATAGACACATTATCAATTCATAACTTAACCATAAAAAATGAATATGTCCAGTTATTTAAGTTAGATGTCAAACATATCAAAACGACACTATTTTGGTTAAATTCTATTGAAATAAATTTTAAATCATGGTCTTCTTTAACATATTTACGTGGCTTACCTAGATTTCGAAACAAAAAGACTAAAATCAAACGTAATTTTTTTAAGTTTTTTGACATTAGGAATAAGTGGCAATAGAATAGTCATACGTCGAAAGTTGACCATGAATTTTATCATTATCATTAAAAGTCCAACCTCTTGTTCTTGATCCAACGGTCATCATGGCACACTTTTACACGCTAATTAAACAACTCATTGATTTTTTGTTTGACATTTTCATCAAAATATCATTCACACATCACATCCTTCGCGAGTGTTCCACACACACACACTCTATCAACACGCACTCATCATGAAAAATACAAATCCATATTTGCATCATTTTGTTATGGCCAAAATTTATTTCATTTGTATTCTAGATTACTAAAAGCTCCAATAAAGCTAAATTATAGAATAGCTATAAAGATATTGTTAGCAATATTATTATATAATAGGATTTTACATTGATTAGTTATTAAATACTTGATGCTTTAATACTTGTAACTTGTTCACTTTGATAATTATTAATGTAAGATGGTTATGGTATAAATAAGTCTATTAACCCTAATCATCATATAAATTTTTTGGAAAATTATTCTCCTGTACGTTCTTAACTATTACAGCCGTTATCATTTTTCAAAAAAAAAAAAAAGGTTCCATCTCTGTGTTTTAACTAAGATTCATCAATAACTCAATTAGATCGATTTCAGATATCAACACGATTGGTAATTTTTGTTACATAAAGTTAGAGTTTTCACAGTCTAGTTCGAATTAGCTTTGGTCAAAATCGAATTATATTCAAATACTTAGTACTTTGGTTTTTTAATAATCAAAACATTCAATTTTGGTGTTACCATGGTTTAGTTTTTCCAGTTTCAATTCGTTTTTTTATCGATTACTTTGATTTATAACTATTTTTCACGTTGTGACTCAATTAAATGTTGTATAAGGACAATCAACTCCAAGACAAAATCAACAGATAAATTAGAAAACAAATGAGGATTGAAATCTAAATAATACTCAAGCATGTTGGACTTCACAGACAATGAGATGCATATTATAACAACACATGTAAAATTATGTAAAACTATAAGCGGTAGCAAATTTAGGATCGATGGTGATTGATATTTCATTTCTTTAAACCAGTAGCACTTACGAAAAACAAGCTTATTTAAAAAATTTGTTACCCTAGGCAAGATAAATACTCTGATTTCATAACAAAACGATTTCATAACCTCCATGCATTTGTTATTATACATAGTATAAAAATATCTTGTCGATGTAAATAGGTGGTAATAAAAAATTCATTTAGATATTTATAAATATGGAATAAAGAGATACTCCCTCCATCCCACTCAAAGTATCCACATTATTATTTTGGGTTGTCTCAAATAAGTGTCCACTTTCATGTTTCAATCAAATGAAAAAAAAATTAGTGGATAGATATGTTATTTGATTGGTAAAAAATATAGTTAGTGGAGAATCTTAAAACTGTGTGCAAAGTTAAAGTGGACATTTTGACTGGGACGGAGAGTATATTATTTTTCTACTACATCATCATCAAGATACACCTTAGAGAGACAGTGACTGGCACGCGCCGTCCATGCAAGTGGTAACGTATAACCTTGATTCCAAAACTTTAACTCACTTTGAGTTAAGCCAAACCTATCCCCTTCCATTTGTCAACTATCTTTTTAGTATTATTTTGAAAAGAAACAAAAAGTCAACTTTCATCTTTCAAAACAGCAATGAATGTAAATAGAATTAGATTTAAAAAATATAAAATTCAATTACATTTTAGTATATCATAACATATTATTAAAATATTAAAGAATTAAATAAAAAGTAAATGCCTTAAAAGCTTCTTGTTTATCATTTCAAATATCTCCGCCCCAAAAAGTCAACCCTTTTGTTCTCTATCTCTCTTATCAATTCCTACTAAAATTACAAAATTCAATCAGAATTTGAATCCTTGAATTACAAAAAGTTTTGTACTTTCTTCATCTATGGGAAATGGGGTTGGGAAATTGACAATTTGCTTCACCGGAAACGACGTAATTCACCGGAAAAAGCAAATTCCGGCTGTAATTTCCGACCCATTAGATGATTTGGGTCATTCTTTTTGTTATGTTAGACCCGATCAATCTTACATATCATCATCATCCAAAGTTCATTCCGCCGATGAAACAACAACTTTCCGATCAATCTCCGGCGCCGCCGTCTCCGCCAACACCGCCACCCCACTTTCAACATCCCTTCAAGATTTCTATTCATATAACACAATTGATAATAAAGCTTCAGCTTTTGAAAGCTCAACATCATTTGCGTCAATCCCACTTCAACCTTTACCTCGAAATAGTATGAATTCGGGTCCTTTGTTATATTCGGGTCAAATCCCTTATTCGGGTCCAATTGAAAGAGGATTCCTTTCTGGCCCGATTGAACGTGGGTTTCAATCGGGTCCTCTTTTTTCTGAAAAGGGTGTTCAAGAACAGTTTCAAAGAAGCTTTTCACAAGTGGGTTATGGTTATAAATCAAGATCAAGAAAAGGGTCTTTGATTAGGGTTTTACAAAGGGTGATTTCAAGAACTTTTATTTCACATGGTCATAATTCAATTGTTACCCCTGTGATTAAAAGTGTTGGCTCTTTGAATTCTGTTGAGAAAAACAATGAATTGACAATTAGTAGTGCTAATTTGAGTAGTGAAAGTAGTTTTCTTGATGATGATGATGAGGGCTTTAGTCAAAGTCAAAGTCAAAATCTTGAATGGGCTCAAGGGAAAGCTGGTGAAGATAGAGTACATGTTGTGGTTTCTGAAGAACATGGGTGGGTTTTTGTTGGGATTTATGATGGATTTAATGGTCCCGATGCTCCTGATTTTTTGTTGTCAAATTTGTACCAGTTTGTGCATAAAGAACTTAAAGGTTTGTTGTGGGATGATGATAATAATAAACTGGATTCATCAAAATCGAATTCGAGTTCCTCAGTTCAATCTTTGGAAGCTGTTGATGATCATTGTGAAAGAAATCGGTTTCAGAAATCTAATGATTCACAAGAAAGTTACCCATCTGGAACTCAGGATTTTAAGAATTTAAGGAGGAAAAAGAGCAAGAATTCAAAGGTTGGGCATCGTGTATCCGAGAATCAAAGATGGTGGAAATGTGAATTTGATCGTGAAAGATTAGAATTGGATCGAAGACTAAAAGAGTATTCGAATTCAAACGGGCCCGATTCGAATAATCATTCGGAGGTTTTGAAAGCATTGTCTCGTGGGTTGAAAAAAGCAGAAGAGTCCTTTTTAGATATTGCAGACCAAATGCTGGATGAGAATCCTGAATTAGCTTTAATGGGTTCTTGTGTTCTTGTTATGTTAATGAAAGGGGAAGATGTTTATGTGATGAATGTAGGTGATAGTCGTGCGGTTTTAGCTCAAAAGCCCGAGCCTGATCTATGGAGGCAAGATCTTGAAAGGATAAATGAAGAAACTTTATATGATCTTGAGGTTTCAGATCTTGATAATGGCAGTACAAACCCGAGCTTAACTGCCTGTCAACTTAGCATTGATCATAGCACCTCAATTGAAGAGGTAAAAGAAACAATGCAACCTAAGTCATTATTCATATATATTCAAATGTTGCCATGTTCTCACAATTCATATAATGCTTGATTTTCTGCAGGAAGTTCAAAGAATTAAAAATGAACACTCAGATGATCCTTGTGCTGTGATGAATGATCGTGTTAAAGGCTCATTAAAGGTTACTCGAGCTTTTGGTGCAGGTTTTCTCAAGCAGGTGATCACTTGCATGATTTGCATTAGAGTTTAGAAGACTGGTTTTCCTATCCAAAATACTAGAACACAATTTCAGTTTGATTACATAAACGGGTCGATTTGGGTCATATGTTCAAAACATCAGGTTATTTACATAAAAAATTCAATAACTTTGGATTAAAAGTGCTTCAGGTCGAACCAAACTGGACCCATGATCTGAAAAAATTACTTTTTCTGACCCTTTACTCAACCCGTCTGACCTGCCCATTTTGACACCTCTACATAATACCATTTAAATGCATAAATATGTTTAACTGTTTATTATACAATACATGTTTCTTGTAATGGCAGTTAAATGTATCTATTATAATGAAAAATCTTAATATTTTTTCTTTTTGCAGCCTAAATGGAACAATGCACTACTTGAAATGTTTAGGATTGACTATCTTGGAACTTCACCATACATAAATTGTGTCCCCTATCTTCACCATCACAAGTTAGGCCCGAGAGACCGATTCTTGATACTGTCCTCAGACGGGTTATATCAATACTTCACTAATGAGGAGGCGGTTTCTGAAGTTGAACTCTTTATTCAATGGTCTCCCGAAGGCGACCCTGCTCAGCATTTAGTTGAGGAGGTTCTTTTTCGTGCAGCAAAGAAAGCAGGTACTAGTTAAAACCGTTCAAAAACAGTTCATAATTTTATAAAAACTGAAAATCATGTAATGACATGATATTTTATTTATATTTTTAGGTATGGATTTTCATGAGTTGTTGGAAATACCACAAGGGGATCGTAGGCGTTACCATGATGATGTTTCGATTATTGTCATATCACTCGAAGGAAGGATATGGAGGTCGTGTGTGTAAGTAAACGGTATAAAAACAACGAGAACTTCATTATATATACAGAGGAAAATTCAGATCCGTGCTCGATTTTTTGATCTTTTCTTTTCATTAATTTTAAGAAAAACAAGTTTAGTTGTGATGGTGTAAAAACTTTGCCCCATGTTGATTAATACAAATATTTCATACAAACAAATGATTTTACTTTTGATATAGATGACATTTTTAGTTCGAAATAGCTCCTGTTTTACTTATCAAGTTCTACTGTACCAAATAATGATGATTATTACTTTACTAGATGTGCCGATGAACAAGTACAGCTCTTTCTTCAAATTTGGTTTAGTCAAAATGTACATATAGAAGAAAAGTCAAGGATTTTAAATATGATTTATGACTTTGATACTAAAAAGTCAGACTTTTTGAAGTCTTTACTTTAAAAGAGCACATTTTACACATAAATTGGTTCAATGTGGGTTCATTAACAAAAGTTTGCTAGCTTTCCATCTACAAATGATCAATGCTAGTTAAGTCTTTTTCGGTGTTTTAGTGTAACTAGTTTGACTAAATTGCGACGAACCAGTGAACGAGACATTGGTTTATATAACTTCACGAATTCGTTCAAAATTTCGTGTGGGGTACGATCATAATCACACGTCGTTTTTCTTTATCGTCATCTTTCTTCCAACTTCCAACCGAATTATGGGATTTTAAGGAGGGATATTAAATGCAAAATGTAGTTGAGAGTTATTGTTTTGAACCAACATTTTCAGGTACTCATTGGTGCAATCAAATGCAGTTCCCTACTAGTGTTGGTGTCACATTTCAAACCACAAAAATTTCATTTTCATGACTCTGAAACACGACCAATTTAGTGCGTAGATGAAACTTCTACTCTCGTTTCAAGAATCTGAAAGTTACGACTTTCAGACATTAAAACGAGAGTACAATTAAATAACTTTGAGCATATCTCGATTCCTGGTTCTCATCCTTTCAATTCTTATCCAAGTCCACAAAAACTACAATGAATAAGAACAGACTGAATTACAAGTTTACTTATCTTTTTATGAAACAGTAAATAACAATTAAAAGAATATAATAATTGATTATTATTAGCTTAAAAAATGATATTTCTGCAATCTCTATGATAAATTAGGTTTCAACTATGAATCTCTGAGTAATATTATTTCATCTGAGCTTAATACCCTTACAAATTCATATCATCAAATGAAAGTGAAATTTGAATTTTTGAAATGTTTTAGTCAACCAAGGTTGTGAAATATAAAAATGCACGTGGGAGATGTTATCATAAGGTGACGGAAAAAAAAATTATTACGTGATAATGCAGTTAACTTGAGTATGATCTCTATAATGTGTATCTAACTTCATTTTAGTTTATCGTGTGTATCAAATTTTCACTTTTGATCTTTGTGTTTATCCAATGACTTATTTGATAATGTGACAACCGTATAATTTACCACATCATCACACACGTCATTGATACGTAATCAAAAACGGGTGGCACGTCAGTCGAATATACAAAATAGACGAAAATTGAAAGTTTAAATAGACCAAAATGAAGCTAAATGCATTCCCACACACCAATCCTGAAAAAAAAAAAAAAAAAGGAAAATCCAAAGTAAAGTCAATTAAAATATGATGTCCAATTTGTAATTTTTAGAACTTGGGGTTCAATTTTCATTAAATGTTAAATGTTAAGTCGTTGGGTTTTTAGTCAAATTTGTGCCATATTTCTCTTTCAATTTTGCGAGGACATGGTCCCCAATTTTTGAATGTCATAATTATATTATGTTAATGAACCTATTCATAATAGTAGGTAAACTATTACAATATTGAAGGGTATGGTCAAAAGTCAAAACAAGACCAAAAGCATAAAGAATTAGGCGTGTTTTATTTGCATTTATTTTAAATTTGTTTATTAAAATACATTTCTTGCTAAGTAATCATAATGTTGGGACAATTATTAAAGTTTTAAGACGTAGATAGATGCATCTGCACTATAACAATCTTGATGACTCTAAATATCGATTGAAGTACAATAATCTATAAATATTCGAATTTTATAATGAAAGTTTTCAAAAGATAGCGTTAACAAAAACTCGTAATAGTATTGGCCCACTATTTACTCTGAAACACATGAAATGTTACGGGAATGACATCTAATTACATACTTATAATACGTACGTTAGTTGACAAAAAGATAAGGCGTGTATGAAAGAGATAAAACGGTAAATGCCCGAGTTGCCTAACATGCCATATGCATGAGGCTTGAACTTTAGTCATCGTTTGTCATGTCTAAAGACTAGATTTCAAGCACGGCGGGGCTGTTAAATGTGTATTTGATTTTTTTAAGTATTAAAATGATATATATAATAAAGTTCTAACATTTTATATAATCAAATCATAAAAATGAAGTTTAAATCTAAAATATTTATAGTAGTATGTGTACCAAACATCTAACTATCTAATTTGATAGTTATTCTTGAGAATGTAGAAGACTAAATACAATCCCTACCTGTGGAATTTTTTTTTTTTTAAGAGAGTTAGAGGTTGTTTAGTGTAAGAATCATTAACACACAAATATTTCTAAATTTTTGCATATGACCCGTAGTATTGTTATTTATATTCTATCATCAAATTTGAGATATTTTAGGGGTTTTATTTATAAATTAAGTGAAAATGAGGGACTAAATTGATTTATTAAAAATTAGATAATTGATGAAATCGTAAAAGTGTTTCTTATATTATATTTAAGAAGATGCGTCTAATCATTTAATAAATAAAACATGAACTTAATTATTATTTGTCAATTTTTCCCTAATTACCTTATCATGTGTACTGATCAAATCTTTATTCTTATATTTTAGACGTATGAAACATTTTACTTAGTACAAAAGTAGTAATATAGTGTATATATATGTGTTGATGCTCTAAGGATATTTTTCAAAGTGTAAACTTTTATCAATGGGTTGGTTATTGGTTGGATGTAATATTGGGCCTAATAGGTTCACTACAAAATTGCGAGCCCGTTAATTTTGGGTTTTCGTAATCTAATCATGGGCTTTAATAACTGGGCTACACGGAAGCTAATTAAGGTTAAGAATTTGGGCTTATAAGAGATCATTTAGGATACTTGTACTGTACAGTGTACACACGCTGACACGCACAATTAAACTTTACGATAAATTATTTACGTAGTACTCCGTATTATTTATTTATTTATTATTTACATATACTAAATCAGTAATGCCCCAAATCCATTTTTTTCTCATATTCTCATATAAAAATAAAAAATAAAAAATTAAATTAATAATGGATTCTAAACATAAAAATGGACGATTCACAAAAACAAATCATGTAATTGGATAAATAGGGGACCTAAAGAAGTTTGAAAAAACTCAGATACTTTTATTAAAATAATAATAAAATTTGACATATGTAGGAGTTACATATTGTATAGAAAAGTTGTATAATTAGCGTTTATCTTTTCGCATAACTTTTTTTTTGCCTTAAGATAATTATTATACTTATTTTTTTTCTAAATTATCCCGCCACTATTCTAAAAGATATACTCGTAGGAAATCTCTATATATCCTTTTATCTATTATACACATACAAAAAACAAAATAAAAAAGAATATGTTTTCTTGTTCTTTCGTGATTGAGTCCTCGTCAAATCATCAGTACTTGTGACATGGATGCATCAAACTCCGGTAATGATCATAAAGAAGAACGTCCCCATTTATCGTCACCACCAAAAACCGATTCTCAAGATCACTTGGAACATAAAAACATGACATTATCACAAGTAGGTTTGACGATAAATACTAAATCGTCCATTGGTGTTAAGGGCATTAATGTTGAAACGATGAGCCAAAAACTCCTAAGGGTAAGGAATATAAGATAGCAAGACCAACAACATGTCCACCAGCTCCAAGAAAAAACTTGGAGGAAGACAGAATCGTATATTTATTTTTTGATGGTGTTAGCAGCCGTTGGATAGAACGTTCGTATTCATACCAAGAAGTTGAAGTCGTCGAGAATTATGAACTTTGATGTCATAGCAATCACCAACTGAATTTGTTGTGTGGTATATGGTATTACCACTAGTCTTTTTTACTTCAATAACTATACGGATCGTCAATGGGGTTTATCTACACACCCTGATCTTTTTAATAAACTGCGTTAGTTAGATCCGTTAAGTTATGACACATTACATGTAGACGAAAGCAGATTATTTATTTCTGTGTAGTAGTATCAAAGATAAATGAGATGACACTTTGTCTCTTTTCACTTGCATTTTACCATATTCAATCAATCTAAATTACAAGACCTAAAGTAGCATCACTCTCTGATTCCAATGTGTGTGTTTTGTGTTTTTCTGTATGTTTCTTCCTCCTTTTGACTTGACTGATTTCACCACACATCAATGGATGCTATTTCAGTCTTGCAATACTAAACAAAACACTATCATTAATCACTTTTGTATGTTTTGTCTCTTTACAATAAGGTGTGTTTTTGAGTGTGTGTTTTTTCAGCTTTATTCACCAACACTCTAACAAAAGTGACACTTTAAAGTTGATCATGATGAACAGATGATGGAGATGTGCCTATGCTCATATGCCTGTCCCTTTTCCTTTCCTTAATAAATGGGTAATTTTGTATCCAACTTTTTTATTGCATTGCTAGGATAATCATGTTCAAAAGTTTAAGATTTTTTTTTAAATATAGCATCAAATGAGGCCATGTAACTTCCAATTTGGTGGCACTTACACCAAATTCATCAAGAATGACAAATTTACTCTAGGCTCAAATTTAAAATCTTGCCGGATGTAGCTTTGTATATATGACTACTTAGATTGATCGATACAGTTTTTCTGTATTAATCTTATAAGCTGAACTTGACACATGTGAGTCACAATAGGGGTGTAATCGAGTCGAGTCAAGTCGATACACTATCAAGCTCGAGCTCGACTCAATTAGAAAAATTCGATTGTTACTATTACAAGATATTATTAAATAATTTATAATCAGTATTAATCAACTCGATACTTTCAAGCGTAACTCGACTCGATGTTTATTTAGTAATACGATAAATATATTAGTATACATATAAATGAAGGTTAAAATGTAATATACTCCAAACTCGATTAGGCTCGCAAGCCTCTCGAGCCGACTTGAAACTCTACTTGAGTAGCTTGAGCTTGACTCGATTTGTACCGAGTCGATCTTGAATATTTCTCGAGTTGATCCCGAGTAGCTTATGAGTTGTGTCGTCTCATTTACACTCCTAAGTACACATTGTTGGATCAACTTTCAGACCATGTAAGTAGACATATCTATCATTTAGTATTACAAATTGAGATCAGATGCATATATCACATGAGTCATGAAAACCCAACGACCCCATAGGCTTTATCGTGACTTATACCTAAAATTATCAATCTTTTCTTTCATTAAGAAAACCAAATAGATTTTATAGAACAAAGCTGCTTAAGTACACCTATATAAACCATTAATGATATGACCCAACTTTCAATTTTGTGTCCATTATATTGATTTTTATTAAATTAATATAAGGTGGAAATACTTCTAATTATTATTTGAGAAAGAGAAACGATTTTTCCAAAAACGAATCTTCTGAGTACCATATGATTGTGACATGTCCTATTCACTAATTCCTTTTATTTTCTTGTAGTTGGAAGGACTAGTAGAAATAAATTTTAAGATAAATATATTTTAATATTGCCACATGTAACTTGTATATAATTAAAATTGAAATGTATATATTGTTAATTGAATTGCATACATAATCACCCAATAGACATGATCACATGAGTCATGACAAACCAACAACTACACAAGCTTCTTTTTGTGACTTATACCTGAAATTTTCAGTTATTCTCTTTAAAGTAGAATAAAGAAAACAACCAAGTTTTTTACATTATACAGTGCTACACTCCATGCTCAATCAAGCAACAACATTACAAAAGGTGGGTCCAATTTACCACACACCATTTTATACTTTTGAGGTGGCCAAGGCAAACTCTTTCCCAAAACTCAATGTACAACTCTTGTTGCATGGGGTACAAGCTTTGAGATTTGTGATCAGAGAAAAAGGGTACCTAAAATATATTTAGGAACAAACTTTAGGAATGTAGAAGACCCTTGATGATTTTCTAACCTTCAAAATGGTAAAAGAAAGAATACTTTTTTTTTCCTTTTCTAAAGAGGCATATGCTGCTTCTTGAAGGTGAAGTAAAACATAAAAAGATTACAATAAAAAAAAAAATAATACCCACCATCCCAAATGTGCAAAAAATCCCATTTTTCTTTGCTTATTCTTATGGAGATCTTCATTCTTCATAAAGAGTAAAAAGAAGACAATTTTCCACATATAACAAACTGGGACCCAGACTTTCTTCAGCCAATCCTCGTGTGCCACATGTTAAAAACGTCTTATTTTTTACTACATTATGGTTTGTCGATGCATTCGTTGTCCGCAGAGATCCTCCCCGAGCCACGACCCACCATTTTCCCGAACGAGGGTACACCCGATAGACCCTTGAAGCTGCTGCTTCCCTCACTAAAGTTTCTAGCTTTTCTCAATTTTGGTAGTTTTGTTGAGGAATACTGGTTAACCTCATTGTCAGCAGCGTTGACTTTGACTTTCGCAACCACCAATTGCGCAATGTTGCTTCGGCAAAACGGGCAGACCGGTGCTGTAAGTGATGAGGTTGTAGGATTGGGCTTGTTGTGGCAGCACAAGGCTAAGGTGCATTGAGCACACATTTGGTGGCCGCAATCTTGGACCTCAATTGTGCAAACTTGGTCAAAACATATACAACATAATTCCGTTTCACTTGTCTGCATACAAATTGTAAACCATTGTGATTTAAGCGAAAACCCTATATGTATAAAAAAATGTATCTTTCTCAATCATCAATTGCAAAGTTGCATCGAGTCAACAAAGATATCTAAAACTTCAGTCAAAAGTCATCAACTTTGAACATTTCAAAACCAACCTTTTTACCTAGTGTTATGTAGTCCACTAGTCCCATGTTCTTGACTTCATAAACATATATTATAGGCAGAAGAATAACATAACAGATATAAATTAAAATATATCAATATTAAATTACCTCGGAGATATTATCATCAGTTGTTCCGGTATCCGAATGTGATGGAGATTGTAGCGAATAACATGTACCCTTTAATATTGTTTTCTCCCTCTCCCTATTAGCTTCCATCAGAGCTTGCTCCAACAAAGCTTTTGCATCTTGATTAAGCTCACTAATAAATTTTAATGGTGATGGCCACACCAAAGGCTCTGCAGACGACGGGTTTAATAAAGCTGCACAACCGTCGTTCTTATGCTTTATAGCAACCAAATATGGAATTCTTCTGCATTTATTTACAAAGAAGCAAAAATAAGAGGAAACCAAGCCACAAATTCATCTTGGGGTGCAAAATTTGGATCGGATCCAAGATTTTCGACTACAATATCCAAAATATTGTTTTCAAGATGATGCATTGGAATGACAAATGTTATATTTTTAACAATACAAAAAGTTCTATGATATGCACATGGGCTTCCGTCTAGGTTTGTGCACGATAAAAAAGACCAATCTAGATGCATTGCACTAATCAAGAAAACGATGTTTCACCACACTAGGTACATAAAGATTGGTGTAATTTGTATATGGAAATAGATTGTACCCAGATGCATCTCTTTGAAGTCGATCTGCACCCCACGCCAATAATTCTCGGATGCAATCCATTGAACCCCCTCTTGCAGCCAAATGAAGCGGTGTACTACCCGGGAAGCTGTAAATGATGACGAATAGAAACCAAATATAAACACAGACACGGTATACTAGAGGTGGCAAAATGGGCGGGTGGGAACAGGCCAAAGTAGTCATACAAATAATTAATTAATGTTTTAGATATGATTATAAACCATAGTATTACAATATTAGCTAATATCTTTTGAATACAGTGATTGAAGAGTTTATTTGTAAGCATACTTGATACACTTTGGGTTTTGATCATTCAACTCTCTCTCTTTCTTACCTATATTTAGTCATTTAGCCCATTTGACCCGTTCAAAATAAATCACGACCCAAATCAACAAATTTGTTATTAAATGGATGGAAATTGCCACTTCCACATAATACAAATATATGATAGAAATATCTGCCATAAATTCGTACCCGTAGCCACCAGTTGAGGCACAAACAAGAGCTCCACTATCTAGAAGCAAATGAACACATTGTGACCGTCTTTGACGGGCCGCTAAATGCAAAGGTGTTGCCCCTTTACTATCTCTAATATTCACAAATCTTGAAAATCCCCTGACAACCCCAATTCAATTAACAAAATTTAATCTTGATTCATAAAGAAATATCATATTTTCAATAATTGAATCTGATAAACTTAAAAGAAACTTACCAAGAAGCAGCAACATGAGAGGTCCGGGCAGTATTAAGAATTGTTTCCACACAATCAGAATGACCATAATAAGCAGCATAGTGCAAGCAAGTTCTTCCATGTAATGAATCAAACATCAAAATCTATAAAATTTCAAACAATATAATCAGCAATTCAGCTTCAACCCAAAAAAATAAAAATTGAAAACTTAAAAAATTAAAAAGCAAATCTTGAAAATGTGCAAAAGTTAAAGAATTTGTCTTTACATTAGCCTCAGCTTCAATAAGCTTTTCAACACAATTAATCTTCCCATGCATTGCAGCTAACATCAATGGAGTCTAAACCAAACAACACCCAAATAGTCAAATGAAACACAATCAGTCAAAGAGTCAAACAATTAAATGGGCTACAATAAAGTTTTCAACTTTTCATTAATCACTAAATTACCACATTTTATGCTAAATCACACCTGTTTATGACGATTCAGCGAATCAGGATTCACTGATCTATCTTCCAACAGCATAGAAAGAATCTAACAACCAAACAGAAAACAACCAACAAAATATATATCAAGATAACTATCAAATTTGCATTAAGATTGAAACTTTACCCAATTTTTTATCAATATTTCAAGAAATCTTGGAAATTTTGAAACACCCACCTGGATCTGACCATTTGCAGCAGCTATATGAAGTGCAGAATGCCGATCATAAACAGTTGTTTGTAAAATAATAGATGGGTCTTTTTCTACAAGTTTTTTTACAAGTTCAAAATCACCAAACTGTACTGCAGTAAATAACCCATGTTCATCTTGTACTCTGCAACTAAGTCCCTGCCCCATTTTTAATTGTATATATATATATTATTATTTTTTGGGGTGTGGTTGTTTAGGGCGGAGGACGGCGGATGTCCGCCGGAAACATCCACTACAACCACCGGAGGGGAGGGATTTGTGGTGGTGAAAGAAGAAATGTGGTAAATGTTTCACATTTAAGCAGGGATCGAGAGAAATGGTGGGAGCGGGCAGGTCTTGGTGGGTGGGGACGGGTAGATGGGATAGGGAAAGGAGGGACCTAATCTGACTCCGGGCAGTAGTCAGATATTTTACGGGCAGGTTTGTGGATTCTCACGAGAAATAAAATAAAGTTGAGTTGTCGACTGTTTTCATTGCCTTCAACTAGATTATGAAAAAAAATGTAATTTAGAATGATGATTATGGTTTACTAAATTAAAGTAGTTGAAAATAATGTATCTAAAATGCGGTTAACAAAACAAATCTAATAGAACTTGTAAGTTAAAAGTGGTAATTTACTAGACTAGTAAGAATGATAAGTGACAAATGACGGTAAATTTTCAATTTAGATTATTTGAAACGATGAATTTTTTTTCCTATTCAGACTTAGACGGTCTTATAAGTATACCATATTTGTGATGACTTACTACTACTAAAATGGATTTTGCTAAACATATATTGGGAATATATGATATGGATGTAGTTAATAAAAGTAATATTTGTCATTGTTTTTGAAAAATAAAGACAATAAATTTATATATTAAGAAGTTGTACCATAAACATAAACACCGTACATGTTTGGTGTTTGATGTTTGAATCAAAATCATGTTATAAATATCACCTTCTTTAAATAAATGTCACTATTAGTTGGATGAAAATTCTAATCAGAAAATATACTTTAATAATTGTATTTTTGATCATCAACACGAAAAATTGAAACTCTAAATATTTTGATTTGTCTACAGTTCTATCTTTCTAACATAGAGTAATCTTTTCTATATATTAAGTACTTTCCTATATATTAAGTACGGATCCCCTTGCTTAGTTGGTGTTTTCTCCTTTCATAACATTTATCACATGCTTACATGGTTGCCTATAGATATTGCTACATATACACTTTGCTTATGTGTCACTACGTACTATTTTCTCAACCTCTAGATGCACATCTCATCACAATTAACCCGTCATTTAGTAATCATTATTAGGTGTCAATTCAATACTCAATTTATTTTATAACTCTACATCATATATAAACTTTTGGCTTACTTACATTTAAACATTGTTGATTGGACTTCTAAAGTCACATGAAAGTTTAGTTTCAAGCTTTCATTAATAATTATATATCATTTGATAATTACGAAATTAAATCAAAATGTTATCTTGGAATTATAAAGAAGGTTTATTCTTTAATTATTTCTTTCTTCTTTTTCTCTATTTTCATGTCTGTCTGTTCATTTAATTTGTTTCATATTTGTTTAAGATACTTGATAAAAATGTATGAAGCATGAAATTATGTTTTGTAAAATGGTGTTAGCTCATATTCATAAATCCCGAAATGATATATTTAAATCAAATTAAACTGGATTTCATTACTCATGAGTTGCATGTATCATTTGATGTTCATTTTTGGTTCATAGTAACCATGTTAAGATCAATGTCTATTTTACTTATTTTGAAAAGAAAAAAAAAACATGGACTTCCTTGATCTCTAGATTCTTAGTGATACATTACCAAAGTTCTATATTCACCACGAGTGAATATAATTATTCAATGAATAGTTGAGTTTTTTTTTATCACAAAGTTACATATTTTGTATTAAATGTATTTTTTAAAGGGTTAAAATATTTTATAAGTTTAATAAACGTTACTCCGTACTTTGACACTATATTTTTTAGTAGGATTTATTTTTAGTATCGGTCAAGACTAACACTCCGAGTTTAATTTGAATCTTTCCATGTACCTAAATAATAAATTTTAATTTAAGCTTTAAAGAGTGATTTCTTTTTTATTACCTTTGTCAAATTTGTAGTTGGAAGATATGATATAAATTACAAATTTATTAATTTTCAAGGTGATAAATTGTACGAAGTAAATGAAAAAATGGTTGAACATTTAATATAATGTATATTGAAAATGTGATTTTTAAGTTAATGAGTTAGTCAATGAAGTTAGAAAAATAATATTTTTTTACTGTAAGCTTTAAGTAGTATTAATGTTTTAAGATATCGTTAAAGAAAATTACATATTGTACAAGTATGTATATAACAAATTTTACATAAAAGGTTGTAGCTTTATTTCAACAATATAATATAAAGTTTATTAAAATATAAATATTCACATAACAAATTCAAAGGAATTTTTAATATAATAGAAGAGTTGACATACTACATAAAAAGAGATGCGTTACGGTCATTCGGAAAAATTTAGTCAAATTTATTTCATTTCGAACTTGAAAATAAACCATCTTTCTTTAGTTTGCATACAGTTGTTGATATAAATCACAAATGACATGTATTTGTTATCGTAAATAAAGAGTAATTTATTTTAATATAAGATTGACGTTAACGTTATCGTAATCAAGTGTAAGATCCACGTATGATAATTGGTATATTTAAGTATATATATTTTTTATATTCAACACACGCTTATAATATATTCACCTAAAATTATTTTTTTCCGCTCTGCCGCAACGCGCGGGTAAAAACAGCTTGTTCTCTTATATTCATCTTCCTTGTAGTTTTATTAATTTGTTTTATTAATATATTATCTAAGTCACATATTAAGTTTAGTTTTATTAATTCGTTCTATTAATCTATTATCTAAGTCACATATTAAGTTTAGTTTTATTAATTTGTTCTATTAATCTATTATCTAAGTCACATATTAAGTTTTATATCATATTATTTTGATTAATCTCAACTTTCTTTTATACATATTAGTTTTTTTTAATAAGTTATAGCTCGATCCTAAGTATCAATATCTTTTGATGTAATATGAATTATATATTAAATTTATACATTCACACAGTGCGTACCTTATAATGTAATCCATTGTCATTTTTAATGTTAACTATGAGATATGTACTAATATTTATGTAACCATGCATCGCACGGGATTTAACACTAGTATTTTAAATAATTCAAGTACTATTAAAGCCATTTTATAAGTTTATCTATCGAAATCAAACCATTAAAGTTTACATAGGACCAAAAAAGTGTGAGGCTTATTAGGAAGCAAGTACTAGTACTAGATAGTAGATGAATCATTAAAACATAGTGACATTATTTTCATACAAAATGAAGCCGACAAAAATTCTAGTTCAATAATGTTTAATGTACAAAAAAGGTGTTTTGTTAGAGACAAAACCAAAAGTAGTGAATCTTTGTTCTATTGATTGTAGGTTAATAGTATGCAAATCAAATTAAAGTTAAAAGTGTATCAAGAGCTACCAAGAAATATACCTCAATTCATTGTATTCCTAATTGAGTAATGACAACTTCAACTATATATGAAATTACAATCGTATCGTATAATTAATATATAACATTGTTTTTAATCTTCTAACACGTTCTTTTAACTGCGGGTTACACAATTACCCCCTCATGTTGACTACGAGACTAATCGATAGGGTCCGTCAGAGGCCGGTTATCCTTTTGTTTTAATGACATATTAATTTTTCAATGTATACCAAAGAAGTTATTGTTTCATATGAAAGTTGTTGATCCTCTAAACATGCCATTCAATACCATATGAATTTGTAGTTGGAATGCTTGTACTAGATTTCAAAGTTAGCTTGTTTTTTGGTGAGATTGGTTGATTGTTTTTAAGTGACTACTTACAACCTAACCTAATAAATTACATCAACCTTGAAAAGCTAGAATTTAGTTTTTTTTTTTTCTTTTTTTTATTATCATTTTGCCATTTGTCGTGTAAACTTTATTGACTTTTACATGAAAATGTTCATGAATGGGTGACATTGTGAGTTGTGACAAACTACATGTTAAAGTTGTTCAATTGCTACTTGGTCAACATATGTTATTTAAAACCCATCTAAATCTCGGTACATATTACCCTTTTTTTGGGTACACATTACTCTTCTTTTTCTTTTTCTTTTTTGTTAACGACTTAGCGCGTCCATGAATCCTAAATTGTTTCTTAAACATAAATTGAACAATTATTTTTTTTGGTTTTTAAATATGTATTTTTGTTAGTTATTTGACGATGTTCATAAACATTAGAAATGTTTGAGAGGCTAAGAAAGGACAATGATATGGAGAGGTATGGGAGGCATAAAAGAGGGGTCCTGATTGTATAGGTCACATATAGTCATTGCCCTCACTTATCCGGTTATGTAGGTGGACCTAAAGTAACCTTCTTTTGTTACAATAATTATTACCTAGAGTTATTTGCTAACAATCAACCACCAATGTTCTAATATCGGTTGTTAGGAATCGCTAATTGTTCGTTTTGATAACAGTTGTTAGGAAATTATCGGTCAAACAACACATGTGTAATAACAATCACTCACACAACCAAAAAGGAATAAACTAATTAAATCAGCACACAAGCAATCAACCTGCAATCAAAACCACGAGAACAAAACGAATATAAGGAATTAACGTGGATTAAACCAAGTTAATTGCTTGGTTCCTGATTAGTGAAAATACTAAATCTTTTAGCCGTCATATGGAGTGTAAGAAAGGCTAGCACCACTTGCATTTTATTATTTTATTTATTATTACTAATAAAATAATATATAATTTAATAAGTCTGAGGAAGAATATTGAGTTACTTGTGCACGAATGATTTTGTGTGAGTGAAAAGTATGTCACAATTGGAGTATATACTAAGAAAATGATGTTTTCAAAATTCGACTTCATCTACGTAACTTGTTAAATTACTGATTAACGTAGTTATCGGCTATATATGAGTGGCCTTCAATTTTTGAGGTCGACATTTTTCTTTTATATACTACAAGTTGAAGATCGAACCAATATATGTCTTCAATGACTTGCAAGTTGCAACATTAATTAGCATTAATGTTTTTGTCACCATAATATAAGTGATACATCGAATATCGAATCAAGGTATAACATGTATAATGTGTATCGAACTATTTTGACTTTTAATATGTATGTGTAATGAACGTTAAATCTATTGTTATTGTATGTATTTTAGTGATGTGACAAGTTATATAAGGATAAAACGTGTCAGACTTTAATAAGATACATTATAGTGCGTTTAACCCTATTATAAACAACCTTATTAATTATATTAGTTAATGATTAATTATACTAAAGAAGCATATAAAATGATACTTTAATTACTTCATATGGATCATTAAATTTTGAGGGTAAGGGACGGTGCTAGGATTTAGTAATTTGGGATACAAAAATATTTTTTATTTTGAGGGGTCAAAACTTACAATATATTATAAATACTCTTAATTTTATTTTATTTTTACATGATTTGAAATATTTTGGGGAGGAGCAACTGCCCCCTATACCCGCACCTACATCCTCTGTCGAGGGTGGTTATTGTCACGTTAGGTTAGTCGATGCATGTTTAATAACATTTAAATTTTTATTTATCGTATCATCATATTATAAAGTAAAAACAAATTCATTTGATTTTCATAAGAGAAGTGTTGGACTAGTGAAAGCCACTCGTATATTTGTTAAAATAAAACCCAACTTGCGGTTGGTACATATTTTAATTTTAATGCAAATTATCGACGTGTAATATACAGCAAAAATCTACAAAATGAAAACAAACAGAGCAGACAAAAACATGTTTTAAAGTAGTAATAATGTTTGGACGTAATATAAAGAATACGTACAAGAAACAAACGGCTAAATCATTGAAGAAACATGAAAGTCTAATTCTAATTCCTAAACATGTTTTAAAATTGTAACCGACACACTTGGTTCATGTTAAGACTTGGTATTAACCAAAATAACGAGATTTGGAGAATAAGTTAATTTGAGGACCTAATTTTGTTAGAAGAAAAATGGACTAATTGAGAAATTTTATTTGTAGTCGAATTAAACGGCTATTGAGTGTCACCTGAGTCATTTGCAGGAAGTTGTGAGAAAGTTAAAAGAGAAGAGAAATTCGGTGTAAGAAAATATTTAAAGACAATTGTGTATATCCGATTGATTAATTAAGAAAGCTTAAACATAATTAAGAAAGTTTAAACGTAATTTACTATAAGAAAAAATAACATGTCACGTATATCTATAGTATAGGATTATATATTAAGACATTGATTGATGTTTTTTTTAAATAATTGACATGTCTGCTTTAAAATTACTAATGGATGTAGTAACCAGTAATGGTTGGCCTCCAAATCTATTTATTTTTATTAATAATATATACCAGTTGCAGATCGAACCAATTAACCTGTCTTACGTTTGCTTGCAAGTTGCATTAAAAAAAAGAAAAAAAGAAACTCATACTAGTTGATTAATATTTTTTGTCACCTTAGCATAATTAAAAACTCGTAAGCTATACAAACATCAAGCAATCCGATCGAAACCCTAATATACCAATCAATAGTGTAAGGGGAGTTAGATTACAATTGCTTATCAGCTTAATAAATAGGGAGTAAATACTAAGATCACTTTCTATCATGACATTAATAGCTGAAAAAATAAACTCTTTACTCAGTTTCATATTTATCAAGAATACTTTTAATATATACCCAAAACGATAAATAAAATTTTTTCCAAAGAGAGAATTGGCCTCACATTTCTTCATCATTCTCCCGTCTCGCCCGCGACAGGAATCAAGAAAGACGGACCAAAGACCCATCCATACGTGTGGTGTTTTTCTTGAGAAGCTTGGAAGATGAAAGACGGTGCCAATTGTGGCACCGGTTTAAATGTATATCATTCAAATTATGATTAATTGCTTAATACAAATTATGTAATAACAGAGAAACATTCATAATATGTAACTATTCTAATTTATTTATTAAAAAATATAAAAAAGTATACTTTAAATCATTGGATCAATACGAATAAATCTACCTCATTTTTACAAATATTGACACCCTACCCACCATTTAATTGACGTGCAATTGATAGAAAAAGATCAAAGACATATACTAGCTAACCAATTATTTATATTATTGCTTGGACATTTGATTTGAAATGATTAACTGCGGTTGATCGACTGATTATTTGTTTACAAACGATTAAACTAAACGGTCTCGATGTTCTCCTCGTTGAAGGTAGCTTGTCGCTCTCCCTTTCAAAGTGTAAAAAAGCTCCAATTTTTATTTCATTTAGTGCACCTCCAATAATAAAAGGTTTTATCATCATCGACATCATTTTTCTTTTTTTTCTTTTTTATAAAAAAAAGCTTTAAAGAACTTATTTTACTCCAACGTAAGAAAACTTTTCAAAAGTTTTTTGCTGCAAGAAAAAGTAGATAAAATGAAAATATTTAGGCAAAAAACTTTACATCAAAAACTTAAGAAATCTCAAACTTTTGATCAAAAAAGTTTTTCCTTCAACGGATAAAGGGTATGTTTGACAACTAACTAGTAGAAGATGTAGTTTGTAACTGAAAATTGTGGCTGAAGTTGATATTTGGAGATTATGGTTGGTGATTATTTTGAGAAAATCTAGTTGAAGTAGCTTTTCATTTATGTGATTCTCAGGGAATTTTTTTCAAAAGTTTTCACCTATTTTATGATGACAAACAAGGTTAAGAGATTGAGATTATTAAAATAGAATCCTAATCTCTTATAAGCTTCGAGAATCTCTCAGAAGCCTTTGCACAAAACACATCCAAAAGCTGTCTTAATCTTTTTTTATATAAAAATATTTTAGAAAAAGGTTTTATTATTACTTGCTTATTTTGGCGCTCCTATGGATAGATATAATAAAGATTAAATTTTATAAATGGTTCTGTAATTTATATTTATTTACAAAAATTGTTTATATACTTATTTTTTACTTTTTTCAGTCTAATAAGTTTACGTTTTACTTAAAAATGATTACTCATGCATTTAAAATGACTAAAGTACAATTTAGATCATGACTATTTAAAAATAAGAAAAATATTTTAATTTAATAAGTTTACAGTTTCTTTTTACAAAAAATCTTTGACGTGACATTTCTAGATCATCCACATGTAGATTTTTATTTTTTAGATTAAAAGTATTATATGGCGATTCACTATTTGGTCATCGGTGAATAACACTATGATAGGGAACAACTAACAAGAAAATTAAACACCAACAAATCATACCGTAACTTTGCAAAAATAAAATAAAAAGTCAAAATGAAACAAAATTCATGGCTTGCCAAAATCTTTTTTTTTTCCTTTCATTTTTCTTTTAAGTAAAGAACATCAAAAGAACACTTGACCAAATTCTTTAACAACTCTCAAACCTATAACTATTTGGTTTATAAGACTCGATGTCACTCAAATCATAGTCCATGAAACAAACATTCTAAACTCTTGTAATGATCCAACAATTCAAACCTCCAAACAAACCGACAAACAAAATCAAAACATGAAAACATTGCATCAAATCTAAGCACTAGATTCAATCTTCCTTGATCCATCTTCTCCTTTACTTTCCTCCAAAAGCTTTCCAACTTCATCAATCGGCTTCTTTTCGGCTTCTTTAGCCTTAAGAGCTTGCAACTTCGCATGATTATAATACGCAACACCTAAAAACGCAATCCCATAACCAAACAGATTAGTTGGTGTCACAGTATCCTTAATCACTGACCACGAAAATGCAATCAACAACCAATCTTTAACCACACCCGCAACATTCATAGTCAAAGCAGACGTCTTCCCAACAAGCAAAAACACCGCAAGGTTCAAAGCGAATGCGCAAAATGAATTAGTCCCAAATACCACATAATCGAATTGAAAACTAGACGTTTCTCTTAAAACCGGAAGCTCAACAACCATCCAAGGAACCGATAGAAAAACCAAACAACAAGGAGCAACATAGTATAACGACGTTATAGGATTAAATGTAATCCCTTTTGATGTCAACAAAATTTGAATCAAAACCAAACGTGTCGCCTCAAAAACAACTGCACCTAATTGTAACGTAACACCCCACGCATTAAATTTCGCTTCACCATAAGCAGCAATCGCGATACCAAAAGAAATGGACAACATGTTACTCATTGTTTGTGATTTGAAATTTTCTTTTTTAAACAAAACACCAATTGAGTAAACCGCAACAGGCATTAATGCTTTAAGCATTTGAATAAACGAAACGGATAGGTAAATGTAAGCAGAATTCGAAAGCCATAAACTAATCGAGTAAAGTAAACCAATTGGGACAACGGATTTAACGTACACTTCTCTAGTCATTTGAACCGGTTCAACAACTTGTAGAATTGTGACAAGAATATAAGCTAATGAAGAACAAAAACCCATGTGGATCATGGTTAATGAAATCGGAAAAGGCCAATTGTACATTTTTCGATCTAGGATAAATTTGTTATACACGATCACGGTGAAACTTAGAAAGATCCATATCGCGATGTAGGTGTATGAGAGGATGATGTTTCTTAACACGCCTTCGCTTAATGCTCCTCCTTTACCCATCGTTTCGATTGAATGAAACGACTGAATGATTTTGTTTTTAAAAAATGATAAAAACAAATGAAGTTTTTTGTGCTTGTGATGAGTTTGATTTGGTGTTAAGAGTAGGAGAAAGAGTCAAGTGTTTGTGTAAGAGAAACGCGGAGAAACAATGCGTTTCATTTGGAATACAATTAATTGTTCTTTTTGATAAAGGGAAAAAATTTCTGTTTCTATTTTGAGAATTAAAGCATGCTATTAACACCAAGGTTAAAAATACCTAATACCAAAAGTAAAAATTAATTTGTAGCATATTTCCGCAACTCTATGAAACCCCAAAGCAATCTGGGCCCAATGACTCGAGAGTTTTAGCTGAGCTTGAAATTGAAGTTTTTAGTTGGGCTTGGGAAACTTTTCATTAGAGCTTTACTCGAGGGCCTAATAACATTTGGGCTACAATAAACATTTAAATTTGTTATACATCCAGTAAATCAGCACTAGTCGGCTAGTCGGGCCAACTGGATCCGTAGTTCCGTACTATCCGTCTATCTCCAAGACTCTAACCCCACCCAAACCCAACATATAAGTTGGACCCCCCACCCCCAATCATGCTATGGTCCCTACTATGGAGTTCTTTCAATTGACTAGACTTCAATTGGTTAACTCCACATCACCATATCTAGGGTTCGAATCTTTGGAGGTTTTTTTTCTTTTTTTTTTTGGGGCTATTCTTCTTTTTATTTAACTAAGCATTATTATTTATCACATTTTTTATTTATATATTTTGAATGCACATTGGAGAAACCAATTTGCAAGATTTATATAATCAATTTTTTTTTTCTTATTATCATATTTTGTATTTTTAAGGAAATTTTATTTATCATCAATGATCCGTAAACATGTAACAAAATCAAATAAGACTTTAATTAAGGTAATTAACAAACTTATACTTTTAATTCCATCGCAACCGGCAACTAAAATTCTCGTTACTTTCAATTTAACAAATATATTCGTGATGTTTTTGCCATGAATACCAATGAATGAGACATATGAAGTTGTGAAATGATGCTTAAGATTTAAGTACTTAACTTGCTATACATGTCCAAAAAAGTAATATTATATTAATTTTTTCCTTCAAAATTCTGTCCTTGATACTTGGCAACAATCTATATTTTTAAAAAATTAAAGTCAACATTATATATCTAATTTTCTTAAAAATTTTCAATAAATAGATATGTGGAAATGAATTTGGAAGTATATATCACTACATATTGGTCAAAACACATTATTTATTAGAATAATTATAATCATTTTTTATGTACACATTTGTCCTGGATGACGCTAGAATAACCCAACTTTTTAATTCATGATTTAATCTATTAAAAAAATATTAGCAGGAGGGTTCTAGATTTAATTCTAGTGAAGGAAAAATGGAGACACTGCTAGATGGCTTCTTGAACTCTTGAAGGTGCCATAACCTTCATTCATTACCTATAAATATCCATCATCTCCACAATTTCTTAATTGCAACAAGATTGTAACATATTATCAAGCAGTCAATTCTTTTCTTTTTTGTAAAAATTAATGTCGATAATTCCAAGCTTCTTTCGGCGATATAATGTCTTCGATCCTTTCTCTCTAGACGTATGGGACCCACTAGACGGTTTCTTGACCCGAGTTGACTGGAAGGAAACACCAGAAGCTCATGTTTTCAAGGCGGATCTTCCGGGATTAAAGAAGGAGGATGTGAAGGTTGAAATGGAAGAAGGTAGGGTTTTACAAATAAGTGGTGAAAGGAGTCGCGAAAACGAAGATAAGAACGATAAGTGGCACCGTGTTGAGCGAAGCTCAGGGAAGTTTTTGAGAAGGTTTAGGTTGCCGGAAAATGCTAAAGTTGATGAAGTGAAAGCTGCAATGGAGAATGGAGTTTTGAGTGTCATAGTGCCAAAACAAGAAGTGAAGAAACCCGAGGTTAAAGCTATTCAAATATCTGGTTGAAATTTAAGAGTGTTATAAGATATGAGTATGTGGTTATCTTTATGTTGAATAAGAAGTTGAATTAGTTAGTGTTGGTGGGGGTTTGTTTTATGAAAAATATATGATGATAAAGCTATGAGTTTGTAACTTTTCTTTTGTCAAGAAATAAAATGTGTGTGATTTACTGCTCAGTGTACACTTTAATGTTGTGTTTGATTCGTAGAATCCATTGAATATAATGGAATTCAAGTTCAATTCCATTATGTAAGAGTATTTGATTAAGAAATGAATTGAATTGTAAATTATCGATTTTTTTTTATTCAAAGGAACTTATATTTTTTATGAAAAAATTTAATTCCATTGAAAATATTTCAAGAACTAAACGCACCATAAATTCATTTGCATTTATTTTGTGTTCATTAGTTAAAATGGAAACAAACACAATGCGTATACATGCATGTACATTTATCGGAATTAGAAAACTATAATATTGCGAATGGCGTCTAAGATTACGATATATGGGAGTCTTGTTTGAGACACTGCTTGATCGATCCCATGTTTTCTTATAATTAATCAAGTGCCTTAATTTTAATTAGTTTAAATAGAGACCAAAAGTTCATCGACCATAACTTTCATAACGTGCATGTTACATAAACAAAAAACAACCTATAGCTACCAACTTTTTCAATATGCAGTTAAGTTGATAAGTTCTTTGTTAACCGTACGATCGATCTTCATTACATAACTTGATTTTAATTGATTTTAAGCCTACGCAGAGATCTTTCTTCGGTCTTGCAGGTTGTGACTGGGTGCAGTAATTGAATCATTCTTTTTTATAGTGATCGATAAGAGGTCGTTCCTTGTTGACCGGCCTTGTGATTCTCATTATAGAATGTACCGATGTATCATACTCTCTCGACCAGACCAGGTCATCAGTTGGAAGGATATATTGCTTTATGCATTCTGTCTTTTCCTTCTCTCTCACTCGTCCAACGAATTTCTGCTTTGTTATTCCCATCATCCCGAAACCTCTTAAAGAATGTAACCAAAGATCGATTCAAATTATAGATATACCTGAAATGGGAAATATCATTTTACTTGTAGCAGGTTTTAAAGTTATTTGCATCCTCTGTTAGTAGTATGCTTTATCATTAACAATTCATATTGAGTATATTAATTATGTTTATTTCTTAGTATCGACTATTTTCTAATCTTTCATGATGCTTCCTTTGGAAAAGTCACCAAATTTTTCGTAGTAAATAATGTATAATGTCGGGTATAAATTCCATTTAATTTGTCCAAAATGGTTTAAAGGACAAAAGTATTGAAGCGAGAATTTTAAGGGGGAAAATCACGCAAATATATAATTTTAAAACATATAAATAAATATAAATATTAATCATTAATTGTGGACTTTATGGGAGCATCCAGAATGTTATGGACTTTACAAAGTCCATAGCATGTCATCTCATGTCACATCAATAGGACCCATCAACTATTTCTATTTTATGGACTTCATGAGTGTCAATCTCCATGGACTTTGACATTCTTGTCCATAGAGAAAGTTGACACCTCCTCAATAAATATGTCACATAGGCTATGTACTTGGTGTATGAACACTATTGTAGATGGTCTGACAATAGTTAGAAAATTCGTATAAGCCAATTAAATAGCAAAAAATTAAGATTAGTGTAAGTTATAAGTAGAATAAATGTAGGTAAAAAGAAGGAAAAAGTGTAAAGCTGATTCGAATCCAAAGCAGTGTATATAGTTTCATAGTACTATTTGAATCACTACACGGAAAACAAGATACAACATGCATCAAGAAATTTCTGTACGAACATTTTTGATTGGAAATAGAACCGATGGAAAAAGATTTTAGTGATTAAAAATATCATATGATCGGTGGTGAGTGTAGTTGGTATAAAATTTTAAAACTGTGTACATAATTAAAATGAACATGTTACCCGATAAAAATGTCATTGTCGCATGAATGCACATCATATCTTCAATAATTAAAAGATTACGCATGCATATGGTTTGTTTGCGTGTTTTTTTTATATTGACAGATCGGTGAGGTAGTATATTTTTTTTCGAATTTTCATGCTAAACTGACCTACCTATGCATTTTTCTTAGTCTTCTTTTGAGTTGGGCAATGTGTCTAAAGCTTCATTTTTACAACCCTGTCTATATATATTATTATAACTATGATTAATCTTCGTTTTTAATCTCGAAACAATTAGAATTGGAACTATAAAATGATTACATTATAAAAGTTTCTTATGATGAGTTTCAACCGAACCACACAATTAACCCCATGGTTTTGATCGAGCCACGTGCCCATGAAACTTAACCACCTTCTTTATATATATAGTTAATAATAATTTAATTTAATTCGATTTGATTACTTTACTTAACTTCTATTAATTACTTAATTAGGAATGTTTTAACGGGTAGAATTAATTGAAGAGCTTAGGGTTCCATGAGTTGGGCAATATGTCTAAAGCTTTAATGGAGGGTGTTGTTCCTTTCAATAAAGCAATATCATATCCTTGCCAGATTCCTTTCTTTTCTTTTCTTTTTAGACTACAAATTAATTAATACTCGTTTTATTTAATTTCTTCTATTTTCAAGCAATATAATCACACTTTTATTTTTCCTCGTAATTATCAGTCCAAGATTTTCTCTCAAACTACGTACTCTCCTTTACCTTTTCACAGAGAAAAAAAATAAAAAGACAGTACCAAATATATTCTTTTTGACCTCATAATTATGAATGCAAAATCTATATATCTTCTTTATGGTCAAGAATAAAACAGTACGTTGCATGAAATTGAGTGGTTTCTTAACGTTTTTATCTACAGATTTACACGTACTTTACTCTCTTTCTTATTATTGCATTATCATTGCTATACCTACTTGCATGACATGAACAATACTCACTAGTGTTCCGGCCACTGCAAGTTTCATCTTGTCCTTAATTTTATCATATTATGAAAAAGGATGGCTTTTTTTTTTTATGTTTTTTCTCTTGCATAAACAAATTTTTATAACTGCAAGACCAAAAATGCTTCATATATCATGAGGAAATTAGTTAAACGTAGTGAGATCTTTTGGTCATAGATCAACAAAATTAGTTGTTTTGTATACCATCTACGAACGTATGATGTAACCGAGTAGAAGATAAAATACCCGTATCTTTAATGCATGGCTCAAAGCTAGCTAGGTTGGATATCGTGCGTGCTCTCAGTTCTCTTGAATGAGTAAGGGAAAACCCTCGTGCATTCTTTGTGTAATTGCATATCATTGTGGAGCTAGTTCATGGAGAGAACTTGATGAGAACAAGAACTACTATAATGGAATTGATATATATTTTCGTTACGTATTATAAATTTTCGTAAAAATGTCGTCCATAAACATGCACTATTAGGGACATCGCTTCTTTCAATTTATAAGTGATTGTTTCAGAAACTTACTACAAGCTTCGGATGCACGAAGGTGATTAGTCTGTTGTTTTCGACCTAAATTGAGGATGAAGTTTTCATTTTTGAAGCTAGCTTGGAGTTAAACGTACGATGGAACATAATCCTCAGATTTGTTCGGAGAAGGAAAAGATTCATTATTCTCAACCATTGTTGAGTTCGGTCACGAAACAGTAGTACAATATGCTATAAATTAAAGTATAACCACTGCTAATTAAACTCCTAAATTTAATAATTTAAGAAGTTCAAGCAAAACAATTAAGGGACTATATATCAATAGCAAATAATACATGATTAATTAGCAAAGTAGCACACACTTACATAGAAGTTATTGAAACATTCAGCATATAATTGAAGTACATGTAAACTTACACACATTAATAGAGTCAACAAACACAAGATAGTACTTTCAAATTCAACTTAACATACAAAGTAAACCTACCATTAGTCCTCCTTCAGAACACGATCAAACGTTGATGTTGAACCCTAATTTAGTTGTTCTTGAGACCATATCACATTCTTTCTAAATACTAGCTACGGTTTGAATGATCCAAGTTTCAGTACGTTCAGTACTTCATTATAATTAGACTGCTACATGCAACTTTGAGCTGAATTGTACTTGAAATGCATCATTGGATATCAAAGAAGAAATAGCCAAATTATATGAAATGTGTTGTAGGAGTAGCAGAAGAAGTACTGGTCACACTAGAAAACTCGCTCCATGCATTTCCCGCCCATGATTGCTGATTAATAGTAGTTTCTGAACCACCATGAAACTGTCTTGCTGATAAATTCAAGCTTCGGTTGTCTTCCATCTTCACTGGAGGATCTACCTGAGTGCTATTATCAATTCCAGAGTTTGAAATTCGCGTATGATCTCCTCCTACGATCGATGATGGTGGTGCTTCAGCTACACTTTCACTTTGATAGTGAAATAGATTAGTGTTATTGGGTACCTCAAATCCAGCCAAGAAAGGTAATCTCCAATTTTCAACCCCTCCAATTGATAACATATTGTTGAAATTATTCCCATTTGAGCTCCCATTTCCTAATTGAAAGTTACCCATTTCATTTTGAGGTTGAAATCCACCAAGATTTGAGGTAATATTGCCACCAACACCTCCATATTGAACAAGAGAGTTCATGAATGGTAATTGAAGAGATGGAGGATGAGAAAGTTGAGTACTTGGCACAGTCTCCGTGCTACCCCTTGATGGACTTTCGCTTATAGATTTAGATCCGTTTTGGCTTGGTGATTTCGAGCTTCTATTTTTGCTACTCCTTTTGTTCCTCCTACAACCTCCACCAACCGGAACGTTTCTTAGGGCACCTCCACGAGTCCAATAACGTCTACACGTCTTGCAAAAGTGTCGAGGTTGTGTGAGGCTATAATTGTTGAAGTAGCAAAACTTGGTGTTTGTTGAATCGCAACGTGGGCAGTTTAAACCTGGTTCTGGCATAGGTAGCTTGGCCATACGCGCTCGATCTACCATAGATCCCGGTCTAATAGAACCTTCTCCACTTCCACCTCCGCCACCCGGTTGTGGCGGAGGTGGTGGTGGGAGGTTAGTGTTTTCGACACCTCCAACGCTTGCTTGTTGATGGTTTGATTGGTGCAACTAACAAAGAAAACACAAGCAGACAAAAGAAGAAAATAAGAGATAAGTTCAAAATAAGTATATGTACATGGTATATTCAATAAAAGATTTAAAGAGAATATTATGTATTTATGAATGAGTATATATAATCTTATAGAAAGATATATGCTTTTTCTTTTTCATGTGGATGAAGAATTAATACGAAAAATTGGAAATAGGATCATGCATCAAAGGGAGAATTGGTTAAAGATCATACCTGGAGATGCCAATTGTGGTGATCAAGATAGGGTGGAACTGATGAGAAAACCATGTTTTAATTACTAATTTGTTCTCTCTTTATCTCTTTTAGAAAGTATTCAAAGGGTTTTAATTTTGATAATATATGAGTGTGGGGAATCAAAAACAAGAGAATAATATACAGAAAAGAGAGAGTAGTGAGAGGAGGATAAAAAGAAAAAGAAGATGATGATGGGAAGGCAAAGATAAGGGAGAGGAGGCTTTTGTTTTGTTTATTTCTATTGTTATATTTCCATTTTGTTATTTGTAATTTGCATTTCTCTTTTTGTATTCATTATAATAATTAGGGTTCTTCAAGTGAGTGGATGAAGTTTCTTAGCCTTTAAGCTTTCTTATAGTGACACAGTACTTCATTTTTAGTGCTTAGGTAAAAAAGAGAACACTGACCACTCCATTGATGCACACACACACACATGACATGTATATAGTATCTATTGTGCAAATTGTTCATGCATGAAAAAAGAGAGAAACGGCTGAGTCAAGTTACTGCACATTACCCTCAACGTTAAGTAAATAATCTCATAGAAAAGCTGCTTTAGAATCTAGAAAATTTAGGAACTGAAATGGGACCAGCCCTCACACACTGCATGTAGCTCAGTTATTTCCCGCGGAGATGACTTTGCAAGAAAATGATCGCGTTTTCAATATGGGTGTTGGGCATTTTCTTTAACGGGCAGGTGGTCAATATGGACCATACGTTTGCTCAACATCGCATTCCACATATTATCCTTGGAGCGAATCGTGTAAGTTGGTCGGCATTACGGGTTATCAACATTTTACAAGAGAATTTAGAAGATTTTAAGATCATCAAACCATATGAATAAACGTATGGAAAGTAAAAATTTACATTTCTTATTGAAGATGCACAATCTACGGGTGATCAAATTCATTTTAAGAAGTGTGAATTGAAAGTCCTAGAACATAACTCTAATTTACAGGGAGAAAAAAAGTTCATAAATTAAGAGTAATAACTTGAATTCTATTAATTAATTATATAGTAAAAAAATGATTACTTTATTTATGAACTATGCATAACAATACAACAAATTCTAAAGCAAAATCTTTATAGTTATAATTAAAGGGGGTATTGTAGCATATGAGTATATAATTAGGGGAAGAACCCTTTAACTGAACTCTTTAATTTCTACCCTTTAACAAACTTCCACAATTCTCAGCAAAACATTCTCTCTTTTACTTTTTCCTTTATCTTTCTTTTCTTGATTACAAACACAACCCCTTTTTCTCTCATTGATTGCAGGGTCAAAGACAAACATACAACTTAATTAGTGATACCAATATTTGATCCTATCCCCAATCCTATGATCTGCACTAGTATCTAGACCTAATTAGTTACATTCTTAACGATCTAAGAAAATGAGAGAAGCTTTTTACATCATCACCGAATATATCGGGCCTTGGCCTTATCAAGAAAATGAGAGATGATGTACATTCTTACATCTAGTTGGATATGTTTATATTTAACTCAAAGTACAATGCCACTGTAGCTGATCAGCTAGTTCAAATTAATCAAATTGTGAAACTAGATTAGTCAAATCCCATTAGTATTTGCAGATGAATATATGAGAAGCTAGCTGGAAGAAGACCATGATCTTTAAGTAAAAATATCACCAAAAAAGCTATAAACAGCGTAGTACTAAAGAAATGAATGAGGTTGACTCGAAACCCTACCTTTCGAACAATTTTTATCAAAGAGATGGATCTATCTAAAACTCCTAGTCTAGCAAATGTCACATTTCAAAATCGGTGTATATACGAATCATCAACTTTATTAGTAGAAGAATATAATCGGTCCATATGTCCGATTCCTTGGAATAACTACTAGTTGTGAAGATGGAGGAGACGGCCTTTTAGTGTCTTTAAAGTCCTCAAATGTTCACTAGCCATGAAATCAACCACAATAATATCAAAAAGCCACAGGTTTATTCGTTTATCGTCATACATATATTTTCTTTGTCGAACAATTCGCAAGGTCTAACTTTCTTTGTACAACAGAAATCTAGAATCCATCGAATATGTGCGAAATATTATCCAACGACATCCTTTCTAGGCACCAACTTTGACATAGATGCTACCTTCACCTGAAGTAATATATATTTTGTCATATATAAAAGGTGAGTATATTATTGAGATTCAATTCAATAGAAAGTAATTCTGCTTTACCAAAGTTATATGGCCCTGTTTCATGTAGCTTATGGAATAATCTTTAGGTGACGTAAAAATTGTTTAAGACTTTTATAAAGATTATTATGGTGTATGCCGTATATTTCAAAACGTAATTGATGTTACATAAATAGAAGGAACAGATCGACCAGGGACTTTTGAGTAAATATGTATTTTCAATGCTTTGTTAATTTAGTTATAACCAAATTTAGCTATCTAGTTAGTTCCTTGGTGGCTAAGGACTTATGTTGTTTCTTGGTTTAAACACAAATTAAGATTAATTATCCGATTCATCTTATAATTAAACTTTAACAGCATGGAGAGTAAGGCATTGATTCAGTGAATAAGTGCAATGTGAGATTACAGCAACCCTTATGACAATATAGAATCAGATGTTTAGCCACACTAATATATACTTGAGTAAATTACATTCCTCATCCAGGTGTTATGTCATCCATTTCATTACTCTCACTTTCTGGGTCGGATTTTTTGTGGGTTCAGTCCTTTAATCTAAATTTCATTTTGTTCTCAGTCTCTTACCCCTCATCTCCCATTCCTCATGAAATAACTAAAATACCCTTTGAGGAAGTGATAGTGAAATAAAAATTCGTGTCAATAAACTAAACTAGCAGAAAACCCAATCCAGGGACCGAGAGTTAAACGGATAACATTTTATAGGGACGGAAAATGTAATATACTAGTTTTTCCTTATATATTTCTAGCTAGCTACATTGCTTTACTTAAACGAATAAATTAAGATGCATATGTAGTCTCTTTTTGAAGAAGTTATGATATGATCGTTTACATATTTTTAATTATAAAGTAAATGTATAGTATCTCAAGGTTTCATCTGTTTCTCCCTTCTTAAAATCGCAACAAAAAAATCTAACACTAAACTACTAAAATAAGAAATTTATCAAATAATAACATCAGTTCATACTTCGTTCATCCACTTGTACGTTTTAGCTATCCTCCTCCAATAACAGATTCTATTTGTATTTTTTATTTCTTGAGCATAAGCTAAAGTTGGTAAGAATCGAATCTAGCTAGAATAACTACAATAAATAAAATGCCTTCTTATTCAAGTACTAATTAGACCACTCAACCATCTTTAAATTATTAAATAATTTGTTTTTATAATACCAAATAATCACTGGCTTATAACAGTTAGCGCTATCGAGTTGATCTTTCAACCTTACAGTTTGTGTTCAAGTTCTAGAAATAGAACAAATGTACATATCCGTGGGTAATGTATACATTCGCATGATAGTGTTTTTAATCGGTAATTAGTTACTCTTCTAAAATTCAGCCATTTTTTTCTTAAACTGTTGATGCTAATTAATTCTATTATTCACTTCTATAACTATTTATATTCACATCGCAAGGGAATAAACCAATATATGATACACAAAATGAATACTCCATTGAGAATAGGAGAAGAGCTTCACGTAGACCAAATCTATGTGGCAGTGAATTTAGTCTTCGTATAATACCGACCCATCAAAATTGATGTGTTAAGTTATTAAATTAAAATTAAAAGAGAAATTGATATTATGTACATATAAAAGTTGAATATCGATTACAATATAGATCAATAAAAACAAATTTAGATTACGTTGAACCTGATTATGTACGGTTAACATCACAAATGATATCACCTTTTAAATAAGTAACTTCAAACACGTTCCATATCAAGTGGTGCACCATGTATATATACATCCATTTGTCATAATTATAATGAATTTAATTGTAAACATAAAGCACTCAAGATTGAAGAAATTATTAGAACCATTTGAGTTCAAGATGAACTTTGCCAATATCTAAAAGGACTTGAAAATCTCATCTCAATCAAAGGGTTATAATTTAGAGGATTATAAAGTGGTGATTCTTTTAGGCAGATTAAATAAAGGGTATGGTCCTAAGAAAGCTACAACCACAAAATAGGGTAGACACCTTTCTAAATCCTCACTCACGTAACCTTCCATTAATTATCATATTTCTTTTTCATCTCTCAACCTTAGTGGTGCATGAGATTTATTGTATTTTGGGAAGAAGACAATTTGATTGAAACACTATGAATTTTTTTATTTTTTAAAATTACAAAAAGATTGTTCAATCGTGCATGCATGTTGTTTTTTTATGTTGATTGATTCTGCATGAATAGACTACGTCCATTTGAGGTAGTGGCAATGTGGCATATACTTGCAATATGTCTTTTCCTATAAAAATTTATTTAGAAAAATATCATTTTCAATTAATTAGAAAACATTTAACTTTACGATCTACATCGATTCCTTGAAACACTTTAATTTTCATTAAGTTTTTATCACCAAATTTACGTTGGAACGCGCATATTCGAGGTTTATTCGACACATTCACCGTCGAACATGCAATACTTAAATCGAACAATGTGACCAGGACAAACTGAATACACGTAATTAAGTAAAGTTCCAGTTGCAAGTTATGTCAAGTCCGACACTTACTTAAACATTATTAAAAATGTTTCGTATGCACAATAGAGTTTTCAAAACTTTGGTACACACAATAAAAAAATGTGTAACTTTTAATACATTTTTACTACCGTGTTATACCCGTTCGCCAATTTTACACCAACATATTAAGCGACAAAATATGATAATTAATTGTTTGGGTTTTGATAACGTGTGACCCGTGACACACGATAAAGTGCATTTAATGAACCCTTAATTCCCCTAAATATCAAAATTTGTAATTAATATATACATAAAAATGATAAATTTTAGATTGAATTAATGAGTATTAGATACAGTTATATGAAAATTTCGACTTTATTAAATACATTTTACCATGTGTTATGGAGACACATGTTAGCAAAACCCTAATTGTTTATACGTATGAATAGTGTGATATAATTAAGATAATGAGATGGTATATTTTTCATGTTGTTTAATTTGTTGTATAATGCTAAAACGTAAGATAACAAAAATAGTCTTTTTGATGATAGTTATTTATCCTTAAAAAGGCCATATCGGCCAATCTGTTTTTTCAAAAAAGAAAATTTTTGAAATGATAAAAGTTTCGATTAAACATTAAATACAAAATTTTAGGAACTTTGTAAAAGTTTAACGGTAAAATTCCGAGGATAAGGTCTAATTTGAGGGAAGAGGAAGAACGTTTTTATACTGCATTTTAGGACAAAATTCTACAGATTAAAATGCAATGATGTAAAAACGCAGTGAAATTTATAGGTATAAAATGCAATGTTATTAAAATGAAGTAGTTGTCGTAAATCACAAAAAAAATTATCTTAAAATACAGTAAAAAGACATTCTTCTCTTTCCCCTCAAATGAGGTCTTCCCCTCAGATCCTCCGTCAAAATTTAATTAGTTTTTAAACATTAAATACTAAATTTTTGAATCATCATTCTAATAATTGTGTTGGACATAAAATTCGTATTATAATTTAGCATGTGTGGTAGTATATAACATAGGATTGGCTTGTGGGGGCCTAGTGCCCCAACATGGTTCAACGGCTGACCAATCAGCGTTACGTAACGAGAGTGAAGAATCATTTTGGAAATGTGGGCCATGCAAAAGTTTGTGAGATAAATGGCATTTAATTTGTTTTAGACAAAAGTAAGACAGTAACGATAGCCTTTACCCATTCTCCCCAATTCATCAAGATTCTGTTGGTCGGTTATTCTTTGTTTCGACAGTACCCCGTTTTAGTGACTGTTATTTTATAGGTTTATAAATCCAGTTTTACAAAAGATAATAAAAATAAATTCTACTGTACCAGCTATTTGAAACAGTTGCTTAACGCTTATAAGCTTGTAATCGGTTAAAATAAGCTAGTCGATCGATCGAAGAGTTTTGGTTTAGCGACATCTTGCTTACTAAATTGGGCTTACTCAAACAATCCCTTAATCGTAAAATAACGGTATCGACTCTATCGAGGTAATCTAATAATTGTGAAGTTATGAGTTCAAGTTTTTAGGTTAAGACAAATATACATATTCGTTAATAAACACGTACATTCGTAATAGTTATATGTGAATACTTGCATTTTTCAAAAAAGGTCATAGACGATATCTTATCACCAATGTCAAAAGTATGATGAAACATTGTTCATGACAAGATAAAGTTAATGAAGCCCAATATCATCACTGAAGGCCCAATTAACAAAATAGTCATATTAACAACCCTTTAAACACTACTTGTTAAAATGCTTGGGCCTATTTAAGTATTGCTTTGGGCTTCCTGGACAATATTTTCGTTTGACATTTTGGGCTATACTAAAGTAAACATAATGCAACTGGTTCACATTTTGTAGAAGAAATTTATCTCGATACATAAATACCACTTTTTTACAATTATCAAGACACAATCTCTAATGTAAAACAAAGATATCAAACTTATTATTTTCATAGAAAAAAAAAATATCTCGTTTATAATTTCACAATAAATGTAATAATATATTATGATTATAATTATAACAATAATTTCTAATAATGCAATAATATTTAAATTGGAGTGGGAGGGAAGTAATGAGAAACAAATGAACACACTACCCCACAAGTTTTCCTTTGAAGTAAGCAAAAGAACGTGCTTCGTGCTTATATCTCCATTATTCTCTGATAAGTGTTATCAAAATCATTACCAAACATGCCAACCACAAACATATATACAAAATCATATCTTAATTATATGATACTTCTAAAACTAATTATACTATAATGTAGTATATACTAGTATTATATAACTGAAAATATAATTTTTTGTTTATTAAATATTTACTTCTGCGTGTAGTATTGTCGTCTATAGCTAGGTAACTAACAAATCGTATTAATATCGTTATACAAATAAAAAAACTTTAGGTATTGTTAGCTACACCGGCCAGAGTTAAGTTTAAAATTATAATCTACAAGATAGTATTTTCTCTGTTTTGCCTTGCATCATTCTAAGTGAACTAAAGTATTGTGCTTAACAACTAACTTTAAAATTCATACCAACAGTTAGTAAAATTTAGTTTATTTATTTATTGTACATCCACATCATCATTGATAAATATACCAAGACAAACAAATACCAACTTCAGGTACTGGCATGGTTACTGCATGCTAAATTGCTAACTGTTGACTATTTCATTTCATATCAATTTGACTAATTGTTTGTTGGTGAAGAAGCCAATGGAATCACCTTTGAATTAGCAACTGAAACATGATTTTTACTTGCAGTAACTTTTACAAAATTACCATCTTTTTCCACCTCCTTTTTTTCACCTTCTAATTCCATCAATCTCCTCATAAGCTTTTCTTCTGCATCTCTCAGAAACTTAAATGTGGGAGGTGGTGAAGATTTCACTTTATTAACATCAATCTCAAATAAAGGATTCAAATTCAATCCATTTGTATGAAATTGACAACTTTCAAGATTTAATAAGTGTGACCCTTTTATTGGTGGTGAAGCTTGTGGGGTATTAAAATGAGCAGCAAGATCACTTAAACTTCTTGTTCTGGAACACTTTCTACTTCTTTGTGATTCCAAATCTTCTTTAGTTTCTTCATTGATAGTGGTCAAGAATCTTGGTGGGCCATGAAGATTATGCAGCCTCATGAGTTCAAGATCCAAACTTTCTTCTTCTGAATCATTAAAAACTTGATCTTGCACCAAACCCATGTTTGGATCTTGATTACTTTCTTGGGTTTTTGTGGGTTTTGTGGGATTATTGTTTTTCCAACATGAAATGTAGGGGAGGTTAGTAAGGGTATAATTGGAAGAACATGAAGAAAAAGATGATTTTTGGTTTTCAATATCTATGTTACTTTTCTTCCACCATAGGAAATAGTAGACCTGTGCACCACAACCCAAAAGAACACATCCACATAAAAAACTTAAACCAAGTTCTAAGCCACTAAAAGTTGACATCTTTACCCTTTGAGCAACTCAACATGAAAGCTTCAAAAAGATTTAATTTTGTTGAAACCTTTTGAATAGAACGAAGAAAGGAAAATAAGTTGTTGTTGGTAAAGCTAAATTGAGTAATTAAAACACTATGGGACTGCAAAGTACTCACCAAAAGTCAAGGTTTTATGAATTAAAGTACTATAATTGGAATTTAAATGGAAGATTGTGCTTTAAATAATTGACAACAACACCCATTAAATTAATCAAGATTTTGATATTTTTAAGCTAGAAAACTTCACAAAACATTTAATTAACATACATTTAATTAACATACATCAATTAACGTAAAAAAAACGTAAGAAAAACTTAATTAACATACATCATTTAGAATGTCACATGAACCAACTCAATAATACTAAACATTTAATTAACATACATCAATTAACGTAAAAAAAAAACTTAATGGATGACTCAGATTCACACAATATCTCATTTTCTAACTGAGTAAGGTCAACGAGGGCAGCTCTAATTTGGAGAGAAAGGAGAGCAGCTTTTTTTTAAACCACTCAGAAAGCGCCACGTGTCCAATAAACTTTTCATTTTCACCCCTCTACTATTCTTAAATTTTATTTTCTTTCCCCATCTTTTTAATTAACCCTCCCCCACACCCAACACCACCAACCATCCACTTCCACCTCCTGCCACCAGCCGCCACCGCCTTTTGCCGCCAAATATCTTTTCTTTTAAAAGGGAACTGCATATTACTTCAAAATAAATGTACATTTTACTGCATTTTATATATTTTTTTAGCATTAATGTTGCTATTTTGTACTGCATCTTGTGTCTTTAGACATTCATATTTACTGCATCGTACTTTTTGTATATATATTCATACTGCATATTGTAGTTTTTGTGTTAAATCGTGTATGTTTTTTTATTCATTGTTACTTATTTATTTTGTGTACGTGTTATCACTTTTATACTAAAAATTTGTATTATAAAATGCAATAAAACAACAATATGCAGTATAATTTACACAAAATGCAGTGAAAAAAGATAATATATAATACAAAATGCACTATTAAAAAATTGTATATACAAAATACAGTAAAAACAATAATATGGAGTATAATTTACACAAAATGCAGTGCCAAAATGATGATAATTATAATACAAAATGCAGTACAAAACAAACTATAAAATGCAGTAAAAAAATAATATGCAGTATAAATTTATTCAAAATGAGGTAAAAAGATAATATATAAAAAAAATCCAAAAAAAAAAAATTTCCGACCGCCGGGGACCAGAAGTGCAAGAGACGACCCTGATATATATATATGACAATATAACGATACAGTAAAGTATTTAATACGTCGCAATGGGACCAGAAGAGAGAACACGCATTGTAAAAAAATGAGTTTATTTTCATTTGCTTTTGTCTGTCTTTATGTTTTTAGTGAATAAACATGTTTTATGTCCTTCTGAAAGTAAATAAATAATGAAATGCATACAATTTATTTTAACTTCAAAATGTTAATAATTTTAGTTAAGTGCCATTGACCTAGAGGTATTGATGTAACCCGTCGATCTTGAAGTTGCGGGGTTCAAGTACTGAGGTGGAACAATATGTAAATATACGTTAATGAATATATATGTTCTTGATACAGGTGTGTGTGTGTTTACTTTTCTAACAAAAATATTGATAACTTAGTGTTGAATTATGAACAAATACTAAAATAGAGGTTGAACAGTCTAGTTTGTATTTTAAGATGTTAATTTATGTGATTTTGGGTTTAATTTTCATATTTCCGTTGGGAAGCCTAACAGTATACTGTCATAAAAATCAAATTTAGACCCAGTAAGCCAGCCCAATGTACATCAGTTTGGTCCTATAGAGAGGTCTTGGGCTGAAAGAACGGGCTACACGGCCCGTTAGATGAACTAGAACAGTGTCAAACGTCAGCTCATTAGCATTTTTTATTTTTCATTTGTTTTACTTTTTGATTATTATTTGGTATGGGAGATTGATTGTGTACCATAAAAACTAATTTATATACCATAATTATTATGCATAAATGTACCATGTGATATTATTAATTTTGTGGTGTACAAATTGTGGTATGTACATATTTTGAAATTTAATGAAGTATCAAAATGAGTGGAAGAGATATGATATGATTAATCAATAATTGTTATTGTAATAGAACAAAGTGTAACAACTGTTAATAAATCGTTTACATTAATCAAAGGAGTTTTTCAATGACTTGATCATACTTATGCAACAACGCATGTTAATTAAAATATGTTTAGAATAATCCACTAAATTTTTTGTGTTGTTTAAGAGTGTGTTTGACAAAACTAGCTGATAGTTGAAGCTAGAAGATTATAGCTGGAGCCGGTAGATGGAACTTATATTTGAAGCTATAAGCTGAAATTTATGTGTTTATAAGTGTTTGGTAAACTAGTATTGATGTAAATTGACATAAAAAAAATAAAAAAATTATGATAAATAATGATATAAGGGGTATTAATGTAATTCCATCTTTCATAAGCTTGAAGCTTATTTCTATAAGCTACTTCAAATAGCTTTTTTTTCAAAGCTTATTTTTCAATGAGCTCCTAAAATTTTGTTTACCAAACAATGTTTATAAGTTTGACTTTATGGAAAAAAATAAGATTAAACTCTTATAAGCTCGCGTGTCAGACACACCGTAAACTTCTAGTCTCCAGAGTTAGCTAGAGAGATCCTTTAAGATAAACTTTTTACGACGGAGTAACATACTATATATTTTGAGTTAACAGATTCATAATTTTGAAATTGATTACGTGTACACCGAATTTCAGAGATAAATGCCACGCCTGTGATTAGTTGATCACATTTTACTAGAACCAATGAAATTTAAAAGATAAAAAGTCAATAAATAAATGGAATATTGTGTATACTTTGGATGAGCCAAACCTAATGATGTAAAACAACAATAAAAAAGCAAAGCAATTAATAGGTCACTTAACATGATTCAATTCACATTATCCAAGTAAATCAATGTACCGATATCATCATGAGTTTGTGCCTTTTTAAAACTTTAGAGTGACGTATTTTCGAATTGTCCTAAAAGAAATTTAGTTAGTTCTTTAAAAATTGAGCTATTTTTCAATTTTTTAACTAAAACTAATGTAACCATCAAAAACTTGAGTGAAGCGATAACGTGTACATGTTTTGTGATTGATTACAGTACTTTTTTTTTTTCCAAAGATTAAGACTTTCATTAAAACTTCTTCAAAACAGAGAAGAGTAAAACTACATCTAGAATTCTCCAAGTACGAGGAAAGAACTAACCAAAAAAAGAAGAAAAAACATAGCTGAAAAGCAAAAAAGAAAGACCCAACATTAGATACACTTGAAACACCCACTTGGATTGGCCACCCATCGAGACCATCTATAAAAATGCGATAATAAACGATGAGAGATCCACAACAAAGAAGTATTTTGCAACATCGGAAATAAGTCTAACTCACGCAAGGTAGACATTTCCTTTAACAGGGCATGAAGGATATCATTCTGCCACCTCCAAATAAGCCACAAGAGCACGTAACAAACCCCCTGAAAAGCCTTTCATTTATCTTTCTTAGATGACCCAAACCAATGTTTGAAAAGAATATCGTTCAAGGACAACGAGAAAGGGATGCAAACACCCCACCAACTCCAACATTTAGCGCAAAGCATACGAACTTTGGGACAATTAACCAAAACGTGATCAACAGAATCAGCCTCCAACTCACAAAAAACACAAACATTATCCTTAATAGGAACCGGATTATTCCAACAATGCAGGGATGAAACTGACTCGAATTTTAGCGTATGTGATTACTGAAATTAATTATTGATACTTAATAACATATGAACTAAAACTATCATATCTTATGATGTTTCAAATACATCTTTGTTCAAACATTCATTGATAGCTAAAACATATGGTTTGATTAATCAAAGTATCATTTACCTAGTATATGGAGGTAATATAACAACTTTGAAGTTACGAGTTTAAGTTATAGAGTTGAATTGATGTAAATATTCGTGAAAAAGTATACATATTCATGATAAAAGTCATAACGTGATCTTGAGAAACATCTCTAAAAATTTAGTTTCACTGACTTTAACTAAATCATGTTAACGACTCTATCATACGGAGTATTAAATAACTGAATTCAAATTTCTAACCAACAACCGTCAAAGCTTACCTACCGAGGCTTACAACTCGGTTTTTTGAACTAAAACTAGAACTCCCAAGAGTCTAGACCAAGTGTGCATTTCTAGTTTCGGCCTTTGTAAGTACAATAAAAATTGTAAATGGTCTAGTCAACATTATTTTTGGAATTTTAAGTGTGCATTGCAAATTGTACTACACTAATACTATAGTAATGAAAAAGGGCATGTGAGTAATTAAACAAGTTAAAAGATGACAAATGGAGATTGATGATTCATTAAACTCACCTCTCCAAAGAGTCACCTCGATGTTTAGCCACATCCATCATCATGTCATTTCATCACACCTTCAATTCCCAATACCTACTATTACTACCATCACTGTCATTCATTTTCCATTTTTACCCCTACTTCTTTTTCTTTGGCTTCATTCTCTATCCCTTTCTTTCTTCTTTCATTCCCAAGATGCTCAACTTGTTGCCTTTTGTAGGGGTAATTTTGCCTTTTTACTTCCTGCAACCCCTCCCTAATTTCCCTCAATTTAACCGCTACCCTCAATGTTTTCAGAGATACTTCTGCAACAAAAAACATTATCATCTCTCTCTATCTCTCATATAACTCAACGACTATGTATATGATTGTTTTGAAAATTGTTAAGGGTATAAATTGTACTTAATAATTTTCAAATTAACCCCTATACTTTCATCTCAAGTTTCTTTTCAACCCCTCTTCCCCATCCATTCTACAACTCATGTTGATGTTCACACAATTTACAAATATATTTATTTTCACTTGCACTAAATTATGTATCGTAACTATTTTAGGGTAGATATATATGCAGTGTTTCATTGGTAAAATATAGTTAATCTTGATGACAATTTGTTCCTAAAATGCAGTGAATTCTGACTATTCATCATTTATTTTAGAACCTTACCCATATATTAATGAAAATTTAATTAATTAATAATGACAATGATATATAGAGGTGTACGTTGATGCAAAAACTATTTTGAAACAATAACATGTTGAAAGTTCTTGTAAAGACCAAAGATTCCTTAATTGCAAATGCTTGTGTAAATTGCCTTGTTGTGATCTAAAGTACGTTCTAGAAGACCAATTCGACATCTAATCACATGTTAAATATTTAGCATATTGCTATCAGAATTTCAAATCAATTCGATTAAGAATATTATTTTATCCTTAAGATATTTACACATTTGTATCAAAGATATATGTAAATCTTTTCCGAGTTTCTTTTAATGTTTTTTTTTCACATTTTTCATTATATACTTAGTATTTATTTATTTATGCAAGACCGGAAAAAGTAACATTGTATACATTTGAAAAATATTACGTATTAAGTGTAACCTTTAGCCTAGTTGTTTTGGATGACACATCGATCAATTGATATGTTATAAGTTTGATATTTATTTTAGAATAATAATATGTAATTAAGGTGGTTAATTATGGTGTAATTTTCACTAACGTCGGATTTATTAACAATTTTGAAAGTTTGTGATGACATATAAATACATGCATGCATAAAGCAATAAAAAATTTCAATTCACGAGTAGGATCATATCTCTTGGATTTCTTAAAAACCGATCCACAAAATACAATACAATTTTCAATTCACGGGTAGGATTTTTTGGAAACCGCATAATTACACACCTATCTATCACCTATTCCACCAATACCTAAAAACCCAAGGGACTAAATTTCTTCATTCCACAGAACTCCAGGGGGGGAAATGATAAAAACCTAAACCTCTTTTTTCCCTTTATAAAAGGGTTGCAATTTTTCGTAAAGCCCATGCAAACAATACTAAAGCTAAAGAAACCAAACAGTCTCAAACCATTTTAATGATCATGGAAGAGAATAGCACTTGCCCTGATGTTGTTACGACTGTGGCCGGAAAAGATCCTGCCGGAGCCGCCGCACCGTGCCGGTGGAATCCTACTAAAGAACAAATAAACATGTTGGAGAATTTGTATAAACAAGGGGTGAGAACACCAACTGCAGAACAAATTCAAGATATTACCACAAGGTTACAAACTTATGGACATATTGAAGGCAAAAATGTGTTTTATTGGTTTCAAAATCATAAAGCAAGACAAAGACAAAAACAAAAACAAGATCATTTGTCTTGTGTTCATCAATATTTGCACAATTATCATCACAACAACTTCAACCACCATCAACCGCCGGTCGTGTTTCCGGTAGCCCATCATCCTCAAAATGGTTAGTTTTTCTTTTATATATATATTTTTTCATGATTAAATGGTGAATTTTTATTACTGTTTACCTTTTCAAGGTAATATGTGCTGTGGTATTGTCATAGTATGTACTGGGTGTCGTACTAAGGGTTAACATCAAAGTACAATTTCTAAATCTTTAATTTAATCTGATCAGTTGTTAATATCTTTCTAGGGTAAAATTAATCAACATCTAATAATGATTGTAAAGTTGGTAATTTTGAATCTTAAATTTTATTTTATTATAATAAATAAATCAAATCAATAAACTATATCTTTGATTTGTTTGGACTTACGCTCATTATTAATTAAAATTAAGGTAATTGGAACTGGTAAACCCTTAAGTTAATATAGTCATCAAATTTTCTATTAATTAACCCCTAACTTGAATTACAATCTTATATTTTTGTTGTTTTGATTTAAATATATAATTTTCTTAATAAGTGTATGTAAGTTTTGAGGAATTATATCTGTATACTTGTTTTGATTTTCAAGAAATTTATATCATGAAATTACTAATATTTCAATTTCAACTATATTCATGGATTGGAAGTCAAAAGGAACAGTAGATTGCAGCCTGTATTCATGCATGGGGGTTAAATAAAATAGTACTTGTAAAATATTAAGTCTCTGTCTTTCCGTCTGTCTCTATCCATCTGTTAGTTTGTACTGTAAATGTAATCCAAAAGTTTCTGATTTTTGTTTGTTTATGGGCTTTTACTCATAATCTTTGTCAATTATTTCTAGATTCCAACATTTTCTCTGACATTTGTTGTCTTGTTTTTCCAAGATTTATGATGTACCATGTATCCTTCCTTCAATCACCTTGTCAAGCCTTTCTATAAATTTTACAATTATTTGTTGTACCACCTTTTTATTATACCTACCAGCATTAAATTTTTATAACTGTAAATAGTATATTTGACCATTTGTTGTGATCTAAAATTTTACACTTGAATCAATCAAAATCAAAACTCTCCTAGAGAATTGAGACGTTGTAACAATTCTGGTGCATATGATCGATAAGTCTGTAACGATTTGAATTACGAGTACTTATTTATAATTTTATAGCAAGATGTTCGATCATTGCGCGCTTTCAAAATTACAAAATTTGATTTGTTTTGACTTTTTGACCATTGATGATAGTTTGTTTATGCATTTTCACTAGAATGTAATATTGTTGAAAGTCTATAATTCACTTAAGAAAAAAAGTTACCATGATAGTACTATTTGAGTGAGAACCATGCATCAGTCTTTTCTCTTGATTGATTAAATTTAATATAAGTTTGTCCTTTTATTTTATTTCATTTTAATTTACTCTTTATATGTTTGAAATGAAATGTTTTTTCAGTTTTATATGGTCAATACTATATGCCACAAAATGACATAGGGTTCTACACTCAATACCCAAAGATGCTAATGCCAAATGCTGCCACCACCAAGAGAAGATCACATCGGACTTCCAAACACAAGCTCTCCACCGGTGCCGGAAACTATGCCGGAGGTAATATTCCAGTCAAGTCAAAGATGGTCAACGGTCAAAACTTTAGTCATCGAGAAACTTTGGATCTTTTCCCACTTCATCCTACTGGAATTTTGCAACAAAAGGAAGTCGTTTCAAATAATGTTGATGCATATGATTTGAATGCTTGTACATCGGGCTCTTCAGATAGTTCGCAAGATCAACTCTATTTTGACTTTTTCTCTAGTTAATGGAATTAGAGTTGACTTTTTGGGTGTCAAGATTTATATATCTAAAGCCAAGATTTATATGGTTAAATCTAATTTCACTAACATGCATGCAAATGTTGGATTTATTGTGCTGGTTTTGGTTTAATATTAAGGCATTTAAGTTGGCAAAAATATATATATTCTCGTATTCGACTTTTGATATATATATATATATATATATATATATATATATATATATATATATATATATATATATAATATCAAATATATGTTTTCTTAGTCAAGCTTACCTTATGTTACATTGATTGTTTAAAACTAAAATTCTTTAAAACTAAATCAAATGAACTTAAATTTGTATAAAACTAAATCGATTCTTAAAACGGATTTTGGATTGAATTTTAACCGAAATCGAATATGATAATTGATTCCAGTTTGGTGATTAGTTTGAACATTGTTGATCTAGTTATATCGAAAACATCGATTATAGCACATACTACCAGTTGTTTTTTTTAACTGGCTAAGGAGTTATGAAGTTGATAAAATATAGGAGTTTTACTTTAAAAGAAGAGTAAATTCTATAGATGTTACATGTGGTTTACATCGATTTACGAAATCCGTCCTTGAACTTTATTTTTCATTTTTTCAGTCCAATAAATTTACCTTTTACTTAAAAATGGTCTCTCATCCGCCTAAAATGACTAAATTACCATTGTATCATTATTTTATTCATTTATTTTATTTTTAATTCAATAAAAAAATTTCTTTAAAAAAACCAATACATATGTTATAAGCCATTCAAGGAGCAATCTTCAAACTCATTAGTTCCAATTGTATTTTACGACATACTCCGGCAGAAACAAACCATAACCAATGTCAGATTGGGAAGCAGAAGATAAAAACACACCCACAAGAGTTGCTTATTCAACTTCCACCATTACCACCACTCCCAAATCTAAATCCCTGTTCATACACACACCACCACCACCACCACCACACAAATCGATTCTGTTCTGGTTTCAAAAATCAAATCTTAGATCTGGAAAATGAAACGAAACCATAGATCGGAAATCCTAGAATGGATCTGATGGTCGGATTTTTCGTAAACTCCGGCCATCATCCTCATACTCCGGCGACAAGCCGTAAACTCCGGAAAGAATCTATAAACTCAAGCCACGAACCGTAGAACCGCCCAGAAATCGTATATGACTCCTCTATAACGTAACAACTGTCCAACCACCTCCCATCGGTTCGATTTGCACCAGATCGAAAAAGCCACTTAGGTTGCGGAGTCCGATTCGTACCAGAAACACATATATTAAGTCCCTGATTTGCAGGTTTTCCGATCACCTCCATTGCGGTGGCTTTCATTGGTGGGTTGAGAAGGTGATGGTTGTAGTAGTATGTAGATTAGTAGATATGATAATAGAGGTTAGCAGTGGTGTTTGGTGGCCAAGAAAAATGGTGGTTAGAGATGGCATCTCTGATTAGGGAGAAGAAAATTACGTATATATGAGAAAATGGTATTGGTAAATAAGTATATATTTACTCTTGTATTTTTTAATACTACAAAATGAATTGAAATTAAAAACAATTGAATAAAAGAGAAGAAAATAGTATTTTAGTTTTTTTAAATGAGAAGGGACCATTCTCAATCAAAAGCTAAACTTATTGTATTGAAAACCTGGAAAAAAAAATACAGGGATGAATTTTGTAGATCAGTGTAAATCACAGGGACATATATAGAATTTACTCTTAAAAGAGATACATGTACTTAATAACATCCTAAAAGTTCTTGTGAGCCGTAACAGTGGGCCGATATCCAATTTAAGAAATACAGTATTCGGCACCAGCAGATTGTTTCTGCATAACTGACCGTTTCAAATAATGTAACAAAAATTGGGTTGTGTGAACTAGAGGTGAGTAAGACTTAGTTCTATAAATCGTGTACACAAAAAATCAAATGAACTTAACATTGTTTAAAACTAATTAAATTGATTTTTAACTGAGATTTTAGATTGAACTTTAATGGTCAGGTGATTAGTTCGAACATTGTTGATCCAGTTAAATCGAAAATCACGATTTAACTTGCTAGTGGAGTTATGAAGTTAATAAAATATAGGAGTTTTACTTTAAAACATATATATGTAGGCCATAACAGCTGGCCGATACCCAATTTAAAAAATACAGTATTTGACTACCATCTGATACCATTATAGTATATTACATACTATAGACAACAAAATAATTCACAAGATCTCCGTATGATCAATAGCAAAATGTTAAAACCTTCAAAAGCTTTAACAGGACCTTCCTAACACATAACCCATAACCTCGACTTCATCCTAACATTCAAATAACATATCATTCTAGTCTTCGAGGGTCAAAATATTATACATATTTACACATAATCTATCTTAAACTTGAGCTCATCCAACATCAAACTAACCAAAAAATATAGCTTTCCATGATCAAATGTTCGACCTCTTTAACACGAATCCTATTTCGAGTTTTCCATGCAAGCATTTTAACCATTTTAATCTTCTTTTTTTCTGGTCATCACTCGAAAAATATTCTACTTTTTCTGGGGCAGCCTTCGATAATGTTTGTCGCTTCACAAGCTTCCTCAAAAGTGATGTCCGGTAAACTATCAATTTCAGTCTTAACCCTTTTTAACAAATTCATCTCTCTCTGAGCCATTCTTTCTTCTCTTTCTTGATCATTAGCCATCTTGCTTAACGAGGCATTCATCTCATTGCCCATAGTAGCATTGGTGCCATGTAACTTATTGCACGAGTATGAAAACATACTCATTATTTCATCCATCTTATCTATCTTCTCTTTTTTGCGTTTCTTATTTGTACGACCCGAGTCCCCTCGAGGCGAATCTACACCTGTATCAACAGCAATGTCTTCAAGATCAATGTGGGACTTGCTTGTGTTTCAACTACAACCTCTTCCTCACCAAGAACAATAGCTCGAGAACCCGTAGCTAGCTCTAAGTGTTCATCTCTAACTTATAACAAATGCATTTATGTAATTGTAAGAACTTGTTTAGAAAATACATTTATATACTCATTCCATACGTCAACAGGGGCATTCAAAACACATTTATCAGGATCCCAACCGAAGCCACTAGTGTTTGAGCCAACTACCATGTCGTGCATAGTGCTAAAGTTAGTCTTTAACGTCTTTAACATTGACTTTATATGAGGTTCAGCCTTTAACATCGAATAGAGAAGACATGTCTCCAACAAACTTTGAACAGCTAGAAAGTAGCCTGGTTTAAACTCGTTATCTGTTGCATACTTACCTCTTGTATGCAATTCGGTTAATGCATCAATTAGCTTTTCATCTCTTCGAGTGTCCATGTTCTTTTTTTTTCTTACTGGGCTTTTGCTCTTAGTCAAATCTGCCATGACTAAACAAAAAAGATTAAAAGTAATTCTTAACATATCACTCTTATACAAGCAAATAAGATTCCATATGCAGTTAGTAAACAACAAATACAAATCACATAAAGCAAGAATGACATCTATCAAAAGCAATATCTCACATCTCTACCTTGTCTACAAGAGATGGAAATTAGGTTTTCTATAACAATTTCTAGTTGGTTTTAAAGTATAACTTCATAACAGCAATATTACGAACAAAACTTCACCAAAATCAGCTTATATAGTGATTAGAAGATCTTTTAAAAATAAGGAGAACAACATGCAACACAAAATCCACAAGAAATTCGTAACACACAAAGCAAAAGGAGAAGGAAGAAGATGACATACGTTTGTAATAACAACTATGGTTTGTTATGAGACAAATAGGGATCACAACAAGCAGATGATGAGAAGAAACGTACTTGAAAGAAGATCGTCAGAGATGAGAGGCTAGGGTTTACTTCAATATTGTGTGTGTATGTGGATATCACTTGAGATTTATATATACCCCTTCTTTTTTAAATCTTTCAATTTCCAAAAAAAAAAACACGGAGAAATCCTATGTAAGAAATCTCATTTCTTTATAAATCGGATGAAAATTCAATTGCAAAGAAAGGCAATTCTCTGAGATATATAATTTCTCCGTCCATATTAATTCTCTGCTAACCAAACAAGGAGAATGGGGTCATTTCCATTTCTTTGCCTCATTTCCCCGTACCAAACAGGCCCTTAGGACTTAAGCACGTGTGTATGTGGTATTACTTGCTCGTTTCTTAGTTTTTATCATAGAAAATGATCAAAGTTGAAGTCAAAATCACAATTCTAATTTAATTCGAGCTCCTAAAAGAAACAAAGCGGATATGTACCATAAAAGGTTTCAACTTTTCTTCTCTATGTATGAAAGTAGAAACAACTCCTTTCCCATGAAGATATTAAGTTACATATATATATGTTCGTTACCCATGGCATCTTGCTTTTTATTGAAAAAATGAAAGATGTTATGCTATATATATTTATATACAGGAGAAGAACCTAGATAAATGCAGGTTCTTTTAGGAAGCACGAAAGATTCATGAATGTGTGTTAACATTCATTAAACATGCCAAGTGAATGTTAGCAATATTCATCAAATGAAAAAAAAAATGTATAATATTCATCGATTAATGTTATTATTGACTTAAAAATATTCATAAAGTATTATCGATCAATGTTAATTATATTTTTTTTAATCACTATATTAGAGAAAGATTTTGCCTTTACATTAATTAAACATGTTCATGAACAATGAACTTTAATTCCCCCTTATAATCAATTGTTATGAACAGTAGCTTTTTGTCTTATTAGACGCAAATTTAATATATATAATAGGTTTAATAAAACTATTAACAGATGCATTGGTAGCTTGATGGTTTATGATGTTGTACCACATATGGGAGGACCCAGATTTGAACCGCATGGGAGCAAGCATATTTAATTTTTACTCTTCCTTTGTTATGTTATTATTATACATTTTAAATTATTATTTGACAAACCTTTGTTATTTATTTGTAGACAACTATAACTTGTTTTTGTTGTTAATTTTGTTTTGTTTATGCTGTTATTGTATTGTTTATGATTTTTTTTCTTTATTATATTTCCATTATTATTTGTATTATAAGTGATTGATATAAATAAACAACTGCTAAAAATGGTGACGAAATACAACAACGAAATCAAATACGACAATATTGTTTGTTAAAAAAGTTTTTTTATCTCACTGCGAAATGAAACTTCAAACCCCATCGCGAAGCGCGGGCTTATCACCCTCGTTAACATTCATAATTTGTCCCTTGCAAAAAAACTCAATATTCGAAATTCTTAAGTGGGCCGCCGGCAAAAAGTTACTGCAACGAGTTGGGCCGTATGAACTAGGTTTATGCTAGTATGAGTGCCCCAAATATACTTCTTGCTTCTTTTTTATGTATAACTATATCATAATTCGCAATATCATAATTCGCAAAATTTGCAGGCTAAGACATTGATCACAAGAAATAAAGTTGAAAATTATAAGTTGATGAAGAAATTATTAGTAATTCAAGTTAAGTATAACAAATTAATATTATGTTTATAAATGTATGTTCAAGATGGGTTTACAGTGAAAGTTGTAAAGTCCTACTACTGTCTACTAATAAATTGGTACGCAGAACTTAAAATGAAGAACATGAATAATAACTGCATGTTTTTTAGATGCAAGCTGTCTTGAGTAAGTCAAATTTAATATCACTACAAATGACATATAAATGTACGGTTTATTTATTTAAAGTTTATAGGTCATATAACACTATAAATTTGATAAATGTGAACGCATTGGGTTTGTGTACACAAATTATAGACGAAATATAATTTTAAAAAAACAATCAATATAGAAGAATATACATTATGGTTTATTTATTTTATATTCAAACCTCTGGTTATTTATAATAGAAAATATAGAAAAAATAACAATATTTCAAATTTATCATCAATAAGCTAACGACCATAATAAAAGATGATTATTATTTTAACAACAATAAATCAATTCAAAGTTCAACATTCAGAATAATAAAATATTTAAAAATAAAAAAATAAAGTATTGGCGAGATTGATTTAATTTCGCTTCAGTTTCGCGGCCTTGCAACCCATAAAGTACTTACGGCCTGAAGCCTAGCGAAGTAGTCTGATATTGAAAGCCACACTAGTGCAGATTGTCGTGTAGTCAAGATTGTGTGAACTCCATTCAAAGTACTTTCCCGTACACGATCAGCTTAAACATTAGATTTTTAACATCCAAAAATTAATAAGGTTGATATTGTTTGTGTACAGATAACGTAATAATGAATTTTATTTTGTTATATAATATCTGATGTAGATAATCCTCCACTGCTCCTAACTTCCCCATGGCCTTAGACATTTGAGACATGTAACTCGACAAATTTGATGACTGAGTTGTTGATGGCATAACACCAGTAACGATTGAGTCCCCCATTGTTTGTTGCAATCTTACAATGGCATCAGATAAAACTTTTTATCAAATATCAAATATCCTTCATTTTAAATATCAAATAATGTATTCAAATATCAGCAAGAGGTTGATGGAAGTCCTATTTAATCAAAAATATCAAATATCAGGCATTAGACAAATTTGATGACTGAGTTGTTGATGGAAGTCCTATTTAACCAAATAATGTATTCAAATATCAGCAAGAGGTTTCATCAAAATATTGAAAATAATGGGATAAACATGTACTAATGGAATACAATGGAAGTCTTACTATTCCAATCTTTGAACTTTGCATTCTGGATCCAGATTACAATGTGTTCAGACGTGTGCTTATTCGTATCAATAAAACCTTGTAACTTCATAGATGTTCATCCCATATATTGCAGGGTAATTGGTAATTGTTTTCCACTGTAAGACACATATAAGTTTACAATGATGTTTATAAGTTAGTAAATGATATGAACAACAATAATATAAACCGAAATATAATATGGGTTCTAGAACGGTAGATCATACTTGATATCCTGAAGTTGAAACCCCATAGACTTTTTCTCAATACCATTTTCACGTCTGATTTTCATAGGTTCTGATGACACAAGAAGACCTACAACGTCTGCAAATGATTGGATTATACTGTGAATTTTAGCAATAATATAATCAATATTTTATAAGTTAAAAATGAAAAAAAAACGGAAGAGAATTACCAAAACCAAAACAACTGGCTATCTTCCAGTTCAAAATATCATCAAAGTTCACAAAGTTGAATCCATCAGAGGCCGCCTCAAACGATGGACATCTACGTACTTAAGATGTCCTAAAGAGATTTAGCTTGAAATCATGATCAATAAGACGATAATTTTCTTTGTAAGGTTCAACACCAAAGTTACTCAAATCCGCAAAATTCCCTTCTTTTAAGGTATCTTCAAAATCTTGAAAAATGAAATTTCTCACTGAAGCAATTATCTTGTTGCCCTACATATTGAATTTTATCAATACTTGAATAACTTTCAAATTAAATGATTATGTTAAAACAAAAATCAGCAAGACGGTAACTTTCATAATTTGGTTATCTATGAGTTATTCTTTGACCTGCATATACATTAGGTTAAATCAGTGACATAACAATAAAAAAACTGAACAACTTTAACAAGATATAAATTTTAATCATGTTATATTTTAATTTAATGAGCAGTGGACTGACCTTTGTTTCACTGTTGTGTAACATATTCCCATTTCCGAACTTATCAAGCGGTGAAGTTTCACCTTCTTTCTCTTATTTGTATTGCAATACCTGGAAGACGAGATTAACGATAAAAAAAGCTGTGGGTCGTACAATCTGTCAGAAACAGGCAACTCTTTATTTTGGGTTGAACCATATTGCTTCAGTATTAAATCGTGTGTATACTTTTGTAAAGTATACAATTTTTAATCCAAAGAAAAAATTGGAGACTCGTTGCATATGAGAGTGAAACCTAATTTGAATGAAACCCTATCTTTCATATTTGAAGATTGAGTATGGTTTACAACAGATAGAGAAGTTAGCATAATTTTCTTACCATACAGAGCCAATATTGCAAACTATTTCATCATCAATCATGGTGTAAACCATGAATCTTAAAAAATAGGAATGAAAGTTTCCGATCGGGGATCTATGGTACTTGTAAGTAATAACACGGGATTGAATGTTACGGGAATCTATGGTATGGCGTAAACAATGAATCTTTACCCCAACAAATCTGAATTGAATTTTTCCGATCTCGATGTTACGGGAGACAGGTCGCATGTATGTGATACGTTCATTCTTTACAATTGTGGGAGGTGTTTCAATTGTGGGAGGTGTTTGACGGGATCCAGCAGTTCTCCCTCTTTGACTACAAAAAAATGAGTTAATTGTTAGAAGGGGTAAAATTGGAATGACAATTTTTTTTGGTTTTAGATTAGTTAATCAAGTATTGGAAACAAAATTAATGGATTAGATTAAAAGTTTCTAAATCATTAAAGGTCAAGATTAATTCTAAGGGGCCTATTTTCAAGGTGATTAAGTAATATAGGTTTTGTTTTATATATAAAGAGAGATTCAAATAAATTACAAGTATGATGAAAACAGATGTTGGAAAAATTAAATGATATTATTTTTTATGTCACATTATAAATTTGATCGGATAAAGTGTAAACTCATTAGGAAACATTAAAAGCGACTTCTAGAAGACTTGGAGATAAAGTTAAATCAATTGAAGATCGACATAGAAGAATAGAAGGAACTAGTTTTCTAATATGATTGTGTTTCTTATTGTAAGTCTTAGGACTCTATAAATAAAGAGATCATTTGACATTTAGAGGTGTGTTTACCTAGTGTGTTACCTAGAGTGTTTACCTAGGGTAAAACCCGATCTCATAACTTGAGATCGTCTTCCATGTATACGAATAGAAGAGTTGGTAGATAACTTTAAGGTTATAAACCCCAATACAAATAAGTTGTATCCGTCTTGATTGATCAACAAGATTAGGGATTTTGTGTTGTATTCATGATTACTGTCACACCCCGTCTAAGGCAGAAACACGAGGTGCGACGGACGACTAGATCATAACACATTGATATAATAGAAAACACTAAATGCAATTCAACAACGTGTCATGATGTCGCCGACACAAATGGCGACTTGTGTCGTGGTCAATCATTTCAACGAGTACATAGTCATAACTTCATAAGAATAAAATTGTCATATCGCAAATATAGTTTAACTATATATATGGTCAAACATTCAATCAACCAAGTCTCAATGCAGCCTAGAAGTCTCGCTAAAGTCACTAAGTCTCAAGCTCCTTATTCTGATTACCTGAAAAGATATGCTCAAAAACGTCAACACGTATGTTGGTGAGTTTCGCAGGTTTATAAATGACTCAAATTAAAGAGATTTGCTGTGATAATATGTGAGTTAGGACAATGAAATGAAAAAGCACACACAAAGGTAAACAATGTAGATGATAACATCCATGTAAACATTGTCACTACCCGTACAGAGTATGACCAACGAAATATGATTCCCCACATGATAAGTAGTCACTACTCACGCAGAGTATGACCAAATGATAATATGATTCCCCATTATGATACGTAGTCACTACTCACGCAGAGTATGACCAAATGATAATATGATTCCCCATACATGATAATCAGCACAAAGTTCCACATAGTGTCACACGAATCATTCATATGTCCACAAGAAATGAAAAACAGATTCACAACATGAAAAACGATTAAAAAAACATGTAGAGCATACTTTTCCCCGAATAGAAAATGAGTATTACCTAATGTAGAGCATACTTTTCCCCCAATAAAAAACGATTGAAAAACATGTAGAGCATACTTCAGAAATGAAAACATATAAACTCTATAAACTTAATTTATAACATATTTACAGACATATAATCAAGTCTAGGGCTTTTTATCTCAGAAAATATAAGAAAACTTATTGGAAGAAGGGCTTATGATATTGCCTACGTGAATAAGTAACACACGAAAGCAAAATACGAGCTCGATTCTTATTTTCTTCTTGGTTTTCGGTCGACGCAGCCCCCAAGCAGCCCATGGAGGATTTTTGGTGATTAGAAAGTGTTAGGGTTAGGTTTTAGGTTTGTATTTATAGGTATGAGATTGCTTGGAGTCCAAGTCAAGGGTTGTTTGGGTTGGGCCGGCCGAATAGGTCCACCAAGGGGGTTTTGGGTCGGTTGTCACAATTACCAAATGTAGTTTCAAGGTGTAAGCCCTAATACATAAAGTTGTATTCATAGTATTATTAATAATAATATTAAAATTTTTGATTATAAATCTTTTTTGTATTTTTCATATTATGTTTACCGTATTTATATATTTTGCTTGGTGTTTAAACAGACCAATCACAGAAATTAGTTAAAAGAAAACTTAAGATAGAATTACTCTTTTTATAATATAACTTAGTTTATACATAAATGGTAGGAATCATTTAAATGCGGTTTCTTTTCTTTTTGAACTTGAGTTTTGTTTGTCGTAATATTATTATTGTTAAACGGAGTTAACGTTCAAGAACAAAACATGAATAGGTTATAGATCAAAATCTTACTTAAAATAGTTTTCACCATTACAAGATATAGATAGTAAAATATGATCGAAAATGAACTCCTTTATAGTAAAAATTACATGAATATTTGATAAACCAATTAAAAATATTTGATAAACCAATTAAAAAGATCATGCAATCTTACTAACGAGTTTATGACCGACTTTACAATCTTGTTAACGATTTTAAATCATTTTTTACGATTCTACAGTCTGATATATGATCATATGAAAAATATGACCTTATAACGATCTAATTCTGTTTGATCGTACGATACAGATTAATATCGTAATTGTATTAACCTTATTTATAACCTTTTTCTCTTCTTTCAATTATTTTGTTTTAACTTTTAAGCATCATTTTTTCTTCTCCGTTTCGACAAACTCATTCGATCATTATTCATTTGGGTGTGTATCTCTATACTTAAGTACACGTGGCACAAATTTATTGGCCGTTGTGTAACATCCCACTTCACAAACCATGATTTCCCCCAAATTAATTAAAATTTCATTTTTTATTATTCTTCTCATCATCACACAAAAACCGGATAACACAACACGCACTCTCTCCCCTTCATTTTCACACACACAAATGAGAAGGTGATTGAATTGCAGAGATATACACATACAAATTCACTATATCTATAGCCTGAAAATGGCGAAATCTCTAATTTCATCACCTTCTTCATTCATCGGAACACCGTTTCCGTCACAATTTCGTACCGGGCGTTTTTCTCCGAGAAATAGTAAACTTATTTCAACTAAAGTTAAATTCAGTTTCAACGGGCTACCTCCGATTTCTTCGTTTGATGGTGTTACCGTCGATTTCGCTGCAATTGCTAGCCGTGCTGAAAGCTTAATATATACTTTAGCTGATGCAGCTGTGGCTGTTGATTCAGCTGCTTCTGTTTCCGGTGACTCGACGGTTACTACCACGGTGCAGAAGTCCGGCGGGTGGTTCGGTTTTATCTCCGACGCTATGGAAGTTGTTTTGAAGGTAGTTTATTTCGAATTTACAATAGTTTAGTTATTATATGCACGTGTTGACGTGGTTGATATAATTAATTAATTGATTGATTGATTGATTATGCAGTAGTAGTGAATTTAGTGGTTATAGACGTTTATATTTATATTCATATATATGATATATATATGTGTGTGTGTGTGTGTGTGTGTGTGTGTGTGTGTGTGTGTGTGTGTGTGTGTGTGTGTGTGTGTGACATCATACTGTTAGCTTGAATAAAACAGGACAAGTTTCTCTAATGACAAGTTTCAAGTATTATTAGCAAGTAAGCGATGATGTGGTAAAAGAACTTGTTATTGTGAATTGAGGTTATAATAATCAGACTAATTGGTTTCAAAATTTATATCTGCGCCCTGCCTAACATGATTATTAGCAGTTACATGGTTAGAAGTGGTCATTTCATGAGTTTGTTATCATTTTACCTATTTTCAGTTCATCATGTGCTCACATGGGTAAAACGGATTTGTTTTGTTTTGTAAAATACTTAAGTTTATTTAGTTTGACTTGGCAAGTTATAATTAGTTAATGTTGAATTGCACTATCTTGACCAGGTACTGAAGGATGGACTGACTGCTGTTCATGTGCCATATGCCTATGGATTTGCAATTATATTGCTCACTGTTCTTGTTAAGCTTGCTACCTTGCCGTTGACAAAGCAACAGGTGACCACTCCTGTCAAATATGCTTTATGGTATTGGCGAATTATGTCCCGTGGATGATCTAGATATGTCATTATTTATACATACCCAATTAACTATCACCGCTCCATGATATATATACGGACATAAAGAAGTTATTACTTTTTCTGTAGTGTTCCTAACTGTATCATCCTTTTTCTCAACTTTATATGCATGTTGATAATTTGATAAACTTAGTCGTGTACTACAATTATTTAACAAATTCACTTGTGTTTAATAGGTTGAGTCCACTCTGGCGATGCAAAACCTTCAGCCGAAGCTCAAAGCAATTCAACAAAGATATGCAGGAAATCAGGTGCGACTTTGTAAATTAGAATCTTGTATGTTGTACTTTTAAAATAAATGACAGTTATATGCAAAAGTGAGTGTATCAATGTATCAGAACTCTTGAGTTTGTTTGTCCCTTTATTGGGAATGGCGACCATCACTTAATAGCCTTGTAATATGTTAGAATTCAATGCAAAGCTTAAGTCGGATACTTTATAGGGGCTCGATTCATCTCAAATTAGTTTATCCACCACAGAGGCAACAAAATGCCATTGAACCAACAAGAACAAAATGGGAACGCCCAAATCTAAACAATTTGGTTATCATCTGGAGACTGCCATAAATGTTTTCATATAGGTCTACTAAATAGCTGTATGTAACTATGTGTTCTTGATCCCTAGAATTGGTCTAACTATTTTAAAAGCAAATGTAAATATAAAGCTACTTGGATGGGTAGTTTAACAAACTTTAAATAGTTATGGTAAGATGATATAGCTTACTTGCAAAGACATTGAGTGCAGTCAAATGAAGCTTGACCTTTAACGTAAGAACCACTTCATTAATGCAAGTACCGTGCTTCTTTTTCAAGATTACTATTAGAATTATGAATCAGGAATATGTTTCTTTCATACAAGTGACTGAATGGCATAGGGTAGGACTAAGACCCACATTGGTTTGCCATTACCCAATTTTGTTACTCAGTTTTCCAATTGACAAATGGTATCTGGAGTCTGGATTGCAGCTACATGGGCTGAGTAGGACTAGGAGTCGCGTTGTATTTCACCACTTGGCCTCATTATTAAGTCATGTTAATGCTAAGCCTGCCTCCCATCTATATGTATTTACTAAGATTGATATCCTTTCAGGAAAGAATACAACTTGAGACATCGCGGTTATATAAACAAGCTGGGGTCAATCCTTTGGCAGGTTCGTATAATGGTTTAAAGTAGCTTTTTTAGTCGAAGTGTTTTTAAATTTCTCCTACCCTATTACAAATATTCTATAGTATTAAAAGTTCACACTTTATGTCGAATGTCTACAATATGCTTTAGTAAAGACAGATATATTATAATTGTGGATCCAAATGATGATAATGGGGAAATGGGTAACTTTACAACTTCCTCATAAAGAAAATATTGCAGTTTCAAGGAAAATTCTAATAAGGCATTATTGGAATTTTCATTGAACGGGTGTAAAATAAGTTGTTATTCAATCCTCACTCAGCTGCAAGTCTATTATGTACATGTTTTATCACATAATTTACATGATCTTCATCAGTTTCATAGTGATCAATATGATATACACAAAGATCTTATCCCTTTTCTGTATTGGCAGGATGTTTACCTACTTTGGCCACAATACCAGTATGGATAGGCTTGTACCAAGCTCTTTCAAATGTTGCAAATGAGGTGAGGACATTTGAACAGTCATTTTCCTTATATAAAAAGTGTTGTTTCATTTTGCAATATATTCATATATCCCCTTCTTCCCAAATAAATGCAACAATTTCAAATTTGGGAGGTGCAACATTTCTCTCAAGTTTTTATCCATATTTTCCGATTCACGTACTACTAATCATTTCAAAATACGAGTATAATTGATTTTGGACCTCAAAATTCCCCATTTTTGTCCTTTTAACTAAGAGTAAATTATTTAAATCGTCCTTGTGCTTTCGAGATTTCTCCACCGGTCGTCCCAACATTCAAAAAGGTATTTGAATTGCCCAATATTTGATAGTATGTGTTTAGATGGTCCATTTTTTAACATCTCGTTAAATTGTCCCGTTAAGTGACAAGACGTGCGTCTCACGTGAGGGCATTTCAGTCTTTCACATACGCACTTTTTTATTAGCATTTTTCAATTTAATACCATTTTAAATCAAATATTAACAAGTCAAAAACATTATGTTCACAACAAGACGTGTACATCACTATTGGCCACAGAGATTTTAGAAATGATCCATTGCATCATTTTCGTTTCCACAAAATACCTGTACGTCACTGTTGGCGACACATACAAAGATCCTGCATTGCGAGTGTTTTCGGCTGTCGACAGTCTAATGTGATCTGTTTCGTCAAGCGGTTTAAATCGAATTATTTGCGGCCGGATGTTTATTCCGACGTGTTTCAATCTGTTACAGCAGAATTATTAGCGAGAACGGGCTGACGGCCGAATCATTAGCAAGAAAACCTAGATCTAGAAACCCGGATCGTTGCAGGGGAAGGGTTCCACTCGGTTTTGGGTTGTGGGTTTGATTCGGATGTTAAGGATTTGGGATAGGAATGTGGAAAGGAGGGAGGCGTGGTGGTGGTGGCGGAGAGGGAGTATGGTGGTGGTGGTGGAACGTTGGTGATATTGAGGTTGGTGGAAGACTGAAAGGTAGTTTATGGTGGTGGTGGTTGATGGAGGTTGGTGGCTAGGGTTAGTGAATAAGTGAAGGGAAGGAGATGAAGGGGATAATTGAAGCTCCTGCTGTTGCCTATTGCTTTTGTTGTTTGAAGGGATCATGATGAAGTTGTTATTTTTTAATTTATTCTTGAATTAAAAAAGCAGTAGTAATAATAAGAAATCAGAATAAAAATAGATAAAGTGTGCAAGTTGAAAAGACCGAAATGCCCTCACATGAGACGCATGTGTTGTCACTTAACGGGACAATTTAACGATGTGTTAAAAAGTGGACTGTCCAAACACAAACTTTCAAATATCGGGCAATTCAAATACCTTTTTGAATCTTGGGACTACCGGTGGAGAAATCTCGAAAGCACAGGGATGATTTAAATAATTTACTCTTTAACTAATAATAGAACACATTTTCTCAAAAACTATGGGCCAAGTTATAAGTTGTGTGTATTTATTTTAGGACAGAGGGAGTTGTCAAATGATCAAATCTAAGAAAGTGATATAACTGCTAATATCTGCAATTACTTATGCTACAGGGACTGTTCACTGAGGGTTTTTTCTGGATTCCTTCTTTGGGAGGCCCGACGACAATTGCTGCTCGGCAAAGTGGATCAGGAGTTTCTTGGCTCTTTCCATTTGTGGTAACATAAACTTCTTCAGCTTGGTAACTTGAATATTAAATATTTGTTGTGACCATTAAACTTAAAAGAGTCTCTTTTATATGATATCTTTTATGGCAGGATGGGCATCCGCCACTAGGTTGGCACGACACAGCAGCTTACCTTGTTTTACCTGTGCTTCTTGTTCTTTCTCAATATGTATCAATGGAGATCATGAAGCCACCCCAAGTCAGAACCTACCTTTATATATCACATATTATATATTATATTTACTTGAATTCTCATTTTTCTGATATTCTTCAAAACCGTCTTGTTTCTTGGCAGACTGATGATCCAGCTCAGAAAAACACTCTTCTTGTCTTCAAGTTTCTTCCACTCATGATTGGTTACTTTTCTTTGTCCGTCCCATCAGGGTTATCAATTTACTGGTTAGTTTTCACTCGTTCAGACAATAAAAGTTATAACTATTATTTAACTTCAGAGAGATTACTTGTTGCATTGTATTCAAGGACATTACCAGTTTATTGTTATATATAAGAAAATTATACCATCATACGTTTATCACATCATTATACGAATTTAACGGTAAGAGATGATCATTCATGTTTCTGGGCTCAATAAATTTTGGGCGTGAAAGTTATACACTACAATGTGTAATGTTAAGTAAATGATACTACGAAAGAATGTCTTGATGCCGTTCAATGATAAGAGGTTCTTTCATTTATATAAATTGGGAGTTCAAAAACGTACCAATTTTATTAACAATTCATCATAACTAGTCTCCAAAGCGGGTCAGTCGACTGAAAGCAGAGGCTATAATATTGTCTAAATGTGAGAAACTTAAGCAAATGATATATTTGACCTATATATCTAACATATTTATATGTTGTTTATTATACTAAATGTAATGGCTTGGTATCACCAGGTTCACAAACAATGTGCTCAGCACTGCCCAGCAAGTATGGTTAAGGAAGTTGGGAGGTGCAAAGCCTGCCGTGGATGAGAATGCAGGTGGAATAATAAGTGCTGGTCGTGCAAAACGATCTTCTTCTCAACCGTCAGAGTCTGGTGCTAGGTTAGTCTTTCTCTATATTATATTAGAGGTGGCAAAATGGGTGAGCGGCGGGTTGGTAAGTGTCAAACTGGTTAAGTTGTGTTGATCCGCCATTAGATAATGTATGTAATATTATTATGAATTTTATCCTAGTAAAATATTATCTAATTCATTTTAGTAAATTGATTTTAAGAGTTTGATAACATTTGAACAACACTTTGGGTGACTTTCAACCCATCTGACATGTTTCACTCTTGAATAAGGTTTTAAGTTCAAAAGTTTGACACATCCGACCTGTTAGCTTTAGAACCTACCCATATCAACCCATGTTCAAGTAAATGGTTGAATTTGTCACCTTTATTATATCGATCTGCAATTTATGTAGTCAGAAGTAATTTTCTGACAAGAGAGGATTGAAATATGAATAGGTTTAGGCAGCTAAAGGAAGAAGAGAAGAGAAAATCAAGTAAGGCAGTGCCTGACCAAGATGTTCAGGTGTTGGCATCCACATCCGAGTCTGAAGAAGATACAGACGAAGAGACAAAGTCAACGGTACGTCCTGAATTTTCTGTGTCCTTTTTATTCACTTGGTTTACGTGAATGTTTGCTGCAAAATCATCATGCATTTCATACATATCATTGACTACTTTGCATCAATCTAGATGTGGCAATATGGGCGGGTGAGTAGGTGGTGTAACCAGCTAAGTTGGGTTGACTTGAATGTTTTAAATCATTTCATTGATGATCTGAGCTTTCAAATAACATGATTTAGGAGTTTTATGTGTTAGAAGTAAACTTTGGGAGACTTTGGCCCATTTCACCTGTTCTCTTAAAAGATAGTCAATTATTTTATTTATTTGACTCGGTAGAGATAATACATACCTGGATATATCCATTCATAGTAATTGGGTCTAATTTGCCACATCTTCTGTTATTATTGTAGTGATTAATTTATACATAGGAGAAGTGTTATAAGTTTGCAAACGTTGCAAACATGTTCATAAATCTTCTGCCCCATTATAAATTATTTATGATATGCCAGTGTTAAACTTAAAGGAGTAAGCTCTCTTTTAGTTAGTAATAAATTTATTAAATTCTAACACGTTCAGGAGGTTCTGGAAGAGGCGTATGCATCTAGCACCAGCAAACCAGTTCCAGTTCCCGGGAGGAGTAAGAGATCAAAGAGAAAACGTTCGGTATGATACAAATAAGTGTGTAGCTGTATTTTTGAATCCTGTATGTTGTAAAATCCGCATTTTAGTTAATATATAGCTGCCATTTTCTGCTGGCTGATTTACTTTTTATACTAGCAACAGTCATTTGTTGATTAGATTGGTAAAGTCGGCATTCTCAGTGGAAAAGTGATATAAACCCCAATTTAGCATGTAGAAATTATGTTATGTAAATATCATAACTATCTATCCATATTCGATAACATTGCATCAATTTCCAACTAAAAAGTTCCTTTACAAGGGTACCTTCTGTTATCTGGTTGGACCTAGTTAACAAGGACTGGAGCTGTAAAATGGCCGTTCGGGCTGAGTAACGAGTCAAAACAGGCCATGTTGGAGTAACGCAAAATGTTTTCGTTGTCTAAAAGCCTTAATAAATAGTTTGTTAAATATGATTTTGAAAATTGTATTATACCATTTAATAAATACTAATCTAAATTTTTTTGTGCATTAGACATACACTTTCAGCAATTCTTGACTCGTTCAACCCAGGTGTCCCGGTTTAAGCTGTTCTTTTTCTCTTTAGAGATAAAACATAACCCGGAGTAACCCAATCATAAGTAGATGGGCTGGAATTGCCAACTCTCAAGAAGTATTTTATTCTTTCCAGAATTTGTTTAGAACTATGAAAGACTGCGTAAATGCTATTACAATAGACGCAATAACCCAACCCCACCAATGTAATTTTACGGTTTTTACCCATATTATACATACATACTAAAGAAGATACACTGCCTCCATCCTAATATTCCATCTTTATACAATCACAATGGACTCATTTTCTCCAACTTAGCAGTAGGCTTCTTACTTTGGGAAACATTAGATTATTAGGTCTTCCATTTCTTCTTGTTCCTTACTGGAACTGAATCATCTGTTCATCTTCTTGAAGGCGGAAGATTGTTTCCCACAGGGTTTGGTCCAGATGGTTGTTTATAAACCCTCGTCTCTTCCTGCTAGATATATAATTCACTGAGACTAGTTTATTTAAAGGTGGCAAAATGGGTGGGTTGGGTTTGGGTCGAGCCAAGTACACCAACCCGCACTCTATCTGTTGTTTTCACGTTTTACCCCTTTATCCATTTGACTTTATAGGGCAAAGGTACAAGTGTATAACCCAAACTGACCCCTTCTCCATGAAACTTGTGATAATGGATTGAAAAGATTATGAGTCTTGAGACTTACCTGAGGAGTAGACGCGTATATGCTGCCCGCCTTTGACTTATGTCTTGCTGCCCAAACCTTGAAATCGACTATAAATAGGTGTAGCATTTTAGAAACTAAGCCTCATTAAAAAGATCTTAACGTCATTACTTAGGTTTGGATCCCAGAGTCATACTCTACTTTCATGTACATAATTCTTATAAATTTTTGTATAGAAATTATCCATAAATTTAAAAAAGAAATATTAAGCATATCAAAATTCCAAGCCAGAAAATAATCTCTCTATACCTGATTTACTTTCATAAACTTTGGCTGGCAATGCATTGTTGGATGGTGGCTGCAGTAATAGCCAAATTAGGAGAACATGAGATAGAATCTGTGGTATCTTCATTTTGAAATTGTAATGTTTCAAGTGTGCAAAAATTGAAGATAAAAATGGACCTTAGTTTAGGTATTATGATTAGACTTTGTGACAATGATTTCCTCACTATAACAAGTTGTGTAGTAATCATATATATGTTTGAAATTTGTAGTGCCTGTTATTGTGTAGCACTCAGGATCCAATGCTATTGGTACAACCATCAACACTAAACTTTTTGTCTATGTTTATTAGACTATATATAAACTTTTTAGTCATGACGTGTTTGATCATATATATCGAATCACTACCAAGTTTATCATCACCTAACTGTTTGGTACATTGCAATTTGTGAGTATTTACTTGATGGTAGAATACTAAATTTATGATGTTTTATGTTTGACCCGTTATCAAAATACAACCTATTATGCAGCAGAAATAACTTGAAATCATCACTTCTGTTTTTCTTTTCATTTTTCTCCACTTTTATCATATGGAGTACTTTTCTTTTCCTTCAAAAGAAGCTATAATTAACTTTTTTTATTTTACTATAATTATGCTCATCTTGTGCTGTGGGAGTTGACTTCTTATAAACTAATCATTATATGATTAACAAAGTTCAAGTGATGAATGATTTGCATCTGAAATGCTGCTGGTACCCAGCCGTCGGCAAAAAGGGGCATCCCATGATGCTTACTTAGTTGATGCTTGACGTCTTTGGCTCCTTTTTGGTTATTGTTTGCTTTTAAGCTATAGATAACTAATTTTCTCCAGGGTTCAAAAATTTGGTTAGTACACTGGGTAAAAACGAGTTAAGTATGGTTTTTGATGTGGTACTGATGTGACAACATTTCAACATTACTATGTGTGGGCGGTGTGGCCATTCCTCATGCTATTGTTGTAGCTTTTACATCTCAATAACTAACACATGGTTCAATTTAGTCTGTTAAAAATATATTAGTCGCTAAAATCCATCAAAATGAAGCATCACAACTACTGTAATTTCATCACGATTTTTAGTTATGATTTCCAGGTTGACTTTGTAATCGACATGATTTTGTGTGGCACCCAAAAAGTAATAACTTGTATGATAATATTGTTACTTTAAGAAAAGATTTAACTAGAATTAATACAGTTACAGGGTGCTTTTATGAGTAGGTTAAGTTGCATGTCAATTGTTGTTTTGTTTGTATATCAATGAGGTGAAGGTCTTGCTGAATTTGTCTCTTGTAATACTTCAAAGTACAGTATTCAATTTTACTTAAAATACGAATTAGTTGTTGAAAAAATTTGGAATAGATAACTACTATTCAAACCAACCAATCTGATTCGTTTGGAGTATGGAGCCACAATGTTACCCGTCCAACAATCCATTTTGCCACCTCGACTAATTAGTTTTGGTGACGAACAACTGCAAGAAAACTTGTACAGTACTTCGACTCTAAAGAACAGAAGGCTCTTCCCCATTTTTGTACCACTAAACCAATAATCGAAATAAAAATTTTGCATCATTCTGATGAGCACAAAAAGTAATGTTAGAACCGTCATCCTATAGAATCGATACTGTGAATTCATTAATACTAGAAGTAATCTGTGGTGCAGACGTTTCAGCTACCCTTCCAGAAAAATGAGAAAATACAAGTCTAATTTCATGTATCAGTTCATTACTGGTGTCCAACTCCAAACCATTAGACTTCTAAAATGATTGAAAGCACGAAAAAACTGACAATCAAACAATCATCTCAATTTTTCAGTCAAATCAAAGAAATGTTATATGATGATACATGTTCAACGTAAAACTCTCATCTTAAATCTTTTTATCAATATTGGATACAATAGGAAGCAAAGTTTCAATACTCAAAACATCGTTGCAAGATCCACTTGGTCTACCTTTCAACTGCAAAACACAGGACACATGTAAGAGAAAGATTATGAAGTACAAGTCTTGAATCTGTCATAAAGATACCTTGAATACAGTAGATAAAAAGAACATCACACAAGAGCGATAGTTAGACAAAACAACGACATAGTTGTTATATATCAAGTTCATATTATATATTTCAAATTTGGCCATGTCAAGTACTCAAGTCGCCTTCAATATAGGTCAGATGTTCGTTAACATTGACAAAGACTTTACAGTTTATAGGATTGTGAATGAGTTGCAAATAAGGCTGGAGTGATTCTAATGCAAATCGACCAATGCCTCCTACATGGCTACATGTATGGGGATCCACTTCTATGTAACGTACTGAACCTATGATTTACTTTTCAGAAATTCTCCTACCAAAAACCTCGCGCAAAATCCTCCGATTTCTTATTATACCATGTGCTACTACTACTTAACAATTCACAGATTAATTCAACTGGAACCCGAGATATCCTCGCGTAAACCGAACCAATGAACAACCCTAAGTGTCTAGTGTATCCATCATGTTTAGCCCAACTACATAATTCTTTCATACACTACCAACTTTGGCCTCTGCACCCGCTAAAAAACGCTTGTTTTAGTACTAAAATAGGAACAGATTTGTGTTTTAGTACGCACGATAGAAAATCCACAATTAATTAAAGACACAAGACTTTATGCTATAAAACTTCAATACATAGGCTATAGAAATTCTAATAACTTCTTTGTATGCATTCTATTAAAATTTGGGGTGTTACATGAATGAGGGTAAGTTGCGGCGTGAGTGATGATTAAATTAGAAGCAAGCGGATGACGTGGACTCAAAAGTGTAACCGTTTCCCTACAACTGCCACAAAATTATGAGCACAATCCTTAATAAACTAACTCAATCATGAATTCATTCATCTCCATTCATTAATTCAACTGGAACCCGAAACGTAGATTATGGAAAGATTTGAAGAACAAGCAGACAAACACACGTGGATTATGGGCAACATAACTGAGAACAATTGGCCGCCGCCCTGACAGTATCAAAACACAAACATTAAAGTCCGAATAACAGCATTAAAACATCTCGGATAGCACTTGTAGAAGATAAAACAATCTCTAATACGCTTTTGATTGCGTATAAGCTACCTTGTTTGTAGACAAGGTTAAGAAAGAGACCACAATTTGCAAGAATACGAGATATTGGACAAACGGAAAATAGAGATGTTTTTTCTTTGGTTTTAAATTTTCATAATGTGTTAAAGAAAGATAGTTCTTGCATACCTTATAGCGTTCCTTTAGCGAGTAGTCGGTGTTTGAATATGTGTGTTTAGATAATAAAAAAGTTGCAGTATAAGTGATGAATTAACACTTACAGCTGAGAAAAGATTCCACGGCTGAGGGGCATTTGCTACACAATCAACAGATGGTGTCCCTTCAAAAACGATGACCTTATCAGCTAGATGCTCCACCATTGTCGAGTCATGTTCGACCACAAATGCAGTCTTGTTGAAAAGTTGAATAAATCTCCTTATAACTTTCGAGGAAAAATTACGCTGCTCGGGACTGACATTTGCACTTGGTTCATCTATCAGGTAAATATGAGCACGCTGAGATGAAAACACAAAAGAGGCCAGTGGTAATATGCAATATGTTGCTTTGATAAAAGAATCTCTGAAAAAGGTGGAAGATGAACTTACTGTGAAATGCAATTATTTACTCTTAGCAATTGATGACTACTCGCTCCCATCATCAAAAACTGGAGAAGCTTATGTCTTCTATTATAAGATGTGAGTGTCATAGATTATAAAGACATTTTGATTACCACAAAATTGTGATAACACCCTTTTGGTACAAATGTTCAACCAGAAGGGTGATTACTATCGCCACTTGGCTGAATTCAAACCAGAAGTAGCAGATCGGTATTTTCAGAAATGGCATTCTGGTCCGAGATCGAAGGCAAGCCCTTAGACTTGCTAGGGACCATAAACGGTCGATTGTGCGCCTTGACAAGGTTTTATGGACCAGGTTATTTGGAAAGCCGTTACGAAGTGAGAGTTTTTGAAAAAGGATTGTCCGGAGGCAATTTGGTAAATTTGCATAACGTTCAGAAACTTCGACCCAAACCGCTGCCGGTTCCCCAGGTTGTTGACTATTACTATGACGGGCGACTAGTTTTATTTAATAAGGAGAAAACTGGGACCTGCACGTACGTAACAACTTATAGTATTGACAAGAGCTTACTACGTGAAATGAAGAGTCCCAACGCTCTTGAGTACATTTGTGGTAGGCAGGGTCTCGAATACGAAGAAAGTACAACCCTACCAGCATATTATTTTCCATCCCGCAAGTGTTTGACCAGCTTAAAGAAAGCGGACTTGAAGGGGAAGCGTGTGTTGGTTAGATGGGATTTAAATGTACCATTAGATGATACTTCTAAGATAACAGATGATATGCACATAGGGTTGATGTATGTGTATCATATCATCGTTATCTTAGAAGTATCATCAAATGGTACATTTAAATCACATCTAACCAACACACGCTTCCCCTTCAAGTCCGCTTTCTTTAAGCTGGTCAAACACTTGCGGGATGGAAAATAATATGCTAGTAGGGTTGTACTTTCCTCGTATTCGAGACCCTACCTACCACAAATGTACTCAAGAGTGTTGGGACTCTTCACTTCATGTAGTAAGCTCTTGTCAATACTATAAGTTGTTACGTACTTGCAGGTCCCTGTTTTCTTCTTATTAAGTAATACTAGTCGCCCATCATCAGTAATAGTCAGCAACCTGGGGAACCGACAGCGGTTTGGGTCGTAAAGTTTCTGAACGGTATGCAAATTTACCCAATTTCCCCCGGACAATCCTTTTTCAAAAACTCTCACTTCGTAACGGCTTTCCAAATAACCTGGTCCATAAAACCTTGTCAAGGCGCACAATCGACCATTTATGGTCCCTAGCAAGTCTAAGGGCTCGCTTTCGATCTCGGACCAGAATGCCATTTCCGAAAATACCCGTAGAGCAATATCAAACTTTAAGATCACTCGTCGCTCCACAAGCATACTTGTTGCTATCCAATACAAGCATCCTGTTGCCTCATGGTATGTGCCACCGTCTTGCTGGATGTACACTCTTCCCTTGAAGGGAGCTAGCGAAGTCCAACATTTCTCCTTTAGGGAAAACAGTTGACAGTCGGCCTCAGGACCATCAAACCACTTTAGTAGTTGAACTATAATAACTTCTAACTTCTTCTTATCCCATCCCACGCCATATGAATATATATCCGTGTCATCATCGTCTCCATACACATAAGGAGGCGATTGAGGAATTACTATGTGCATATTTATGAATGGATTAATAAGCATGAATTTTTTAGGAGAGACAGTCAGCTCCACAACTACCGGCGTTCCCTTATTTACTGATCCCACAACCACATATTCCGGGAACACGTATCCATTGAAAAAATCAGAAACCTCTCCTCTTGGTATGTTATGGGGAACCATAACATAATCATCCAAGCTCACCAAGTGGAATGGTATGGACGGTAAAAAGATCCTGTTTTGAAGCGGGTGTAAATAATTGGTAATAAGACCCCATAAACTTTTAGAGACGAAGCCAAGTCGCAGCAAAGCTCCGAAGGATAGCTTTCCAAGAATGAGAGGCAATGCGTCATCTATTAAGGTATTAAACAGGTTGAATACCCTTACTTCATCTGTTGTCAAGGACAAGTAACATGTTAGAAATTGGTTTACCCAAACACACGTAAACATGATGAATACTTATATCACCCCAAGGGTAAAATTGTAATCTTATCCACTTAGAAGAATCAATTTGTTATAAGAAATCTCAAGAAAAAATGATATACGAATTGACCTTAAAATAAGCCCATGAGCATAAACATTGTTTATAATAAAGAAGCTTGTTTTCAAAAAAAAGCTGGAGATTCTCCTTAGTCCTTATACATGATACGGACGGGGTTTGAACATTGTTATTCTCCAACAGATTAAGCTCTCTTTGAAATTCTTCTTTCCCTTTGTCCTCTACGTATGGACCATCTTCACCACGGCGTGCTTGTAGCTCTGCAGAAGTGATTCTACACCAACTAGTCGAAACAGTCTCACACACACTTAACCACCGACTACCTCTCGACTCTCTAGCTATCATAGTACTAGATAAATAGTTCTTATCATCTCACTCGACTGTAACATATGTTTTTAATAATATGATCCAATACACTTGTCGTTAAGCAGCTAACATGATTATACGTTCGTATACATGTCTTCTTATATATACAAGATACACAGTGATCAAGCCATGCAAATCATTAGTCTTAAGCTCCGACTAGCTAGATCATCTATATATACAAATTAGGACAACGTTTTATGATAAGTCTTTCTTTTTTCTTTTCAGAAAAAAAGAAAAAGAAAAAAAAGAATCCTATTAAAAGGGATCCAATCATAGCAACCAATGCGTAATTTAGAGTTCCTACGAGCAATTCTACCATACAATAGAGTCCTAATCTCCGAGGGTGTCTCTGTATACAAATTTTAACAGTTGATAATAAAGAATCCTATAAAACAAATAAATCAATACGTACAGAAACAATAGAACAATTAAATCCAACTATACCATCGGATCGAAAAGAAAAACTATCTTTTAATACAAGTTTACCTGCAGCCATTATCCGAACACGAGTAGAGCTTCTTGACTAAAACAATAATCCCTCCATCGTATACTCATTCACATAAATATCTCAATTTTTAAAAACAATACAGAAAAATCAACCAAAAATTTCAATTAATTTATTACCTGCGGATGTTGCTGTTTCCGTTGTCATCATCACTCGCTTAGGGTTTCGCTTCTTGCAATGTAAAAATATACTCTTTTCCTTTTCCTTATTCCTTATGTAAACTGAAAAAAAAAAAAAAAAAAAACCATTAGGTTTTAATAGGAAGGAGCGCTTTTAGTTGCGAAAAATTCCACTCCTCTATATTCCTCTATATTTTAAAGAAAAAATTTCTAAAAAAAATAAAAAATTAAAAAACGTGTTCAAGTTAGAATTTTCCGAAAAGGTTTTCTGAAAAAAAAATGAATAGATGATTTAAAGTTTTCTACATTTCCTAATTTGGAAAATTAAAACCGCATCCCTTGTATTTGAACGCATTCTTCAAATCTCTTATGATTTTCAAGAGATAAAAAACTATAAAAAAATTCGAATTTAAAATATCAATTTTCCTAAAATGGCAGGGTACCCGTCGGGTAGACTGGAGTACCCGTCGGGTAACCAGTCTTAGCAAAGTTTCTAGATCAATTTTGTACAACGAGTACCCGTTTTAAACTCATTTACCCGTCAGGTAGGTCTGCTGGGTACGGGCAGTACCCACCGGGTAGTTCATCCTGTATAGAAAACTCAAGCTTTTGACCCAAATTCAAGCGCATAACTTTTGACTCGTTAACAATTAACCACGTTTATCGTATTATTGTCACTTACTATTCTGCTAAAGTATAACATTTTATTGAATTATAACTGCTTCTTCTCTTCTTCACAACTTATACATCGTTTCTCACTCTTTAAATATTTACTTACCTCTTGTAAATTTATTACATTCATTACATTAATTTCATAGCTATTTGCTAATCGAGTAATAATCATTCATCATAAAACTCTTACAATAATTAACATCTTTTAAACCTGTTTACACTTCTGCTTTTAACTCGACTCATATTTACATATTTCACACAATTAATTCAACTATGCCAATTTTGGCAAAGCATCGTTTCATAAACTGCTTTAACTTCCAAAAACTCTATTACAACTATTATCAACTTAAGTTAGAAGAGATTTACGTCCCATCTTTTTCTTTTATTATCTCTCATCTTTCGAATTCTATCAACTCTTAATATCGTTCTCTTTTGTTGGTTTCTCATTAGGAGAAATTACTTTTCTACATTTGTGTTCATTTTCTTCCCACGTTTTAATACTTCTACGTTATGCATATATCTATTATCGTTTTTCATCCTTACTCAACTAACAAGTTTATATTACCTTTTCCACTTTATAATCAATTACATCAAATCTTTCCGATACTTAATGGTTTAACAATTTCATGTGACACACCTAGGGATGAGCGTGGTACGGAACCAGTACCGAACCGTACCAAACCGGTTGGTACCGCTTTTCTTTTTTACCCTAACTTGAGTACCGAATACGTACCTAATTGAAGTAGTATGGTACATGTACGGTACCGGTACCGGTACGGTAATAATGGTACTATACTCGTTTGGTACCGTAAATATGAATTGGTTTCAACACAAAATTCGACATGAAAAACATATGACCACCTCACTACCCTACATACATTATGCGTGTATCAACTACCAAATATTTTTCTATAGAGAAATTCAAATAAAAAGGACCGTTAAAAAATCATGCAATCTCAAAATAAAATCTAATATAGCTAGAAGTTCCAAAACATAAACGACCCGCTTCCAAAAGTTCTTAATCCTCAAATGTCTGTTTCCCTTTTCCTTTTGCGTTTTGTTTGTTTACTGCCTCTTCAATTGGTATAGTTAAAAGAAGAAACAAAGTAACTTAACACTTATTATATAATCATAAATACGTAAAATACAAAATAAGTTAATAATTTGTATTAATTACCTAGGGCAATGTCGTCATCATTTAATATGTCATCTACAATTGGCTTCCTCGACTTTCTCACCCAATCTTGTGTGCAAATCAAGGCCTCAACAATGGGAGGTGACAAATTTGTTCTAATGGGTCTAGAACACGACCGCCTGTGCTAAATGCCGACTCGGATGCCACTGTGGAAATTTGTATCGCCAATATATCCAACAAAAATACAAACTTCAAAAAAAAAAAAATTGTAAATTCATAATGTAAAAAAAGTTGAAAGTTATAATAACTTATCTTTGACCATGCGAGATACTATTGGGAACCTAATAGCATTTAGTTTCCACCACTTAAGTATGTCAAACCCGGTAGTTAAGTTAATATTGGGCTCTTTTAGGTACCTCTTTAACTCGGATTCAAATGACTCTGTGCTAGTTCCTTCCCCACTTAAATATTCCCCTAAAAAATCATTACCAACATCAATTGCAGCTTCATTACAGCTTCTTGAGATCCCAAATTATAATCAACATTGTCAAACCGATCTTGATAAATTTTAAACAACTCATCCATCCTTTCCTCAACTTCTTTCACCATCTTCAACACCTTATCTTCAAGAGATTGTTTTGACATGGGTTTTTCCTTCGTAATGGTATAAATAATCATCTTTCTAAATGCGTGTGCAAGAAAAGGCGATTTCATAGTAGGATCCAATAAAACTGCAAAATACATAAAGTCATTAAGCTCATCAAATTTCCCCCGATACTTATCGTATTTATCTCGCATTGCTGCCCCCATGTGACAAAAATTGGGTTTAGCCTCCCACACTCGTAGATGTTTATCTACATCTAGAACTTCACCGAAAAATATATGAGTCAAAGGCTTCAATGTGGCTGAAACAATTTCCGTTTTATTCTTGAATTTCTCTAGAAAATCAACCACTTCGTTGCACACACCAAAATCAGAATGTTCGGGCATTCTTTGAAGATCATGACAATAACTACTATCCACAAGTTCATAAGCAAAAAAGACGTCTCTTAAATCAACATCAATTATCAACATGTCATGAGTGGAATTCCACCTAGTAGGACAATCACCACACAAAAACCTCTTTGATTCATTACCCGAATCTTGCATACACTTTTTAAACTTTGCGATTCTTTGTGATGAGAGTCTAATATACCTAATCGTCTTTGCCACACAATCAATATGATAGTTATTCTCTTTTAAACCGTCTTTCACAATAAGGTTTAAAATATGAGTCATACACCTAACATGAAAATGTTTCCCACCATCATACAAATTAGGCAACTTTCTCACCAAATACTCGAGTGCCTTATCATTACTACAAGCATTATCAACCATCATCGTCATAACATTTTTTATCGACCAACCGTGTATGCACTCTAACAAGTCACGGCCTATATCATCCGCCTTATGACTATCAATGGGTTTAAAATTAATAATCCGTTTATGCATCACCCAATCATCGTCTATGAAATGAGCTGTGAGAACCATATAGTTCACCCTTTGACAAGAAGATGTCCAAGTATCTGTAGTCAAGTGAACGGTGTCTGTCGGTTTGCTTAAATAAGCCATCAACTTATTTCGTTCATCTATATAATATTTTGCTACATCTCTAGATACTTTATGATGTGATGGTAAGTTAAACTTTCCATTCAAAGCATTAGTGTATTCAACAAAAGTATCATGTTCTACTAGTTTAAATGGTAATTCAGCAAGAACAAACATGTTTAATAAAGCCTTTTTAATTCTGTCATCATCATGCTTCCATGCTCCCACACTACATTCTCCACTAGCTCCTTTTTCAAGCGTTAAGGTACTTTATTTCATCTTAGCAATATTTTCAGGTTTTTTTTACAACCTTTTAAGTGCTTATTGAGACCGGTAGTACCGTTTCTATTGTTATTTGTTCTTATGAAAGTACGACAATACTTGCACTTTCCATATTTCCGCTTCACTCCATCTTCTTCTTCTCGAAAAACTCGTTCATAATGTTTCCAACACTCGGCTCTCTCCCTCCCGTAACCTTCTTCATCTTCTACTTGCACTTTCTGAGCTTTACTATGCGGTTCTTTTCCTTTGTTTGTGCGTTTTCTTTTACCGTTTTTATCTTCATTGTCCACTTTGTCACTTGTCTCACCCACATTTGAATCGGAATCGTCATCAATGATCTCATAAGGTGTTTCTTTAACAATTGATCATCTCCCTGTACACACGTACAATCCAAACCATGTACGCCATGTTTAGTAATTGAAACAATAACATTGTTTAATATTAATTGATCTAAATAAAATATACTATTTACATATGCAAAAGAAGTAACATGAATCAGTTTTCTTAAAAATAATTTAATGGCATGTGCAAACTATGTACATTGATGAATCGTTGGCATAGGCAGAAAATCAACATACATCATATTTATCATAATGTTAAAAATCAATTACTTTTTTGTTTATAGTTTAAAATTCTAAATTTATGATGCATGTGGGGGTGTGGAACCCAAATGCAGTTGGCAATTTGGCACGAATCATATATGACCTACCAACCAACTACTTCGAAAATTTCAAAAATAAGCGGCACATATACTAAGAAATTAAGAGTAGTAGAAGAACTAAGCAGTACATACCCAATAATATATTTGTATTTAAAGCTACGATTAACTTACTTCCACATTCGTCTCTTCCCCTGATGATGATGAACGTTGCATATTGTGATAGATGTTAGGGTTTAAATTTATGAATGTAGGTCGCAATATTTATTACCAATTGTCGTTGTTTTTTTTATATTAAAAAAATATCTTAACAAAATCACAAGGAGGCAAAAAAGTAGGAGTTTCTATACCGGGACCAAGTACTAAAACGGTAAAATACCCGTACCGTACCGAAAGTACCGTTTCAAAAAATAATTGCTTATATAAGTACCGAGTACCGTACATGGTTGAATATGGTTGGTACCGGTATGGTACGAGTACGGTATTGGGAAATCGGTACTAATGCTCATCCCTAGACACACCGTAATATAAGTACGTTGGCCAGACGTCATTATATTACGCCATCCACACTTACTTCTCAAACCACCTCGTATCATCAATCTTTAATGTAATTCATCTTACTCTATCACATATCAACAACAAATTTACAACAACATAAAACAAGTAAGCTATAGCTATTAGCTTACAATTATCAACTTCACACAGTTATATAGTTATACTATCAACATACATCAACTTTGTATAATCACGCAATTTCAACTTAAGCAATTAATATTTGCTTCGTAGTCATTTGACTTCTATTTCAACATTAGTCTTTCATTCTCATCATTTAATAATTACTACTTCATTTCATTTCTCAACTGTTATTTAATCATGCAACTTTTCAATTATAACTGTCAACTCGCATGAATTCAACAATTCAAGAATGAATAATCATGTAATTCAAACTTAAACAATATCACATCCTCCTGCACATTACAACTCAACGTATAATAAGGGTAACATATAGTCACCTTATTACTACATACAACTTTTATCTTCATATAAGCAGATCGCATACAATTAATGGTAATAACATCCCGCTAATTATATGTGTAATTTTATTCCTCCACTTATTTACCATCTCATTTATATATCACATCATAATTTAACAGTCAACGACTCCATATAATCCACATAACATACACAATTAATTATGCTCGCATAATATTTACGACCTTTTACAACTACCGTCTTTCACCTTTAAAAGTGACAATTTTTAATCACATCATATATGGGTCATCTTCTTACCACTTATTTTAACTATTCATCTATAAGGCACCATATTAACAACTTGTTAGCACATTAACGTGTAATTATCAACAAAACATAGCTACGCATGATAATGGTTATTAACAACCACTATACTACAACATGCAGTCATTATTGTTAACATTATTCATTTACACTCTTTGCCCATATCAAATCAACTGTATTATTCTCTCACATTTATAATAATTTTATCTACTCATTTTACTGGATACATGTCATATTTTCCCTTAAGGGCAAGTAATCTACCACATAGTATCACTCTATCAGGTTCAAATTAATTTAGCATATAACATTCAACATCTGATCTGCTAAACTGACATATAGCAACTATCAAATAACTACTAACGGGGAATCATCACAGTCCGACTACATCCACTACACTACTCTATATAATCATTTAACCAACAATTAAAGAACTCACGACTTTAAACACATAATCATGCAATTCCTATTAGTTTAAGATTAGAAAAAGAAAATTGAAGATACTTTTCTGCAACTAAACGCGCCATAACTTTTCGCCCAAAACTAGATAGTTTTCTTTTCTTTATTAGAATAAACCCCTCAACTTTGAAATATGCCAGTGACAAACAAATTTTATAAATATATAAATATTATAAACAAATGAAAATCTTAAAACACACACTCTTCAATTATTATTATTATTATTATATTATTATTATTATTATTATTATTATTATTATTATTATTATTATTATTATTATTATTATTATTATTATATTACTATTATTATTTATTATTATTATTAATCAATAATCATTCTAATATCTAATAATCAGATCAGATTATAAATCAATTAGTATAGTTCAAATATCTATGTCGATCTAGATAAAATAGTAACTTAAATCTCGATTTAAAGTTAGGTTAAACACAAATCAAATCAACACTCGAAATCAGGACATGTACAATTGGAGGGATTTCTTAAAACAATAGCATTATTAATCGTAAAATAGATTGATATCCTTGAAATCATGACTTTGACATTGAAACTCAAAGTACGACAGCTGACTTACAAGGGGTATAAGAGTCTTTATATTTTTTATTTAAAGGTTTTGAAATATCAGTTTTGATGAGATAAATGAAATGGGTAAATATGAGAATTACGAAGTTTATATTGGGTATATGTGATATTATTTTGTTTAGTTGGGTAAATATGTTATTTCAAAGGTTAGGATGGGGATATATATGATATTTATCCAAGAATATTATATATATATATATATATATATATATATATATATATATATATATATATATATATATATATATATATATATATATGAGTCGGTTTCAGGGATAATGATATTTAGGGAGAGAAGAGGGAGAAACAATATGATTCAGTATTTTAGTACTATGACTTAAATTCTTATTACTGGTAACTTTTGAATCATATAAATCTTATTAATAAAATATTGTACCAAAGCAATAAAATGTAGAATTATATTAATAAAAATTTGAATCATAATAATAAAATATTAAATCATATTGTTTCTCCATCTTCTCTCCCTAATAACGATAACCAACTTTAACTGATTTGTTCATATGTGAATTGTTCAGTTGTGAACATATGTGTTTTACTTGTTTTTATATGCAAATTTACATTTTTTGACTTTTTTTATTTCACATTTGAACAAATATTAATGTTCACATGTGTATAATGTTAATCACATGTGAACATTTAAGTATTCTTTTGGGTTCTAAAAGTTCTCAACTTTATGGTTCTCATTTGAACTTTCTCAAGGTTCAAATGAGAACCATAATAAATCTTAACTTAACAATCTTCACGATGAACGTTAAAACATAACATTTGGACAAATCCTTTTAATTTTAACATTCACCGTAATGAATTTTAACTAATAATCACCGGGATACAAACCTTGAATATATACTAACTTTGAATGATAATGTTGTTACTTAAGAAACTTTTTATCTAGAATTAATACAGTTAGTGGGGGCTGTTTATGAGTAGGTTAACTAATCCTTGAAAGTATCAAAGTTTAAAAGGAGTTACAATAGTATTGGAAGGTATATTAAAGATGCACACAATTACACACATAAGACTAGTATTGCAACCATAATTCTCGTAATTTTAATAATAATATGAATTAGTTATTAGAGATTTTAAACAAATTCCCAGTTTACTGTTCAACCCAACCATCTGATCTTATGGACCCATTGTGCAACTCGTCCAACCCATTCATTTTGACAACCCTACCGATAAATCAGCTAATTAGCTTTGGTGCTACTTGGAATCGATAATTCGAATTCATTGATACTAGAAGCAAACTTTTGTGCAGATGTTTCAGCTACCCTTCCAGAAACAAAAAATTTAAGTCTAATTCCAATGAATCAGTTATTACTAGACTCCAACTAGAAACCATCAGACTTCTAAAATGGTTTATTACAAAATGATTGGAAGCACGGAAAAACTGATAATCAAACAACAATCTCAATTCTTTCATTCAAATCAAAGAAATGTTATATGATGATACATGTTTGACGAAAAACTCTCAACTTAAATCTTTTTATTAATATTGGATACAATAGGAAGCAAAGTTTCAATACTCAAAACATCGCTGCAAGATCAACCCGCCCATTTGGCCTACCTTTTAACTGCAAAACACAGAAAACGTGTAAGAGAAAGATTATAAAGTACAAGTCTTAAATCTGTCAAAAAGATACCATAAGTACAGTAGATGAAAAGAACATCACACAAAGAACAATAGCTAGATGAAAAAACGACGTAGTTGTTGTAGATTAAGTTCATATTATATTTTAAATTTGAACATGTCAAGTGCTCGAGTCAACTTCAATTGAGTTCCATATACGTGAGATGTTCGTTAACATTGACAAATCAACTGATAGCCCCTACATATATGTTGATCCTCGTCTATATAACGTACTAAACGTATGATTAACTTTTCAGAAATTCTCCTACCAAACAGCTTGCGAAAAATCTTCCGATTTCTTATTTTAGATTGTGCTACTACTACTTTAGATCACACTTCACAGATTAAAAATGTCCAAACAAATACTTTTAACTTTCTAGTGCATGATAATATAGTGAAAAGCTCACTTTCAATAACAATCTTTCAGTAATACACAGGGGTGGATCCACAACTATGTAACAGAATAATCAACAATAACCTTTTTCAAGATATTTCCAAATAAACAATTCCGGCATAACCTTTCAATTCCTTTTTGTAACTACGTATTACTACTCTACTCAACTAAGTGTGCACTTGTGCACATTCATGAAAACAGTAGCATAACCAACAACCATCGCATACTCGATATCCATTCAGCTACAACAACATGTACAGACTACAAAAATTCACTCTATATGATACCCTGCTAACTCAAGACCTAATCAATTCATACCTTTCATCAAGCTTCAACAGTATCACATTAACTCATTACTCTTCATTTCCACAAATCCCTAATTTTCAGTTCTGAAACCCTAAATTTTAACAATCACAATAATCCTTACCTTTTTAGCTAATTAAAACACATCTAGCTTTCATAACATCCATACATACAAATTCACCGAATCGATACGAACATTCAAATCTAGGGTTATAAAATTTATACATCAATAGATCAGATTATAAACTATCATTAAATATATAAAAATTAAATATTAAATAAATATATAGTATATTAGCCTACTTTTTGTGTCTCTGAGCAAATACGGAGTTTTTTCGATCTTCTTCTGCAATTAATCAAACACAAAATTACATAGTCAATTTAACCCTAATTCACAAATTTCAGATATTATAAAAAGAAGTGGATGGATGGATATGAACCAGTAAGACTGAGGGAGAATCTGGTGATTATGGCTCCGGTGACAGCGAATCCGACGAGGAACGGCCAGTTCCGTTCGAATTCTCTCTTGAAAAACTTGCCCCATGGATCGAATTTCCTCATTTTTGCGGATTTTTTCCGATTATCGTAAAATTGTCAGATGTGTATTTGCGTAATGCGATGCGAATAAGGTATTGAGTAAATCGGACTATCGGAGGATGGAATATGGGTTTGTGAATAGATTTATGGGCTTCTAAATGATAAGTTGTATGGGCTTAAAAATATATTTAAGGCCCATTTATATTATGTGAAATTATTAATGAGTATTGTTATGTTCTTATGAAGTTTTTTAATATTTTAATCTCATTCGAGCGACGTTTATTTTGATTGGATATACAAACTTGAGGATTTATGAATAACCTTGAAAATTCATGGAATTGGGTAAACCAACAACTCTTAATGAATGTAGATCGTTAGGTTTCACGAGGGTTTGAAAAACTTGCATTGTATGTGATTTTATAGACAATATTATATTCTTTGTCGTAACATATTTTAATTTTTCTTTTGGTATTAGAAGTGCCTGTTGACATAATAAGCGACGCATGTTAGGTTTGATTTGTAAATTTGAAAATAATAAGTCAGTTTGAGATGACGACTTGCTGATTCGACATATGGATAAACATAATTGAATTTTACTTAAGTACATCCGTCCCAATCTCAGTTACTATTTTTATATTTTATGTCGATTTCAAATTAAATCTCATTATACAAGTTTATGTCGATTTCAAGCAACTTTCAAGTCACATTGACAACATCAAGTTGGTAATTAACTATCCAAAACTATACGAGTACATGTTAACTTTAGCAAAAATACAAATATGACCATTCATGGTTTCAAACAAGTTGTACTAAACTACTAATAAAAAGTGAATATTTATAAAATAAAATAAATAATTTGATGGTTATAGCATATTTTGTAATTTATTTGAAAATATTTTTTCAAAGGAAGGAGTAATATGAAAAACTAAATATTTTAAAATGAATTGAAACATCCGCCTATTTTTTCAACTTTTTAAACGAGAAAGCACACCACACGGATCACGATCTAAACACACCTCCACCGTGCGATTGAAACCACATCAACGACCGTCATTATCTCTTAATCATTCAACATAAATAGCCACTACCTATAAAAACACCCCCTCATTTCCCTAATCAAGCATCCACATTCAAATTCACCTTCAAATACCAGAACCCTAATTTTTAAAAATGTCAGGCCGTGGAAAGGGAGGAAAAGGTCTAGGAAAGGGAGGAGCAAAACGACATCGTAAGGTGTTACGAGACAACATTCAAGGTATCACGAAACCTGCAATCAGGAGGTTAGCAAGAAGAGGTGGAGTTAAACGTATCAGCGGATTGATCTACGAAGAGACACGTGGCGTGCTCAAGATCTTTCTAGAGAATGTGATTAGAGATGCTGTTACGTACACCGAACACGCTAGAAGGAAGACGGTTACTGCCATGGATGTTGTTTATGCTTTGAAGAGACAAGGCCGTACACTTTATGGTTTCGGTGGTTAGGGTTAGGGTTTGGGTAGTTGGGCTTTTTAGTAGGTTATTGCTTTTGTTGAATTTCAATTGAAGTTGATGTAATCGGTCTTAGTTTCTAATGAATATAAATCTATAAATGGTTAATGAAACGTGTTTGTGATTTGTTAATTTGCGTTTGATTTATGCTTATTAAACTGTTGCTGCGATTTTGGAGCTGATTGAATTAGTGTTTGTTATGAGTTTGGGACTAATTGGTGATAATAGTTTAATTTTCCTCTGTTATGTATTTGAAGGTGGTGTGCTACTTTTACAGAATTTGTAACAAGATAATTACAAAATGAAGTGAAGTTCTTGATAAACCCAGTAATGCTACTTTTTTTTTCCCCCCACAAAATTTAGTAACCTAATTGGTTTTTGTTATTAGTATATGGTTAAACACAATTAAAAAGTGTATATCTGATGAGAAGCAAATTTTACAAAACATTTGATTATTGAATACCATGAGTTTTTACATACATGGAGTTGTTAAACATGATGGATAGTGTTATGCATTGCACATAAAGAAGGTTTGTGTTTGGGATATGCACGAACTGTGGATCATATAGTTTCTGGCAAAAATTACCATACCGCATATGCTCAAATTATATCCATACCCTGTGCAAGCTCGAGCTCGTTTGCTGGTTTGGATTAGGCACGAATAGAAGCGAGCAGGACCCAAAGTAACAATAATCAGTCTACAACAAGAATTTCGAGTCTAAGGAAACAGAGAACCAGGAAGAAATAACAAAATAGATGTTCACCTTTTCTTGCATAAAGCCAGCCTTGATGATGCAATTCAAGATACACAATCACTGTTCTATAAATATTTTAAATGGCAAATATTACCATTTTAATGATATGAAGTATTACTCCTATTTCATTCAACACAACCATCTTGCAAAGGTTGTAAGTTTTCGATTCTTTTCTCTGATCAACAAGTTTAATAACTCGTCACCTGGTATATGAGATACAGATGGGATTCCTTTGGTGTATGCCAAGGAAGATATTCAATAAAAATGAAAGATAACAAAACTAACGGATGTAAAATCATGAATTTGTGGTAATAGAACAAACCGAAATGTAATATCATGGATATCCCAGATCTGTCATAAGTTTTCACATAGAAACACATAACAAAATATTTGCCCAAGATCACTGAATTTGCTACTTAGACCAAAGCAAAAAAAAAAAAAAAAAGTTAAGAAAGTACCAATAATACTGAAAATACCCTTCAACAACAAACCAGAAACATATCATAAGCAGCTTAAAGGAACAGATACCCCACAAGCTATTAACATCTCTCTTGAGCAAAGTAGACAATGATCAACTTCAATCGTAGTGTTTTAATTGGCCCGACTTTTAAAAACATCAAGATCCATCTCTGTTGGGTCAGTTGCTTGAAGTTCCACCTGAATTCCATCAAGTTCCCTCTTGAATCGATCCTTGGAGCTAGCATAAATCATTTTGCTTCTCACCCTTGCAGTATCAGGAGACCTTTGCAAGTCGATACAAAGATAACACACAGAAACAGAACCTTCAGAAAATGATGTTTCTAACTTCTAAGTAAAGGTGGCAAGTTCGACTCATTTACGTTCAGGTTATGGTTTCTATCTTTAACATGTCTATTGGTAAGATAGAACTGTTGTAAAAATTACAGTTTTAACAGGAGCAATGGGTCAGTATTTTTAACTCTTAAACCTTTCAAGTCATTTTTTCAGGAAAAAAACTGAATTTAGGATTATTAAATTGAGATAATACTTGTAATTTTTTAATCACATTAGAAAAATTATAACTATATTAGAATTTTGAAAAAGAGGAGCCCAACCAGACCCATTTTGGCACTTATCCAAAATTAACAGTTTTAACCCGTTCCCCAACTTGCCTGGCCATACCAGTTGCCACCTCTATTTCTAAGCTAAAGGTATGAATTGATTCAATTTGTACTACCAGGCAATAAAAAAGATCCTGCTCTTTTGGCAGTTCTCTGCAGTCACAAAGTCATAGTCAAAAACAGCATATCGGCACTCAGTAGCAGGTAAGGAAGCAGCAAAATCCTCATGGCTTTGAGTTGGCTCTCCAACCTTTTCCACAATGACCTCCTTTTGCTTCTCCTCGATCTTAAAGATTATATAACGGAAGGTTCTCTTTGCCTTCAACTCCAAAAATTTCAGCTTGCATTCATCATGCACAGCCATCCCAGACGCAGCGTTAGCCTACACAACATTAAAAGTTTATTAATTAATAGAGGATAATGTGATAGCTGACTGGATAACACATTCAGGAGTCGATTAGGACCACCACATCCATGTAAATACTACAGCAATTTTTAATCACCCACGCATGTAGTATTATTGACTTAGGTCAACCAGTTTTCACTTATTTAGAAAGGCATGCTAACCCAAGCATGTAAAATATAGTACACATTTAGGTAGATGGAACCCAGCTAAAGCTTGTTATTGACAGAAAGCTTATAATGACAGGTAATATTTCCATCAACATCAATCACATCTTCATTAGTTCATGAGTAATAATCAGTCCCCATGATAGCAATGCACTGCATATGTTTCATTATTTGTACAAATGGTACATCAAAATGCTAGCAAGTCCACTGTACAGGGCAATGGTAAGATAAAATAACTTCAGACTCGATGGTAATCATAAACTGTTCCTAATTCCTTGTGATTCACTTAACCATTCATGCTTTTTTCAACTAACTTATGTAGTAAATGTATGAAATACTATTTACGCACCATATTTTAAGCCAAGCAGATAAGCAGCTAATGTACACAAACCTTCTACGTTACTTAACTGTTACTGACTAGTCTACTGAGTCACATAGACAATTCTATATGGACACTACGAGTAACATAAAACTAATTCAAAATTGACAGCTCCCCTGCTTTTAACATGCAATTTACAACACAAACTCTTACATCTTGACCGAAATATCAAAAGACCAGTTAGATCTTATCATCACCTAAGCAAACAAAATCATGCACTTCATTAATCAAATCTGTAACCAGGCTATTTACCTAAATTTTATCATACCACATCTTTCTGATTACCAATAAATAATCAAATATTAGCACTTTTTCATACAAAACTTAAAGCAACAAGCTCCTTTTAAGCTAACAAAACAACTCTACTTGAATAATACACAAAACACAAAACATCTAAAGTAAATTTATATTGTAAAAACAAGAGCGCAAACCCTCGACCTCATCATAAATCAGATCCAAATCACACAAGTAACAGCATCAACACAAATCCAGATCCAATTACATATCTAGGGTTTCAACTTCATCAATAAAACACCAAATTACAACACACGAAACACAATTCAACGCATTCAGATAGAAACACACACGCTAATTTCACATATTAACCAATCAGTAAACAAAATTAACAATATAAATAAATGTACAGTGTACATACGTATACTTTAACAAGTCAATAAAAGTCAAAAAATTAGTAAACAGCAATCGTGTGTAAGGAGACTAACCATGGCGGCGGACGATTGATCGGATAAGATCGAGGCGATAATTAACGGAATTCTAGAGAGAGAAAGTGAAAGAAATTGGGGGAATTTGAAATGAACAGAAGTGTGTGTTTTTAGAGAGAGAGAGGAATGAAGGTGGTGAAAAAGACTATTGGGTGTGCGCACTAAAGATATACTCCTCCGTATATTGGTGGTTACCTTTATTTCTCATCTTAGAAATAATTCAAAAAATGTTAAATTATTATGTTAGAAAATAAAATAAATATTTAAAGATTATGTTAACGACCAATATAGTTTAACTATGTTTTATGAGTATTAACCATTTCAAAATCCAAAGTAATATTTAAAGTATAATAATTTAAAGATTAAGCGTAAATGAACCTACTGTACACAAGTTATGAGGGGCGGTAACTAACTTTAGGTGCTGTTACAAACATTTACAATTTTTTCAATTATTTATTAGCTGGAAAAATTATACCTCTAGCTTAGTTTATAAGTATTGTTTAAACAAAACGACTTCTTGAAAAATGAACCAAACCGAATAAGAATTCACTTTCTGATGCGTTTTTCTCATTTGGGTGGTTTCACAAAATGTATAAAAAGTCGAAATGCACTAATGGGAGGGGGCAACATTACTACGCGGAATGTACTTTTGCGAGTAGTGATGTGTAAGCTCTTTTTCGGTGGTATTTTTAGTTTTTTTGTGGGAGTATGCAAATTTATCCTTTTCGTGCAACTTTTGTTAAATTGGTGGTTTGTTTTTCGATCACAAACAAACTAGTTTGTCTTTGTGATATGGTTATTCAATAGGATGGTAGATACGTAATTAGTAAAGACAATGACTTAATCTTGTTGTGTAATTGTCTTCTAAGGCAGCAAATTTGTAAGTCACCCAAATCTTTAAGGACTATTTCTGTAATTCGCAAAATATGCTAAGATGCTATGCAATTATGCATGACATTGACTCAATTTAAATATTTCAAGATGCCTTAATGCCTTATTCGTCTAGTATATATTTAGAGGTCGTTATAGACTTATAGGGTGGTTAATTGCACACATATCCCATATCCTTTTTTTGAAGGATATAATCCTAGTTGTAGCTCTAGGGTCAACACAATAAAATAATTACAACCCCATAATGATAATAATAATGTATATCTACATAAACAAATTTATAGCAAAGTTATCATAATCGCGATTTTATTGTAGGATTGTACTATTCTAGTTGATAAATACGTGCAAGATCGTTACAGGATTGTAATTTTCATATAATTGTAAGTAAGATTCGTGAGGTCGTTACAAGATTGTAAAATGGATCATAAGATTGTAATCAAGATCATAGTATCGCTTAAATTTTATAATAATTTTTTTTTTAAAAAATTTATATAAATTTTTTATTGAAGAAGGATATTACAACATCGATCCTATTTTACAATCTCAATCGATCTTACAAAGATGAAAACAATTTTGAGTAACATTTCGATCTTAACAACTTTGATTTATACTATATTTATTCGGAAATTTACTCCACAACATTATAGCAACATAGTTACATTATTTTATCTTTACACAATGAGTATTAGAATTGAATAATTGATGATGATGGTCACTAGTCGTCACATGACAACCGGTGGAAAGGTTGCTACAAACATTATATCACGCTCTTGCATAGTTTTTCATTTATGCAACAATTAAAAGTAGACCCTCTAAGAAGTAATGATATAATTATTATTTTGATTTCCACCCTAAAAAGTTACTATAAATTAACACCGTATATAATTTAGTTGGGATTCGAACTAAAATAATTGAATTCCATGCATTCTTTTGTTAATTTTAAGTAAAAAAAGGTATATAACTTTAAATTTTTTAATTTAAGATATTAAACTTTCAATTTGTAATCAAGTTAAGGACATGTTTTACGTCAAATTGCATAAATTGCATAAATGACGAGTTATCAACGAATTTTATTTTTGTAAGTAACAAATCTACGTAACTGATTACCCACATGACACGTTACAAATAAAAAACATTACCATATTGACCCATTTATATGTAAATGGACCACCTCTAACGATTTTTATCTTCTCAGAGATTTTGTGAATATGGTATTAAAGATTAGTAAAAAGAACCCCATTTTAGCACCACCATTAGCAATACTGCATTGATATTGCATACTAGTAAGTGGTATACTTTTAGAAGTAACCAACATGATTTTAATTTGAAATTGGAAGCTAAGCATTTCCACTAAGTATGCTCTTTAGATAATCTAAACTGTTTTTAAATATCTATAAAATTTATAAGGGTATAGGGTATGTTTGGTAAAACGAGCTGTAGGCTGTAGCTGTAGCTGTAAGTTGTAGCTTTTAATTGAAACTGTAAGCTGCAGATATATTTTCATAAATGTGTTTGGTAAAGTAGCTGTATGTGTAATTGAAATGAGTAAAATGACAATAAAGGACAATAATAAAATTAAATTAAATTAAATGGTATATATATATTTAACGTATATAACTCATAATAATATAATATAAATAACTAAATTATTTATATTTTTGTTAACATATTAATTTTCTTATAATTAAGGTAACAATATAAAAAAATATGTGTAGTTAATAGTTATAATACGAAACTACTTTATAATAAGTGTAAATTACATTGCTAGTCCCTGTGGTTGTTGTTATATTACAGACCCAGTCTTCGGGTCGAGTATTGTGCGGATCTCATCCCTTGATTCGAATTTCTATTTCATTGTCGTTCCTTCTCCATTTAAGAAAAGGGCATAATAGTCTTTTTCATGTTTCTTTTCATTTTCATATTTTTATTATAAATAAAACAAATAAAAATAATTGAATAATCAACGGCATAAATAACCCATCATCCCTCTTTTTAATTTAGGGTTTCCTCACCTTCAACCCCAACACCATCCACCATTCTCCCACAGTCCCACCCTGTCCCCATTCTTCTCCGGCCACCTTGTTGATTTTTCTGCGATTTTCCGGCAATAATCAACACCCTTCATGTTAATCAACTTTAGAGTCCCAACTAGATCAGAAATGTAACACTCCGAAATTCGTTAAATTTAAAAGTTGTGTACTGTTATACGACACAAGGGATAGTGTCGCAGGTAGCGACACAGAGCCCAGTGCGACACAAGGCTTGTGTCGCAGCGTCGGGTTGAAAGGCGGTTAGCAAGGGTTAAAAGTGTAAAAACAGAGGGGTTAAACCCCACTTTTCATTCCAAAACTTTCCAGAAACAAGATCTCGCTTCCAGAGCAAATTGTGTGTGCATTTTGAGATTTTAGAGAGAGAAAGGAAAAAGGAAAATCAAGATTTAATCCTTGAAAGTGTTCCTTTGTGTTTGAAATCATTTCCAGGTATTTATTATGTGCTTTATCATCTTCAGAAACTTAATTGGGTTAAAAAGTGTGAATTTTACCCGGAAACTTGTTAATTTCGGAAGCTGTTGCTGTTCTGTTCGTCATTGCGACACAAGGGTAGTGTCGCAGCTTGTGTCGCAGTGACGGTGTCGCAAATTAGTACTGTTGCTTTAGCGACACAAAGAGTTAGTGTCGCAGCTTGTGTCGCTAGTTTCCACTGTTAGTTACAACTGTTGCCATAGCGACACTAAGAGCTAGTGTCGCAGGTTGTGTCGCAATATTGTATTATGCGACACTAATTTAGTGTCGCCAGGAGGTATAGCGACACTATGGGGTAGTGTCGCAGGATTAATTGATATTTTAAATAATAATAATTATTATCAGAGTTAATTGAATACAGTCGCCTCGACAGGTATTTCGGGTAGCAATTCATAAATATCTGAACGTCATTCTCGAGGTAAGTAGTAGGAATGTAAAGAATTTAATTGGTTGAATTTGTTATTACTAATTGTTATACAAAGTTGCATTGTATAACTACGGGTGTTGATGAGATGAGAGGCCTATTGCTGAGTGAACAATTGTGCCTATGAGATTGAGTTGAGAGGCCTATTGCTGAGTGAACAATTGTGCCTATGAGATTGAGTTGAGAGGCCTATTGCTGAGTGAACAATTGTGCCTACGAGATTGAGTTGAAAGGCCTATTGCTGAGTGAACAATTGTGCCTATGAGATTGAATTGAGTGTCAAATTGCTGAGTGATCAATTGTGACAACTGAGTATATGATGAATGTAGTGAATGTATGATTGAAGGATAAAGACATGAGATGTCTGGTTTATTATTTATTATTGTAAATGTGTTATTCCTTTACTTACTAAGCAATGTGCTTACGTATTGTTGGATATTGTGTTGATAGGTACGTCTAAAGGGATGAAGGGCGGGATTTCGGGCAAGAGACCCGAAAACTACTAGTGGTGGACTTACTATGACAAGATAGTAAAAAGGCGGACTCATGGATCATGTTCTATATTAACATTTGATGTTTTGTGAAAACAATGTATATACGTGTTAAAGCATGTTATTATTACTTTATATATATAAAGTGTTTTTGAGAATTTAAAGTGAATATATATAAAAAAAAAAATATCTGGGACGTTTCAAGTTGGTATCAGAGCATTGCTTTAAGAGATTCGAGTATCCATCATTAGAGGTACTTGAACTTAGACCATGAGATTGAGTCTAATGAGCATGATGAGAATGTTGTGTATTACGAGTTAATACTTGAGTAGTTGTTACAACTGATGAGATGTGATAATTTGATGATTGTCAGGGTATTGTGAGAGTATTATGTAATAACGATTACGTCTGGCCAACGTAATAATTATTATATGAACTCATACGATACCATGACTGCTGTGTGATGCTAAAGAGAATTGTGAAAGATAGACTATTGTGTAATGAGAATTTTAGTCTATTCTAATGTGTTTGCTGATAAACCCTTTCAGTATAAGATGGAAGGGAAGAATTTTAATGAGTATAATACTGAGAGCTCTGAACAAGAGCATGTGATGAATTTATCGTCTATGAGTACGAAGGAGATGAAAGAATTTATAATTGAAGAAGTTGCGTTGGCACAAGAGAGATCTCTTCCGTACCTGTTGGAGAGAATTACTGAAACTGTAAGAGATGTTCTAGCAGAAGAATTACAAAAGAGAGATACAGAAGGATATGGAAAGAGTGACCAGATGAAAGAAGAAAAGAAGAAGGTAAGTTATAAAGACTTTGTGGCATGTAAACCTCGAGAGTTTGAAGGAGAGACAGATCCGATCAAGTGTTATCGATGGATCTCTGAAATGGAGGCAGCGTTCGCTATTTCTGAGTGTCCGGATAAATTAAAAGTAGTATATAGTGCCAGTTTATTAAAGGCACGAGCGAAAGAATGGTGGGACGTTCAGCGCCAATCCATGGGAGAAGAACGTGTTGGTAATTTGTCTTGGAAGGAATTCAAGGATATGTTTGTGATAGCCTATTCACCGGAAGCTGAGTTGACCAAGCTTCGCCGAGAATTTCTGTTTATGAAACAAACGACAGAGACAGTGAATGAGTTGACAGGTGTATTTCTCGATAGGGCCCGATTTTGCCCTGAATACACTAAGGATCCAAAGAGATTGATGTATCATTTTCATGAGGTGTTAAAGAAAGAGATTCGGCAGTTTGTTGATCCGAGTCGTTGGAATAAATTTGAAGAATTTGTGAATGAAGCGAGAAGGAGGGAGATCGAGATAAATCGGGAGGATGATAGTCCCTCCAAGAGAAAGATCGAGCCAGCTCGAGGATCTTTTAAAAGATTCAAAACTAGCGGAAGCTTTAAAAGGGAGGATCGACGAGAAGCGCCTATGTGCCAGAAATGTCACAAGAAACATTTTGGGAACTGTGCGGGCGACAAGAGGTCGTGTTATCAATGTGGACAAGAGGGCCACATCAGCCGTGATTGTACAAAGACGGTACGAGTATGCTTTAATTGCTATGAACCTGGGCATATAAAAAGTGAATGTCCGAGATTGAAGAGTTCAACAGGTTCTAGTGGGATAAAGAAAAATGATGAAAAGAAATCTTCAGACCAGTCAAGAGTGAAGAGTCGATCCTTTCAACTGACTGCGGATGAAGCGAAGAATGCCCCGGATGTTCTTACGGGTACTTTTCTTATTAACTCGTTAGCCGCTTATGTATTATTTGATTCTGGAGCTTCTAGATCTTTTGTCTCTGAAAACTTTAGTAAGAATTTTCAATTAATGTTAAGTGAGTTAGATACACCCTTAGATGTTGAAATAGCCGATGATCGTGTCATTTATGTGACCAGAGTTTATAGAGGGTGTCGAATAGAAATTAATAATGAAACCTTTATGATTAATCTCATACCCATGAGGATGGGTGAGTTTGATGCGGTAGTGGGTATGGATTGGTTGAGTAATCATGATGCTGTTATCCGTTGTGAAAGGAAAATTATTCGCATTAATGCTCCAAGTGGGGGAGTAATAGATATATATGGAGAAAAACCTAGACCATCTTTATCAATTTGTACTTATGCTCGTGCTAGATGGCATTTGTCGCATGGTTGTCAGGCATTTCTAGCCCATGTTATTGATCACTCGACATTTCACCGAATTTAGCCACTCTCTCTTTTGTGTGCATAATCATACAGGGACACCCGAAAGGTTCAAGAAACTGTAAATTTGGTTTACGGTTGTTAGGGAGCTCATAACAGGTCTTGTTGCGCTTCTTAACCGTGGACACTCGATTCAGAATGTAGCAGGCTGTGTTGACCGCTTTTGCCCAGAACGTGATAGGCAGTTTTGAATCAGCTAACATAGTCCGTGCAGCTTTAATGACAGTCTTGTTTTTGCGTTCAGCAACTCCATTTTGTTGTGTAGTTCTTGCAGCACTGAACTGGTGATCAATGCCTTTCTTTAAACAGAACAGACCTAGTGTTGAGTTCTTAAATTCCGTACCATTATCACTCCTCAGTTTCTTGATCTTCAGATTACACAAATTTTCCAGCTTGTCGAACAAGTAGATAAAAATTTCAGCAGTCTCATCCTTGGAGGCTAAGAAATAAACCCAAGAGAACCTTGAGTAGTCATCAGTAACCACCAAACAATACCATGCTCCACCAATACTCTTCTTGCTTACTGGTCCAAATAAGTCCATGTGCAATAATTCCAACGGCTTTTCAACAGAGTTTACCAGTTTTGACTTATGAGGCTTCTTGTGCTGTTTTCCTTTTTGGCAGGGAACGCAATGGTCATTGAGCCCGAATGATTGCTTTGGTACACCACGCACAAGATCATGTTTAACCAAATAATTCATTTTACGAAAGTGCAGATGACCCATTCGTCCGTGCCACATTAAAGATTCTTTTTTAGTGGCCTTAAACAGAAAACACGTTTGCTGCTTTGTTTCAACAGTACGCATATCCAGAATGTATGTGTCTCTCTCGACGTGCCCTCAGTAGCACCCACTCCTCGGGAATCACGAATCCCGGCTTCAGAATACAACACTCATTTTTCGTGAAGACTATAGTGTACGATTTATCACAAACTTGCGATACACTAAGTAGGTTGTGTTGCAGCTGTTCCACAAAATTTACCTTTTCAAAGCTCACTCGACCGTTTGAGAGTGTGCCTTGACCAGAAATTATTCCTCCTTTGTCACCAGCAAAATCAACATATCCCCCATTGTAGGTATGAACATCGGAAAGCAGGGATATATTGCCGGTCATGTGCCACGAGCAACCACTATCGATATACCATTTGCTATTAAGTACGGCTTCAGGTTGCTGCAACACCAAAAACAAAGAGGTTAATTAGAAACGGAGAACCAAGCCTTGACAAACTTAGGCACTCCAGAAGTATCATCCACAATGATCACATCAGTCAAAAATTTGTTTTTAAACATATCTGAAGTGTTGGCTGATGTGACACTATTGGATGCAAAATCACTAGATGATTCTTTCACTTTCCAAACCTTTTGAGGTTTGGAAGGTTGCTTGTCAACAACATTGAGCTTAGCAATTGATGATTTGGTTATCTCAACCTTGCTGAATTTCTTAGCGGGTGAGGGAGAACGTGAACCTTTAAAAGAAGAAGGTTTAACCGAATAGTTTCTAAATTTAGAGATTCTAGGAACACTTTTCCCAAACCGCTTTTGAGCAAGCAATGGGCAGTCATTTATTAAATGACCTTGTTTCTTGCAATAGAAACAAGATCTTTGCTCAACAGGTAGTTGAAATTTTGGAGCAAATCTATGAGGATGGTTGAACGAAGCATTAAAGGAACATGCACACTTATGTGAGCATGTTGAGTTTGACGCTTGTTTAGATAAAACAGTGGATTTAGAAGAATTTTGATGCTTTTTAATGTTTTCTTTTATTTTCAAAATCTTCTTTTCAGGCTCAGCTTTAGCTTTGCCTTTTCCACTTAAAGCCATGATTGGAGTTTCATTAGTTATAATTACATTATTGGGCTTTATGTTTTTCTTTTCAGCCTTAGAGTATTCCTCTTCGGTTATTTCCTCAATTTCAACAATCTCTTCTACAGTAACAGGAGAATCACACGTAGCCTTACTTAAAGCAGGCTTACTAACAACATAAGGCGTAACAGACTCAACCTTGACACCATCAGTAACTGTTTTAACAGATTCAACCTCTTGAGCCTTAACAATCTCAGGCTCACTAGTTTGTGCCTTAACAGGCTCAGGCTCACTAGTGCTAGGTTGTTCAGCAGTTACTTTAACTTTTTCAGCCTGAAGTTGCACAGACTTACTAATTTTGACAGGAACATATTTAATAGGATTTATGTCTATCTTTGAAAAAGTAGGCATAAATTCTAAGATGTCATCCTTAGCAGGCATTGGAAGATAATCTTTAGGAGGCGGGACTTGATGGTAACCAAGTCCAGCCTTGCTTTTAGTATTAGTTCTTTGTGCCTGAAGAATCTCATCAAAGACTAATGAGGAAGTTGAAAATTTGACAATTTTCTTTTTAAATCTAAAACCTCAGTTTGAGAATCAGAAAGTTCTTTCTTTACCTTAGTAAGCATGGTGACATAACAATCTATTTCATCTTGCTAACTAAAGATTTTAGCTTTTAATTCTTTCTTTTCTTCAAAAATTGCCTTTAACTTTTTATCATAAACCTTATCATTATCTTTTAACATATTATTTGAAGCAGTTAACTGTTCTATGTTGGCGATAAGGCGTTCATTTTCTTCTCTTAGCCTGTTTACATGTCCTGTCAAACGAATACAAGATATACAAGAGAAGGGTTCAACATCAACCTCATGTATGTTGGCCATGAAAGCTTTGTTTTGTTGATCATCATCAGCTTGTTCTGACCAGTCAAACGCTTCATCTGACAACATTAAGGCAGCAGATACCATTGTCTTTTCTTCAGCTTTAGCCTTCTCTGTAGTTTTGTTTGGAGTAGGCCTTGTGAATCCAGAGGAAGGCTGTCGTGTTTCACATTCATGAGCAAAATGTCTATAGTTTTGACACTTGTAGCACTTGACCTTGCTCTTGTTGAATCCCAGACCCTTATCATTTGGGTCCTCTAGTGACCTCTTTCCTGTCTTCTTAAAGTAGGTCTTGGCTCTTCGAGTAAGCATAACCAAGTTCCACCTTAAGTCCATGCGCTCCAATTCATCATCATCGATTTGACGGAAATCTTCTTCGGTCAAATCCATAGAACCAGCTTTCTTACAGAGAAAGTTATCATAGGCGGAAAGCAACGCCGAGAAAAGTGCAGCATGATCTTGTGAAGCTGTCGGGATATGCCCTTGATGACTTGGTGGTTGAAAGTAAGGACCACCAGAAGAAACACTTGGATGATGACTTGAAGATCCACCAGTTCCACCAGCCAAGAATGCAGAGCCAGATGTTCCAGTTGATGAAACATCCATTCCATAGATCTTAGGATTCTGGACATTTGCAGTAGCCTTTGTTTCCTTCCTTTGCATGTCCAGAAGATCAGCTTCTAGCTGACCAATAAGATCATCGAGAGACATATTCAAGATGTCTAGATCTTTCTCCATCATTAAAACTCGAGTATCCCACTTGTCAGGTAGGGATTCTAGAAGTTTTTTATTTATTTCAGTTTTATCCAGAGTTATTCCCCCTTTCTATCAACTCACTAACCAACTGTGAGTATCTAGAAAACAAGTCAAAGAGAGACTCGTTTGGAAGAATATCGAACACATCATACTGCTTCTTGACTAATCGCAATTTGTTCTTTTTATATTGTTCACTACCACCGCATCTTTTTTCAAATGCCTTCCATGGATCATAAGCAACTTCAAGATGTCGAAATTGCTTGAGGATTGACGGTGGTAATGCCATTGTTATTGCAAAATGTGCCTTTTTATCATTTTCAAAGGCTTTGCGTTCCTCAGGAGTCATTGATTTAATTGACTTTAATGGTGCAGCATCAGTATAACCTCCAGGACTGACAGGACGTTCGTATCTTTCGGTTAAAGCAACCCACATCTCGGGATCATTGAAAGAAACAAACGCTTCAAAGCGTTGACGCCAGTAGGCGTAGTCCATACCGAGAGTATACATAGGTGGTTTATTCGTACTCCCGACTTCAGAGTTTTGCTTGAGAAGATCTCCAACACGTTGTAATGAAGAATACGCCATTTAGAGAACCTGCAAAGCAAACACACAAACACAAGACACTGTTATGCGACACAAGGGTTGTGTCGCTAAGTCAGTTGCGACACTAAAGATGCGTCGCAAAAAATTAAATAACAATTGAACAGGCGACACAAGGGTTACGTCGCTAAAGTCTTATTTCGCAAACGCCAAACTTGTGTCGCAAAATTTGTGTCGCTAAAACCTTAAATACGACAGAAGGTTGTGTCGCTGAAACCCTACACGCGACAGAAGGATGTGTCACTTAAACCCTACACGCGACAGAAGGGTTGTGTCGCAGCTTGTGTCGCAATGTCGAGGAGAGCTGCGGCAGAAAACCCTAAAATTCGCAAACTTCCGAAACCCTAGCGAAAAACCACGAACAATGGACGAATCTAAACACCAAAGTATTCCAGAAAATGTAGAATATGAACCTTTAACACAAAATGCAAAGATCTAATTCCAAAAAGTAGTCGATTTTAACCGAAAACACGTACTAATACGATCCGATAACACCAAATCCGTAGATAATGGCTCTGATACCACTTGTAGGTTCCCTGATCTTGGACCTAATCGAATCAACACAAACAATCGAGAGGCAGAATTCAAACGATTGAATTAAGTACGTTAAACACACAACGAATCAAACGCAAATCACTTGTATATTGATATAATAACCAATTAGCTTGATACACTGAAATGCCTTACAATATGCTCTATAAAACTCCCTGATTCGTCGACCCTAACACTGAGGCCGAATGCACCTATTTATACCGAAACCAAAACTGGCCTGCGACACAAGGGATGTGTCGCACAGCCGACTCATGCGACACAAGACTTGTGTCACATAAGCGACACAAGCTCTGTGTCGCCTAAACACAAAATGTAATTACTTATTTTTGAACAAGCTTCGTAATTACACAACCAAACTATTATAGACTGAGACCAACTGATAGACACACTGAATATGCACCAACACATTGTCATTGCGATTTTTCTTACCTTCATGCAGTTCAAACTTACCTTGTCATATGGCATTTATTCCTTTTTATTCTGCATTTCTTTCTTTCTTCATATATTATGATCGTACCTGCCTTTCTTCTGCCTTTTTATCTTGGCGCTTTTTTCATTCCTTCCTTTGTTGTCATCCTGCCTTTATTTTTTCTTTCCTTCTTTCCATTATTGTCATCATGATATTTTCCTTACCTTCATGTATTGCCATCTTGCCTTGTCATATGGCATTCCTTTCATTTTATCCTACATTTCCATCTTTCTTCATATATTGTCATCGTACCTGCCTACCTTTTTGCTTTCTATCTTGGCGTTTTTTATTCCTTCATGCGTTGCCATCTTGCCTTGCTTTTTAACCTTCTTTTTTCCATCATTGTCATCCTGCGGGTTTTCCTTCCTTTATTTATTATTATCCTATTTATCTTTTTCCTTGCATGTAATCCTAGATTCCTTCCTTCCCTTTTTCGTTATCGTCCTGCCTTTTTCCTTTTTCATTCTTTGTCATCCTACATTACTACCTTCCTTTCCTGTCATTTTGTCTTCCTTCTTGCCATCCTTTCATCCTTAATTCGTTGTTTTCCCAGCTTTAATCCTTCCATCTTTTCTTTTTCTTTTTTCCCTTAGCATTTTCCAGTAGTGTTTTTGTAGTAAAATATTTATTATACATATTTTATCATATATATATATATACACACACACACACAACATATTATATATGAAAAAGAAATGAGTTATCATCTGGCAACCTCTGAGAAATTCCTCATGTTGTTTCCCATTAGATTTTTTGAATATAAAATTCTATGTTGATTTGGTCAAAGGCGTTAAAGTTATTTGTATATTAAATATATTTCATTGACTTGCTGTTTGATCGTCCAATTTCGTTAACTTGAAATCAGGCTCCACCTTTATTACAGACTTTAAGTTTTTCGCCAACAAGTGGTTTCTTTCGATGTGTTTTAAAAACCGGTTCCTACGGTTTCCACATGGTTCATCGTTTGAACTACGTTTTTTAATAATATAAATTCCATTAATTAAAATATACTACATAACGTCATAGACAGTTGTTTCATTGCAAAGTTTAGAATGACAAAACCTTTGTCTTTCCTTTAAAAAAACTAAAATAGATCATAGCTATTTTATCCACCGTTGTTGGCCTGGTTGTTTCCTCAAGCAAGGCATCAAATGAAGTTTCTTTACCGGTCTTATCAAATACTTGAACAATAGACTAATTTTCTGATTTATTACTCAAAAGTATACTTGGCAATCCAAACCCATTTCATAAAAAGTAGGTCAGTTGGGTTTATTTTCTTGACCTGTTAGGTCGACCTCCTGAGTGATAGCAAGTATTTCTACGGGTCTTATGGTTAATCAAAACTATTATATGGAATTAAAAGCATGTCAGAACGGGTTTGAACGGGTCTTGTTCAGGTTATTAACTTAAAACTGATTTTCACTTTTGCCGATCAGCTTGAGAGCCGCAAATGTTTCAGTTGCTTTTACATATCGGACGTTGTTGAAATTTTATTATAAAACATCGAGCATATTTTAAAACTTATTGACAACTGAGAGTGAGAGATTTGGCAATGGTGGTTTTTTTATTAACAGGGAAAACAAAAAAGGGAAGAAGAAGATATGTGGTGACTAGAGAGAGAGATTTTAGTGGCTAAGTTCTCGTATACGTAATTGGTTTCTATTCGTATTAACCTTTTTATTTTTTAAATTATATAATCTGTAAAATAAAAGTCCGACTAGAATAAATAATATTAATTAATAAAATAATAAAGGCAAGTAAACACTAACTTTTTAAATATACAGACCTAAGCCTAAGCCTAAGCCCAAGCCTAAACCTTTTTGCTTATGATAACTTTGGGTATAAAATGCTCAAAGCGTTATGGAAAGAGTAAAAGATTTATGTGGAAAAAACGGTATCGACCCAACGCGACCCGACCCAACCCGGGTTTGACCCAACCCATTCGACCCGTCTAAAAAATCTGACCCGTTTCGACCGAACCCGTTTCGACCCAAACCCATTCTGACCCCACCCGAACCCCGCCCGACTTGACCCGATTGCCAGGCATACTCAAAAGTAAGAACCATCCTTCCTTAAGTTGTAGTTCTTTACATAGCACATTCCAAACTGCACCATAAAATCCTTTTGGCTTTCTGTTGATAAACTTTACATCGACAGTATACCTTTTATTAGCTGTTGCTATAGTGTGTGTTCGCTTTACTTCATACTTAAGTGCTTTAAAATAGTCGTGTCGGATTACCTACGGTTTATTTACAGACAAATCTAACAACTAAATAAAAAACATTTTGTAATTGGTATCGTAACATTTTTATGCTATTGTACTTTGTATTCATTGATTATGATTTACTCACCTGCAATTCTGGTGTTTCCTCTGTGCACTTTAGCAAACATCTTTTTGATGTAATGCTATCAATGTTGGGGTGGCAATCCATATTTGTTGTATTCATGAACGATTATTTTCCAGCTAAGCAGTACTGCAATCATAAGATGAAACCCAGGGGAAACATGCCTGTCTTTATAAAATTGGATAAGGTGTGGTCCATAAAGCTGTAGTTCTTGTGTTGGAAGAACACGTGCTTGAATCAAATATTCACTCATATAGTTGAATAGATACCTAGGCAATGTCTACAAGGTTAACAAGAAAAAGACTGTATGGTGGTTTTTTGATTGTGCCTATTTAATATAATTTGTTAGTATATAAAATATAATTTTGTTATTACGCGACTATATAGATAACTAACCTCTAATAAATTGTGCAATCCCAATATATTAATAATAATTAATTAATAAAATAATATATAAGAAAATCAAAATAGTGTTTGTTAAATGATCATATCTATTCATTATACTATAAAATTCTACATCGTATTATATGATTCTGAACTTAAAATGTCAAGTTAAAGTATACATAAAAAACGACTTTAAAGAAAGTAAATTAATTTATTACGCCTTAATGCCATTGGTAATTAAAATTGCAATAATAAAATCTGTGAGCAGTATAAACAATAAAACATGTGAATGCAAAATTGAGTATTCAACTCGCCGCTAGACTTCTAGTAACAACTCTATCTAGCAATCATTTTCAATTAGTAATTTCATGTTACGGACAACTTTTAAGTTTTTTGTTGCTAAAACATGTAACTAAATGAACTTATCATTGTTTTCTTCCGAGAGTGCTAATGTTTTTGTCAACGTACATCTTAAAATCTGTACTAGAAACAGTTTGTTATGAAGCGAGGACGTTTTGTCTTGGATTTAAAAGTCACAAGTTAAAAGTTGAAGGGTAGTTTTGTCAAATCTTAAACTAGTTGGGCCGAAAATGTGTTAAAAGAAAAAAAGATGGCCTGTTAAGGGTTTTGTAAAGAAATAAAATAAAAAGCCCACCACTCTCACACTCTTTTAAAAGCCCAAACCCTAATTTCGATTTCATTCCTCCGTAACCTCCATACGCCGCTGCCATTTTTGCTTTGAGGTAAACCCTAATTCATATAAGCATAGCATCTGTATGTTTGTAATTCAAGTTTCTTATTTAATGTATGTTGTACGATCTCTTTACTTTATGATTTGATTCCTATACCTGAAGAATTAGGTCTGTAGGTGCTTACAGATGTTAATTTTAGTTCTTTCAAATGAAGGAAAACACGTTGTAGCTTGTTAATAATATGTGATTAAATCGATTTTGTAGTTAGCTTCTTTTTTTTTTTTTAAGTTTCAGGATATAATGCATGATCTTGTGTTTTAGGGTAATTTTTATTTCTTTAAATTTGCTGCTAGTATCTGAAATATGTGTTTATGAGTATATATGTGTTAAAAATAAACTAAAGTTTGAATTTTTAAAGGTATTTGAAGCTATACAAATGTTCTAGTGTTTGTAGGTGTTAATCCGTTATTTAAATGTTAGTTTGATTTAAACTATGTTTTGGATGAAGTAATTTAATCTTAATTGGCTTCTTTATTAAGTATATCATATTTTGAGACTATATTTGGAGTGAAACATTATTTGTGTTATAATTAATGGCAAGTTTGATATGAATTGTATTTTAAGAGCTTAAACACAAACTTTTATGTCTTTTAATATCTTAACAATTGTTGAAATTGTGTAACTCATAATTGTGTAAAAACTAGTTGGTTCTAAGTCCATATATGATGTTTGAGTTATGTGTTACTTGGATCATCATGCCAACGATGGTACCTAAGACGATTAGAAGTTGTGTGATTTCCGAACAGTTATTAGTGTTTGCAAGCAATGAAGCAACCCTATTTACTTATTGAATGGTTTTATTTGTTAATTTGCAGCTTCTTGAATTTTTGAGGATGGTGAGAGTTAGTGTGTTGAATGATGCTCTCAAGAGCATGTACAATGCCGAGAAGAGAGGCAAGAGACAGGTCATGATTAGACCTTCTTCCAAAGTCATCATCAAGTTTCTTATGGTTATGCAAAAGCATGGTATGCTTCTTTAACTGATTCTCTATGAATTCTTAGAATGTTTTTTATCTACAAGATGAAATGAGTGAATAATTTGACTGTTATTTGTTGGCACACAACATAGGCTACATTGGTGAGTTTGAGTATGTTGATGACCACCGATCCGGTAAGATTGTGGTGGAACTGAATGGAAGGTTGAACAAATGTGGTGTTATCAGTCCTCGATTTGATGTTGGTGTCAAGGAAATTGAACCATGGACTGCTAGACTCTTGCCTTCAAGACAGGTTTGTCTCCAGCTTTCTCTTGTTTATATATTCTAATCTGATCTGATTGATGGTTTCTATCGATTTATTTTTTCTTAACCGTGATTATCTTTTATTTTTGGCGCCATAACTTATTATAATAAGCTTTAAATATGATTGAATATACTGGTTGTGTATCTGATTGTTTACGGGTCAAATAATGAGTTTTATACCTGCCACAACCAAACCTTGTATGTACCGAAAGGGTATAATAAAATTATCTGTTTTATTCCTTTTTGAACTTAGTTTGAGAGACTTTTACTCCCATTTCACACGATGTATCTGCCCCTTTTCCCAAAAATTGGTCATTTTTTTCTCTTTTTGTCTACTAATTTTTTTCTCTTTATACATACGTGTCAGTACCACGTGGCATCATTACAAGTTGCCACGTCACCAAAATACATACAATTGGAACAAATTGAAATTTTGTTACACACAATGGAGGTCCAAGTACTTTCTTGCATACTATGAATGTCATACCATAAATAATTACATTTCGGAGTACTTAACCCAAATAGACAGATTTGGCAAAGAGTTAGTTATCTAATTATTACTACGACTATAAGTATAAACAATAGTAGCATATTTAAACACTTCTTTCACGGTCTGTTTTCGTACACTTAAAATTTGATTCTTTGTTATGCAATATCATATGATCACTCTCAACACACACATTCGAAACACTTTTGTAATTGCTATTCAAACTAACTGCTTAATGCACTATGCAACCTGCAGTTTGGTTACATTGTGTTGACTACCTCAGCTGGAATCATGGATCACGAGGAAGCCAGAAGGAAGAATGTTGGTGGCAAAGTTCTTGGTTTCTTCTACTGAAAAGCATGATATTTTAATTATCGTCTTAGGTGTATGCCTTTTAGGCTATAGATTGAAAAAGATGACTTTTGTGTTATGAGATCGAATTTTGTCATGATGGTTTTGGTTTTGTTTCTGTAGTTTTCTATCTTATTGCGACTTGTTTCATCTCCAAGTTTTTTAAATTTATTATAACAGACATTTCTTGTGTGAGAGTATCAGTAGTTGCGTTTGGTTTGAAATTAATTTTTAGGCCCTCTTTAATGATTTTGCTAGTAGGTAACTAACGATAGCGACAATATTCCTATGGCTGAGTTTGTGATTGCATTGATTAAAAGAATGTGTTGATGAATGATACAGTAATATAAGAACATATTCTAGTTATCTAGTATAGTGGCAAATGGGCTAGTGATTGGTTGGGTTTTGGGCTTTTTGGCCCTTATTTTGGGCTGGACCTAATCCCTTTCTTAATCATGTGTTTTCATCATTGATCGACACAAAATAGAAACATAACTTTATTGACAACACAAGGAAAATATAAACAAAATAAAAGGAGATCATAAATACACAAAGGGAAATGATAATCCCAGCAACAAATTACATGTACAAACCGGAGAAAGCAAACCAAATTAACAGAAAAAAACTGAATTGATTGGCTAGACAATGTTGATTAACCAGAATTTTAGTTATCAAGTTAATACCACTCCCAACAAGTGACCGAAACTGATTGAGCAATGCCAACAATGACACTGTCGCTTCAATTTTCGGCTCCATTTACCGATATAATTTCATTTTTATACACTAAACAAAAAAAATATTTTTCTTTATCAATTCACTCGTCAGATATCTGACCTCCCAAACGGACTAGACGCTTTGGGGCCAATGCCGTCAATTAAACCGACGCTATCGTTGATAGCGGTCTAACATGTAACAACCATTAGATCATTAAAGTTATTTTTACATGTCATCATTAATTACGCCGTGGGCTTGTTTCGCTGTTAATGGGCCTAACGACTTTTAGTATATTCCCTCTTGTTGCACCTGACAGGTGTATATCATATCATTGAAGAAAAAGAAAAAAAAAACATACCAATCAAGGTTGTCAAGATCGCGATCTTAATCGTAGGATCGCACGATCCTACGATTCTACCAAGTGAAAACGTGCAAGATCGAAGTAGGATCGTAGGATCGCACGTAAGATCGTAGGATCAGTGAACGATCCGATCCTAAAAATAGGCTAACTTTTTTTTTCTTTTACAGTTGGGCTAAATCTTTATATGACACATAGTCATGGTCCAAAGTCTAATATTTGCTCAAAAATCACCGCACGCCATTGTTTTCGTATTCAATCAATCAGTTCCTCACCTTTTAAGAAAAAGAAAAGCCTAAAATTCCAGATGATGTTTGAAGTTCCAATTGATATATTAGATTAGTAATTTTTGTTTGTATGCTCGTACGGCCTTAAACTTATCATGACTAATGGTGCAATTGAACTAGCTACATTGCTACTATCCTTTTGTTTTAGTATGTTTATCATCCACTAGAATTGTTGACAAATTGCATCATTTTTGTAATATAAAGTGTTAATGTTACATTGATTTTTCTAATAGTTAGTTTTATACATCAATTTAAATATATTTAGATAAAAATGATATTTTGGTAGGATCTTACGATCTCGATCCAATCTTATGATCCCGATCTTGCAAAGACGAAAACGATCATACGTAGGATCCGGAAATTTAAAGGACAACAATTATTATTGTATCAGTTTTTAGCAAAAACTCCTTAATTAGTAGATCAATTATTTTATTCGTGACAAAAAGTTGACAATCGTTAACTCATAACTGCACATAATCTGCTGCTTATATTCATTATGTCGAGGCATACGTGTTTCACTAAGCGGTTGTGACTATGATTATGTTCAGCCCCGATCCCGAGACATTGGTTATATGGAACAAATATGTTCTCACTCATTAGAAACTGAACTACACACCATTGATATTATACTATAATTAGACACTTTTACTTGTAGTTTGTTCTCATTTTTAGAGCAAATCATGAACTTTAAAAGGTTGTAACTTTGCTCACAATAGATTCCATAGCTGTATTGATAGCTATTTTATTAGTATACAAATGATGATGATGATGACATCAAAAGGTTTCGATACAAAATATTAAATTAATGCCGTATCATATGATGTATAACTTAAAAATGATTCAGTTATCATAAATTACATTATAATAAAATGACAATGTAACTGAAATCAATACAATAACATGTATGTTACAGCTCACACTGATAACAGAAATATTATAGTTCAAAAAACTATATTAATCGATTAAATATAAAAAAAATAAGTATTTTTTATAATAGTTTATGTTACCAGAAGTAAAAAAAAGTATAGTTTGGTGGTCATTTTAATATTTTAATAATAAGTTGGTGCCCAAATAATATATTCACCAATCAGCAAATACCAGGTCAGCAAACAGAAGCTTTTGCACCCTACATCGCTGGCACACCATACTTACCATGGTCACCCACTTTCTTTTACATAAGAAACCGACAACTGTCTACACACTTCCATCTTTATGCGCGTCAACATTCATTCATCCATTCGTTCACTCCAGTTTTGCTAACCTACGCCAAAACTTAACCTGCGCACCACTAACCAAAAAAATAAAAAACAAATAGAAGCACATTAAAAAACAGAAAACAAAGAGGGAAGTGGCGCATCTTAGCGCACATTCATCGTAATTGTGCGTATTATTCCTCTTGTTTACGGTAATTTTATCTCTCTCTTCATCGTTCATAGCCGATCTGTTGATTCTAATTGATTAATTTTGATTTTGTAGGTTTAAGTGTTTGTGTGTATATATTTATATATATACGCCCATTTTTAGGGCTTTTTAATCGAATATTCAATGGCTGCTCCACCGGTTAGGGCACGAGCAGATTATGATTACCTGATTAAGCTCCTTCTGATCGGCGATAGCGGTAAGTAATTAAATTTGATGCGGTTTTATTAATTCGTAGCTGTTTGATGATCGTTAACGATACGGATCTAGGTTGATTTAGTGCATTTAATCATGAATCTGGTGTGTGTGCATATATATGTATGTATGTGTATCTTTACTTACATATTTGTGTGTGAAGTGCTGGTTGTAGAGCGATTATACTGATTGTTTGGAGAAATGAGGTTGCAGTTTGCCATATCACGAAGCATTTGTGTTGTACTGTTTCTGATGAGGCAATAAGTCTAATTGTTATATTAAAACCTGTGATGAATTCTTCAGTAAATGATAGTGATTAGAAATGTGAATCTTGTTCGTGTTGTTGGTTTCACTGTGAGAGGGGGAAAAGGAGAGCAAGAGCGTTGAGAGCATTTTTTCGTTGACCTTATCACTATGTCTTGGTACGGATATCCTAAAACAATCTAGGAGAAATGGATGAAAATGAAATATATGCCATGTCATTTTCTATATGAATGCTGATATGAAAAAAAAAATGTTAACCGTAAGTTGTATTATACATCGAAATTTCAAATATAATTGGAGATTTTAACTCACTCCTATGTTTACCGTTTCAATTCCTTTACGTCATCTCCAATTGCTCCCTTCAGTATTAATTGTACCTATAATATTAAATGTTCTGTCCCAAATTATTCTGGAAGAAATTCGATATTGTTAGGAATATTCTTAACATATTCTCAGTTCTATGTAGCTGAGGCGCAGGGATGGGATAATAAAGTGATGCTTTTGTAATATTAGATGTGTAATACGGCAAAGAGTAGTATGATAAAAACCTTTATTACCCAAGTTTGAATAATGTGGACAGATAAACGTCACTTGATAGCCATGTATGAGGACTCATGTTTATTTTGTGTCACATTAAGGGTAGGAGATATTGATTTAAAACTTAATTGGTAAGTCATATCAACTTGCTTCAGTTACTTTCCAGTTTTACAAATTCAGGAAGATACATGTTTTACGTTAAATTCAAGTCAATGCATACCACAAGGTAAATATTGTTGAAACTACAGTCAGACATTGACCAAGTGCGGCTGATGTCAGTGACTTGAACGATTGAACCCATCTTTAAGGGTAGGAGATTATGAAGTTTAGATTATAATTTGATAATTTAATATCAACTTACGTTAATTACTAGTTTACTACTTGTCATAAAAAAATTACTTCGTAGTTTCACAAACTTACTTTTCCGAGTTCTGCATGATCATTGCATTAGGATTTGTATCCTTTTCATTGTTATTCATTTTCTACAGTGTTATCGGCATATGCTTTGGTGAAATAATTTGAAAGAATAGTTCTTTACTATATGCTTAACCATGCATGCAAAATAATCATCTGCTGCCTCTTGTAGGTGTGGGGAAGAGTTGCCTTCTTTTGCGTTTCTCTGATGGTTCTTTCACCACTAGTTTTATCACTACCATTGGGTGAGTTGATCTCATAAATTCTGCATTAGCAACTGATATATAACTTTGATAATTAATATTGACACTATAAAGTCTATATTCTGTCATGACAGTATTGATTTTAAGATAAGAACCATCGAGCTTGATGGCAAGCGGATCAAACTTCAAATTTGGGACACGGCTGGTCAGGAACGGTTCAGGACAATTACAACTGGTATATTTTATATCTTTTTTGTCAATCATTATAACATGTCTGACATATCACATATCGCTAAAATGCACTGCTAGATTGTAGAAGTGACAAGCTGGGCTTGTCAAATATAGTTACTAATGTTGTAGAAATTTCAGTAATAATGTAAATGTTTTTGAATGAATTGAATTTAGAATGTTTTATGAAAGAAAAAAAAAAACACTTTGGACGGCTTTCAACCTATCTGACTCATTGTCTTTTAAACTACCTGATTGACCTTTTGAAAATTTTAACATGACAAGCCATTTATAAGTTAATTGGTTGAAGCCACCTCAACTAGATAATAATGCTGATAGTTTTTACCTCTGTGAGGGCCGGATCCAAGATTTATAAAAGAAAATAAGTTGTATACCCCTGAGAATTGCTTTATTTTTTGTTTAAAACGTCTTTAATGGATTATGTTGTGTTTGAGATTGTAGTGTAGTGTGTTAATATACAACTTTTTTGGTGAAAACATCAGCTTACTACAGAGGAGCCATGGGTATTCTGTTGGTATACGATGTTACAGATGAGTCATCTTTCAATAGTAAGGTTTTCTTCCCTCCACTCCTATTAATTACCTTGCAGTATGTATCCCTTACTCCCTTTAATTTACTGCTTGTTAATTTAGTTGATAGTTGATAGTTATTCCCCGTCTTCTTTTTGGCAGACATAAGAAACTGGATTCGCAACATCGAACAACATGCCTCAGACAATGTTAACAAAATTTTGGTTGGAAACAAGGCTGATATGGATGAAAGCAAAAGGGTATTCTTTAGTTTATAAGAATTTAATTTTGACTACTTGAAGTTATGAAATGGATTATATGACATGCAGTAATCTTTTATTGATAGGCTGTTCCTACCGCTAAGGGCCAAGCACTTGCTGATGAGTATGGCATTAAGTTCTTTGAAACTGTAAGTAAACCAATGATATACTTATTCTTTAAGCTCGAAATTACTTGTTAAGATGAAGATAATCAAACTCTGTTATTGTAAAGTAAGAACAGTTCATGTATTTTACTGAATTGTGCAGAGTGCAAAAACAAATCTAAATGTGGAGCAAGTTTTCTTTTCAATTGCAAAGGATATCAAGCAAAGGCTTTCAGATACCGATTCCAAGGCCGAGGTAAATACAAGTTCCATTCATCATACCTCCTTTTTAGTTAAATGTGGCAATTCCGACCAATTTACTTATAGATAGGTTGATCTGAGGTATATTGCATCTCTAACAGGTCAAATTATTAATTAGCTTTTGGATGGGTCAAAAGTTGTCTTGGAGTATCAGATTCATAAAGATAATAATGAAGTTTTCACAAATATATGTGTCACAATAATTAGTTATAAGAAGTTATTTTGGACACTAACTGTTCGGGTCAATCTGATCCAACCCAAATCAAAAACTACCCGTTTCAACCCAAATCGTTGACTTGTTACTGTCCATTTTGAGGCCTGTAATAATATCAGAACTGAGGACATGGATACGTTTCTAGATTGCTCAATGACATGTTTTTGTTGTATTGTTTGCTGAAGCCGTCGACAATCAAGATCAATCAAGCAGACGGGGGAGCTGGGAGTAGTCAAGCTGCACAGAAATCTGCTTGCTGTGGTTCTTAAAACTAACTGCCATGACAACATGAAATGGGGATGGGGGTGTTTGTAATTTTCAACTTATCTGCTGCAATTCTTTAAAACCTTTTGTGTTAGTGTGTGAAACATAGGGTCAATTACTGGATTCTTTCCCTGCAGGATACTTTTTTTTTTCTTCACAACCTTATTGTTTTAATGTTAGGTTGGGTTGCAAGGTGATATATATATTGTGGTACAATAATGTATTGTGCAACTTACATCCAAACCTTTTAGAAAAAAAAAACATAAACACACCCATTACAATTTACAACACCCCATTTTTTGCTGGGTGAAGATTTCAAATGTTTTGTTCTATTTTCAAACCGTTTCACTTATTATTTTATCGTTCGGAAAAAAAAGGAGAGTTGCATGTACGCAGAAAATAAGTTTTATCAGATAATCAATTGTACCATATCTTTAAATTTTAATATCTCATAAACGTTCCAAATGAATATATGATTATCGGGTTTGCCACAGGGTGAATCGAGAATAGGACAGCTGTGGCAGCTGTCCCTAAAAAAACCTAAAAATACGAAAAGTATTAATTTTTTTAAGATTATTTTTTGATAGTTAAGAAATTTTATCCCCTCAAGATAATAATTTTTTTGTCCCAAAGATATACCCCGTATATAAATATAATATTTTGAGTATTCAAGAAACATTCACCTTTTATTGTTATAATAATCCGAAAATGTAATTATTATTATCCTTATAACTCTCAGTAATATATCATTATAATTGTTATTATTATATATATATTATATATATAGCACCATTCCAAGGGATTAAAATATTATTAATATCGTCATCTACAGTCTACAATACAAATACATAAATCAGAGTTTAATTTAATTTATCCAAACGGTATCATGTGATATACAAATTATAGAGGAATTGTAACTGTAAACGAAGATTTATATTTCAAGGATAAGCATACAAAAATCCAATCCAAAATCCAAATTAGAGTGGGATTGTAATTAAAAATTTGTACTTTCGAAACCATAGTTATCTTAAAATCCTATAATCGTAAATACCATTCCAACTCTTTTTCCAATTATTTTCAAGGAATCCGTACATCATTGATCGAGCTATGAATCCATTAAACGAACAACAAAGAAGATGGTTCGAACTACAAGCAAGATTAATGATGAACTATAACCCGAACCCGAACCCAAACAACAATTATTCAACCAATTATGGAAATCAACACAACGTACCTCAACAAAATATGTTGTCATTCTTAGAAGTCGATAATTCGTTTTTAACACTTTGGAGTTTCAACCCGAATGCTGATCAATCGAATCACGGATTGAATGCTGGAAGATATATGAGCTTCCAACCTGGCTCTTTCTTTGCTCGCGAGGTAAAATAATCATTCATTCTATGTACATATGTACATAACTTAAAGTATTCGTTGCTAATCTCTTACTAACAAAAAATGTCAACGAATTTTTTAAGCGTGGGCGATTTTATTGTTTGTAGTATTTTATTTTGGATACGAATTAATATGTTTTATTTACATTTACTTGTTTAGCCATGTAAGATAACTGAACCATCTCGTGGCACGTCGACTGTTTCGACACATGGTCAAGAAGACCAATCTTCAAGCGAACAAAAGATGATCAAGATTGTTCCAAAGTGAATTAAAAGATGGTAATCTGGACAGCTTAGCGAGATTAGGAGGATAATTAGCGATACAATATAGTAGCAATTGTGTACGTATAGGGTGGTTAATGATAGATAACTATGGTTTAGAAATTTTATATTCTTTTAAATAAAGCATAATATCGTTCTTTGCCTTAATTCGTCCGTAAAAGGTGTAAATTGGCGGGAACATCCTGGTCTCGTGTGCCTTTGGCACCAATCATTAGTCCACCCCACAAGGATGACTCCGGGCAACTCCCCTGGCACCGTGGGGGCGTCTGGAGTTGGAATGAACCTTTAACCCGTAAGTTCCCCCAGGGCCCATGTGTTTTACCATCGTATTTTTTTATTTTTATTTTTGAAATAATGCCGATTAAAATCTTTTAGCTGTGTTCTTCATATATTACTTGTAATTACATATAGGAAATCAATGATGATGTGTGAGAATGTAAGGAGTGAGGTAAAGAGTTTGAATTTGGAATAGTGTACGTATGGTCTTTGTTTAAAAGTTCTAGAAAGTTCCTACAAATGTTTGACAAGAAGAATCACCATTTGCTACGAGTGAAAAAAACACCTCTAGTTTGGTTTTAAAACCGTTTATCACGAGGAACACTTTTTAATGCATGATGAGTTTATATATTAAGCCATGATTCAATAAATTTTATCATAATTTGTATCTATTTTTATTTTTTGTAAATTTTTTCTTAGTTCTTTGGCATTCAACGTATTTACAAATTAACAATTCAAAATGAGAAGTAATTCGTACAACACTATTTTTTCCGCACACAATTAATTTTCTCTTTCATAGTATTGTATAATACAATATTGTAAGACACATTTAATTGTGTATGGAGAAAAAGATGATAGTGTACGAATCATCACTCATTCGAAACGGAAGTTAAATATTGCTATTGCTATTTGCTATTTGCTATTAGTAATATAATAAAGTGATTAATTAAGCATGCTCAAATTAACGTACTAATTAGACTGTAATATATCTTAATCTTCTAGACTCGCAACTAAGTAGTTAACTTCCTTTCACTTTTTTATTTATTTTAGCTGGTTTAGAAGTAACTACGTTTAATCGTCAAAAAAAGGTAATTAAGTTTGATCATTACATTTAATCACCTTTATAATTATGATTTTATTCTAAAAGAAGAAATTATTTTTGTACTGCCAACAAGATCATTAGAAAACAGGTTATTACGTAGTAAATTAGACCATGTTGCCATCTATTCAAATTAATTACAATAATAAGTAAAAAAAATAAACCGAACCAAAAAAAGAAAAAAGAAAATGAATTTTAATATAAAACTAAATGGCTAACACTAATTACACAAAATGTACATCAAGTGATGACTATCAAGGCCATCAACTTCCATTAATTACACAAAATGAAGTCGTTTAAGTCATATAGCAAAAGCCGTTTTAACACTAGTACTCCATAACTTCATATCATTCTCAAAAGGTGTCAAGTTCAAATCCAAGCACAACCCTCTTTTCATTGTCATGGGCCGGGCCAACACGGCCCGACCACTTTTCTCATTTCCACCATCACGATGTCGCCTCATATGACCACCCAACGCTTGTCCAATCGCAAACTCCAACCCACAAATCGAGCACTCGTGTGTCTTTTGTTTAGGTGGTGATTCCACTTCATTAGAACTCGTTGTTTTGGGCCGCTTATGACTTGCACGATGACCGCCTAGAGCTTGAAATGATTTAAACTCTTTGTTACACGTTTTGCAATTGAAAACTCGACCACCCGATTGACCCACCTTTGAAAGTAGCATCAAACAATTTGCCATAGCTAAATTTTCGACTTCTCTATCGTCTTCCCGACTTCTCTTCGTTGTCATTTCTAGAGTTCTTAAAACAAGTTTGTGTGACGATGAATTCAGAATTTGATAAATTTATATGATAAAAGGATAACAAATTGTAATATTTTGTGTTAGAAGAATAGTAGGTGTTTGGAATGGTGTTTTGGGGCATTGCTACATATATATAGTTGGCACACGTGTGGGGTGCGTTGTGGAAAATTAAAGTGATTTTAATAAAGCGCGTGGGACCGAGTACGCCGTGAATTAAAAGATGAGGTAATTGCGAGACTTAAGGAACAGGGAAACTTCTATGAAATCTAGATAATGATACTAACACGGACAGTACGTGTGGAGTACAGTCACGTGGATCTCACGTGTTAAACGAATATATGTCTTGTGTTGCTACTTACTACTAAATAAAGTGATTTGTATATAATCGAAAATGATTTGTATATTAGGTCGGGTACCTGTCTATTTGCAGTACGTTTAATTTACAGAATTTTATAGAATTCGATAGAATTAAAATATCGATCAATATTCATTTTATGAAATTCCTTCAAAGGATTTGTCATTCTTTAAAATTCCAATACAATTGATGATTTTTAAATTTATCAAAAACATTCCACAAGTCAAACACAACTTTAGGGGATTTTACGAGACTATGATTTTGTTTTTGCAAGCTCAATTTCTTACGAAAAATAATTAAATTTTGTCTGTCAATTAGAAAAAAGTGATTACATTTTTTTTCTTACTTTTTTTTTTAGAGCTCATATAGGTCCCTAAAATAAGAAGTTCGACAAGTAACGTTTAGTATCTTCTTAAATAAACTACATTCATTAACTCAAACTCCAACTAATTGTTACTAAAAATACCTTAAATCATCTTTAGTTAGTCACAAATATATATCAATATATATATATATATATATATATATATATATATATATATATATATATATATATATATGATTTTTAGTTGTATTATACTTGATACCTATACTTAATGTCGTTGCCAACTTTTTTCAAACGGCGAAGTTTTAATTATTTGCTAACTCTTAATTAATAGTTGTTTTCTAGAATCTAAAAGGATTAACAATAATTATTACTCTTAGGATACGAGTGACAAGAGCACGTACCTCATCATGTGTATTACAAATTGGACTTTCAAATTAATTTCTAGATGGTTTTATTTACTTGCAAGTAATTAAAAAAATCTAGAAGGTTGAATTTATTTATTTATTTTTTAAAGTATTTGCAAGTGTAGTCTAATTCTGCAAGCTGCTCGCCATCGCCATGCCACGCCACTATATATTATTTATGATGATGATTCGTCTAGTAATTAAAATGAAAATTGGCTTTGTTGATCGGGTATGAACTTCAAATTTGATACACCTCTAGAGAATCACAAAAATCAAAATTAAATTTTTATTTAACTGCAAAGTAATATATCGATCTGACTTTTATCACAATAATCACTCTATAAACACATCAAACACGCTCCTTAGGTTTATTCGAGTACATATTTCGTGGCAATAATATGAGAAAAATATTGATTTTTATCGCATTTTTCGGGTATATGTACATTTGTTATACTTTTTATGTTTATTAAAAACGATAATACGAATATTTTGTTATATATGTAAAGTGAATTAAAAAATTTCTACTACTTAAGTAGGGATTGTAAATGTATAACACATAAATTTTAATTTCATAAGTCTAAGTTAATTGATATGCCACAAAAGTAATATAAATAAGCCCATGGTTGTTCTAGTATACATATGCATATATAATTACTATAATTTATAATATTAATATTATTGTAAAACCTTTGTTTAATGTTATTTTCTATCCACATAATTTTTATTTGAGTCAACTCATCTTCACTAAGGTTAGACTTTTGAATTAAATTATTATTGATGCTTCTCACTAGTAAAAATTAGGAAGCTAACCTCGTGTGTTAGGCTAAACATTAGAATTACGAAAGTTTCTTATATGAAAAATTAGATTTATGGTGAAAAAAATGATGAGCTCTAAAATACTTTATTTCATATATACACATTTTCTACTTGTAAAGGTCAAGGATTTAAGTGTAATGGACTTAGTTAGAAATTGACCAAGTTAGGCAAGAGTGTGACTAGAACTCTAGAAGTAAAATTTAAAAATTGTTGCTGCTTTTGGAAACTTGAATTCAAAATACGTTTGGCACAATTAAAAATTTTACAAACAAATTACAAATGCCTATAAATTTGAGCTCACACTATCAATAAGTCAATAAGACCACATATATAATTTGGTAACCAAGGTTTTTAGCTGCCCTTTTGTGACCAATTTCAGTACATTATTTAGAAATACTAATTACTCATTACTTTTGGTGTCATTAACATAACAGATGTCATTTCTAGTCTATCTCTTTCTATTTCTTTTCTATATATGGAAAGTTTCAAAATCATCATATAATAATCCAGAAATTGCAATAGAAAAGAAAAAGGGATGTCATCCTCACCTTCCTCCGGCTTATCACCATGGACAATTCCTCAATATCTTGTTCATTCGCAACAAAATTTTTTCTTTGTGCGTCGGTAAAAAAAAACATGCTTTTTGGGGGAGAGATACTATTTCAGCAATCGAGTCACAGGTATCTAACATATTCATACCTAAGGCTTTTCCACAAAGTGGTGACGAAACGTATAACTTGTACAAATCTTTCCATTTTCCAAGTCGATCCAATCCATTCGTTCGTAGAGCTATTTACTCGATCGCAGACATTTCTGGAACACCTCTAACAGAGGGACAAATAGTCAATTTTGAAAGAACTTATTGTCAACCTCTTTCAGATATGAATCTATCTGATTCAGAAGGGAAGAACTTGTATCAGTATCTCAATTTCAATTCAAACATGGGTTTGATTCACACTCCATGTTCTGAGAAATATTTACCATCCGAAAAGAGGAAAAAACGGAGTCTTTGTCTAAAGAAATTCGTTGAGAAAGGGCAGATGTATAGAACTTTTCAACGAGATAGTGCTTATTCAACTCTCTCAAAATGGAATCTATTCCAAAAATATATGCCATGGTTCCTTACTTCGACAGGGTACAGATATCTAAAGTTTTTATTTTTAGATACTTTTTCAGACCTATTGCCGATACTAAGTAGCAGTCAAAAATTTGTATCCATTTTTCATGATATTATGCATGGATCAGATATATCATGGCGAATTCTTCAGAAAAAATTCTGTCTTCCACAATGGAATCTGATAAGTGAGATTTCGAGTAAGTGTTTCCATAATCTTCTTCTGTCCGAAGAAATGATTCATCGAAATAATGAGTTAACATTGATATCGACACATCTGACAAATGTTCGGGAGTTCCTCTATGCAATCCTTTTCCTTCTTCTTGTTGCTGCATATCTCGTTTGTACACATCTTCTCTTTGTTTTCGGGGCCTCTGGTGAATTACAGACAGAGTTCGAAAAGGTCAAATCTTTGATGATTCCATCATCTATGATTGAGTTGCGAAAACTTCTGGATAGGTATCCTACATCTGAACCGAATTCTTTCTGGTTAAAGAATCTCTTTCTAGTTGCTCTAAAACAATTAGGAGATTCTCTAGGTGGCAACGTGCTATTGGGTGGTGGTCCCGCTTATGGGGTCAAATCAATACGCTCTAAGAAGAAATATTTGAATATAAATCTCATCGATATCATCGATCTCATCGATCTCATAAGTATCATACCAAATCCCATCAATCGAATCACTTTTTCGAGAAATACGAGACATCTAAGTCATACAAGTAAAGAGATCTATTCATTGATAAGAAAAAGAAAAAACGTGAACGGGGACTGGATTGATGATAAAATAGAATCCTGGGTTGCAAACAGTGATTCGATTGATGATGAAAAAAGAGAATTCTTGGTTCAGTTCTCCACCTTAACGACAGAAAAAAGGATTGATCAAATTTTATTGAGTCTGACTCATAGTGATCATTTATCAAAGAATGACTCTGGTTATCAAATGATTGAACAACCGGGAGCAATTTACTTACGATACTTAGTTGACATTCATAAAAAGTATCTAATGAATTATGAGTTCAATACATCCTCTTTAGCAGAAAGACGGATATTCCTTGCTCATTATCAGACAATCACTTACACTTATTCACAAACTGCGTCTGGGGCTTATAGTTTTCATTTCCCATCTCATGGAAAACCCTTTTCGCTCCGCTTAGCCTTATCCCTCTCTAGGGGTATTTTAGTGATAGGTTCTATAGGAACTGGACGATCTTATTTGATCAAATACCTAGCGAAAAACTCCTATCTTCCTTTCATTACGGTATTTCTGAACAAGGTCCTGGATAACAAGTCTCAAGGTTTTGATGATATCGATATTGATGATATTGACGATATTGATGCTAGTGACGATATTGATGCTAGTGACGATATTCATGCTAGTGACTTGTCCTAAAAAATGGTTGTTACATGTACTCATAAGTCGCTTAATAGTAGCTAAATAGTTGCTAAAATCATATTAGACCTTTTTTACAACACTGTCTCATATAAATAAACATAAAAATATGACGAAAGTGCTTATTTGCGTTCATAATTAGAAAAAGGTGTTTGGCAAAAAAAAGTGCTTATTTGCGTTTTCTTAGAGAGATAATGCAGTTACGGAAAAAGCAGGTTGAAACGTGCCTTTAAAAAAACATAATTTGTTTGAAAACGCAATCCTAAATACCCTCTAAATAAGTATTCAAAATGAAGGTATATATATGTATATATGCTTAAGTTGTAACATACGTACATATTTGATCTTATATCTAATAATTATCATGCCGAATTTGAGTAATAATTATGTTGTACACGAGAAATCTTTCATAGTACTTGCACAACAAACAAATTGATAGTGAATTCCAAGTGACATGAATTAACATACAATCTTAATATAGAATGAAGTTGGCCGGAAAAAAAGAAAAAAACTCTTGATAAAAAATATTATGACTCTATAGATAAAAATATTATGACTCTATAGATAAAAATATTATGACTCTATTAATATATCCAAAATTTGTACCTCAAAGATATAGATAAAAACTAATATATACAAACAAACTAAAAGAAATAATAATTAAAACCCTAATTACAAAACTAAGTAACAATCGGCCACAACTTCAAATCATTCTCATAAGGCATCAAATTCAAATCCAAATCCAAAAACAAATTTCTACTTTCACTTCCCTTCTTCACTTCTACCTTTTTTGTTACATCATCACGATGTCGTCTCATATGACCACCTAACGCTTGTCCAATAGCAAACTCTTGTCCACAAATCGAACACTCGTGTGTTTTAGGTTTCGCTGGTGATAAACTTACATAATCATTTACTTTTGGTCGTTTATGACTAGCACGATGACCCCCGAGTGCTTGAAACGACTGAAACGGCCTGTTACATGTCTTGCAATGAAATAATCGGTCCGGTTTTGAAATTGTATTACTTGATTTACCGACACGAGATAAGAGCATTAAGCAGTTAGCCATTGCCATCGTCTCGATTTCGGTATCTTTAGTTAACAATCTCTTCACTGTCATGGTTACCTTAAAATTGCTGAGAGAATTTAAGGATGTTTTTTTGTTTATTTTTTTTGGTTTGGCTTTTGTTGAGTTTATAAAGTGTGGAAGAATGTGAATGGGGTATATATATACATGAGGATGAGGATAACGACGACTAACTGAGTGGCGTTATGTAGGCGTGTGAGAGTGTCTTGTTGGTTAAGAAAGAAAGAGTGGCTGGGAAGTTAACGTGTAACCGCGTTAGTGATGAGGTAGCAAATTTGTCCTTTTTATAAGGTCATGTTTCATAATAAAAAAAATAATGAATGAATTTTATGATTATTATATTTAACATTTAATTAATTAATAAATAAATAATTAATATGTTGATTTAGCTTAATTAGGTGTTAACTGAGTTCACCCCATTTAAATTAGTGACACACTGACACATAATCCATCGTTTAATTACAACTTTTAGATAATTGTATCTTTTAAAGTTTATTTTTTTTTCTTCAAAATAATGAGTTATTAACATATTTGTTTACCAAATACTGTATAAATCTTACTTTTTTTTTATTAATTTATTTTATGGGAAACGATAACATTAAATCAAACACATTATCTCATTTAATAATGATTTTTTTTGTGATCATACATAGTTGAAACTTGAAAGCTATCTTATAAAACTTAAAGATTTATGGTCAAGGTATAATAACTAAAAAATAGTCCTGATTTGAAAGTAATTAATTAATTTAATCTTAACAACACGTATTAATAAATGTTTAATTGTGATAGATAAGGTTGAGTCGTTAAAACAGATAAACATTGGAGGACAAGTAAGGTTTAGTTGATATTTGTATTGGTCGTCTTTATCACGAAGTAAATGTTCGAGAAAGTTCCTGAATATTCGAAGGAGTGACGGCCACGTTGATATGCGTCACATATAGTGAGATCGAATGTGAACTAGAATATGATAAAAATAGAAAAAGAGTTGTAACTTTCCGTGTGGTGAGTCCATAGAATTGCTTGTTTTGTGTTTTTAAATTTACTTAGGATACCTAAGATTATTATTTTTAAGCAAAATGTTACGCGCTGTTAATAACACATAACTTAAATTATGGTTGTACGTAAAAAGGGGTTGAACCTGAAATGAATTAAGATTTAAAAGTAGCTTATGCTATTTCATTGAAATGGAAACTAATATCGTCTTTAATAAGGCAAACAATATGACTAGATGGATTTTATTATATGGTTTCTATGAGTACTTGGTTGAAAAAGTCTTTCACTACTTCTAGAGATTTATAAACGTGACCTAGCTAGGGTGTCTGTTAGTCAAGTGAACGGATATGAAATTTAATGCATTTGAATGTTAGCAACGTAACATATGTGTGAAGATTATGAAAGACGTCTTCAAAGGCACACACGAAATATTCATGTATGACGCATTTCGCTGGTCAAATTTGAAAATAATTACAGAATTTGTTCATTTTCTAGCCTCTAAATTAGAGAGAGACAGTTGTTCATCTTCAAAAACGATCATAATTTAAGAAACTAAGTTGTTCTTTCTTATTTCCTACCACACTACCCCAAACGAATTAGGTGGTAATTTTTATGATTCAAATGGTTTAAATTATGTTCAACATTTGTTATTTAACAAATATTTATTCGAGGGATCTTTTGGTGAATAAGTTAGAAGTGAAAAGATTTTCTTAAAGCTAAACTCGGATTCACATATGGATATGTTTTTATGGTTTTGACACAAATGACTCGTAGCATGAAAGGTGACTTTTGGATATCGTCAAGAAATATCCATAAAGTTATTAATTTAATTTAATATCTATATCTATCTATATTATATTATATATGACATCATTTACCCCCTTTTTCAAGCAAATTTCTAACTAATATACTAACGACTTAGACAAAACAAATAATCTAATATTGGTCTCTCACGTTGGTTGAAGTTGAAATGGAATGTAGCTTGACTTATGCTTTCACACAAGAAATCAAACCTTTACTTAAAAACATATTTTTTTTAATAAGTAAATAAAAAATAATTCAACAGTTTAAGCACTAATCATGCATTTTATGGTATGTCATTATATTCCCTCGTTACTAAAATAAACGTAAACGAAAATTGAAACCTCGCCTTAATTCTAAGTTTGTCTCGTAAGCGTGGATACATCAGCTTGATCCTTTTCACCATTCAAGTATCTTATAACCTTATATCTAGATCGAAACTTGCGCCATATGTCCGACTCTATGTCATACTGCATCACACCATATCGATATAAAATCACCATAATATAAAGTTTTTAACCATAATTGAATTATGCAGTACACATTACATTCTAATCGAACTTTTATTTGGCTAACACAGGTTTAACATCTCATTACTAAAATAAGTCATTCATCAACTAAAACTATATGGGGTTAAAAATTTATTCTTGTACTGGTCTCATTATACAAGTTCAAAAAAAATTATTTTGTATGGGGTTTTGTCAAAGTAAAAGCCCAAAAACAGGAGCCCAAATAAAACTATACGGGCCCAATAAACTGCACGAATTCCAAATATCTACCGAATGAAAACAAATAATGCTAGTGCTCTAGTCATATCATACTGTAGTACTCGTTACAGTTTCCGATGATGGCAGAACCGTACACCGACGTCGATTATTACGACCTTCACCGTCAGCTTACTATTTCCGACGTCTTAAACCCTAACTCACATTCCGTTGCTAATTCCGTTACTTCTTCACCGATTTCCGTTCCCGACGGCTGGATTATTCAACAAGTGCCTCGCTTCCACGGCTCTCGGATCGATACGGTATATCCGTACATTTCCGTACATATTTATATCGTGAAATTGTATTTGATATAGTTATGGTAGTTAATTAATTACGTTTTGGTTCAGTTTCGCTAGGTTTTTGGTTTAATTATGGAATTAATCGCATGCATGATAGTTTAGTATGTGTGGTTTTGTGATTTTTGTTGATTATGTTGAATATATTTGGATTTTGGTTATTATTTTTAGTTTAGTTAATCAATTGATTATGATGACCTAATGACTTCTGCATGTTTAAGTTAGGGTCATGATTTTAATTTTATAGAAGTTATGTATAGTGATGCCGATTTGATTTATTTATAAAAGCTTATTTAGTATTACATTGAACCTTTTGGATATTTATTTATTTATTATTATTATTACTATAATTATTATATTATTATAGTTATTATTTTATTAATAAGCTGTTAGACACCTAGACTTATATGAGCTTAGTTGATTTGGAAATTATTAGCTAATGTGTTATGCATGTTCAAATTAGGGTTAAAAAGCTAAAAGTCTAACATTAACATTTTATACCATTTTGTTATGGTATAATGTGACACTACATTGAGTCTTTTTGTGGAATGATGAATATAATATTACCTATGTTAGCTTAATTTATATTGGGTTAGAATGTAGTGTCTTTTGCAACTTAAGTTAGGGAGAGAAAAAAAACTTGATGTTATAACATTTGTATCGTGATGGTATAATGCAGTACTACATAGAGCCAGAAACAGGGCGAAAGTTTCGATCAAGATATGAGATTACAAGATACTTGAACGGTGAAGAATATAAAGCTTCCAGACCCAAGCCTTCAAAACTTAAGCTTAGAATTAAGGTGAGTTGTTATCGTTCTATTGTATTGACAAGAAAGCAGTATTCTTAATTAGCTATCGGAAGTGTAATGTGATGTTATCTTTGGCGTGTTATAGAGATCTGCGGACCGCATGATGATCACCTGTGCCGAAAATGTAAGTTTAATTTGTTTCTCTGCATTCTGGAATATTTTTTTGTGAACTAAATAATGGGATTTTTTATTTTTTGTGTGAAAATGCTTGCTGCAGGTGACTCCTGAAAGTAAGCAGATCATCTGTGCAGAAGACGTAATGCATTCTGGTGTTGTAGTGGAATATTTTAATTAATAGGATTTTTTTGTTATTTTATTTTGTGAATATGCTTGCTGCAGGTGACATCTGAAAGTAAGAAGACCACGAAGTTTACTCTACCTGACGATTGGTATGTGGAGAGGGTACCTCGTAAGTCTGGCAATACTGCTGCTGACACGGTAATGGGAATTTGATTTAACATTGATAAATTAGTCATTGAATAGATGATACGTTAAAAACCTTTGATTTGTTGTATGCGGTTCTTCGTAATTGCTTTGGTTAATTATACTTTGACAAAAAGTGAAACAGTCGTAAAGGTTTTTTATTTTCAGCGTGCAATGTTGCAAGTATCAGTGTAATGATAACATGCAATTAGCATCTATGGTTAACTAATTCATGTTGATAATATTTTGCAGTACTATCATGATCCAGCAACTGGACGTAAGTTTCGATCCCTTAAAGATGTCGAGAGATACCTTACAGAAGGAATTATTCCTAATAGATCAAAAGCCAAGAGGCTAAACCAGCATGAGAAGGTGAGACTCACATTTTGTTAATATACGTGTGACTTTCTTTACTAATGCATCTGTCATTTTTTCAGCATTTGCGGGAGAATAACAAACGGAAAATGAATGCCTGTAGTGGAAAGGTAAGGTTTTAGTTTGGGGAAAAAACTACGGGGTTATTTAGATTCGCCTTTTGGAACTAATTTATCTAGTTTTGCTACTTGAAGTTCCGATAAACTTTTTTGTAATATTTAGGTAAACATAATCTGCTTTTTTGAATAGTCTGTATCATACTAGCTTCAACAAAAATGATCATCTAAAGGCATTATAAAGCTACATATTTTATATGACCAAATTTAAATGACTTCTATAGTTCAACACATATGTCATACTAACATTATGACATTCTTTTTGGTCATTTTATCCATTAATTTTTTAAATAATCATAATCGACTTAACACTCAAGCATTTTATTATTTGATGATTACAACTTCACTACCCTTCACACTTCAAAAATTATTCGTTTACATACCTTTCTTGATTCAACTATTAGCTAGTTGATCAAGTGCACGAATAAGATTCATATATTATTTTTAATGATGTTGCAGATGCTAGATTTTGATGAAGATGAAGATAATGCATATCAATTGGTAACTGTAAGCCCCACAAGCTCTCGATTCAATTCCACCTTTAAACTCCCTGATGGTTGGGTTGTAAAAGAGGTGCCTAGAACGTCGAATGAAAAGCATATCGACAGGGTAATGTTTCATTTTCGTTACATATATTACTTTTTTTAATGTTCTTCAATCTTAATTACAATAAGGGTTGATAATGGTTTGATTATCAAACTTTAAGAATTTTTTCTGGTCATTACCATCTCATCATCATCACCACACATAAATCCATAGCTACCCGCCACCACCATCTTACTACCTCAAAATTGATTCACTAAACGACTGGATCTAGAACTAGAAAACAAAACAATTTTACACTATATCTAATGAATCTTACTAACCATAAATAAGTTGTGATGAGAATTACACCATCAGTTCATCACTTTCATCAAAATAAACAATAAATAAAATCTAATAAACCATTTAAAATATGAAATACGTAGTAACGAAATAGCGGTAGGGGTTGAGGGTGCGAGTTTATAGTGATGAAAAAAGATGAGTGGTATGATTTTGGGGTTTGGGATGACATAGATCCGGAGTCTGGACATCTGGGGTAGTTGAAGAGTTTGAAGATATGGTCATTATGTTATAATTTCTTTATTTTTAATTGTTAAATAATTAATATTAAAAATGAAATGTCATGTAAGTTGACAAATCAGATAACAAGTCAGCAAAATTATATATGTGGTGCCACACAAGCAGTTAACTTATTATAATAGGTCAACCTCAAAACACAAAAAATGGTTATTTGAACAAGTCCCCTAAAAGTTAAGAGTTAAATCGTGAGACAAAAAGTTGAATGGTTAAAACGAAAAATGATTAAACCATCATTAACCTTTACAATGATTACAAAAGAAGTACTGAAATAAAAGAATATTAGTATTTTCTTTCTTTTTGCAGTATTATTATGAGCCAGGTACACAAAAAAAGTTCCGATCATTGACAGCTGTCCAGAGGCACTTAGCAGATCAGGAAGAAAATTCATCATTATCGGTAGTACATGAAGAAAATAATTTACCCCTTTCCAAGGCTTTCAAGTTAGCCCCTTCTATAAAGGTTGACTTTTTAAACTCAAATTTCTTCAACTGAATATTAATCGGAACTTAAAATTTAATGATTTTATTTTCATATTTTATTTATTTTTATTTTTTTGATAGAATCGCGGTTCGTATGATTCATGGAAGAAAAGCATATCCAGAAAGCAGCAAAGTTCATCATCTAACAGTCCTCCAAGTAAGATCAATTGGGTTATTCCCAACACTAGAGGGGAAATTTGGAATGCTTTCATTGGAGATAGACCGGTTCCTGATTCTATGAAGCAACAGTGGGAAAGAAGGTTTACGGTGTCCATCAATAACACCAATCACAATGCAGCAATTTCAGGTTGCATAGGTATTTGGTACACCATTAATTAATCAAATTGTTGTGATGGGCTTATGTTAAGAGTCATTAGTATACATATCCGACGTTGATGATTTCATTTGGGTTATTGCCAGGAATGAACCCGAGGCTGACTTTGTAGTTCTGATGATGGTGCTGACAAGTTTGCAGGTATTTAGGCGCAATTTTGTACAAAACTAAAACTAACTGATGTACTTTTCATAAGACATGTTTTTTAATCATCATGCGGATTTTAACGGTCAAAAGATAAATTCTGTGTAGAAAAGAAGCACAAAATATAATTGGCCCTGGTCCTGTCTAAGGAAAGTTTTCGACCAAGTAACATTTAAAGTTCATGTTGAATTATCTATAGCAAAACATAACTAATAGAAAAAGTTACCTCAATCTTTTTCCAGCCAAGTAGAGACAGATTTTGTCTCTCACAACAACAGCCTCTTTATCAGCTAATCCACTCGTCTCTTGCGGATACTCGGGGTCGTGTTCATACTTCTCTTTCTGACTCGAATTCCCATCTCCTCCTATCTCAATCTGGATGTTATGAAGTATACAACAAGCCACAGCGATTAATGGTAGATTATGTTCATCGGGCTGCCACATGCTTCCATCAATAGCAGCCCAATCGTCCTTCAACTTCTTTAAAGCCCGTTTAGCAACCCGTCTTGTTGCCAAATGCATGTTGTTAAACATGATTTGGTCTCTGCTCTTTTTTGCTTCCTGAAATGGGGTTATCAGCCAAGGTAGAAATGGAAAACTCGGCCCTCCAACTAAATATTCACGAACTTTTTTTCCTTTAGAAATCTCTATTTCATTCCCATTTAGCCTCTCTCCTTTCTGAACCAATCTAAAGAACTCCGATTCTTGAAGTACGTAGTCGTTTCTCATACTCCCGGGAACACCACAAAACACGTCAACAAACCGCATTGCAGGGTCCACGATCGCCTGTAACTTCGTACTGTAGTTTTTAGCCCGATCCTTCCACACTTTTATTTTACTTTCATCCTCACGCATGTGCTTCTTTAAATGAGTCATTTCAATCACCCCGCAACAGTTGGGCAAACCACTGATACTTTGGAACCTTGATTTCGTCTGTTCTAAATCCGATGGCCATGAGATATGTTGGCGACCACGTGCTACTAAGGCCTCCACGAACATACAAGTTATCTCGTTGACAGTTTGTCGGTTTGTATCAAACAAAGCTGCCAGGCTTAGACTTGAATCGACTGAGCTCAGTCTTCTCAGTGCTATCGCGACTTGATCACTAGTCGACATTGGGTTGCCATCCCTGAATTGGAATTGTGTGGCCTGGGGAATCATGTGATCCCGTACCATTGAGCATATATAATTAAACGACTTCTTTGACACGATAAATAATGACTCAAAGAGGTCCTTAGTGTTCGTTGGCGATACAATAACTGCAATGACATGTGTAGAAGGTCAAGTAGAGCCGTAGAAGTGTCGATTATAATGTGAGATGATTTTTACACAACTGCTACATTTATCACATAAGTAGTTGAGTTGTGATGTACAAATCCACTCTCGAATAAAAAAGTAAAACTAAAAAGAAAACAGGTTGAACAGTAACATGGCTTTTACTGGATCCGTCTATTTTACTGTAAAGAAAATAAAAGGTTTAGATGGCTGTAAGAGAACGTACGAGCAATCTTTTGGGAGAACACGACTCTTTGACCAACAGGGCTCGGTACAGCAGGAATCTTAAACACTGTAGTCTCATTGTCGTTAACCTCCATTATCTGTTTACCTTTGTTTGATCTTTTGGGAGCCATGGTTCAGCACAAAACCTAACTGATCATAAATAAACTAACAATGTTACCAAAAGAAGAATATGCAAGACACAATTAACCACCTTCTAAGTCTTATAACAAGCAACTCACCTCTTATTAGCAACATAGATGATTATTTCAAGTTATTAAAATTTAATGATGAGATGTACCTTCAAAGATGTCTACCCTTTGCAGATCGAATCGATAGTAACTGCGTCCAAAGATCTGTCACATAAAAAGGAATTTTTCATAATTTGGTATATGCAAATTACACAAAATACTATATTAACTAGATCTCTAACAATACATAAGTATTAAATAGTTGGTAACAACAGATGATAGTATTAGATACTCTCGAATTGAAAGCAGACAAGTATTAATAATCATCGCCATCTTTGATAATTCGATAGCTAACCAAAAAAGAAATATGTACAAAATAAACATACATTGGTGCGACGGCAGAATGCCAGATTATAAAAGAAGACAATCAGTGCTGATTAGAAAAAAAACTGGCAAAAAATGTCTATCGGAAGATGATAATGATTTAGAGTTTCAACTTCGCCATTTTGATTTGTAGGTTGAATTCACAATCAAATATTAATAATAGTTGCTACCTTTGATAATGGGATAACTAAACTAAAAAATTTAAAGTTTACCGAATAATGTACACTGATGCGGCGGCAGAATGACGGGTTATAGGAGAAGACAATCACCACTCATTAGAAAGTAAATGTCTATCGGACGCCGATTATGATTTAGGGTTTCGGGTTTGGGATTTGATTTATAAGTATGTTATAATCTATTTATAAATGTTTCATATACATAAAGGTGGTAAGTTATTGAATTTTATGAAGGTAAAATTTTTGGTTAATGACTACATTACAAAAAGTCTTGTGCTAACAAGCAAAATGTAATTGTTTATAAGCCCAATATGAACACATTCCATCTTTTTCAATTGGCCCATCAATAAGCCTGGTCTTAGTTGCAAGGCTCTCTCTCTCCCCCCCCCCCCCCCCCCCCCCCCCCCAACAAGTGTGGGGTTCATCAGTTCATGTACAATTAAAGATGATCAAAAAAACCGGGTCCCGACCCGAAACCGGAAAAAAATCGAAACTCGAAACCGGTCGAAACCGGTTTTGACCAAAACCGGTTCGGTTTTTGTAAAAACCGGCGGTTTGAGAACCGGTTTGGGATATATCCGTTGGCGAACCGGTTTGTAACCGGTTTTACCCGCAGGGGTTTGAAAAACCGGTTTTAAAAACCGGTTTGGAACCGGTTTTAAAAACCGGTTTGGAACCAGTTTTTAGAGCTGTTGCAATTAGAACGTTTTATAGCCGTTTTGTGACCGTTTTTTCTTGTTTTTTTTTACCATTTTGCCATCCTAAAACTAGTATAAATAGATACCTTGGGTTTGGTTTAGTCACAACACTCAATCTTGCTAATTCTAGTCTTTAAACACTCAAAACGCTTACGATTTACGTTCGAAACTCTCAAAAAATTCTCTACTCCTCTCAAAACGCTCTCGAAACGCTATCAAAATGGCCACTCAATCTTCTTCAAATGCACCAACTATTGTTCAAGTTTTGGTAACCAAACGAAATCCCGAGATTTGATGTAATTACGACAAAGTGTTATTGTCGGATGGTTCCACTAAGGCATTTTGTAAACGTTGCGGGAAATTTTTGAAAGCCGACTCCAACTCTACTTTGAAATCACATGCTACAAAGTATTGTGATGGTGTCAAAAGTAATTCCGAGTCGAGTCAAGCAACAATGTCACGGGATGGGGGTATTTTTTCATACGAAGCGGAGCGGTGTCGAGAAGCATTTGCCGGCTTTGTGATTCAAGAAGCTTTGCCGTTCAACCACTTCGACAACCCTCGGCTTACTAGGGTCATTCAAAATACTCTTCGACCGCGATATAATCATGTAAGTCGTCTTACTCTTAGACGTGATACTCTTAAATTGTGGAAAAATGCTAAAAGTCAACTAATAATTGGTTTTGAAAACTTAAATACAAGTGCATCATTAACAACCGATGTTTGGTCGGCTCCTCATGGTTTGCCCGGTTCGTACCTTTGTGTTACCGCACATTGGGTTGATCCCGCAACTTGGCAAATGATGAAACGTACCATTGCTTTTGAAAACTTTGACTATCCTCACACGGGTAAAAACTTATTTTACATGTTACGAGATGTAATGAAAATGTTTAAAATAGAACAAAAGGTTTTTTCAATCTCGTTTGATAACACGACTAATAATACAAACGTCGTTCAAAGGTTAATACTAAAATACGAACCACCTTTGAAAGGCATTTTCTACCATAGTAGATGTGTTGCACACATCATTAACTTGGTTGTGCAAGACGGACTAGCGGTTCAAGAAATAAGCGTAGTAAAAAACGCGTATAAAATTAGTTACAAGATATATTTTGTTCGGGTAAGGCTAGATACAAACATTATTTGAGATTATGTAAGGAAACGGATTCCATCTTTTTAACCCCTAATTGGGAAATGCCCGTAAGATGGAATTCGACTTACAACATGTTTATGTGTGGTTTACGGCAACGCGACACTTTACACGTTTTTCATGATCAACTTGTTCAAAAAGGTCTTGCAACATCATTTTCCTCCGACTATTGGGAGGTTATTCAAAAGATAACCGAATTGCTCAAAGTTTTTAAAACCGCAACTACTTTATTATCGGGTGTTTATTATCCCACAAGTCATTTGGTACTTAATCAAATATTTTTAATGAGTTCAAAACTAAGCGAATACGAATTTTGTGGTAATGTATATGCAATAATGGTGGCTCACATGAAAGCAAAACTAAGAAAATATTTTAAAGAAATGCCACCGGTAATTAGTTGTGCCGCCGCGTTAAACCCATGTTTGAACATTTCCGGGGTGGAATTACTTATCGATAACATTTGTAACGATTTGGATTTGAATGATGAGGATCCATTTTTTTCACAAAATACAAAAGACTATTTTAACAAATCTTTTAAAGATTTATTTGGTCATTATTTTCAAAAATATGGTTCAACAACAATGGTTTCTTCTAGTTCGGCTTCCACAATGTTTGCTTCATCATCTTCTTCCCGAGATCCAATGATTAATTTATATAATAGTTTAAGACAAGAAAACCATAAACGGGCAAGGGGTGATGGTGACCAAAGGGCCACTAGCGAATTTGGGAGATATACCGGAATGGATTTTTTAGCCTCAATGGGACCCGAAGAATTCGCACATTTTGATATTTTGACTTGGTGGAAATGGAGGGAATCTCAATTTCCCATCCTAACCATCATGGCCCGAGATTTACTAACCGTCCAAGCTTCTACGGTAGCTTCGGAATCCGCCTTTTCTCTTAGTGGCAGGGTACTATCCATACGAAGAACAAGACTCACACCGGCCTCATCTGTCGCACCCCCAAATTACGATGCAGCGGAAGTCGGGTCGGGGCGCGACTAATCATGGATCATTACACAAAGCTATGGCAAACGACTCTATATGAGACGTTTTGAAAATAATACAAAGTAATTACATTAGTAATTCAACCGTTTACATTAAGATTTGAGTTCGCGAATAGTTCAAGAGATTCTAATACATGACCAATATTACAAAATAGTAATGCAAGAAAATCTCTGATGTTTATAAGCATGCGACTCGAGCTATCGTGTCCTGGGGTAGTCCTACTCCTGTTGTGAACCTGAGAATACATACTAAAACGGTCAACATAATGTTGGTGAGTTCATAGGTTTGAAACAGTTATCAAAAGTTGGTAATAATCACAAGATTTAATCAGTGTTGCACAAATGCAAAATAAGTGTATACTATTGCCATGAGTCTCACAGTTCGACGCTTAACCTAGTTTGTGCCTCGGGCAGATGCATAATCCAATACACCTGTAACAGTCAAATATTAATGCGTCCGTGGGTCGGCTAGAGCGACTAGCCCGGACGGGGATGTCAATCCCTGATAGATCTATCCAATAATACTCGCGCTCACATGATTAACGAACTATGATAAGGTGAGGACTTTCAGTGGATTAAAGGTCTCATGCAATCCGTATAAGAGTTGTTTCAGTTACTTGTGATTATAATAAACAGTGTATGTAATCTCACCCCATAGTATAAAACAGTAAAAGTGGGGCTATGAGACTCACCTGAGTCTTGAAAGCGTGCGTTTAAATTAATAAACGTATATCCAAAGATGTAACCTTCTGGCGCCCTAAACGCACAAGGTTATATATGAGTGAATGTCTCAAAAGATCATTCATGCTAGTTGTCCACTCAACTAGTTATGTTTTATGTTGTTCGTTCTATGATTATGTTTAGAAAACATGTATGGCCCGTTGGTGAAGGTTTGTATTAATAATTCTTAAAGGTGTTATTATGATGTTCCGTTTTGATGTATACTCGTAAAAGTTCTTATTGTGCGTATCCGAGTAAGTATCATAGTCATGTATCATCGCGCGAAATAGATTATTTTGTGAAATTATGTTTTTGGATCTATCTGTGTTGCGAACTGAGTTATTGCGATGCGAAATGAAACGCTGCGAACCGAACTGAGGGGCTGCGAACCGAATCATTGACTAACGAACTGAGCTTATCGCGAACTGAGATTCACAGACTGAGGGTTGGTTCACAGACTGAGGGTTGGTTCACAGACTGAAGGTGTTGCACAGACTGAAGGTGTTGCACAGACTGAAGGTGTTGCACAGACTGAAGGTGTTGCACAGACTGAAGGTTTCACATAGTTTCTACTGCTCGTTTTGTTTCTACTGTTCTCTTAGTTTCTACTGCTCGCGTGGTTTCTACTGTTGGTTCTTTTCTTTTATTACTACTGCTAGTTCATTACTATTATTAGTACTGCTAGTTCATTTACATTATTAGTACTGTTAAGTTGTTTACATTATTAGTACTGCTAGTTTATTTTACTCGGTTACTACTGTTAGTGTATTTCCTTAGTTTCCGCTGCTAGTTCATTTTACCCGGTTATCACTGTTAGCGTATTGCCTTAGTTTCCACTGTTAGTTATTTTACTTTATTACCACTGCTAGTGTATTTACTAGTTTCCACTGCTAGTTCATTTTACCTAGTTTCCACTGTTGGTGCATTTTACCTAGTTTCCACTGTTGGTGCATATTACCTAGTTTCTACTGCTAGCACGTTTTCCTTTATTACTATTGTTAGCACATTTCCTCGGTTACCACTGCTAGTATGTTTCTACTGTTTGTTTCTAACTTCGTTTTTGTTCAAGGGTTTCGATTAAATGAGTTTGCTTTGGTCCCGAAACTATTATAAACTACATATTAATATTTTTACACTCTTAAAAAGTAAGTTTTCATATATTTTGGTAAGCCCGAAAGTGTTCGATTTTTGGGAAAGAAATGCCAACGATTCTCTGGTAGATTTAAAATGTTTGTTTTAAGATCCTTCCAAGTGATTTTTAGTTTAGATCTTGTGAGTGAACTTACTAGCATGTTAAATAAGCAAGATCGTACGAATAATAAAAAGGGAAGTTGAGAAAAGTGTTCTTACCCGAAAAGTATGTGATGAATACGACGAGAACGAGAGTGATGTAGCTTAACTTCTGGTTACCAGTAAGCTCTCTTGGGATTTCTTGTGAGGATTTAGAGTAAAAGTGAAGATGGAAAGATTTCTGGTTGTGGTTGCTGTGAGGAGAGGAAAGGAGAGGAAGTTTTGGGTAAAGTTCTGAGAGTTTTGACTAATGAGGGGTTAAGTTGTGTGCGTAAGTAACCAAAATGATGATATTCCATTGGGAGATGTGGGAGGGGCCGGCCTAGGAAGTCTTAGGCTTTGCAGAACTCCCATTTCAAATGTGGGTTCCACTAGATTTCTCCCCCCACTTGCCCACTTAGTTAATTTATTTATTTCCATAATTGTTATATTAATATGTGAGTCTCCTTTTGGTTTATTTGTTTGTTCAATTAAATTGTTACATTTTAAATTTGTGTTTTCATCACGATTTCGAGCGGGTTCGCGTTACGTATCGTACGTTTTGCATGAAAACGTCGAGTGTTCGTATATTATTATACCTAATAATAATATAGGGTAAATAACTACTATTTAATTATAAAATAGGTTTACATTATTTATGAAAAGGGTTTTCACCAACGTCCATATGAATCGAGTCGGACTCCATCCGATTGAAATTGCGTAATTAAAAATTAAATTACGTATGAGTGTATAATATGATATACAACATGTTCCGTAATTAGTCATATTTCACACTAATTATAAGGGATATCAATTACGATTAATCACTAATGACGGCCTAATTCACCGGGTGTCACATCATTAGAGATGTGTATATGCTTGAATGATCACTTAGACACCGCGTAACGTATACAAAACGTTTCAAGTCTCGAAGGTGAATTGGAATACGAAGGAGATATACACGATATCGAGGTGGAAGCGGGTATGGCAATATCACTTTCCGATGAAGAAATTGCTCTCGATCAAGCTTCGCGAGAGGCTTCCTCCGAAGAAGATTTCGACTTTTGAAGACTACCCAAGTTGAAGATGTTAGAAGAATTAAAGATTAATAAAAGTTGAAGATTTTTGAAGAATTATATAGAATTATTGGTTTCGATAATATTTTTATGAAGATTTAGAAGACTTTTTTTTAAGTTATTGTTTAGTTATGTTTCCATTCATAATGTACTAGCATTCTATCGGAAAAAAATTGTAGAATACGTTGGTTTTCCCTAAAACGCTTAACGTTCGAATAAGATTGAATTATATAGAATTATTGGTTTCAATAATATTTTTATGAAGATTTAGAAGACTTTCTTTTAAGTTATTGTTTAGTTATGTTTCCATTCATAATGTACTAGCATTCTATCGGAAAAAATTTGAAGAATACGTTGGTTTTCCCTAAAACGCTCAACGCTCGAATAAGATTGAATTATATAGAATTATTGGTTTCAATAATATTTTTATGAAGATTTAGAAGACTTTCTTTTAAGTTATTGTTAAGTTATGTTTCCATACCTAATGTACTAGCATTCTATCGGAAAAAATTTGAAGAATACGTTGGTTTTTCCTAAAACGCTCAACGCTCGAATAAGATTGAATTATATAGAATTATTGGTTTCAATAATATTTTTATGAAGATTTAGAAAACTTTGTTGTAAGTTATTGTTAAGTTATGTTTCCATACCTAATGTACTAGCATTCTATCGGAAAAAATTTGAAGAATACTTTGATTTTCCTTAAAACGCTCAACGCTCGAAAAAAACCGAATTTTATAGGAAAACCGGTTTGAAACCGGTTTTTGAACCCGAACCGGTTCCAAACCGGTTACAACCGGTTAGGATTTTTTCTCCTCCCAAACCGGTTCGGTTCCAAATCGGTTTTTGAAAAAACCGGTTCTTGACGATTGACCAAAAACCGGTTCGGTTTTCCAACCCTAACCGGTTTGGCCCAAAAACTGGTTTTGTTCATCTTTTTGTACAATACACTATTTCCCTTTTTTCTATTTTATTATTATATTATTGCTTATGCTTATTGCTTATTATTCGTACATAAATATATATTCACATTGATATGAAAAGTTTATGGTCTTTTGATTAATTGGTGTGGTGTCTAACAGGTTAATAGCACATAACCAACACATAATGTGGTGCATATAGTTCACAATATTTGGTACTCAACTTTTAATGAATACGGCTAATATGTTAGAGCCCAAAAATGCTAGCCTTTTACCGCACCATTTGCGAGTTAACCACTACTTGTACTTTCATAGTTGGCACCACTCTCAACCGTTGCTGTAAAAGTTGTGTGTCAGTTACGCTAACTCAATGCCACCTCATCACTTCTCAAACTGACACATTACCGACACAACGCTGCCAATAATAACCGTTTCACTCCAAATTTTGGATATCATATTTACCAATATACCTTTATTTCTATATACTAAATAAAATAAAAACTAAAGAACGCGTCGGTTTGTACGTCGGTATATCGACGCAAAGGAAACTGACACACCAAGTAACACAGTGCTGCCAATAGTGTCACTTTAGTGACACTCATCATTTGCCAAACCGACACTCTATTGGGACATGCTATTAATTAGTTACATTCTCTCATGGCTACTCACACTTTTACTCCTTTTACCAAATTTTGATCTAAACAACTTGATATAGATCGAAGAATTATAAATTAAATATGTGATATAAATGATTCATGTGCTAACATTACATCCACTTGAACTCAATAAATATAATCGAAATTAAATTTATCTCTTACAAAAATGATGAAAAATAAATATAAATATGGAAAAAGACACAATAAATTTGTATCACATAAACTTGATGTTACAGAATGGGCCCATACACCTAGTAGGCCCATTGCATCACTCTAGTTGGAAGTAATATTATTGTGAACATAATTTAATGAGAAAGTGATTTCCCGAAGAATTTTCTGACCCAAAGAAAAATATATTCGTACCGATATTTATTCATATGGAAAGCGATTTTTTTTTTTTTATTGTTGTCGAAAGGTGTACGTTATTAGCACTATTGTAAAAATCGGTCTAGGCGGCTGACTAATCGGGGACTAGTCGGTAATCGGAAGTAGTCTGATGCGCCTAGCAGGTAGTCGTAATAATTAGTCGGTCAACGGTCAAAATCGGTAAAAATCGGTAATTTTTTTTTTAAATAAGTTAGGGCTTTTGGAAAATAAGACATGGACCATCACTTTTATTCACTTGTATATATGTGTGAAGTATTTGAATGTTTATGTTTATGTTTCTAAACTATATATTTATGTTTCTAGTCTACTATATTTATGTTTATAGACATATGATTTTGAAAATATGTTATTTATATAAGAAAAATCTCAAACCGACTAGTCCCCGACTAGTCTCCGCCTATAACGATTACTAGCTACAAGGTCCCCCACCGTTCGACTAGCGCCTAACGAGTTTTACAACCTTGGTTATTAGAGGGGTGTCAACGGTCCATCACTTTGCAAAGTGACGACCGTCAATTATGTGAATACCACTGTAACAAGGCTTTTGTTTGCGTCAGTTTTTCAACAGGAGAAGTGAAGAAAAAGTGAGGCCACGTGATTAAATAATGTTTTTTTTGTTTATTTGTTTAATGTATAGAAATAAAAGTATAATGGTAAGTGAAGTCTGAAAAAACTGGGTGATGTGTTACCGTTGAGAGTGGTCTTATATAAACATTTAAAAGAATACTACTCGTACAGTACTTAATATTTGTTAGATATTTTTATTTATTCTTTAAATAATGTTACATAAGTTGTACGTTAATTGACTCGGATGAAATGACTTTGCAAGAAAATAGTAAGTTTGAATATTATTCTTCAAATAAATGATCTTGGTGCTGAAAGTGTAGGTCCGTTAGCGTGGTCGATTATTAACGTTTCACAAGGATTCAGAGATAACTTTTAAACCTACTATTTAATTAATTTAATTTAATGAAATTGAAAAGTTAAACAGTTTGTGACAATATATAATAATTATAAATAGTATTTTAATGTAATTCATAAATGGATAGTCAAGGTAAATTGTACAACCAAAAGATATTGTTGAAATTTCGTTGACTGCGAGGCAAAAACTGGATTCGTTTGTAAGAGAATCATTTACAGTATATTTTTCTGAACCTCGAATCTTGGTACAAAAAAGTGAGGGGCATGTTTTTGGTAAAAGTGGTCATTTCCAATTCCAAATAATAATTAACAACATATATAAAAAACATCTTAAAATTTAGAGTAAAATTCCTCGATACTCAAGTACGTTCTTAATTTCACTGTCAGTTTAAGGGTTGAAACTCTTGCGGGTTCATTCTTTTGATCCGGTTTTCATTTCATTAATTCAACTCAGAGAAGAGTGAAACAAAAAACCTGATCAAAAAATTAAGCCCGAAATTTTTTGCTCTGAAGATAAGAAATAAAATTAAAAACATACTTGAGGGTCGCGAGAGAATGTAATTTACTCTAAAATTTACTAATTCTGATACAAACAAAGAATATTACTACACCATAGAAAGGATTTTACTAAAGAAGTTACAGTAACTAACAGCTTACATAATACAGTAACATTAAATTAAATAAAAATATTCATATTCATATTCATATATTGAATAGAAGAACAATAATTCTTTTAGCCATTTGCATTATACGAATTAGACCGCTTTAAAGCTGGAAATTCGTCCTTTTTCGTCTCTATTAAACTCCCGCTGAAATATTCTTTATTCTCCGTTACTACCTTTTTACCCCCTATATTTTTCCTCCTCAAAACGACACTGTTTTCCCCTGTTCCAACATCATCCCCTCCTTCCTCGCCACGTGGCACCATTTTATTGGCCTTATTACAACTAGAAAATCCCGGGTTTTCTTTACTATACGAACCCGGTCCACAATCACGAAACGAAACTGAACCGCACGTGATCAGCTGCATCAACACGGACGATGCTTTTAATTTATTTCCAGCCGTTGGATTCTCATCGTCTATTTCCGACCGTACGATTAACTTTCCATCCGATTTCATCAACGACTCTAGGGTTTCAGGACTTGAATCGGACGGCGGTGGTGAAATCTCGTTTCTACTCAGTACGGAACTCATGTTCTCCTCTTCTTCTTCCTCCTCAAGTTCGTTAATCATCGCTTGCCTGCGCCGGCGAGTTTCGTCGGTTTGAGTTGCAGCGTTTGCCGCGATTCTTCCGGCAGATAACTCGCCGGAGTAAATTTTGTACTCGTGTAAATCAAATTCGTCAATTGATTTTACAGATGATGATGATTTTTTTGAAACAGTTGATTGAGCTTCATCGGATTTTGAGCTGAACGATGCGCCGGCAACGGTTCCGGAGACGTCGAAGAGCTCCGATCCTTTCAAAATGTACTCGTGGCCGTGTGCCGGATATATGAAATCGTTTTCCGCTAAATCATGCCATACGAATCCGTTTTTGTAACTCCTATTTACACAATCGAAATCGAATCGATAATTATATTCGTAAATTACATTTTTTTTAACAATTTGGAGTGTAAATTCAAACACAAATACTAACCGTTTTGAAGACCAGGAGTATAATGCAGCCATTCCGTTACCGCGAAGCGAATTTAGACGATCGATTACATCTATAATTCAAACATAATTTCAAATAATCAATCACAATTTAAATGTAATTTCTCAAATTTTATAGTAATTTGGTGATTTTTGTAGCGAACGTTTTTAAAAACTCAGAGACGGCCCGTACATATATAAATAGTCGAGATTTTGAAATTTACCTCGAAGATAAAGGCCCTCCGACGATGAGAGAGGGACTTCAACGAAATGAGGATGTTCAAGTTGGCCGTTTCGACAAAGGTAATAAATAACGGGAACTCGACGTTGTTTAAACGGTTCGATCCAAACTTTGGTGCGTTCAGGGCTACGTTGATGGTTCCATTTCTTAGACATATGATGAAGCTCCATTGTTGTGAATTTGGGGGGAATTGAATTGAAGGGATGATTTATTCAAAATGTGATGCTCCAGACAATGTACAAAGGAACAAAATGTTGTCGTTTATGTACTGTTACTTAAAATCATAGGCCATATGGTGGTGGTTTTGAATTGAATTGGTTGACATGTGAATAAAAATTAATTTTTAATTTTGTAAAAATGACTTTTTGGTATTAATTTTCTTATCATTGCATTGGTATATACAATACATTGGGTTGTTTTCAAAAAGTTACTTTTCCCTCCGGGTAAAAAGTGGGTTATATATTTTTTAATATAGGGTTTAACATTTTGTCTTTATATGTGTGTATTTATTTGATAAGTGGGTTATACTTGAAGACTTTTGAGGCATAACTAAAAATACTTTAAGTTCAAGATTGTATTTTTAGTGTCATTTTGCGTTTTAATTTTAAAATCTTAATTTTCTGTACTTGATTCAAATTTGAAGTGAAGTGGACCTTTTTCAATATAACAAAATTAATTCATGTTTTATTAATTTCATTAACCTGCCAGTGCCAAGTGTCATAGTCAAAGTTTTGCTACACTTGCACTGGTTATGGGCATCCGGGCCAGACCTTATCAGGCTTTGTTCTTCTATAGAGCATTGGTATGACAAAGCGGTGCCGAAGTGGTGGAATGATCACTAGCCCAGTATGATCCGTTTGGGAACCAATCTTCTTATAAAACAGTCCAGGATGGCCCAATTTGTAACTTTGGGCCAATATTGCCGGTTCTAAAATGCACCAGATATTTTTTCCAATAAAACAAAAAGAGTGGCCATTTAGTTTTTCCCTTTAGCTAGGGGTTCAGCCCAAATCATATGTTACTATTGCCTTTTGGGCTCGTAAGGAAATGAATAATCGGTGCTTACCTTATTTTATTTTTGGTTTGTTTATAATTTTATATTACACCAAAGCCATTGATAACAATAACAATAACAAATATGTTTAAATGAAATGACATGTATGGCTATTTGTAATTTCATAACTTTAATATAACTTCAACCTGCTATTAATAAACTATAGTTACTTTATTAACATGCCTTAATTAGAGTTTATCAAGATAAAAAAGTTTTGACTTTTTTATTTATTTATTTATAAGACATATTACATAGATATATACTAGCTAACCATCTACTAATTTTAGTTTAATTATTATCATAATTATTGTACATAAAAATTTAAAAATATATACAGGGACTACATATGATTATGGATGTGTGTGGAAGAAAATGAAGATAAAAAGTTGAGTGGCCATGGAAATAAAAAATGATGGGTGGCATACACATCACTCATTTTGGTTTGATTTTGGTACATATAGCCTATAGGTGGTTATATATTTTTATTTTACTCCTAATTAAGCTATGTTATTAAGAAACATTTTATGAGTGAATTTCATCAATTATTGGGCTGATTATGAGTATAATATAAGTACTTGTTATAAGTACGTACAATAATATATATTAAATGTTGTTAATTAATTGTTGCAGTTCATATGGGTATTGCCATTTTTATTAGCCTACGTTCCATATCCACTCTTGAAATGAAGAGGAGGCAAAAAAGGAATCGAAACAGTGACTCTTTATGGTGTAAAGAGACGCATAAGATGTAAAGCACCTCAAAGTCGAAAACAATGGACTACTCGAGTTTCCTTCAAGTTCAACTAAAAATTATGGTGGAAAGATATTTGTTAGTCACAACTTTAGACTTATAAGACACTTTAATTTCTTATCTCTTCCGATTCCGATGTGGGATGAGTTGTTACATAAGACGAGAGTTTTGATGTACCACTCGAGATGATCGAAAAATATCCTTACGAAAATTTGTAAACAAACAACATATTATTTGAAGGTTTGAAACGTACTTAATCAAAATTAGGCGGCTTATACTCACGTTAATTTGTATTAAGATGTTTCCACATATTTTTTTCCTACAATTGCTAATTAACTTGTCGCTCGAGCAGCTTTAAATAACTCACAGAAAAATATAATATTTTTATTGAGCTCTTTTAATTCGAGTAAATGAAGCATTTTCTACGATGATATTTAGTAACAAAAAATATTTAGTTTTTACTTTTAGGATAAAAACTGATCAAGTGAACTACTCCAAGCAAAGTATGTTATTCTATATTTAGTAACAAAAAATATTAGTAAACTCTTAAAGAAACCAAAGAGAATATATATGTATAGTATGTTTTTGAAATAGAAGGGTGATATGGACATTTGCTTTTGACTAAATTCCACTCAGCAAACAACTTTTTATCACAAATATCGTTAGTGGCCTTCCATGAAATGAAGTTATAGGATTATAACATTCTAATAAATATTTATATTTTAATTTATAATATTTATTAGTATATTAATTAATAATAATATGAATAATACAGAGTAATTAATTGAACATTTTCAAAATTAGGGTTGTATTGGGTTGTGGTTATTAGAGCACGGGGTGTGGGGGATTCGTCGCCGTTTTCCGACGAGAACGCCGTCCACCGGAACGCCGTTCCCGACGGCGTTCTGGTGCCGTTTTCCGGTCGCCGTCCTCTTCCGAACGCCGAAGTTGGACGGTTTTTTTTTCTAACGGATAGTTTTAATAAAAAAATTTAAAAAAATAGCCGTTGAACGGCAGAATTTTTAAATTTTTTTTTTTTCCTATTTAAACACAAATACAATCTCAAATCACAATTCAAACACTCTTTCACACACACAATCAAAACAATCAAAAATTCATCCAAAAATTCTATTTTCTTCATCTCATCTTCTTCATCATGTCGAACAACCCCAACATCCCGTACCATTTACAATCCACTTGGAACCCATTCACGAGCGAATGGCAAACCTCACAACCGCAACAAAATCAACCATCTATAAACCCACAAATTCAAGGTTTTGCCCCAGACACTTACAACCGACCGATGCAACCACCACCACAATTGTCACCCGATGAATACGCCCAATTTCAAATGTGGCGTCAAAGTCAACAACAACCCGACGTCCAATCCGTTGAAGACACCAACCCGACACCCGAATCATCCAAAAAAACCAAGGGCAAAAAATCCAAAAAAGATTCACCGGCCAAAACCAAAAAAGCCGTTCCACACCGTAACGTTTGGGTACCGGAGGACGAGCTTCTTTTGGCCGAAAGTTGGATTTCGGTGTCCGAAAATTCACAACGTGGAACTGACCAAGAAGGGTCTTCGTTTTGGTATCTTGTTATGGATTCGTACAACGCACGGAATCCACCATTCCAACGAGGAAAAGATGCGTTGTCGTCAAAATGGACCAAACTAAATGCGGACTGCAACAGGTGGCAAGGCATTTGGAAAAGGCTTTCGGATCAACTACGGAGCGGTGAAGGCGGGGATGATTTGATGATCCATTTGGAAAAGAAGAGTGTTGTTTTTTATCCTTTGTTTTTAACATCTACCTAGTACACACAATATCGTTATAATTAATTAATCTTTATAAATAAATGAAAAACAGTGTTTAAAATAACCGACACTTGTAGCTCAAAGTGTAGATAAGTGAGTTAAGATATCTATTTATTATTTTATTTATCTATTTATTTACTAAGAAGAAGATGAAGAATGTGGTCACTTTTTAGCACTAATGGACAGACATAATTCAACAATGGGTAAATTATAATGTTAGTGGCATATATAGTAAAAATTTACGAAGTACCATTAAACCTGCCTCCACGTATCAAACCACTTTGGTGTTGAGGATAATTCAACCACAAGCGCTGCAAAGATATCTTTCATAATGGGCTTACATCACCAACTCGTAACCCACTAAATATATTAAACTAATTTAACATATGTATCACCCTTGTATAATATCGTGCTTTTGTATAATCATTTTTTATTACAGTGTATTGTTACTGACGGCTTTAAGAGTTGTCAATAATGTGCATAAGTTAGTTATACTTCGAGTCAATAAGGGTCAACTAAAATTTAAAAAGTCGTAGAGTTTATTATTATGACTTATATATAAATATTAATGTGTATTTTAAATTTTTATTGACAGCTATTAAAATTGTCATTATTTGCGACTAAAAAAAGAAAAAAAAACACACTTAATTAGAATCCAATATTAGATATTTAGATCTCGTGTTACAATTAACGAGCATACCATAGATTGACGGCTAGAAGAGCTTCTAGCCAGCCGGCACGTGCGCGGCACACGTCGATGCAACTTGTTTTTAGAGTTAAAAACATTATCACAAAATTCCACTCTCCACTCTCTACCCACTAAAACTAAATACCATATACGACTATAAATATCAAACAATTGGTGTCCAGCACTTGCAAAACACAATACACAAAAAGCTTCATATATTCTACAAACAAAAAAGCCAAAAAAAAAAAAAAGAAAAAAATATGAATCATATGGAAGAAGATGAAAACCTAAGAAAAGGTCCATGGACCGAACACGAAGATGTTCAATTGGTTTTTTACGTGAACATGTTCGGTGATCGACGATGGGATTTCATAGCAAAAGTTTCAGGTTTGAAGGTGGCGGGAGATAGAAATAGAAATATCAAATATTAGGTTTAGCTAGGGTTACCATATTTGTTCAAGGAGAAACCCAAGAAAATTATTTTTCTTGTTTTATAAGAAAAGATTTTAACTTTTTTCCCCTTTTGTTTTACCCCAAATAAATCTTTTTTGGGGAATTTTTCTTTGTGAAATTTTACGTTTATCAGGTTTAAAAAGAACCGGAAAAAGTTGCAGACTAAGATGGGTGAATTATCTTCATCCTGGCTTGAAAAGAGGAAGGATGACTCCTCATGAAGAGAAGCTTGTTCTTGAGTATCATTCTAAATGGGGAAATAGGTTTGATCTTTTTATTATTGATTCCATATATATTTAATTTTTAATCGTAATTATCTCTTAATATTGTTTAATTAGAGTATAATCATGGATATTATTGAGCAAAGCATATTTGTTCCTTGTTCTATATTCTTTTTAAATGGCTGCCCATGATCCTATCTTGTGTTAAAGTTTATATGCTGATTCATTACATTAATATGCTTTGCTCCAATTATTTTTGAATAAGTACAATTAAGTTCATTTAAATGATTTTACTGATATAAATTCCAAGATAAGTGGTAATGATAGGTACTTTGTACAACACCTACTTTAGATACAGCAAAGAATAATTATTTTTAAATGAATGATCAAAAGTGTAAATACACCAAAGTTAAAGGACTATACAGATAAATAACTTAGCATCTACAGTACCTGCATACGTGCTGTTTAGTGTACATAACCTTCCTCTAAGGGTGATAATATCTTCACGGTAAATTTTGATAGATCAATATATTGTACTGCACAAATAAACAATGCACATATATGATGAATCTATCAAAATTTGTTGTGGATATATCACTACCCTTAGTCTAAAGATAATCAAGCCTTAATTAAACTTTTGGGTCAGAATATTTGTAATTCAACCATGCATTATTTGAGTTTATGGATATATGCTTTAGAAGATGCAATGTCATATTGGTAATTATGTTGTTGATTTGCAATTTAATTCATTTTATGTTCTAGATTAGTGCTCTTAATACAACGCATGTACCATGATTAAAAATGCAGATGGTCAAGAATTGCTAGAAAATTACCAGGGCGAACTGATAATGAAATCAAGAATTATTGGAGGACTCACATGAGAAAGAAAGCACAAGAAAACAAAAAGTGTTCATCTCCATCAACATCATTCTCAAATAGCTCATCATCATCGTCAACTTGTACTAATGATCCAACAGTTGATTCAATGCCCATGGATGAGACTAAAGAACGAAGCTTTTACGATACCGGTGGAATTGAAATGGTGTCTTGTGCCATAAGCAAAAGTAACAATAATAACAATACCATGATAAAGCATAATAAAGTTAGTAGCGACGAACAAGAAGGGATTTATTCGATGGATGAGATATGGAAAGATATAGATTTGTTAGAAAATGAAGGTATTAAACCGGTTTTTGATCCTTATAGTAATGGTGTGACACCTCAAATATGGGATTACTCTCTTAATAGTTTTTGGATGGTGGATGGTGGTCAACAAGAGTTTAGCACAAATATGTTTTTCCCGGCAACAAGCGAGCTGTTAACTGGATAATTAGGTTAATTTCATTATTAATTTGATATTCATAGATGTAATAATTTTCACCAAGTACTTGTACATATCATGTGGTGATGTTAAATTATGTTAATTAAGTGTGTTTTAGTGTGACAATAACTATTGTACTTAACTCATACATAACTTTACCTTGCCTACTTGCTTCATAAGTTCTTACACCATGTCTAAAAAATCATATGAAGTAACTTTTTATTAAGAAATCTCATAGAGATCTCTAGAGCTTACATACTTGAGATATAAAGTAATGTATATCTATTTGCGAACAATAAATAGAAAAGGACAACTTGAAAGAATTCGAAAATGATAACTCAAAAGAAGGTAATTAAGTTAAGATTAACTTACGACCACGGTTTGCACAAATGGCTATAATGCATGAATGAACATAATTCATAAGTTTTGTTTCTTGATATGTGAGTTCTTTGTATCCTTGCATCAAGAATCCTCGTCCGGGTAAACGAAGAAGGTTTTTCCTGTTCGAATTATTCGAGTGCAAGTTTTTTCGATTAAGATATACGTCACTGTTCAGAATCATCGATCATGTGAGACAAAATGCCAAGTATATTCTTGCAAAATACAAGCTATTTTCTTCAAGTGCTCAGAGTTTCATAATTAATTAATTAGATATATTTGTCTTTATATATGTATTTAGGTTAAAGGATCAAATGTGATAAGGTGATGTCTAATTTGCTTTATGTGGTATGTAAAAGCCAAGCCCACTCTATGAGACGTGAAGTATGAACGCACAAGTTGTTCATTTGTTATTAAAAAGTTGATTTAAGTGAAATGGAATTTTACGTAGGATTTAGGTTGGATGGTGTAAGCAACTACTATTGAGAAAGGTGACTCCACTTCACAAAAATACACATAATTTTTCTTTTAAAAATGGTAGCTAAAGTTCATAAATAAAAAATCATTTTATTAGAAATTTAAAAGGATTTTGATAACCGGTACCCTTTAAGACGATCGTTAAACTTGTCTAAAATAAATTCAAACTACTTAATAATACTGACCTTCTTGTTTAGAATGCATGCATTCCATAGTTAATGAGAAATATATTATTAATATTAATTTAAAACCTACTATATCAATGAAAAGTTGTTTTTTGATTAATAGTTTGAATTTATTATAGAACAGCTTAACCAGCGTCCAATTAAGGGTACTGGTTATCAAATTAATTATTATATTGTGTAGATAGATTTTATTAAAAGGTGAAACTAAAAAATTTATTAAATGTAAACAAAACTTAAATAATCCAAGCAAAGTAGTCAAAATAGAAGCCTTCGTAACCTAACTTATTTAACTAACTTAGATAAAATTTTATAGTTTATTGTTTCGTTATGTATTAAATTTTACACATTCCACTATTGTATCAGTCGAACTTTAAAACTTCTATTGTATGTATTGAACTTGTAAATATCGTCTATTGTATATAAACTTTTTTATTTGGGTAAGGCCAATATAGGAAAGTTTACTTTTTGACATTACCCAAAAAGAAAAATTACATACAATAGACAATATTTACAAATCAATACATACAATAGAACACATGAAAGTATGTCTCATGTATTAGTAAAAAGTGTAAAATTTAATACATGACAAAACAAAAAATATAAAATATTATTTAATTTCCAAAGGAAATTGTAATGATATATTACAAATTTAACCTTGTTTAATTGCCAACTCACCAACTAAATGTGACCACTAAAGCTACGTAGTTGCTTCCAATTTACGTGGATGTTACCATGTGGCATATGAATTGATCCCAACCACAGAAGCAGAGTAAAGAGAATTGATTTAAACACTACAAAAATTGATTATACACACAACTATAAAAATAATTAATAATTAATAATTAATAATAATAATAATAATAATAATAATAATAATATAATGCATGATTTTTGGTGATTTTAGTAAACAATGAATAAGATATGTTTTTAAGATAAGATTATTTTCTTAGACGAACAGTTTCTTTTTTTAGTTGTCGTATTAAAACACGAAGACCTTAAAAAGTATGCAAAAGAAGCCTGCTTTATATTCTAGTAAAAATTGAAATGAGGCCCAAACTTCAGCCCATGTAAAGTGACCCATCTTTGGTACCACCAATTTAGATGTTTACTCCGTATTATTTATGATCTTCTTAGAAGTGGCTACCATGATATTTCGGATGGTTCCACTAAGGCATTTTGTAAACGTTGCGGGAAATTTTTGAAAGCCGACTCCAACTCTACTTTGAAATCACATGCTACAAAGTATTGTGATGGTGTCAAAAGTAATCCCGAGTCGAGTCAAGCAACAATGTCACGGGATGGGGGTATTTTTACATACGAAGCGGAGCGGTGTCGAGAAGCATTTGCTGGCTTTGTGATTCAAGAAGCTTTGCCATTCAACCACTTCGACAACCCTCGGCTTACTAGGGTCATTCAAAATACTCTTCAACCGCGATATAATCATGTAAGTCGTCTTACTCTTAGACGTGATGCTCTTAAATTGTGGAAAAATGCTAAAAGTCAACTAATAATCGGTTCGGTTCCAAACCGGTTTTTGGAAAAACCGGTTATTGACTATTGACTAAAAACCGGTTCGGTTTTTCAACCCGAACCGATTTCCCCAAAAACCGGGTTTTGTTCACCCTTAGTCCCGTGTACAGGGCTGGAAATTAAAATATATATAAATTTATAAGAGTAAAATTCAGTGTACATTTATAATGAAATGAATCTGAATCATTGAAAATAATAATAATAATAATAATAATAATAATAATAATAATAATAATAATAATAATAATAATAGTTATAATTGTTTGCCCTTTTTTTTTTATTTTATGTAAGCCACCGCTCCCTTTTATCCCAAACCTATTTACGAAGGAAAAAAATATTAAATAAGTTTTAAACGTAGTTGAACATATGGATTAAAGGCATGTGCTCATCTAGTGTGCCAAATACTTATGTGAATTAACAAAAAAGAAAAAAACAAATACCAATCACTTATTAAATGGGGAAAAGACAATAAGCACCATACATAGTAAAAACTTTTGATAAGGATAAATCTGATGCAACTTTACTTCACAGTTAAATGTCAATTGTTATTCACTACATGTTACATGTTTCACGGTTACTTTACTACTATTAACGAATGATACTCTATCCGTTCAGAAAATATATTTTATTTTAAAATGTACACAGTTCTAAAAAATTACTATTTATCAGTAACATCTTATCTTCATCTACAAAAATTTTTTCTAATTAACTTTAATGGAATCTGGACACTTATTTTGAAACAATCCAAAGTAGTAACACTTAAGACGAAGGGAGTAATAACTTTTTATCGATAGCCTTAAAAGGCGTAACTAACAAAACTATATGATAATTCGTTATAACGTGTGGGACTACCCTTCCTTTTTGAAGAACTACTTTTGGTTTCACCAAATTGTCTCCCTCTAATGAATAAAGGGATTATAATGACCGGGTCCATTAAATTTAGGGCTTTCAATTTGGTGTAATTATCTTGCTCTATCAAAAATCTAAATTACTATCAAGTTTTATATTAAAAACTAAAGAATTATGCACACGAAAATAACCTTGTATTTTCTTTTTACTTTTTTTAATGTTTCCAACTAAAAGCTTGACATCACTTGATACAACATGTACATAGTATGTGATATGTTTTTCGTTTATAAAATATCTCAAATGTTGTTATCTTGGTACGGCATATTGATATGCATATACTACTAGCTAGGATTCATGAAGCCATTGTTAGGTGGTCTTCGATCTATGTAAGTTAAGTGAGTTTGAGATAGTTCAAAGTGGGGCACAACAAAAATCTTGCCCCAAATCAACTTTCACTTGGATTGAACCCCACAAAACAAAACCTAATAAATGTTGTTATAGGCCAATTTTGTTGGAAAATATTCCAACAAAAGTCATTCTCTTTGACCATAATAAAAGCTTCTTTTTTCCTCCATTGCCATCAAATACACCTACTTACACACCAAACTCACCCCACACAACTTTTTCTTCATTCCCTTTTTTACATGTTATCTTAGTCTTAGTATCATATATGTCAAGGTACACTACTTTAGTTCTCTCATTTGTGCATTACAAACTCGTACATAATGCTTTAAAGGAAGTAATGGATATTTTTCGAATGTTTTCTCTCTTTAGTCAAACCAACATCGACCGTTTTGTGTACAAGTAGTCAAACCTCCTTTTGAGGTAGGAGTAGAAATCACTTGAGCGTGTGGTGCATGCGGTATAACTAAAAATCCAAAGGGTCAACCTTTTATTTATATACGTACACACATAAAGTAAGAAAGTCAAACGTTTTCATGAAAACTCTTAATTTATGATATATCATATAAACTTATAACCTATTTACGACATTTATCATAGCTCTAATTACAATTTCGATCAACACCAAAAATTGAGTTTTAATGTCTAGTTTCTACTATCTCCGATTCTTCGCACTATTGTTATTGGATATGTCACATTATGAACAATATAATTTTCTTTCCACTTTTAAAAAAATACGAAGAATAAATTAATAATAATGTCCCTATTATTTTTCTCATCAAATTTCACTGTATATAGTAAGCTTAATTAAGCATTACATAATACGCCATTGATATATCTGGTGTATGCCTAATTATGTTAGTAGTTATAATAAATACTCCCTCCCTCTTACAAAAATTGTCTTCCAAACAATTTTTGTTGAGATAGATTAGGTAAATGTCAATTTTGTACTTATAATCAATGCAAGTTTGACTGAATTTATTTAAGAAAATAAATAATTTAAAATAATAAATTTGGGTAAAGTTGATGATTTTAATGATTTTTAATAGTTATTTTAATCAAGTGGACAATTACTTTGAGACAATTATAAATAATAAAGTGTATATTTATTTTGAAACGGATGGAATAATTCCTTAAAGTTATGTAACATTTACACGAAAGTTAAATGGCTTATTCCCTTTAACACACGCATACATGTATTAAGTTTCGAAAAAGATCCGACGCTAGTTTACATTAACAAAACTACAAAACTTAAAATTAAATAAATTACACCACACTCCAAATGTGTAATTTATTATATCTTGTTATCTTGCCTAACCCATTGCACTTATCTTAATAACCAAGTTACCGTTTAAATACAATTTCATAGATTCATATAATGTGTCGCTATAAAAAAAATTTGATATGATATGCATATCTAAATTTATAAGCCTAATAAAATAACTAAAGATTTGTGTAATAAAATGATAGATGGGTTTAAAAGATAAAATATAAATAAGTTGTTTTCATATCTATATTTTTAAGTTTATTTAGCATTACTGCTATAATAATAATATTAGATATATTTTTTTCGTGTAAGTTAACTACAAAATTACTCATTAATGACAAAATTTAGGACTAATTAATTAATCATTTATAGCTAATCAAATTACTACTCTACTATCATGTTGTTTCAAATCGAGTCACTATTTTCAGATGATTCAATTAAATTAAAATTATTATTTTTTATTGTGATCACGATTAATCGTTTTTTATTTTGCTAAATAATTGATAAACTCATAAAAATATTAATAAGGTTGTTTTCTTAATAAACAGTAAAAAATAAAAAGAAATACATGAAGCACGTGCGACCTACCAAAGAGAAGTAAGTAGACGACAAAGTGCATGTGGCGTTAGATACGGTCGTTTCGCCAAGTGTCTTCATGATGTCATCATATACCGCTCGGCGCGTTAAAACTAATAGACTAGGCGTTCACTACCCAAACTTTATGGTATTTTTATTGAAAAAATATATATGAATACAAAATAAGATGATAAAAAATAATCCATCAATCCCAAAGAAAAAACAAGCACCAAAAAAATGTAAATAGACTTGTATATTTTTTTGTCTTCAAGAGTACTCACTATTTCGGGGAATGCACGTAGCATTAACATGATATCCTACAAAAATTTCAATTTCGATCTTTGTATCCGATGATTAATTCATCCGTTAGTCAATATTTTCTATGGCGTAATAACCGTATAATTCATCACGTCATTAACACCTCATCAAAAACGAGTGTCACGTTAACAATTACAAGTATTAACAGGTCAAATACCTTTAAAAACAAGTGACTTGCACATCGTGTGAGATTTGGGGTTTAGAAATGAAATGGACTTATACTCGAGCGTAGTTAATGTTATTCAAAAAAGTATAAAATATTTAAAATATTAACATAACTCTCGTTAGATTTTGTATACTCAATAATGATCGAGTTTTATTCCCCTTAAATTAATATAGATTTAGAGCTAGTGACATGAAGGAGCACATGAATATGGAGGGATAACAACCCCAACTTCTATAGAGTATAGACTCAATCATATGCATCAGCCGCACAAAACAACAACATTAAAAAAATTAAAGAATAAAACCAATTTAAAACTTAACTAAAATTTTATGATATAATAGGGCTTATAAATTGTGATATTGAAAGAACAAAAGATTTGTAATGTTGACCATAATTAAGTTTTATAATTTAAACTTTTAACCTTTAACTTTTAAATAATTACACAAATGGTCCTTCAATTAACGCTAATAGTACCAAAATATTTGTGCAGTTCAGCTACACGGATTATTATCTTATATAATAAAGGAAAAATATTATATGTAACTATGAAGTTTGGTGAAGTTAGTTTGAAAGGGGGACTAATCTTTTACAAACAGAAATAAGGGCAAAAAAATGTAAAATATATAAACTTTAATTGATTAACCGCACCTAACTACTGTATTGTTAACAACACCAATATTATCCCCATAATACAACAATAAACAGAGTTAAAAACTTCGATTATTTATTTCATTATAACTTGTTTGTTGTATAAATGTAGTTAGTTATCATGTTTTATTCTATTTAATATTTCATAATGAATGATTTATGATAAGTAATTAATGTGTATGTTATATGATAAAATAAAATAATTCATGCAAACATGTTCAATGTTTGCTAGTAATATTATATCACTAGTTTTGTTTCTACTTATAAATAAACCCCTACGCCAATGATTAAGACATCTTATATTAAGAGGGAACACAACCCACCATTTTGAAGGGTTCTCACATTGCACCTTTTGACCTCTTTTTATACACTCAAATGTCTTGTTTTTTATATTCGTATTGTTGATTTTTGGTTCACGGGTCTAATCGAGATCCATTTAGTTATTATGATACTTATAAAAGTTAAACTAATTTTAATGATGATTTTTCCTATTCCAATTATTTGTGTAGGAAATTAAACATAACGATAATAAATTCCGTTAAACTGTTTTTCATGAGCTGCAATTTTGGGGTTAGTTTTCATGTGCGTAGTTTAGTTGATTCTGGATGTGAGGACTTTGCAATAAAATGGTCAAGTTTTCTGTTATGAGCGGACGCTCTTTTGAGTTAGTTGTTTAGTCAACATGAATATTGTCTTCCACATAATATTTCTAGAGCGGAGCTTATGTATCGGTCAGCGTTGCCATTATCAACGTTATTGAAATAAAGTGTTCCTTCTATTGTCATATTTGTTTCAAACTCATCACTTTGAAATTGATTGTGTTGTTCAACGATTATGACTATTTGGTCAAATTTTAAAGAAAATTAAACGTAATAAATGTGCATAAATGCCTTGTAAACGAGGCAAGTCCGTGCCTGATGTGGACTCTATTGAATTATTATTAGTTTTCATTGGTCAGAGTTATCATTTTAGTCTATATATTTCAATTTAATTACTTTATTATTAAGTTAAAAACTTGTATAAAAGAATGATTAGTGACATGAAATAAAGTATTAATGAACATAAAGAAAGACAATAAGTGGTATTCAAGTGTCACTAATCGTATAGTTATTTCTAGTTTTAGACTTACATATTTAGGCACATATAACAATACCGCGAAGGAAATAGTTTTATATAAATAGCGTTAATCGATATTTCATGTCACTTTACATGTAAGAGCATTGAAGAGTGGTATAATGTGAAATATACTACATGCGAATTTCATCTTTCGTAAAGTGATTACAATATGGAAATGTTGTGAAGATCAGTCTTATTTTTTTTAATACACACAGTGAAACGTTGATCAGAAAATGTCTTTTTTCACACTGACAGAGTGTGAAAAATTCAAAGCGAAAAAAAGTTCCCCCGGATGTAAATGGTTCCAAATATTTTTACGTGGTGTGTGTGCATGTGTTATTTGGGCTTGTGGCTTATTTGAAATTAGAATTAATTATTTATTTATTGGAAAAATCTAGCATTTTTCTTTTTAATTAATTAAAGCCTCCACAAATAACCAAAAGGTAGTTTTGATGCTCAAACGATGAGTAGACATGTGGCCACCGGCTAATAATGGAGCACAACTCCTACGGCCTTTTTCGATACCTTTTTGCTTTAAATCTACCTGACTATTTTCAATTCTATCTCCATTACATTACATATAGTTTTAAAATTATAAATACTTTTTAAACGAGTTAAACATCAAATAAATAAATTATATTCATATTTTGGATGAGTTAAACATTTAATTATTTTGTACTTATATATAATATATATATATATATATATAGGGTTGGGTTCTGGTGAAAATAAGGAGTTGAAATAAAAACGGTAAAAACAATCTCAATTTTCATTCACAATTTACTTTTAATTGTGAACCTTTATATTTTTTTGCTTCACATAAATTTTTTACTTGTGAACTTTTATTTTTTTTAGTTTCACATAAATTTAGAAAAGAGTGAAGCTTTATTCATTTTAGCTTCACAAATTTTTCTAGTTGTGAACCTTTATTTTTTTTTAGCTTCACAAAATTTTTTAGTTGTGAACCTTAATCTTTTTTTAGCTTCACAAATTCTTTTTTAGCTTTACAAAAAAAAAAAATTGTGAACCTTTTCTTATTTTTGCTTCACATAAATTTTCAAATGTGAACCCTTATTCTTTTTGTTTTCACCGTTTTTTTTATCTTCACCCCGTTTTTATATATATATATATTTTGATTCAAGGACTAAAAAGTGTTTTCACCGTTTTTATTTTATCCCCTTGTTTTCACATGATCCCAATCCTATCTATATATATACTAAAGAAGTATAAAAGAAATCTTCATAACTTGCCACTTGGCATAAAATCCTACGTGGCAATTTCTTATAATTTTCAAATTAATACATTAATTATATTTTAAATAGTTTAGGATAACCATAAGTTATTATCACAAGTGTCAAATTATTATTAAACAAGGATATGTTTAGAATAATTAATTTATTCATAATTATCTATTGATTATTTAGGATATATTTTAATAATTGTATTGATGCATTTTCTTGATTATTTATGTTTGTATTATGTATTTAAATTATTCAATTGATAATACAGTTGATATCTAAATTTATTTACTTTTATAAAAAAGTTCGACGTAGATGATCTTCTTTTGATGTACCATAAAATTAAATATTGTAAATTTGAGATTGCCGTATATCGTACGGGTTTGCATCTAGTATATATATATATATATATATATATGTATATATATGTTACAATTTTTATGCATGTTTTTATAGGAAGAAAAATAATACAAATTACATCATGAATAAAATGTTATGTGGGATAAGAATAGTCATTTAACGTGAAAAATAATACATTCATTATGAACGTTAAATTAATCAATATTATAATCTCTATTAATGTTTAAATTCACATATATTAAATTTAATAAGTAATTTTATGTTAAAAGTGTCAAGCACCACTTTATATTTGTGTTACACTGCAATCTAAAATTATACATCAATATTAATATTCTTGATATCCAAAAACATAAACGTTACCATATACATAATTACTCCAAATACAAATGAAAATCAATGCGACATTTAACATTCTGAATGTACACACGTATTTAAAAAAACTGGTACTTTTTTATGAGTGTTTCATTTTTCAACACATCTCCTAAAGTCTTTTCCAATATATTTAACATCCCGAGTGTTCCATTTTTGCGATATGACCAATATGTAAAAATTTGAAACGTTTTACAATGATATTTTTATGTACGTATTAGCTTAAAATTAATTATTCAGTTCTACGGTTTCGATCATTTTAGGGTTTAAACCATTTACAACTCGAATATTTCTTATATAAACTATGTACAAACTTAAAGTTTCTTTAGAATTATTGGTATTCTGCCACATTAATAATTTATGCTTAAATATATAATTATGTATAAAATATCGAGTGACTATTTGCCTTTCTTTATACATATGTTACACTACATATATAAACCAACCTTGGGTTGAACTGAGAATTTATAAAGTTTCACGATTAAATAAGATTGTTAAATAATATTAGGGGCGAAAATGAAATATTGGAATAAAAAACGTAACTTATTTGACAAACTCTAAACTCAAAGAGGTTGAATGATAAATACTTATAAAAACTGGTCATCTTCCTCGAACAATACTGTAAGATCACTTGCAATGGTAACAACATGTTATATGCGTTGTAGGTGCCACGTCAGCATGACATGATGTTATCCCACAACCCTTGCAATGCTAACATCATGTTGTGGAGTGTTGTGTAGCGTAGGTCCTAGTAAATTAATTTCGACTAAACTAAGAAAGTAAGAAAAAAATGAAAGTGAAAAAAAAAATCAATTTCGCCCCACAAAATGGCGTTGATGTGCCCGTTTTTCCAACCTCAACGTCCCACAACCACAATGATCATTGCAGGCGTTGTAGCGTTCTGAGTGATGAACGGAGTACAAAATGGGCACGTTGCAAGTGGTCTAAGTTGTACTCCACTCCATTAAAGTTCATATTCAAGCTTAAATTTTTTAATTTTAAGTTTGATAATTAGTTTGTGGCTCTACAAAATGTATTTTCTCTATCATAAAACATTTAAAATTGTATAAAATTGTGCAAAAGTCAATTCTTCATTAATATTAAGTTTTCAAAAATTGATAGTCCTAGAAAATTGAAGGTCTTTGTGATGTCGTACATCTCGTAGAGCTTTAGATTTGGACCTGAGTTTAGTTTAGTTATAATGATGATGATGTATGAGTTCATAAAATCAAATGCATAAATTGTTTTATTATATATATATATATATATATATATATATATATATATATATATATATATATATATACTAAAGGAGTATAAAATAAAGCTTTAGAATTTGCCACGTAAACACGAATGCCACGTGTCAACATCTTAATTTTAATTAACAAATTATTTAATCAATATTATATTATTATATTATTATTTTTTTATAATTAATAATATTGATAAAAATAGTCCTGTATGAAAAAAAACTCCTACAAATTATTTAATTAATATTATTATTTTATTATTAATAATAATTAATTAGAAAACATTAAACAATTTGACATATATTTAGTTACGATATTATATTTAGTGTAATAACATGGACTTTGTATATAATATATATCATATTACGATGAACATCTCACAATGTAATAATACTATGTACTAAACACAATTATATTTAAAAAATCGCTTAATAATTAATTGATTTGATTAAATTAATAGGAATAAAAATTATATGTTTTAAATTGTCGTGCATCGTACGGATTTATAATTAGTAAATATATATATATATATATATATATATATATATATATATATATATAAAAGTAATCATGGAGGTAATTTAATTACTTCGGGAAAAAAACGGTTTGTTCACATGATTAGATCTGACCGGTAAAGTCGTTACTTGTTTTTAGGAAACCATAAGCACCGAAAAACGGTAAACCGGTCTGCATTTTTTCGACCGGTTTTTCGGTGGGCTCGAAATGATCTTGTTCGTTCAAACTATAATTACTGAATATGCCCTTACATTCATTTCCTTGTTGCTTTTTCCTATTTTTCTATCATTACTTAATCACTTTTTTAACAAAAACGATATTACTTTTGTCGGCATCAATTGGCATTTGACTTAAGCTACATATTTGGATATATTTATTTATTTTATTTTATTGTATTTTCTAAAGGTAAGTAACTGCCACTATATATATATATATATATATATATATATATATATATATATATATATATATATATATATATTAATCACAAATATTTACATTTATCTCATTTCAAAAGCCTGAATCCTCAACTTCATGATTGAAAGTTTAATTACCTCGATACCGCTAAAACAAGGACCATTTAATTCATCTTTCCTTTCAAATTTGTTTTTCAAGAAATACATGTTATCATTATGATTTCAAATTGTAAATCAATCAATGCTAAACTAACTTTGATTGTAAGATGACAATGGAGTTCAACTCCTAGTGCCTTTGTCAATACTTTTTGCTTTAATCTAACACACTTTCTTCGTCATTTCTTTTTCCATTAATAAATACCCTGTTATAAAATGAGTTAAAAACAGTATACTTATATATTCGACACTTTTCATATCGTACTAGATCTAGCAGACTACTATTAACGGTCTGTCGGTTTGGCCACCGACGCCCTTGGTTCCAACTAACACCATTAGCACGGCATCGTCGATTTTTTCGGTCAGATATCTGACGGGGTGAACGACGAAGGGTGTGGGGCCGGTGCATTAAAAAACTATTTTTTAGGGTTGCAACACCAATGCGTGTGAACAAGCTAAGAATTTTGTGATCGAAATGTGCATCATCAACTTCGCAATGCGTTTATCAAACACATTTCACAGCTCCCACAAATTTCGGTCAACTTTAATTATTGTAATTGATTTTTTCTTCAATAAATGTAATGTATTTTTTTAATTGTCGTAATATATATTTTTAATTATTGAATATATATATTTAGTTAATGTAATATATTTTATTATAATGAAACTGTTTTATTTTAATATTGTATTTTAAATATATAAAGTAAATAATGTGTGAGACTCAGAAAAATTAAGTGACCAGTCATTTTTGATAGTTGTTAATCAGATTCGGTCAATTTTAGAAAAAGCTGATGTGTCACTAAGTCAGTTGAAATAAATTTACCAGTCAGTTAAATCTTTCATTGAGAGTGATCTTAGCTCCAAAATATTTTTTATATCATACAAGCATACATGGTATCAAATCTTGGATTAGGAGAATATGGGATGACGATGTGATAAGGTCATAAGTAGTCACATGCCACTATGCTTGAGGTGATGAAAACAATGGCGTGTTCTAAGATAATCTAATTATGTGCAATACGAGACGTCTAATTCCTAAGAATGATCCAGCATGTAAAATATGTGAAAGTTTAACGATGATTTTTATCTACTTAACTAGCGTTGTATTTTATCTCTTTCCGACATGTTCAAGTTATCACAATCGTCCTTCTCTTAACTTGTTAATAATAGTTGTGACTTTTGATTCCTACGAAGACTCAAGTCAGTATCATATCAAACATAATATTATCACATATCCACTTTAGCATCCTCATTTTGATCACTTCTACCCTATTTACTTGTGCTTCGTTATTGGTCGACACTATGACTTGTACAACATAACTAGTATAATTGTCACTTTATAACATCTTCCTTCAACTTTATAGGGCCGGACTTTCTTGTAGCAAATGACTTATGTAGCCACCCCATTTCAACCAACCTGCTTATATATTGTGGGTCACGTCCTCGTCAACTCTCCCTAATTTGTGTAGTACCGAGTCTAAACAAAAAGACTCTTTCAGTTGAAAAATATGGTCCCTAACATCAATTTTCACCTTGTCAATCCGCTCATTCTTATTTTCGTCGAAGGCACGTAGGTACACAATTCAAAGTCTTATACAAGTTTTTATGGTCATCATCATGTCCAAACAACAATTTTCCAATAGAAATCCTGATTAACATCAATGGAGTCACATCATAGGTTTCGCTTTTTTTATTTATGCTCATGAAACATATATGTATTAGCATGAACTCATAAGAAGGAAAATATTGGTGGAGGTCAACTTTAAAAGACAACCTAGGATGTGGATTGTGGAGCATGATGCTTCCTTTTTTTTTATTTGTATTTTATTTACAGTTAAATAAGATAAATAATTAAATAATAAGTTCAAGAATAATGTGAATAAACATGAATAAGGCTGCTAAATACAATGTATTAGGAAACCCATCTTTCTAAACAAATCCATCGGCTTTGTCTTTTTAAAAGGGATGAATTCTATTTTTTTTCGCGTTTTGTCTTCTTATGAAAAGTTAAAACACGTACACATGAAACCTGGAAATTAAGAATACTATTAATACCCTTAATTATATAACAACGATGATCATAGCATGAAAATATAAAACATATCATATGTATTTTGCAAGTTTGTTATGATCATTTTAATTTGTGTTCGTAGAATCGATACTGGAAGATTCTAAATTTGTTAATTTCAAGCATTAAACTATTAAACTTGGAAGAAATTATTAAATTTACCTTTACTTACTAGCAAATATCATCTTATTAGACAAAGTTACAATGTTTTTTATATTTGATAAGTGTATTTTATATAGTATTTTAGGTAGTTTATTTGATAATTAATTAGTATTAGGTACTTATTTGTATATATTTGAATTATTTATAGTTTGGAGCTGAAATGAAGAAAAAGAATAAATTCAAGGATTAAAATGAAAAATTGAAGATTTCCGTGTCAATTAATCGCCGAGCCTCTACATTACTAGCCGAGTTATTTAAAAACATGTTAGTTATCTGAATCTGAATATAAATATCCAATTTCAAATAAGAAGGATAGCTAGACTTAAAATTATCAAACACCGAGAAGATATGAGTAATTAACCGATTATGATAAAAACATTCAATGAACCTCAACTAAAAAGAAAACTAGATTCATCAAAAAATAGGACCAAACGAAGAACTCGCCGAGTTAACCAGACGACGAGAATTCAGCTATAAATAGACTCATATTCACATTATATATATATATATATATATATATATATATATATATATATATATATATATATATATATATATAACTTCTACACATGATATCAGAAAATACTCTGAAACTTTCTGAAATATTATTCACTTAGTTTAGCATTTGTAAGGAAAGCAAGAAGCATTCATTCATTCGATTGAAAAAAATAACAGTATGGTTTGCTATTATCTTGTAATTTGAATTATGATTTTCTTTATATTGATTGTTTACATGTGCAACTCCTTTGTCTATGAGCTAGTTATAATATTTAAATCTAGATTGATTACAGAAACTCGAACAGTGAAAATGATTTATTTTAAATTTAATTGTTAAATGGGATTTTCTGTGACAAGAAACTGAGCGAGTTCTGTCATACCTCGGCGAGTAAACTGTATGAATTTCATATTAAGTTTAATTATGCATTTGTTGTTGATTAAATATTAACAGACTTTAGTTTATTAATCCGATTAAAGATATATTATTAGCCACTTATAAGTTATTAATACTATAGTGTTTTGTTTCATTATATCATGATTTAATTCTAGTTTAAAAAGTTATTTCAGGTAAATATATTATATTTATATTTAATATTTTATTGGATTTATATTTGTTTATTTTATTTATGCATTTTATATCATGTTTACTGTTAAAATTATCTGATAACATTTCTTAAAGGCAATCCCGGTCAACTTACTATACTGTGCTATTAATTCATAGGTCATCTTATCTATATTTGTTAATTGATCATTTTATGCATACTGAAATTCTAAGTATTAAAATTTAATTTCGGTTTAACTGACACCCAAATCATCTATCCACTCTATTCTTATATGGTGAACATGAAGTCAAGTAAAATCAGATATTTAGGATACGGCGACCATATATGGTGAGGATCAAGATCTTATGCTTCAAAAAGTCCTACGCAAGATTCATACATTTTCCTTAACCAATGTCATAAAATCGTATTACTGAGTTAAGTTATTTCAATATTTTTATTGTTTATGAATGTAAATACCTATTTAATCAAGCTATAATATTTAATTTCATGACGGTTGCATAATAAATAAAATTTAGATATTCGAAAATGAAATGAAGTAAGAATAAGACAAAATAGCCCGTTTAAATAAACACTCGATCTTTATTTTATTCGTGAACGGCGTGTCGGGGTATAAACTTTTTATTTTATTGTGTTATTTTTTGTCCTTTAATTTATTAATTTAAAATTTGTGATTTATTTAAGTATTAGGTTCATAGCCCCGTCGAAGTTGTTGTGTTGTTGCAAATGTAGAATGTGAACGGTTTCTTTTTTTCTTAAACATGTTATTTAAACTTTTAAATATTTGTTACTGTTCAAATTATTAAACTTTAAATCTTTGATCAAAGACAACTAATATTTTTACGACTTACAAGTGTATATTGAATACATAATTAAATGTTACTCGTATAATTTTTTTATATACAAATAGTAAACACACCAATATCACGAATATATACATTAAATTCACACATATATACAATTGTCTCATTCTCAGAATTTGAATCTCGATCTCATAGTTGAAAGGATCACTTCGATATTACTAGATCAATAAACTTTCAGTGTTACTCGTATCATTTTCACTACTCTATTTTGCTCTAAGGTTCCATATTGTATGGCTTCATCATTTAATTAAATATTTTCTTTATCACAAGTATAAATAAATATATACTGATTAGGGGGCGGTGTCCTAGTGAACTGCCCAAGAAAACCGAAATAAACCATATTTATAAGTTTGACTTATTTACCATAAACTTTTAAATATTATTTCTATATCTAGCTATCGATTTAAACTAATTAATCCTCACATTTCCCAACTGGTACACGGTTTCAAGTTCTTAGGATTATCAACTTAAAATGATTGGAAAAATACTAAAATAATTAAAAATTATTATTAAAATGGTAATTAATGAAGAGACTAGCTAGGGTCAACTACGCCGAATCGCCGTTCGAGCAACTCCTTGGCAAATAAAATTATAAATTACCATTTTTTTTTAATTTAATATCACAGGAGTATCATATATAGTATTGAATTTAAAGTTTTAACAAGAAATTAAGGAGTTTATATGTACGTCTATGTATATGTACATAGCACAGGGAAGTTACTCGGTTAAGAGGATTAGGTAATAAACAAAGAAAAGCTTAACTCGCTCGAACTTTTGAGGTTCAGTGAACTCAATCCCTAGCATACTACGAAGTATATTGTAAGGATATACACATTGTATGTATACCTTTTAGGTAATTTATACGTATCGATAATATATGAAGTAGGTTTTGGCTTGCAGTTCTACATAAATAAAAATTAGTATTGTTAATAAGTATTGCTGAGAACTCTTGATTATCAAGGTGGCTCGAGGGTAAGGCTAGTGAAGCTAGTGCTTTATGTCTTCAAATTTGTAAGGCCCCAAAATTTTCATGTTATGTATTAAAATAGGATAACGACAACGATTTTCAAAGCTTTTTTTGGTCTTCTAAGGCCTCATAAAATATAAGTTCTAAGAGATTAAACCCACTTTATTTGAGAAAAAAAATCCGTCATTATAAGGCTCAAAGAGTTTAATTTGTTAAGCAATAAAAACATTAGGACCATTTTTGTCACTTAGTTCTAAATATTTGCGTTAAAAAAATTTCGACGTTCTATCTTTCATCTCTCTATCATAAGTAATTTATCATAATCTTTTTGTTTATCATTGATTTCTCTGGTCATTCTTTTTACGTATTATCATTTATCATATTGCTCTAAATACCAGCTTAATCATTGAAACATGACTCGTGGATGAATTAATTTTGAATTGCATAATGAGTTTATCTAATGTTTTACTTAGTATATGGCGTTAAATGCCACATAAAATTCGACGTTAATATATTATGTAAAAAAAAAGACGAGGTATATGATATAAATATAATTAAAGTTAGTATTGTATTTATAGGTAATAGGGATAAAATAAGAGTAGTGTTATATTCTATATTCCAAGCAAAAAACTTCGATAAAACCTTTATATAAATCAAGAGCAAAAAATGTAAATCTCAAAGTCTACAACTAGTCAATAACTCGATCTATTTTCAAAATTTAAATTACACTTTCTTTAGTAGTTTTTTTTTCTTTGCTATGAAAACATACTAAATTAGTAACAATTTGATGAAGTCGACGAATTACATCACAAGTGAAAGGATGAAATGCCTTTTTTAATTTAGAAAAAATATATTATATGGAATTTACGGAATAAATTTTATTGAATTCACATAATATGGATAGAAAAATAATTTATTATATCAAATCGATAAGGCCTCAAATTTTATTTTTGCTTTAGGCCCCTAAAGAGGGCTGCTCTGTCGATTAGGAGGCTTTAATTTAACGATTTAACGGAGAAAATTAACGAAAGTTAAAAAAAAAAACACAATTGTCAAACATCAAAGACCACTTGAATAGAAAATTCGAAAAAAATTGTAAAAGAACAACATTGACAAATCCGAAAAACCACATGTACAAAAACTGTAATTTTTCCTAAGTATTATTTTTAGACATTTACAAATATGAAACTAGAAATACAAACCGAGGTAAAAGGTTTATAATATTGTATTTAAGAATCAAAAGATTTTATATTAAATTACACGTTTCAATTTGTTTCTCAGGAGAAGAAGTATCGAACCTTTTTTGACGGTGGCGATTGCGTGCATATACTCATAGAATTTCGGTATTCCAATCATTTACACGTCATCGATAAAAAGCCACAAGTACACACAAAATAATTTTTCATTTTTATTTATTTATACTTATTTAAATAATTTTAATCGATTATCCAACTCATTCAAGTTGTCAATGGAGCACTAAATTTTATTCGAAAATATACTAAAAATAGTTATCACCCATTAATATTTACTACCAAGATAGAAGTCAAAATGTATTTTTGCTAGGAGAGTTATTAAAAACAACTTACCTTTGTTAAAATGTGAAATTTAAACCGCGTATTAATTGGATTATTGCTCATTAACAACCGTTAAAGATATTATTTTTAGCAAGAGGCAATTTCCCTTAAATAATGGAACTATTTTCAAATATTTTACACAAAGGAAAAATAAAAAATAGAAAAAACCCCCCACCGAAATATTAATATATTTTTCAACATTACATATTACATGCATTTTTTAATTGAAAACAAAAATAGTTTTTATTTCATTTGTTTTGTCGTATATTGAGTTTTTTGTTCTATAAAATACTCAAAACCCTTCTCTCTCTAAACTCCCCCCACAAGATTTTGCTTATATTTTCTCACAATCAAAACAAAATACTGAAGAAAATGGAAGAATTTGGATCTTTATGGAGTTATCAAGAGGTGGGTTATGCTTCATTCTCCGTTTTCTGTTAAAATTCTGAAGCTTTACCCTGTTTTTCTGGCAATAAAGACATGTTTTTTCAGCCATTGTTGACTGTTTCTGTAATGTTTTACTATAAATTGAACTAAAAAGCTATCTTTTTTGAGCTGGGGTTTAACTAATTAGTAATATACTTGCATTTCTGGCAAAGTTTAATTGTGTTTTGAAGTGGATCAATTTTAGACTCTGTTTTCCAAGATTTTGATATTGGTGGATTTAAATCATCTTTTTAATGATAAAGTTCTAGTTTTTCCTTCTGGGTTTTTGCTAATATGCTGATTGATAGAATTTTTCTAGAGTTGAATTCAATTCAGAAGTGAATTTTGGTCAATTTGAGATTTTACTGTGTTGTTTTTAACCTTTTTAAAAGAGGTGATCTTATTTACTCACTGTTCTCTTCTTTTATAGTAACTGTTTAAAACCATGGTGAATAATGTCTTTGTCTTTAATCATTCTTAAGTTTTTCAATGGTGAGATCCTTGTGGATTGTGGACCTTTTGGTCTCATTAATGTTTTTTGAACAAAAAGATTTTTTTATTAAAATTGTGTAAAACTTTATTGGTCAGGTTATCAATGCTATTTTCTATTTTTCTGTATTTTGATTTGCATGTAGTAGTTTTTTACTATAAATATTCATGCAGTAACTTTTTTTAGCCATTGACATTTGTATTTACTCTTCTAGCTTCCAAAGTCCAACCCTCATTTTTTATATTAAAAAATTAGTGCTGTAAATTTTTTTTATTGACCTTTCTATAAAACTTTCTTTTTTGTCTACTTTTGTTTGCTTTTAGAATTTCTTTACATATCCCATCAAAAACAGTCTTTTTGCAAATTATAGTCTTGGTTGATGTTGATTAATCTTACCCATATTTGAACAATTTTATATATTTTAATCATAGATGTCATTTTTACCACATCAAGATTGTTGTTTTGATGGGTATCTTGTCTGCAGGTGGTACAAGGGTCATAGGATCCGATTTCGGTCACATAAACTATTTATCTATTGATCTTGCTTATATTTTCGTCCGTTTTTGATATATTGCATCTAACTTATTGAGTTATTTGACTTTGCAGAACATTGATGAACTCAAACAAAAGCTTTTCTACACAACACTTGAACTAGAGGCTGTAAAATCCGAAACACAAGAAGAAATGAAAAGAAACAGCGAGTCGATGAAACAATTGTTACATCTATTAAAGATTACTTGTCAAGAAAGAGATGAAGCAAAAGATCAACTTCAAAAGCTACTTAACAAAATAATGCCTTCAAATGATCAACAAATCTTTAATGTTTCAAACACGCCCATTCCTAATTGTTTCACAAGTGATCAAGTTCAACAACATCATCAAAGCCCGTTGGTGATGCCAAATAAAGCGAATTCAAGCATCACTGAATCAAACAGTCTTTCTGAGGCTTATAATCATAGCTCATCTCCTGTTGACTCGCTTTTTGACCCTATTTCGTCTCCAGAGTTTACAAATATTAACGTTGAAACTCAATTTCATCAAGATTACAATCAGAACAGCAGTTTTTCAAGCAGTTTTAACGGTCCAGTGAACGTGTCAAAAGTGGATCAAGCTACTTTAGTGATGGAGGGTATGATTAAAGGCAAAACTTTGCCCCAAAAGGGGAATTTACTGCAAGCAGTAATAGAAGCAGGCCCACTTCTTCATAACCTGCTTGTGGCGGGCCCGCTTCCAAGGTGGCGTAACCCGCCGCCACTCCAAACATTCCATGTCCCACCTATGGTGGGTGCGGTTGATCAAATTACTGCTATGCAAAAAGTTGAAGTTGGGAGCCCGAATAAGTTACTGAAATCGCCTATGACGATGTTGAAACAAGCACAACCGTATGCCGAAATGGCTTGTGGGAGTGCTTCGCAGATGATGGTGGCTGGTGGCGGTAGTGGTGGTGTTTTGAGTTTTGGTGATGTTAATTTTGGTAGTAATTTTCAAATGAGAATGATGGCAGGTTGTTCTGGTGCTAGTAATTTAGGCACACTTCAAAAGAGGCAAAGGTTACATTAAGAGGCCAAAATTTTTACTTTTATTTTTTGTAAAGGGTTTTGATATATGATGGGTGTATATGGTAAATTGGTGATACCCTGTGACTGGGATTTTAAATTTCATTACAGTGGTTTAAATTCATGGTTTTAAGATATATAATTTATATATTTATGTCAAAAACTTATACTATTTGTCAATGGTTACATCATTCCATAACAAGTCATCTTATTTTACTGAAGATATATAATTGTTACCTCAAGTTTTAAGCTACGAGAACCTAATATATCAATTTGATTGGTACTGCAGATACATGTGTACAGAGATTGAATTTTATTGATTATTGTAACAACATTTGTAACAAGTGAAATATGTTAGTTTTATAGATCTAATATATTCAGTGTATCCTTCAATGTCTCTCAGCATCTGTCATTAGCAGCGTCGTTTGAACTCCAATGTCTCTCTCTTTCTGTCAAAAATATAAAAATCGTTACAACCATATTAACCTGACCCGAATATGTCACCTTGTTTGGCAAGAAAATTCAAAACCGTTACGTATGAGCAAGGCAACAACTATTTACTCATTTGCTAATGAACATTCGGATTCTGGGTATGCTTTATCTCTACTTATTAAAATAAGATAACTAACTACCAAGCAAATGGGTCGAATGGGTCAAAAGTCCACCAACTGTACTTTTATCGCACAGTCTACTAAATAAGCTTTATTAAAAAGATCAGTCTTATTGTAACTATAGTTAATATATTTCTTATAGTTATATTTGACACTAGAACTAATAATGAAAAAGTGAAGAAACAGGACAAACGAGTTTTGGGTCAACCCATCCCGGCCCATTTGAGCCATATAAACAATTACCCAAACCCATTTTCACTAGTGACCCGCAAATGTGTATCGAGGCATCACATGCTTCCTATCTAGGAAACTAGAATAGTAATTCGGCAATGGCTTCACCCTTGATAATGTAGCATTCTAAAAGTGTAGTGTAGAAAACTAGAACCATGATGTCCATGATCTAGTAACCGGAATGAGTCGATAACTTGGTCAAACAAGTAGACAAAGTATCCAACCAATAATGAAATGGACCAAAAGTCGCCCAAAGTGTAATTTTAGAGCTTTAACCTCCTGAATCGTTTAAAACAATGCTTAGCGGTCATTGAAATAATGTTAATTTCTATTAACCTTATGTCTTGACACTAACTTTGTAGAAAATTTTTTTGGACAAATTTGTTTTTGGAAAAACCAGTCCATTTCAACTCATAGAAAATGTTACTAATTTTAAAGCGCAAGTCCAATGAATTAAAAGAAATTTTAAAACAATAATATAGCAAAAATAAAATAAAAACATCTAAATTTCTCATAGTTTCTACTTTCTAGGACATAACCATAAAATTTCGAGTACAACTTAAAAATGCGGCAGTCACGTGACTTTCACTTTATTTATTTATTGCTTTTCGAGCAAATTGCACGGATCGTTTATGGTTGAGAGAGTCAGGTTGCCCACTACATTATAGATAGACAGCTGATTATTGTGAGACGGTCTGAATTTCAGTTATCAACCTTTTGCCCCCACAATAAAATAATTTTCCTTTTAAATTTAGTTAGTTTTGACAAATATACCCTTATTATTTTACTGACAATACTAGAAAAACATAATTTTAATTAGAAAATAAAATAATAAGGGTACTAACTATTAATACTTTATTTTTTAATACTCGGCCCAAAACTAACTGAATTTAGTACTTTTTATTTTTTTCACCTTTTATCAAAACAAACAAATAAACAAACCTAAACCTCAATTCCTCGTCACCAAAGAGAATGAAACCCTATCTAGCTAGCTAGCTTGCTTGTCGATCAACACGTAAAGCTCCAACATTTAAATTATTAAATTTTTTAATTTATTCAAGATTTCTATCTCCGATCTTCAATTTCAAAGTAAATGTAATCTTCTTACTCGAAGTTTCAATTAATTTTGTTTGAAAAGATGCATACTTTCATGAGCTGATTGGTTAAATAAAAATTACAAATTCATAGATAATTGACTCAGTTAAATGCAAACATATATTTAACTTTTCTATCTGTTATGAGCTTGTTGGTTGAATTTGAGGAAATAGAATGAGTTTAGATGAAAAGTTTATGTTTTTTTTTTGCTGTAAAGATACTGTGAGCTGATGGATTGTCTTTCCGTAACTCAGAAACGGCCTTAAGGCGCAACCGAATCGAAACAGAAGTAGGCTATTAAGAAAAGATAGATACTTTATCTATTATTAAGAAGAATTAAGAAAGCATTGTGAGTTGATTCATGTGGGTGTTTGGGTAGGAGGGCCTTTAGCTCAAATTGGGATTTGTTTTGAAGGTGTATAAGTGATTACTAAGCTTAAATTTATAACTCGATAGATTGCCCACTCTAGACGAAAATGGAACAAGGTTGTATGCAAAGTTGGCTTATTTTTTTGATCTGCTACAGACTTAATACACTTATTAAAACATTGAGTTATAGATGGATATTTAAATTTATTAGAAGCTGATTGATTGACTCATAGTGCAAGATAAGACCAGAGTCAAGGCGAGTCTTTCGTTGCATTTTGTTATTCTTGTGGCTCCCCTTTTTTAGATGGAGGAAGTGAAGAGAATGAGAGTCGTCGATAGAAAACAACTAGAAGATGTTCTGGAGTTGATTCAAAATATACAATCACTGATGCCGGCTGACCAAGCTGCCCTCACATGTGTCTTGTCCAAATCATGGCTACGCGCTTTCTCTACCATCCCTACTCTCAGGTTTCATCGATCCAATAAGGCAGTAAACAAACAACAAGATAGAAATCACATGACGTTTATCAACCGGACCCTACAAAGGTGTCACAGGGAAAACTTACCAATCATAACTTTTGATCTTCACTTTGGCATCCGTAAGCAAAAGTCAGCTTCTCGTGCTGAAAAATGGATCAAGCTTGTCACATCCAAATCTTGTCTCGAGGAGCTTCGGCTCACTATCTTGGCTCATAATGCTTCATTTACTTTGCCAGATGCGATATTCTCAAGCGAAAACCTAAATACGTTAAGTTTAAAACTTGATAAGCCCAAGAACTATTCCCTTTTACAAATGATTTGGTCAGCTTTTGCATGCAACAGTTGAAAAGTTTCAACTTTGGCACATAAGAGAGCACTTCAAATAAGCTAAATGAAACTAAAAAACACCACCAACTGACACTGTCAAGGAACCGTGAAAAATCACCTCAAAATACAGATCCTATCAACCAGTTGGAAACCATCCTTAGACAAATACTAAAAAATGTGTCGATTCTCAAATCTGATACCGCAACTACCAATTCCATTGGAATTGTTCTCCCGACAAATTGTGGATTCCACACAGCTTTGTAAACAGTGGCATTGTGGACCTGCAAACTCTTCATCGAATTATTTGACTTGTTGTACCGAATGTAAAATATGTGGACAGCTTTGTCGGGGTTCCAGAAGACAAGTATAATCCGTTGGGTGACCACTCTGGGCTGATCAATGCTGATTGAGTGGAGTTGCTTTGACTCCATCCAAAGCTATAAGCATGACCGTACCCGGGTCGATGATCCACAAGATGGACTTGGTCTCCATGCAAACTAACACAAATGAAAAGGACAACAAAAATGTATAAGAGAATTGTTGTTTTTACCGAAAAGCTAAATTAGATTATTACCAACTATGAAAATGAAACTGTAACTTAATGTTAACAACGTGAATAACAAGTATAAAACAGGTTGAAACTTGATATATAACAGCATGATTTCAAAGCACTAATAATAAAAGGTTCAACACATTTTTAAAGATGAAACAAACATAATGCAAACTTACTAAACAAAATAAGACCAACTATATAAATGTTTTTAAAAAAGTGTTAACAAAGTGTTTCATATTAATTTAACTTCTATCCAAACCAAAAGTGTTAAAAAAAACGTTTTCACAAAATGATCAAATGTCATTGCTAAAAAACAGGCCAACCTTGATATAGCAACATGTTTTCAAAGCAACTGATTTTCGCATCCTGCCCGCGGCGGAAACGAGTCGGGACGCGACTAATCTGGATCATTATACAAAGTTACAACGAACGACCTCTACATGAGTCATTTTTGAAATAAAGACATTCTCATAAATAAAATGTTTGGAGACATATTGTTTACAATCCAAAAGTACGATTCCTAGAGTCCTCGTATATAACGGGAGATTCTATTACATAGCCAATGTACAAAAAGTAGTGCAATTGAATCTCCTCTAATGCAGTTTTGAAAACCATGCGACTCTAGTTACGATTCCCAGGAGGAATCCTACTGCGTCCGTGAACCTGAGAATACATGCTAAAAGGTAAACAATAATGTTAGTGAGTATGAACCACGAGATTTCCAAGTTTGTTTGTATCGCAAAACTACGACAAGTAAATATATACTATTGCCATGAGTTCATAGTCGAAACTTAACAGTAAGTAATGTGCCTCCGCGAGTGCCTAATTCAAAACACTCGTTAGAAACAAATATTAATACGTTCGTTTTTACATAGCGGTTCGTGGTAGCGCTACTACCCCGGACGGGGATTGTCAGTCCCAAATGGATCCATGTACTAATATTTGCGCTTAAGTCGATAACTAACGAAGCTATGATATGAGAGGCCTTTAGTGGATTAAAAGTTACTCATGCACTCCGTATAAGTGTTTATCAGTACTTGCGTTCATATAAAACAGAGCAATGTATTCTCACCTCAAGGTAAAAAAAACAGTAAAAGTGGGGCTATGAGACTCACATGAGTCTTGTAAGCTAGCGTTTCACTACTACAAAACGCGTGATCCAGACCGGTTATAAAGCCCATAGAGACCGGTTTTTGAACCGGTCTCAATGAGGGGGGGTCTTGTTGCTATTACACATCAGAACCGGTTATGAAACCGGTCTCTTTGAGCATCTTTAAGACCGGTTGAACGATATAGGCCGGTTAGCTTGACAATACTGAACATATTAATAACCGGTCTCTTTGTAGTATTTTTTGAATAATTAAATAATTAATAAATTATTAATTAATTTTTCATAAAACCAAACCACAAATGTAGCTACTGAATGACAAAACCAAAGCAGTCACATTGTATAACAATAATCATACTATATAACCACAATCATGCTATATAATCACAAATATTTATACAACGGATTACAATCCATATGAAAATGACAATGTTAGTAAAACTTAAAAACACATATAATACACATTCTATTAGTCCTTACTTCACCAATTCCACTTTGATTTTTTTTCTTTCGCCAATGTTGAGCTACCACAGAAAGATCATCTATCTGTAAAAATTTAAATAGAGCAGAAAATAAATGACAACCATTATTTAACCAACAATTAACCATAAGACCAGACTTACAAAAAAGAAGGACTTGTTTTTAGAGTTTAAAATAAGAACAAGTTAAATACCTACATGTACGACCAACATCTATGCTAGTTGTCCAAAGACCATCTATGCTAGTTGTCCACTCAACTAGTAGTCCAAATGTTTAATGTTTTCGAAAACATGTACGACCCGTTGGTGAAGATTTTGTAATAATAATTCTCAAAATTATTACTATTATGTTCGTTTCGTTGTATACTTTGCAAAAGTATATGTTATGTGTTTCCAAGTTGCTTTCATATGTAGCTCATTCGTTGTCAGTCGTGAAATCGATAGTTTGTAATGATTTAACTTGGGCTGATTGGGTGTTGCAATAAAAGCTTTTTGTCGCAATGTTTGCGAGAATTGATAATGTTGCGATTTTTGTTGACTTGGTCAAACATTCTCGTTTTGACCCGAAACTTTTACACAATAAGTCTTAATGTTTTAGTACTTGTGAAAAGTAAGTTTTATAATTTTTGGCAAACCCGAAGGTGCTCGTTTTTAACCTCGGGAATCCTTAACAGTTTTGGCCAGTTTTACCTCTAAAATACTCGGTTTTGAGAGCTCGTTTTGACTAGTCAAAAGTTGGAGAAAAATTACGAGATTTTTACCCAATATTTCCACATGTGTTAGCTTTCCAGAAATGTATTTTACATAATTTTTGACTAAGTTTAAGGTGTTCAAATAAATTAGATAGTCCACTGATGTCCAACAGTAACAATTTCGGCTATAGGTTCAAAGATTAAATTATTGTACGAGTTCTACATAACTTCACGAGATGTAATTATACAAGTTTTAAAGCTAACAAAATTTGTGACTTTTTGGAAAAAGTCTCAAGTCATTTTGATTTGTGTACATCAAGTTATGGTCTTATGAAGTTGGTCCAAGAATCTGTCCATCAGGTCAGATCTGCTATGTCCTTTTTAAAAATCGTTTTGAGGTACTAGATCTTGTCGAAAAATTATGAAACTAGTTGGAAATGAAAGATAATATCTTAAACTTAGTTTTTGACTTTTGATTCGACATTTTTGGTTGTACATTTTCGGACAAAGGTTTTTAGATGAGTGAACATTTAGTATGTTTATAAACATAAGCCATGAAAGAAAAGTGAAGAAGGAGTTTTCTTACAAGTTTTTAGCTGATAAACAAGAGAAGGAGGATGATGATGCTTGTATCTTGCTTGTTTTCTTGCCAAAAAGATGGAGATGTAGGTAGTGATTTATGGTGGTGTATGGTGGTTCAATGGTTGGTTATGGTGGTGATTTTGGGTGGGTTTGGTGGCTGGAATTTGCAGCCAAGAGAGAGAGAGGGAAGAGAGAGTGAAGAGAGGAGAGAAAGAGTGTAGAAGTAAGAAATAGGTTGAGTGTTGGTTTAAACAAAATCAAGGGATGATGGATGCTCATGGGGGCATGAGTTGGGGCAGATTTCAGTGGGCCCCATGAGGTGTGACGGGTTTAAATTTGTTCCCCAATTTGCGTTACTTATTGTGGTCGTTTACCCGTTAATTGCATTATTCGTTTAAACGTATACGCGTTTAATTGTTACGTTTTGTTAACGATAAATATACGTTAATTTTGATCGAAGTGTTATTTTCAAATACATTATTTTATATTTTCAAAATGTTTCTTGGGTTTCGTTTGGTTGTCAAATTCGATTCGCGCGTTTTCGTTGCGTTCGGTACGCTTTATATGAAACGTATAAATGTTTCGTATATTATTATTACATAATAATAATATAAAGGTAAATAACTACTATTTAATTACAAAATAGATTTACGTTATTTATAAAAATGTTCTCACCAACGTTCGCGTTTTGTCGGACTCCATCCGATTGTCATTGCACAATTAAAACAATTGCGTATGTGTGTGTGTATATATATATATACACACACACAAGCGGTTACAAGTATTTAGCCTAATTCTAAACTAAATACTCGTAATAATGTTTCTAGCTCAAGGTAAATACTACCCTTAAGTGCCGATTGTCACACTGATAAAGATGAAACAAAATAATGCAAATTGTTTTTTTTACTTTAAAAATAGGTGTTAACAAAAATAAGAACAATTATAAAAATGTTAAAAAGTGTTTCATCTTATGTTAACAACCATCCAAACCAAAAGCGTTAAGAAAAGATTTTTCACAAAATGATCAAGTGGCATTGAAAGAATACTTAAAACATAATAACACTTAAAAAACAGGTTGCACCATGATATACTATGTTTTTAAAAGCACGAACAACAAAGGGTTCAACCTGTTTTTTAAGATGAAACAAAATAATGCAAACTTACACCAATACAAGACAAACAATAAAAATGAAAATACTTAAAAAAAAGTGACAAACTTACTTTGACTTACTTTGTTTGTAAGCACAAAAGATCATGATCAACTGGGTTTGCCACAATGTACAAAGACTCGGCCCCCAGCAGCCTTGAGTTTAAGAGTGCGTTTTGCAGAAAATCAAATGTAATCAGTGAAACGCTCAAAAAAAAAATTTCTCCGTCTTTTAGTGTACGCGATCCTGGTGGCTTTTAGTACGCGATCGCATACTAAATTAGTATGCGATCCCGGTGATGGTACGCGATCGCGTACCAACAACGTGGAAGTTTCTGTTCTAGTTTTTGCCCAGGATCGCGTACCTATGTTGAATTTCTGAAAAGTACATAAAAACTCAGTTTTTGGACCCAACTTCAAACGATTGTAACTTTTGACTCGTTATGAATCAACTCACCAAATTTTGCAGACACATTTCATATAACATAACAAAGGTTTCTCATTTGACACTTTTTCAAAATTCAACTTAATGACAGTTTTGGACTTGAATCCGAAAAGTGACCATTTGGGCATTATTTAGAGTTACACTTTAAACATTAAACCACGAAGCAACTTGAATTCTTCCAAAGCTTACATTACAACATACACAAAACTATTTATGATCACAAGTTTCTTCACAATTAGATCCCAACTATTTCATGGTTCAAATTACGTTGGTACTAATTCACATCACCACACCCTCTATGGGTCAAATCTTGATACCAAAATATGAACATACTTAAATATTCGTTAGTTTTCACAAAACGGGGCTTCAACATGTATCATGAGCATGATTTCTACAAAATATAAGGGATTCCACTTACTAACTCGTTAGTAAGTCCACCTTTAGTCGATCTTTGGTTCTTTACTCGTATTACCCCTTGACCCGCTAGTACCTACAATAACACAACAACCACAACAAATAGTGGTAAGCATATAGGCTTAGTAAGTAATGGAAGGAAGAAATGTAATAGTAACTACAACAAAATGACTTGGTGATCATACTCTTTGATTCATCAAGTACAAAATTAAGAATCCTTAATCTACAATTTTGTTCCAACTCTAGGAACACTACAATGGTGTCAAGACATGATCAATGGGATTTCTCAAGCCCCAAAACCATTCTTGAATCCCCCATAGTAGGCTACATAATGACATACTCAAATATCATACATACTACAACCTCCTTCCACTAGCTAATACTCATTTGATCATCAATCAAGATTTACAAATGAGATTAACTAGTGGTTTCCCCACCCCATTACTTACCTTGTACAAGTTGATTACTCAAGCTCAATAATTGTCTTAATGATTCTTTTAATCACCTAGCCACATAAATACACAAACAAAGTTACTCACTACTCAATGTGATAAATCTATACATATCAAGTTCTCATTACTAACTAATTAAGTTTCTCTCATTAACTCATACAATTAAACTCTTATGCTCACTTAAGAACATCAATCTCATATATAAGTTCACACTCATCAAAATACACAATTATTCTAACTACCAAATTTTCACTCTTCTTTAGAATTTAGCATGCATTTTGGTTAATTTGATGACAAATCAATAACAACAACACATAGACAACAAATTTACTATCATCATCATCTTTCTTAAAATCCTCCATCTTTAACAAAATCACTAAACTCAAAGATAAATATTAAAACTCTTTTATTTTGGTATTTAAACACACAAACAAACTCAACTATCTTCAAAATCATCATCTAACATTTCTTCCCTCAATAATACCCAATATCTCAAAAACCCAATTTCTAGATTTCATCACAAACTCATCAAAATCTTCAATTGAAAGATGGAATGAGTTAATCTTATCTTAGAGATTGTGAATTAGGTTCATGCAAGTTCAATTACACGAGAACAAGCTCAATTTTGTGATTTTTCTTAGCTTCAACCGCCGGCTGGATGTGAATTCCAGAATATTCCATTTTTGGGCTGGGCTTTTGTCTTGGGCTCCATCTTTTAACTTCAATCCGGATTTCTTCTTAATTTGGCCCACTTTCTCTTATCTTTTTGGGCTTTGACTTCTCTTCAAGTCCAATATTTTTGGGTCTTCAATCTTTTCTTTCTTTTCTTCAGTCTTGAGTCGATTTTCGTTCCTTTTCTTCTTTAACACGCATGAGTGTATTCAAGAGAATCTAGTATTAAGGTAAGTTTTATTAGGGATTCGCTAACCTTAACAGGAGGCTGTCCATTCTAGTTGAAATCACCATAATGACTGATCAATAAACATATATGAAACCTGAGTCGAGAAATCAGTAATCTAAGTAAATACATGCTTATCTATCTGATTATTCTTAAGTTATCTTTTCTATCTTTTAATTGTTTTTAATTGTTTTTTTATTTAGTTTAAATTACGTTCGTACGGAACTAAAACTCTACCCCTTATCAATTGTAATTTATCATATTAGGTTTAATTAATTATTTTAATTTGCACTGATTCCTTGTGTTCGACTCGGTCATACCAAAGCTATACTATAATACGAACAGGGTATTCTTGCCTGATTGTGTTTAAATTAACTTTAGTATTTCCTTTTCATTTAAAACTTGTATTTTTAACGACAACTTAACACGCATCAATGCAAAACCAACATCTTGTATAGATTACCTAGCTTCGATTGATTGCGAATTGCGAAACTCTGTGAATTGCGAAACTTAGTTCAAGTTTCGCATGTTGCGAAACTCAAAGTTTCGCAGTAGCAGTTTCGCAGGTCACAATAGCAGAGTTTCGCATGACTATATATACAGAGTGTGTGTTTAATTTTCAGTAACGATCTTCATTGTAAAATTTGAGAGAGAGTTTGAGGGAGAGAGTTTATGTATTTGTTATTCATTATCAATAAAACAAAAAGCGTTATTCAATTTACGCGTTCGGTTTACGTTTTATATTCGAATACAATTTCCGCTTGTATTCGAAATTCAATTAGCTGTAAGATTCTAGAGCAATTGCGTCTACAATTAGAAAGTAGAAACTATAATATGAGTAATTTAGATCCTTTTATTTTATTTTATATACTAAGTTATAAACCCGTGATTACACGGGCTTTTTAAGAGGCTTTTGTACTTTAAATATAAGTAATCTAATATGTAGCCATTAGTTACTTAAGCATTAATAATGTTAAGTATTAAACTGTGTAATTTTATAGTTCTTGGGATAGATATATAAACATAGCGTAAAAATAATTAAATTAAAATGTGCATTTCGTATAGTTATCTTCGTTTATTTGAATGTTAAACCCGTGAATACATACGGATATCGAATAAAAGTATTTTTCATAAACCCCCGTGAATACACATACATTTCGCATAAAACTATCTTTCTTTTATTTGAATGTTAAACATGTGGATACATACGGATATCGAATAAAAGTATTTTGCATAAAAACCCGTATATACACACAAATTGTTAAATGTGACTTTGTCGTTAAATGTAACTTTTAGTTGTATTAGTGTGAATAAATCATTTACACATTAAATTATTCTATCTAATGAGGTATTATTATTATTATTATGATATTATGTTAATTGATTAATTAATTTAATAAATTAAAAGTTAAAGTATATAGAAATCTTCGAAACTACGCCCTTATTAAGGGCCCTTTCCCATTTGTTTATTTGTTTTTTCAAATAGATTTTTTAGTTTTTAGGCGATAATATTAAATTAATTTTGATTGTAAGAGTTTTTATTTTTAAATGTGCTAATTTTTAAGAGAGATATTTTAGGTAAATGAGTACATTTAATTGGTTAATTGAAAAAGGATTGAAATCTAGCCATTTAATTGGTTAATAGATGTTGATTTTAAGCAAAATTGAATGTAGGGAAGTTTTCTTTTATTAATATTTAGATTTGATTAGATTAGATTGAATTTTGCTATCTTATTGTTTATAAAATCTCTTTTAATCTATTGTTTATGGTCTGTTCCAGTTTCGATTCTTTCTACAATTGTCAATCCAGAGGATGGTTAGACTGCACCTTGCACCGTTAAATCGTTTAAGAAAGCTAGATCTTGAACATGAGATCCCGGTTTTTTTGATCACTGATCCGATCATCGGGTATTCTCTTTTGACTAACGTGGCCGTGGGTTCGAGTACCACGGATGGCGCCAATTGATCAAGAGTGTTTCATCTTGAGTGCAATGAGTTAATGGATTTATGAGTGATTAAGCTATTACACTCCAATAACTGTGCAAACCCGGATCAAGATTACACTATCAAGGGTGGTGATAGGCTTAATCCTTAGAGAGAATTCTGGGTAAATAATCTCCAAGTTTTATGAGGTGTTGGCCTGAAATGGGGGCACAACACTAGTATTTATAATGAACCATCGACCCAAACCCTACCTTCTAGAAGATTCTAGAAGGACGATCGTATCAAAGGTTTTGATCGTGGGGACATTCTCTACGCATGGGCTGACGTGGACCAATGAGAATATCCGACCAAGTTAATGGGATAGCCATGCAAATAACACCTGCGTAAATCATTCCCTGACCGTACTGTCAGTCACCAGTCGGGACATGCACAACACGCTTTTGGACGAGCTCAGGAATATAACATTCTGAGTTCGGTAAGCGTTAGACGGAACGATGAACTCGGGGAAGGATCCTATCACTGCGCAGATGTGATGCCAATTGACCTGTGATCCGCCATCGGATCCGTGATGGGCAACTGCGATGGTATGCATATCTTTAATCAAGTTTGGTCATGACTTACGCTTTAAAGTTAGTAACATTTTCTATGAGTTGAAACGGACCGGTTTTGCCAAAAACAAATTTGTTCAAAAAATTTTTGATACAAAGTTAGTGTCAAGACTCAAGTATGATAGAAATTACATTAATTATTTCAATGACTGCTAAGCACTGTTTGATGAAATGATTCAGGACGTTTAATGTTCTAAAGTCACACTTTGGGCGACTTTCGGCCCATTTCATTATTGGTTGGTTATTTTGTCTACTTGTTTGACCAAGTTATCGACTCATTCAGGTTGCTAGATCACGGTTCTAGTTTTCTACACTACAGTCTTAGAATGCTACATTATCAAGGGTGAAGCTGTTGCCGGATTACTATTCTAGTTTCCTAGATACATGAAGCATGTGATGCCCTCGATATACAACAAATGTAGTTTTTACATACATTCTTCTCATAATCAGTTTTCTGGAAATTGTACGTATAGAAGGAAGCGGGAAAGACTAGTCGGAAAAATATAGATTTCTAGGTTACCTACAACGTGGGGTTTATTTAGAGCTCATTGCTACCGATCAAAACTAGATGGAACAGAGCATATTGTTGGTTATCAAAATTCAAACACACTCAAGAACACACTCTGTTGTCGAATAATTACTTGTATTCAACAATTTTCTGAGGATTACAACTGGAAAATCAAAAGCTAAATATTGCAATTTATTTTTTCAACTCAGAAATAAAACAACCAACTACTAGCACTATAAAAATGGAGAATAGAAAACAGAAAACTCCTAATAATGTGGATCTCCAGGTCTTGCCATACACCCACTCCATGCACACGTAAACTTCTATTTAACTGGGTCAATAAAACACGTGACACTTGCCACATCACCCTACACTCTCCCCCTGATGTGGACAAGTTTCCATTCCCAATAGCTCCTTCATCTCAGCAAACTTTAACCTTGGGAGAGACTTTGTAAGTATGTCTGCTTTCTGTGACTTTCCTTCCACATGCTCCACTGTAATTAAGCCACGATCTACACATTCACGTATGAAATGGTATTTTGTATCTATGTGTTTGCTTCTCTTATGAAACACTGAGTTCTTCATCAATGCCAAAGCTCCTTCATTATCCACCAAAAGCTTCACAGTTTGAGCTTCGGTACCAGTTATCTCCCTGAACAGATTTCTTAACCACAACGCTTGGCATGCTGCTGCTGTTGCAGCCATGAACTCAGCTTCACCAGAGGAGAGAGCCACCGTGTGCTGCTTTTGAGAGGTCCAGGTAATGGGATTCCCTGAATAGTAGAAGATGGTACCAGTTGTGCCTCTTCGATCAGCTATGTCACAGCCATAGCTGCTGTCACTATACCCTATTATCTTACCATCTCCCCCTGCCACATACTTTATCCCATTATCAAGAGACCCCTTAATATACCCCAGTATACGCTTCACTGCTGTCAGATGAGGTTCTTTTGGTTTCTCCATAAATCTGCTCACTACTCCAACTGAGTATCCAAGATCTGGTCTCGTATGAACCAAATATCGAAGACTCCCTATCAACTGCCTGTAAAACGTTGCATCAACAACACCACCTTCATCTTCTTTAGTCAGTTGGAGTTTGGGTTCCATTGGATATTGACTGGAATTACAATCTTCCATCCCAGCCAACTTCAAGATTTTCCTTGCATACGCTCCTTGCCTGATAGAAATTCCACTTTCATCCTGTTGTACCTCGATTCCAAGGTAGTAAGTGAGTGGCCCCATGTCACTCATATCAAAATGAGACTTCATCTTTTCTTTGAAGGATTTGATGTCTTTCTCTCTTGAACCTGTTAGTAGAATATCATCTACATAAACCCCAATAACAAGCATATAACCTGATTTATTGATGACATATACGCCTGCTTCATGCGTACACTTTGTGAAACCAAGTTCCTTCAAAGTATTATCCAGCTTCACGTTCCAAGCTCTTGGAGCTTGCTTCAACCCATAGAGAGCTTTGTGTAATCTGTACACATAATCCTCTTTTCCTTTCACCTTGAAACCATCTGGCTGTGACACGTACACCTCCTCCTGAAGTTCACCATTTAGAAATGTTGTTTTTACATCCAAATGGTGAACTCGCCACTGTTGGGTTGCTGCTAATGCCATAATTATTCTAACTGTTTCCATTCTTGCCACAGGAGCAAAAGTGTCTTCATAATCAACTCCTTTAAGCTGCACATATCCCTTTGCCACTAAACGAGCCTTATGCTTGATTACTTTTCCACTTGCATCCTTCTTTAGCTTGAAAACCCACTTGAGCCCAATGGCCCTTTGATTTCGTGGTAACTGAGTTAAGCTCCAAGTGTTGTTTTTCTTTATTGATTCAAGTTCCATCTGCATAGCACTTACCCACTGGTTGTTAACGGCAGCCTCTTCATATGTTGCTGGTTCTCCTTCTACTAGCAGCAACTCGCCTTCCTTTACATACAGATCGTGCACTTCTTCTTCAGTCATGGCTTTGGTTTGTTGTAAGATATCACTCACCAGTTTGGACCCTCTTACTGGTGTATGATCAAAAGAATATGTTGTTTGAGATTGATCACCACCTGAACTTGAACTTGAATTTGCATGGGATTGTGAATCTTTAGTATTCTTTTCACTTTTGTCAGTACCTTTATTGTCACTTGAAATACCTTTGGAACTTAGTGGAGTGGTAAAAGCATTTTGAGGAGTGGCAAACTCTTTTCCATACGCATCATAGTCACTTTTGGTTGTTGTGTCACTTTCACTTGTACTATGTACAATTGTTGACCATATTGATGTAGACTTCTCACCTTTGGTACTTTCCCATGACCATGTTTTTGATTCATTAAAAATCACATCTCTAGACACTACTAGCCTTTTATCAATAGGATTAAAGAGTCTATATGCCTTGCTTCCTGGTTCCTTTCCCATATAGACCATGGGACAACTTCTGTCTTCTAGCTTTGTGACATGACTAGCCATCTTTTTTGAATAAGCAATGCAACCAAATATTTTTAAATGAGAAATATCTGGTTTTCTTTGCTTCCACGCCTCATAGGGGGTACAATTCTTCACTGCTTTAGTGGGAATTCTATTCAGAAGGTAAACAGCATGCCTTACAGCTTCACCCCACATTTCATCAGGAACATTCATTGCTTTTAATAGAGACCTGGTCATCTCCATTACAGTTCTATTCCTCCTTTCCACAACCCCATTTTGCTGAGGGGTATGTGGTGCAGTTGTTTGTCTTCTCACACCTGTTTCCTGACAAAACTTAATAAAAGCATGAGAGTTAAACTCCCCACCCCTATCTGTTCTCAAGGTTATTACTACTTGAGAACATTCTTTTTCCACTTTAGCTTTGAACACCTTGAAGTAATACAAAGCCTCATCTTTTGTTTTGAGCAAGTAAATCCATGCATATCTTGTATAGTCATCGATTAGTAACAAGAAATACCTGTTACCTCCCACTGATTTTGGTGTTATGGGACCACAAAGATCAGCATGTGCAAGTTCTAAAGGCTTTGTTGCCCTCCATTGTGCCTCCTGAGGAAAACTTTGTCTGGTTTGTTTAGCCACCAAACACCCTTCACAAACTTGCCTTGGGTGTGTCAATGATGGCATGCCTCTCACCATTCCTTTCTTTCCCATTTGATCCAATACATGAAAATTGGCATGCCCCAATCTTGCATGCCAAACCCATGCATCTTCTTCCAAACAAGTTTTCAAACAAGCTGGCTTTGCTATATTTAGCACAATTTTATATAACCTGTTAACTGATCTCATCACTTTTACAACCAACACACCTTGGTTGTTATACATTTTCAGGTAATCATCCATCATCAGTATGCTATACCCTCTTTCAGTTAACTGACCAAGACTTAATATATTACTACTTAGAGCAGGGATATAATAAGCATTTTCAATTAACAACTGATCACCATTTTTGCATTGAAACAAGAGAGTACCTTTTCCTTGGATGTCTACCTTGGACCCATCTCCAAATCGTACATTGCCTTTTACACCATGGTCTAGTTCTGCAAAGGCATCTTTTCTTCCAGTCATGTGATTACTGGCACCAGTATCCAGGTACCACACATCTTTCCTTGCAACAAATAACTTAGGATGTACCTTTTCTTCATTTAGCAGTACCATTGACTGCTGCTCCTCACCACACACACTTAGCAAGAGTGTTGGTTCATCATCTTGTTCCTTAGTCAAATGAACTTCTTGATCTGCCTTTTTCTCACTTTTGCACTCTGATGCAAAATGGCCATAATTTTGACAATTATAGCACTTAATGTTTCTTTTATCACGTGGTTTCCAGCTGTTGGATTCTGAGTGAGATGAGCCACCATGACCTCGGCCACTTCTCCCACGTGTTGAACCTTTTCCCCTTGATCCACCACGTCCTCCTCTTTCACTATTTGCACCTCTACCTCTTCCTTGAGTGTGTTTTGTAGGTGTCTTAGTGTTCGTTGTGCTATCTGCCTTACTTAATAGCAGTGAGTTTTCTCCACTGGTTCCACCACCATGCTTCAACTTCAATCTGTCTTCATACGCCTTCAATCTCCCTATGGCTTCTTCGAATGGCATGGTTTCAACTTCAGAGTATTGCTCCACTGAAGCCACCAAATGGATGAACTTTTCAGTCACAGTATCTAACAGTTTTCTAACCAGTTCTTCATCTCCTAGACCTGCTCCTACTGCATTATATTTCGATATCATGCCAGAGAGTTTGCCTGCATACTCATCAATAGACTCACCCTCTTTCATTCTCAGGGACTCAAATTCACTTTTTAGTGTATGAAGCCTTGCCTTTTTCACACGATCTGCTCCCACGTATCTCATTTTCAATGATTCCCACACCTCTCTTGCCGTCTTCTTCTTTGCCACTTGCAAAAGAATTTCTTCTGGGATTGCTTGGAAGATAAAAGCTCTTGCTGCTTTGCTTTTCTTTTCTTCCACCACCATATCTTCACTCGATTCTATGGCTTCCCACACACCTTGAGCATCTAAGATAGCCTCCATCTTTATCGCCCATGTGGTGTAATTGTTTGAGGTTAACACTGGACATTGAAATGAGAATGAATTTTCTTTCTGTGGGTTTGATGTAGAGACTAGAGACATGTTTTCAAAACGGGGATATTTTGGCATATAGTGAATCAAAACCTGACCGCTCTGATACCAAAATGTTGGTTATCAAAATTCAAACACACTCAAGAACACACTCTATTGTCGAATAATTACTTGTATTCAACAATTTTCTGAGGATTACAACTGGAAAATCAAAAGCTAAATATTGCAGTTTATTTTTTCAACTCAGAAATAAAACAACCAACTACTAGCACTATAAAAATGGAGAATAGAAAACAAAAAACTCCTAATAATGTGGATCTCCAGGTCTTGCCATACACCCACTCCATGCACACGTAAACTTCTATTTAACTGGGTCAATAAAACACGTGACACTTGCCACATCACCCTACACATATAGCCATTGTGAAGGTACAACTATCCACTTTTTTGCAGACCTTGAGTGGGAAACATGTGTGGGAATGTGATCACTAGTGGAAATGGGTTTGGGTCAATACGGGTAGATGTTTATATGTCTCAAATGGGCTGAGATGGGTTGACCCAAAACTCTTTTGTCCTATTAGTTCTTGTGTCAAGCATAACTATAAGAAGTATATTGTGTATAATTACAATAAGACTTTGATCTTTTTGATAAAGCTTATTTAGTAGATTACGTACGATAAAAGTACAGTTAGCGGACTTTTGACCCATTCGACCCAATTTTTAGTTAGTTAGTTATCTAATTTATCTAGTAGATAAGAGATAAAGCATAACCAGATCTTGGTCATTATACTGTAGAAGCCAATCTAGAGCTTGGTTTGGTTCCTGATGCACGCGAATATGGAATTGGAGCCCATGTTAGTCTAATGATTGTTAAAAAAGGACATTTTTATAAATAAATAGTTTGTAGGACTCAAATTGGATCGAATGATCCCTTATACAACCTAGAGGCAGACAATATACCCATCTAAAAATGTGTAGAGAGGTCGAATTTTATTGATTATAGCAAGAATATTTGTAAGAAAGTGAAAAATGTAAGTTTTATAGATCTATATTTAGTGTATCCTTCAAGTCCTTTTTACCAAAGTTTGGTAAATCAGACCCATATATATGACCCATCTTTGTTCTCTTAGTTTCTAAGTATCTCCTATTTTCATCTGTAATCGGAGTCATTACTGGAACTCGTTCAACAATTGCCAAACCGTAGCCCTTGAGCCCAGTAAACTTGGCCGGGTTGTTGGTCATTAGCCTCATAGTTTGAACTCCAATATCTCTCAGCATCTGCCAAGATTATAAAAACATCAATACAGTTATATAATACTCGTAACATAGAATTAGGCACTATCAGCCCCTTCACTAAACTTTCAAACTTACCTGAAGTGAAACGGGTCAAAAAGCACCCAAATTGTTTCCAAATTTTCAAAACCTTGTGAATAGTTTTATTTTAGAAAAATATATATCTAGTTTATGGCTCAATCAGACTTGTCATGATACATAATAAGATATCCGTTTTGACCTGTTACCCAATCTTCCAACCTATCTAAGTTGAAACCTATAAAACTAATAAGTTTAACCGTAGTTAGACTAACCTGGGCTCCGATTCCATATTCTCGTGCATCAGGAGCAAAACCAAGTTCTAGATTGGCTTCAACAGTATCATGACCAAGATCTTGCAAGTTATACGCTCGTAATTTGTGTCCTAATCCTATACCTCTCCCTTCGTGTCCTCGAAGATAAATAAGAGCTCCTCTACCTTTTTCTTCAATGATTTGCATCGCTAGTGCTAATTGGTTGCCACAATCACAACGACCCGACCCAAATATGTCTCCAGTCAAACATTCCGAGTGAACTCTTACTAACACATCACGCCCGTTCCCTATGTCTCCCTGTTCGCCAACATACTTTAAACTATTACATACGAGCAGAGGCAACAATTTCTACTCATATACCATTATGCATTTCAATTTTGTTTGTGTTTTATCTCTAATAGATAAAATAAGAAACTAAGTAGCAGCGGTTAAATGGGTAAAAAATCTGCCAAAGTTATTATTTAGGTACGTAACCTACTATAATCAGCTTTATAAAAGAAATCGGAGTTTTGATTGTACTAATATACTCTTTATGGTTCTATGGTACTATTTAATAGAAGAACTAACAATGTAGGGAGTTAACTTATTTTACAATGGTTTATGGTTAGGCATGAAAGGCGTAGAGCAGTACCTTCACAACGGCTATATGCTCAGTCCCATCTAGTTTTGAGCGGTAGCAATGAGCTTCAAATAAACCCCATGTTGTAGGTAACCTAGAAATCGCGATTTTTTCAACCAGTCTTTCTCGCTTCCTTCTATACCTACAAATTCAAGAAAACTGATTACAACAAGCTTCTAGAAAGGTTATCTAAATCAGTTAGTAAAAAAATAGATAGTTATTGAAATTAGAAATTTCTATCATACTTGACTCATTAAGTGTGTAAAAATATTTAAAATTTAGGACAAAATATGTAACGGGTCAATCCTGCCCGTTTCAACTTGTCATAGATTGACGAAAGGGCATACCTGATCAGATCAGTGATCAAAACAAGCGGAATCTCATGATCAAGTGCTAGCTTTCTTAAACGGTTCAACGGTGCAATCGAACCATCTTCTGGGTTGACAATAGTTGAAAGAACCGAAACTGGATCCAGACCCGCAATTTTGACAAGATCCACAGACGCCTCAGTATGACCCGCTCGTCTTAGAACCCCACCATTTCGATACTTTAAAGGAAACACATGACCCGGCCTTCTAAAACTTTTGGGACCCGAGTTACGAGAAGCTAGAGCAAGAATTGTTTTCGTTCTATCCGAAGCTGATACTCCGGTTGATGTATCAATTGCATCCTTATCAAATAAAAACAGAATGTGAGCATAATATAACTTCACATAAGCAACAGGGTCAACTTTGGCCCAATGCTACCAAATGTGCCACCATCAACCATAAGTTCTGTTTTTAGACATATGTGTGAGTATTTATCATTAATATGTATGTCACATAAAACAAACCTTAGGTAAAACATTTTAAAAACAATGAAAATGCGACACGTGACAATTTTTTGATGTTGTGCATCACTTTTTTTGATGCACACAGAGACGCAAATTGACACGTGTCATCCTCTCATTGATTATTATTTATTTTACCATAATGTTTGTTTTATCTGAATCAGCCCCTTATCGGTTCTAAAAGGCAAATTCAGCGAAATACTTTAAGAAACAATACCACGGTGATGGTGAATGACGGAGCAACCGAGTTGTGTTCGCTTTCTGGTGACATTAAAGGGAGCTTTAATCTCTCGAGATCATCTGACATCATGCCAACCGATACGATACCTGACCCGTGTCTCATTACAAATCCAATATTTTCAGGTGTAGCAAAAGAGGCTGCAAACACAAAGTTGCCTTCAATATCCCCATTTTCATCGTCCACAACGATCACAAACTTTCCTAATCGGAGCGTTTCTAGAGCGTCTTCGATGGACGAAAAACCATCTGAGGGACAATCAGGATCACCTTCAGCATCACTTGTAAAAAAGTCTATTGTTTCTGGTGTTATTTCAGCATTAATTGTATTAAAAGGTTCTGAATTATCTTGTGAAGGTGATAGATGATTGTAAATGGAACCATTTTGATTGTTGTTGGTGTTTTTGAGTGATTGGCAAGTGAAGATTGGTGGTTTGTTGGTGGAAACTGGTGGTGGTTTGGGTGGTGTGAAGGTGGTTGGATGTCTTGTGGTGGTGGAGAGTGGGTGGTGAAAGAATATGGAATCCATGGTGGATTATGGTGGCCGGAGGTGGTGGGGAGTGGTGGCTGTGAAATGAGCAACCTCTTGTTGTGGATGTGAGTTTTTGTAGTGTGGCTTGTTTTATGTTTCCTTTATCCAAAATGTTTTAATGTATTTTGTATCTTTTCATCATCCATTTTATATGGATGGATATGGTATTTGTGATTTTTTTTTTCTTTTCTTTTAGACTATAATATACTTTGTATAAAATACTTATAATCACGTCTTTAATTGAATTACCACAATAAATCATCAAACCTAGGTTAAAATCACAAGAGGTTTGTTGATAATAAGTCATTGAAAGTTTGAAACTATTGTTTACGATATATGTATTGGAATTATAAGTGCTAATCATCAACAATTCAAAATCTATCTATAACTATAAAGTATCTATTTTAAAAATAATCCCAAAACATATGGTTATCATTAATCATTATCCAAATTTAAATATGAAGAAAATAAATTAAATATGAAGTTTTTTTTTGTTAGTCAAATGGGAAAACACCAAAAAAAAAAAAAAAAAAAAAAAAAAAAAGAAAATAATGTAGAAAGCCCGAACGACAAGTTTAACTCGTATCACGTACGTAGCACGGGAGGTTACTTTGTTAATTTCTATTAATCTCACATCCTCCCTTTATTACTTTCTCTTTCTCTCCTTTTAATACTCATATGTCACTCTCTTTCTCTCATAAACCAAACCCTCATTTCTCCCAAAATATACCCCAATACACACACATTAACAAATTACAATTTCAAGAAATCCGGATTCAGAAAATGGTTGTGAGATGTGGTTGTGCAAAACCTTGAGTCGTCAAAACGGCGTGGACTTCAATAAATCCCGGTCGTCGATTTTCTTGTTGTTTCCAAATGTCAGATTTTATAAAAGCAAGTTCAATTTAAACAAGAAATTAAATTTTACAATTTTAAAATGTTTCATGTTGGTAATTGCGGGTTTAATGGATGGGTGGATCCTCCAATGTTTCCGCGTTCAGTTGAGATAATTTCAGAGTTGCTTAGAGCAAGAAACAAATTTTGAAGAAACAATAAAAGCATTAAATGAGGCTAAGCGTAAGATGAGATTAATGAAAATTACCAAAGTAACCTTGCGTGCCACGCACGTGATATGAGTTAACAGCCTAAATCAAACGTCGTTGGCCATAAGGACGATCTGTGATATATATATAGAGAACACATGGATAACCGATGCTATTAAAATTTATAAATGACAATTTTGTACTTTTTCGACAGAACACATAGACGATATGTGATATATATAGAGAACACGAGGATGACATATGCTATTAAAGTTTATAAATGACGATTTGTGCTTTTTTGACAGAACACGAGAACGATCTGTACAATTTGCTCTTATAAGTAAGATAAGATTTATATAATAAATTATTTTATTTTGTATTTTGAAGGTTAATTATATGAATAATGCTAAGTACACATAGATCAAGGTTCATGTAAATAGAGATTTTATCATACACAAGATAAGTAACATTTTCAACCATTGATCTAATCTTCCTTCTTCGACCTAGTACTCAAAACCCACTTTTTTCATCATTTCACCATCCCACCATAACCACTGAAATCCTTCCGGCAAACATCTCACCGTCAATACTGACGACGTATTATGACGACCTACCTTCATTTTTTTCCAACAAATCATCTTCATTTTAGGGTCAATAAGTAGGGTTTTAAAAATATTTTTGAACAAAACTTACAATCTAAGGTTTATAATTAGGATTCTAGAAATGTTTTTGAATTAAAATATGCATGCAAGAATTTAAGGTCGATATATATGGTTTTAGAAAAGAAAAAAAAAAAAGACAAGTGTGTATCAAATACCCATAAAAACAAATCTTAAAATTTTCTTCCAAATTGATCTCATACAAAGATCGTAAACCGCTATTAATTTGGTATATTTATTTTTAATTTAAGACTTGATTATCATAGATTTATGTTTGATTAAAAAGGATGGGGTAAAAAACAATTGGTTAGGAAATTTACAGGGAACAAGGAAGAAGATAAAAGGTGAGAACAGACACGTGTCAAGAACTCGCTATACTTTATTATATTAAAACACTGTGTATAATAACCTCACTCATTGCACATAAATCATAAGTTTGAATAAATTGATTGATGGACATAAAAAATAATTTATGAATATGATAAAAGAAAATAAGTACAATAATTTATGAAGAAAATAATTAATTATGTCTGATTTTATTTCTACATTTTTAAGCCTATTAACAACGCTCTAATTATATTGTCGGACTACAAGATCATAATCATATGTGCCTTTAGATACATTTCAGTTTGATTCAGTTAATTACGTGTGGTTACCTATTTTTAACCAACAAGTAAATGAATTTCAAGAAATTAAGGCAAACCAAATATAATATAATTATATAATTATAATTTATAATATAACTATTATAACTTTAATTAACTATATAAACAAATAAAATAAAGTACTAATCCTAGCCAAACAACCAACTATCATAATTAACGCACTAAACATGATAACACTACAATCTTCAAAGACAAAAATAGAAATTTTAATCTTTTAGTATCATATTGCCCCTTAAATTACATAACTTTATTTATCTGTGTTTGGATGATTTTAACTTAAACTATAGTCCAATTATTCACTATAGTACGGTGACTTCTAGTTTAACAACATCCAAAAGTGATACTATCTTGATATGTGATATGGATCTGATCAAATCCGATTCATCTGAATTTTGATTTTCAAATGTAAATCCGATGCATCAAAATAAATATCAAATCCAACCAAATTACATCAAATATATTAAATTAAGTACTAATCACAACTAAACAACCAACTATCTGAATTAAATACATGATCATATAAGATTTTAAATACCTATCTCAGTTTGGCATCACTACTTTTTTAGATTACTAACGATTGAAATTCTAACTTTTATAACCTCAAACTCTTATTCAAATATAAGACTTGTGTGGCGTACAAAAATAAATGAGGTTGTTATAAAAATAAGAAATAAGATTGAAATCAGAAGGGCAGGAGCTTAGAGGAGCTTAGAGGGGAAAGGAGGAACAGACTCATTCCTTGATTTTTTTAATCTACGATCCAGATTTACTGCATAATAAATACAATACATCATAAGTACAATACATCATAACCGCATCCATCTTACCCTTAAAATTTTAATTGTATCATAAATTCGATTGCATCCTACCCTCATAACTGTACCCTAAAAATAATCTCCTAAAATTTCTTAAGACAAAAGTTTCTTCAAGTAACTTCTAATATCCTCTAAGTCATACTTCAACTTCAGCCACAATCTTCAACCATTAGTTTCAGTTACGACTATAATCTCCATCTAATTGTTGTCAAACGTACTCAAAAGCTCCCTTATTATTAAACTCCTTACGTAAAAAAAATCACTTATTTATATTTATATACTAATAAATATGCAACAATTATATTGTTAGACATATATTTAGACAGACTAGTAGCATATTCTCACTATGCATCGTGAGTATGAGAAAAGATCAATAGAGTACAACATAATTTGAAAGAATGAAAGTACCAATGAAAATGTGTCATGTGTACAAAAATTCATTTACCCCAAAGATCTTAAAAATTAATTATCTCACAAACGGCAAATCGAAAAATTATGAAAATTGCACCATAAAATTCAGCGTTTTCTCCTCTTCGATTAGACATCTCACAAGGTATACTTTTGACGAGTTTTTTTTATTTTTTTGGTAGGTTTTACGAATTACTAACACATGTGTTAGTTTTTGGTTGTACATTTGATTTAGGGTTTAGGGTTTAGTAGAGTTTAGGGTTTAGTAGGGTTTAGGGTTTAGAATTTAGCAGGGTTTAGGGTTTAGATTTTAGTAGGATTTAGGGTTTAGAGTTTTGTAAAGCGTTTAGGGTTTTGCAAAAACCCTAAACCCCAAACACCAAACCCTAAACCCTAAACGCAACATGTTAACACATGTGTTAGTAATTTGTAAAACCCACCCAGTAAACGAAAAAAAAACTCGTCGAAAGTATACTTCGTGAAATGTCTAATCGAAGAGGAGAAAACGCTGAATTTTATGGTGTAGTTTTTATAATTTTTCGATTTGCTGTTTGTGAGATAATTAATTTTAAAAAAGATGGGGTAAATGGGTTTTTGTACACATGTCAGAATCTTATTAATTCTCCCATACTTTAAATAATTCTTGTACTCTAATGATCCCATCTCTCATGAGTATATATAAAAAATACGATGTTTGTCGGTTATATATAAAAAAAAATCCATAAATATAGGAAAAAACTGATTCAAAGTGGAAGATTACAATATTCGTCAAAAATGTCTTATAAACAAGTATAGATACAAATATTTTATTAGAAATATACTCAAAAAAAAATTCCTTTTTCTTGTTATTTTCTGTTCTATATAAAGGTTCGTGTTAACAAGATGGACCTAATGAATAAAATAAGCGTAAGACTGACGAAAAGTCGTGACACCCATCATCGTGTTTCTTACATAAAAAATAAATAAAAAATTAATCCTCTTTTTCGCACAAAACAAAAAAATTTAAATCGCCGGTGGAAACAAGGAGAAATACTCGCCGGTGAAACCGCCCATCGATCATCATTACCCCCAAAACCCTTTACGCCACGTTTACTATATAACAATTTCATTTTTATTTCTGGCTTTTTACTTTTTAGTGATCTTGTTAGGGTTTATTAAATACCCATTTCATTTCTACCTTCAATTTCATCATATACATACATAGATAAATATTGTAGTTACTGCGCCGGCGCCGGCGGTGGTGGTATGGCTGATCCACCGTCAGTTGATGTTAAGGAAAATAAGTTTTTAAAGGGTAGTTTTGCTGTTGTTGGAATTATGTCTACTCTTGTTATCTATGGTGTGTTACAGGTATGTTAAAAATCACATTTGTTTAAGAATTATATATTATATTTGTGTTTGTGTGTGTCAATATGATCTTGTGTTATTTATTGAAACTGATAATGTGGAATTGAGGTTTTGAATTTAAACATTTTTAAGAAATGTTGCTAGCGTTGATTGGATTTGATGATTAATAAAGTTGTATGTTTTTTTTTATTTAATTTCATTAGTTCAAAATAAGCAACATTTATATTTCAATATTCCTGTTTTGCCATTGTTAATGATGTAAATTTACTTGTTAGCATAATGATGTTTTTAGGGCAATGTTGAAAAATGAGGCTTATTTCATATATGTAAATATAATAAATATAATGCATATGCATATGCATATGTAAAGCCTGCTTTATAGCATTTACTTGGTGACATATAATATGAGTAGGTTGGAGTTCAATAATGTTTATGTGTGTACAGGTTTAGGGAACTATGAGGTTTATAATCTCATTTAACATTAGCTAGATGATCGATGTATTCAAATCGAAAAATGATGTTTATCGTATAGATGTATATAATAAAGCTTGTTTTTGAATTTTTAATTGCAGGAGAAGATTATGAGAGTTCCGTATGGTCTAAACCACGAATTCTTCAGACATTCGTTATTTCTTGTTTTCTGTAACCGCATTACCACGTCTGCAGTATCTTTTGTTTTTTTATTGGTAAGTGATTATTGGTCACTAGTCAAACTTATTTTTACAATCATCATTGATCAAAATCAGAATTAGATGACCAACTTTAATAAAACGGGCTGTAGGAGATAGTGTCAGGTGATATATTTGCCTGTTTAAGTTGTAAAAATCAGATAATCAGATGTTTGATTGTTCGAAAAGAAGAAGAGATGTGTTTTGTGAGAGGAGAGTAAAAGTATTTCAAATTTTGGTTAAAGGAATTGGTGATTAGATAATTTTATACCTTCAGTAATCAGTATAATCACAGCTAGTATGAAACTGATTATATCAGAATTCTTATTTGACTATGAATTGTTTCTATTGCAGACAAGTAAAAAATCGTTGGATCCTGTTGCTCCCATTTACAAGTACGGTGTTGTATCAATATCTAATATACTAACCACAACATGTCAATACGAGGTTACATATTATTTACACCCTTATTTCCACAATTCTACTTCGATTAAAAAAAAAGAAGTTATATGCTTTCTGTGTTTCTAATGAGCTACATATTAACATTCTTGTGTTATATTTTATTTTCAGGCTCTTAAATATGTTAGCTTTCCTGTCCAGACTCTAGCGAAGTGTGCCAAAATGATACCCGTAATGGTAAGTATCAAAAGAAACTATTACCTCCGAAATGAATCTGTGATGACTTCTTACATTATTGTTTTGGGTGTAGATCTGGGGAACGCTAATTATGCAAAAGAAATACAAAGGGCCAGACTATTTTTTGGCTGTACTAGTTACCCTTGGTTGTTCATTATTTATCCTATTTCCGGTAAATACTACACTTACCTCTTCACAATCAATGTGATTTCACATTTGCCATTTTGAAAAACTGAGAAAATGAATTACAACAAATTTGTTGTTTTTAAATGTAGGGAGCAAGTGAGTTAAACCCATACCGCAAAGAAAGAGAAAGTACAGTGTGGGGTGTCTCCTTGATGATTGGTTATCTAGGGTATGATTCTTGAGTTATATACTGTTCACCTAATATATAATGAAACCAAGTATTATATCCTTAGTTTCTAGATAAATAATGTTAGGTGTATAACTGTGTGTTTTCAAAGGCACTATTGCGGTTTCAAGAATGAAGATCAGAATGAGATGATTGGAGATAGTTAGATGATATTAAAATATCTTAAAGCAGTTTCTAGACCGATTATTGCAAATTTTAAGAACTAGACAAGTAGATAATAAATGTCGTAAAGCTAGAAAAAGTAGATAGCAAGGTAACTTATGTTAATAACAGTTTTCTTGCATCTACTGTAGCGTGATTATCTAAATTTGATTGCTTTATATTTTATCTCTATATCTCAGGTTTGATGGTTTTACCAGCACGTTTCAAGATAAATTATTTAAAGGATATGATATGGGAATTTACAACCAGATTTTCTATACTACTCTCTGTTCTTGCATACTTAGCTTGACTGGTAAGTGTCTGTAACTTGAAACTAATTACTCCTGTTTGAAAGTTGTAAAAGTAATTAAATTTCTAACGTTTTTCAATTTCGAATTGTTTGTGTTATTTGATTCTTTTCTTTGTTGTTAGGTCTACTTTTGCAGGGCAATCTTCTTATGGCAGTAGATTTCGTTTCTCGCCACAAGGATTGTTTCTTTGACATTGCATTGCTTTCAACAGTAAGTCATTTTTACTGTTTTGTCTTGCAGTAGCAATATTTGAAGTTTTGAACTAATAGAATCATATTGGCAAATTTCATGTGTTATATACTTGTATCTTCTGAGCTATGGTGCATTGTTGCTTTTGTTTTACTTGGTGAATAATATTTTTATTTTCGGAAATCTAGTGCAAAATGCACTAGTTATGAGGAGAAGGGGACATTTTAAATTTTAAATTATAAATTGAGAATATGTGTGCTTGGTGAAAGAAAAGTGACTAATTAAATTATGTAATTAGTGTTCGAACAAAAAAATGGTGATAGAACTAATAGCTTTTTTTGCATTTAAACTAATTATCGTGACTAGGTTTGATCTAATGTCAAATGTGCAGTTTTATTTCTTTTTTGGTAGCAGTTTTGTTTTTCTCATACGTATCTTATTTGTTCTACTGCAGGTTGCAACAGCCAGTCAATTTTTCATATCTTACACAATTCGCACATTCGGAGCTCTTACATTTGCCACCATAATGACAACTAGACAAGTAACTTAAATTTTTAATCATCTCCCTTCATACCCAATCTCTTGACTAACTTCTTATTAATAAAACTTTTTTTAAAAAAATTTGTAGTTAGTGAGCATTTTGCTGTCGTGCGTTTGGTTTGGTCACCCCCTTAGCGTGGAACAATTCATTGGAGCCGTAAGCATCCATTTTCACTCTTCTTTTGTATCATTTTATGTAATTTATATATATAAAGGAGGCAAATACAATCTCTAACCCATTCGCCTTTAAATGGGTCACTTTGGGTTAGATTTTATCTTTAACGGGCTGAGTGTGTTACTCAGATGTTTTCTACTTAAATCGATTTGTTAAAACAAAATAGGTATTTTTTGTATAATTTTCTTTATACTCGTTAATACATTAATTGTAAAAGACAATTAGAATCTGGACAAAAATTGTAGGCCTGCATAACAAATTAGTCTTTTTGACTCGAACCCATTTTGACTAGTTACCTGACCCACCCATTTTGCAGGTCATTGTGTTTGGATCTCTTTATGCAAGGGGTTTCTTGAAAAGCAAAGCTGAGAAACCTTTACCCCCAATACACAAGCCAGATGAAGAAGCATCTGTCCCATTGAAGGTGATCGAGTAATACAAAGAGGTTTTTCGTTAGGATTTGGTAAAAGGTTTTAGATACATCTATAGTTAAAACATTTATAGAATCCGAAATGTGAATTTTACCATTGGAAGACTGATTTTGTTTTTTCTTTGGACCATAGAAATGTAGGTTATTTTCTGCTTTTGTTCTTTGTCTTCTGTTGCATTTTTTTTTTTTTTTTTTTCACTTAGATATTGAAAGAGGCTTTAAGGTCCTGTCCCGCTGTAACTCTATTTGTGTCCTGACTGTCCAGGAAATTGAGAATTTTTTCAGCATATTTTCTTCTCCAAAAACCTCATCTCCAACCATTTTAATTTTAAGATCAACTTTATAAATTTTTTATTCTACTTAATTATACTTTTAGTCGATCGGTTTTACTCCATTTCATTAAATTACCTATTCTCTTAACTTAATTAATAAGAAGACATTTGTTTTAATAATCTAACTCAATAAAATTTTATTCTACTTAATTTTTACTTGGACAATGTAATTTACTCAAAGTAGTTAAACTATATATTTCTCTAAACTTATAAACAACAAATACCATGTTAAAGTCAGTTCTTTTAATTTGGTAGGAAATGATGGAAACCTTTAAAAAAAAAGATTAATCGATTCTATTGCGGTCCCTGCCGATCAGTCTCATGACTATTATACGAGAGGTAAATCGTATTATGCATTGTTAAATGGACGCGTGAACTTACGATCTCCGCGTATATTCTACATGTGCCCTTCAACTCGGTTATCATCGCAAAGTACTAGTTTTATGGTTAAAATTAATATTATCTTCGTTTAATAGTTATTTAGGTGTATATATTCTTTAAGTATGTAGTAGCAATCGTATTTTTATTTGATTGTAATTGCTCTAGTTTAAAATTGTAAATATATTTTATTGTTGATGCATGTTTTTACTTTTTAGTTTCTGTCACTTTGAGTATATATTATCTCATTAAATTAAATTAAATTAATTTTATTAGTAATATTCAATAATAACAGTTGGACTTAGACATTTGCAACGACGACACAATAAACGTTAGTCACGACTGCGCCATAAAAAAATGTCACGACACTGTGTCGTCTCAGCTAAACCCCACTAATTTATTTAATTTTCATTTTTCAAAAGCAAATAATATTTAATTAAATTAATACAATACAATACAATAATTAAAATAGGTCTAATTTTTTAAAGAAACCCAAATACATTAGGGTTCCATCATCTTCTTCATTTCACCTGCAGCAAAAAATAATAATAATAAATAAAATTAAAAGGAATATGGAAGAAAGTCGTCTTCTTCCTATATCATTTTCAAAATAAAAAAAAAAAAATTGTGCTTAGACAGTTAGACCATTAACATCTAAAAAGAAAGTCGAAAAAGAAAAAAAAATAAACAAACGACACGGACCCCTTTTTCCCGCTTTTCTCCGTGGTGTGGGTGACGACGCACCCTAGACGCCCACACCGTCCATGGTGGCAGAACGGGTGTAATGAATGGTCTTCCTAACAACATTAACATGTGTTTTAACTTTTAAAGGTATATCTACCATTCATCAATGAACTTATAATTGGGCTGCAAATGTTAATACCAGATCAGATGAGATGAGACCTGACCTGTTCACGGGCCTTTGAAAGCAGGCTTTATATGCTCCTGCCAATAAGAAGAAAATGTTCAAAGTTGGGCTAAAAAATGAAAGTCGGCTAATATATATCTATCACTGATTACTAATATATAACACATTTTAGATATTCTTTCTAAGAGTAAAATTACCAATATACCCCTAACATTACTAATAATATTTGAAAAACTCACTTGAAATTACAAACATATCCATACATGTATTAAAATCTCATTAATACCATCATTATTAAACTTTAAAGTATTAAACATATGACATTTAATTCTAATTAATTGAAACTTTTATATATATCTATCTATATCTAAACTAATATATAATACATTTGTAATATTTTTTTTAGGAATGAATTTATTAATTTATCCTTACATTATTTTTAATATTTGAAAAACATACTTGAAAAATATACCAACATATGTTAAAGTATCATTTATAATACAATCATTAAAACTTAAGCAAATAAATAAATGACATAACTTTTTAAACGTAAAGAGGTACTGAACGTGTCAATTATCGATGGAAAGAGTCAATTTCTCCCAATTTCACACATTTTTATGTGTTGAAAAATTAGAAGTAAACTCTCGATAGTGTTTTTTTATTAAATTACAAATTTACGTGTTTATTTACATTTTTAATTTTGTATTTATACATTCAATTTCTATATTCGACAATTTCAATTTTTGATCAATTTTTACGATTTCAATTTCATGTTATGCATAGTATTTAATGTTCAAGTAAAAAAAATATTTTGATGGTTAAATTATTGACCCAACCAACGATTTCAGACACGCAACTTGTACATGTCCAATATGAATATGCAATTTGATAGTCTCAGCCCGCATCCCGAACATCGAGTTCGTAATGACATTTATATATCTTTGTTTGGGTATTTTATTTTATTTTTGTTTGTTAAAAGGGTAAATAGGTGATTTTTTATTTTTTAAAATAATATATAGTAGTGTCACTCATATAAGTTTTTATTATAATTTACACAATACATATCAAACAGTAATGAAGCTTATATATTTTACCAGCTGCATCGCGCAGGCATTCTGCTAGTGTGTGTGTGTGTATATATATATATATCATACATAATAAAATAATCCTTTTAAATGTACAACATTTGGAATATAATTTTTTTTTCTATTCTTCATAACACCATCCTCTCACAATTGTTCCATATTAAATTTCCCATATATATGGTGGAAAAAACTTTGAGAGTTTTAACGATGTGAGATAGGAAAGATAGTAGAATATAAATATATAATAAATATTTTAATTGGAGCATGTAGTTATTTATATAACCGAACGGGTAATGCTAAATGTGCTTAAAATATAGGCATATATATCTAACGTTCATTAATTAATCTTTTTTCACAATTTTATCAAAAAAGCATTTAGAAATGACAATATAACGAAATGGTCTACCTGATATTCACAAAAGAAAAAAAAAAAATTTCAAATTTGTACTTAAAAAGGTCATTTATGATATAGTAAACCCTTAACTTGCCTATAAAAGTCACATATCACAATTAAGATAAGATATTGTTTTGACATTCTTTAACCAAAGTTTCTACCTTTTAATTGTGCATATTTATAATTGCTACTTTATATCGAATTTTTTTTATTATATATAATACTTTTCTTACTCTCAAATTAAAATCCCAAATCGAAAACCCTAAAACATATTCGGCATTTTCTTGCCTTATTCTCTCATTTATTCTAATCAGCGTCGATTGTCGTGTTAGCTAATCACATTACGCTGCAGTCACACCAATGTATGTGCACTTTGTAACCATTTACTTTACTTGTTTTAGTTGCGTCAATTTGTTTCAATGATAGCGAATTTGATTAATAGTAGATCGGTTTTGATTCGAGAAGATCTACCTGTTCGAGTATCTTTTATTTTCATTTATTTCATACTTATGTTTTTTAGTTGAACGTTTGATCATTTATCCATCTAGTAGCAGATTCACCGATCTAACATATATATCTTCTTCTTTTTTTATACAGATAATCGGATAAACTTTTTGATTCGTCTTTGGAAAGCAGACGTAACCAAAGGTATATAATCCAATAATTTTTTATTGATATATGAGATCATACATCTAAACATGGGAGGTTATAATTTTGAATTCCCTAAAATTTAGGGTTGGCCTCATTTCTTTAAGAAAATGAAAGTCATTCAATTGCAAAGACAATGTTTGTAAATACAAATTGGATAATTTATAACTTAGACACAATTAGTTATTAATTAGCAAGTCCATCAATACTTATCCAACTTTAAACACAAATCTTTTACAAATTCTCACAACAAAACTATGGATTAATGTTTCCCAAGATAGTAACTTAATTTTTATGTTTATTTTTCATTCAGGTTTGTGCTAAAAATCGTGGGCCCCGTAAGAAGATCAAACAAAGGTAAGGCAATTATGGAGTCCAATCACAAGAACGAATTCAAGTCTCCTCGTCAACGCTCTGTTGGTCAAAGGGTCACGTTATCCAAGCAGATCCGTGGTACTTCACATTTTCTTTTACAATAACCCATCAACCTTTTTTTTTTTTGTTTTTTTGTAAAAAAAAAGTTTATTTTATTATTGTTTTTACGCGCAACAAAGTAAAATGAGAGATTAATTTTGTAAATATCAATAAATTCATATAGTGGAAATTATAACCTTTTTCGAAAAATAAAATGTCGTCAATAACTTCTAACAATTATACTACATAGTTGTCATCCATTTATTTATATCTAATTTAATAATGCATTGTTTTTAGAAATTAGTTTTATACGCAAATATTAGTGCTTCAATAACTAATTAAATCAATAATTTAAAATTTTTAACAATAAACTACAACTATTTAAACACAAAATTAATTTTTTAAAACACCTACAAAAGGTGTCTTTATGAATTTTCTTTTCCCTTTTCCCTTTTTATGTATTTTTGTAATACTAATATATGATATATGATATATGATGATATGATAGTTTGAAATATTATTTTCGATCCTTATCAAACCGTTTGACATGTTTTCATTTGAGCTAAAAGAATTGTGTATTTGTAGTTCGTGTATCCCCATCAAGAAACGTGGACAATTTTGAGGCGCTTTTCAAAGTTTCAAAAAGGACGTTCAACTACATATGCTCGATCGTAAAAGACTACATAACTGCACAAGGTACAATATTCGAGTTTTTAAATAGAACACCAATGACTATAAATGATCAAGTTGCAATAGCCCTAAGAAGGCTAAGTTCTGTCGAGTTAACCAATGAGATCGCCGAATTTTTTGGCACGGATCAACAGACTGTGGGTCACGTCAGTTGGCTGTTCGTGGTGGCGTTGGAGTTACAACGAGTAAACCATCTTTCATGGCCGTCAGATATGGGCCACACAATAACTGGTTTTCAGAAATTTGGAGATCTGATAAATTGTTGTGGGGCAATTGATACTGTAAATTTAAAAATGTACCCACATTTTCTTAACGATGATGTCAACATTGCATGGCTAGACCGCAACAGTAATGATAGCATTCTATTGCAAGCGGTGGTGGACCCAGAGATGCGATTTCTTGATATAGTTACGGGTGTGCCGGGTAATATGACTAGTGACACCCTCTTTAAAAGATCTGCTTTTTTTAGGTTGGTACAATCTAAAAAGATTTTGAATGGACAAGAAATTGAACTTGATGAAACAACAACTATTAGAGAGTACTTAGTTGGAGGCCCGGGTTTTCAACTATTACCATGGTTGATAACCCCGTACAACGATAGAAATCTGACTGATGACCAAATCGAGTTCAACAAGCGACATATGGCTACTAGATCGGTTGCCAGACGAGCGCTTAACAAATTAAAGGATGTTTGGGGTGCGATTGATGGTGGCAAGTGGATACCTGGATGTGATAAGATACCAAGAATCATACTCGCGTGTTGTATTCTGCATAATATCATTATTGATCACATGGATGGAGATTCGGTGGCCGATGAGTCAATGATGTCAAGTGGGCCCGACCTTACGTATCGGCTGGAGGGAAATGTGTTGCCTGACGATGAAGAGGCTGTGGAGATGAGAGACAATCTGTGTCTCTATTTGAACGGAAAACTTCCGGCTTGAGCAGGATCAAGAATCAGAATTTGTAAGGCAACAGATTGTTTTTGTTTTAGCATAGTATATCAAAAATATATTGGAGTTTTGGTCATGTTGTTGTGTACTATAAATTTCCATGGGTTGGCTTTTGATCATTTTGCTCTTTTATATTGTTAGAATTTGCATGATGTGGTTAGATATATTTCCATCGACTTTCTGAATTGCTTTTGCCTTCGTTTTGTTACTTACTTAGCTTTAACTCATATGAATTAATTTGGTAATTTGCCTTTGAAGAGTTAACTTCTTGATGTAGGGTGCAAATAACGATAAATAGATTAAACCTGTTGATTTCCTGAATAACAGGAATTATCTCTTCTAAACTCGCGTTTATTCGACAATACCGCGATTTAGGCAAAATTCAGGTAAACGAAAATTGAGAGAAAATTCGATTTCTTCAAAACTCAAAACTAAAACTCCCTTCTATTACAACTTAGAAGTCTTTATATATGGCTAGAAATCTTAAAACTGCATTAATTTCTAGAATATTGAAAGTCTGGAGTTGAAAAACTAATAAATAACTAATTAATCAACTCATTAAACATACATTACCACTCAAGAAACTCCTAACTCAAAAGGCATATCCAAATTTGAATGAATGTGTCCCTTGGAGGTCTGTAGTAAAATAGTCATAACTTCTTCTAGAAAACTCCAAATGAGACACCGTTTTTCGCACAAGAAAGTAGACACATAGAGCTTTCCATCCATATATCACACATTAAATATGGACGCCTACACTGTTCCAGCTTATTCTTTTAAGTTGATCAAAATTCTAAAAATCTAATCGTCTTGATGATGCGTCCCGCATCATTCTCCCCAGATTAAAAGGGACTCGTCCTCGAGTCTTGACCAATTTTTTTCTTCAACATTTGGAGATAGATCAGTAGCATTAACAATGTAAAGGTTAAAATAATATAACCAAAGAGAATAAGAGTAATAGTAGACAAATAAAACCTTTTCACTTTAGTGTGAAGAAAACGTCCCCCTCTTGGAAATTGAAATGTTCGTTGAATGATCTTAAGATCACCTTGCCATTTCAAAGATTCGGAATGTCGCACCCCCAAATTTACTGTGCAGCGGAAGTCGGGTCAGGGCGCGACTAATCATGGATCATTACACAAGTTATAACAAACGACCTCTAAATGAGACGTTTACAATTACATTTTATAAAAATATGTTGTTCACCAAAAATACATGTTTGTTCTATCCGTGAGTTCGCTTCAAAGCCTAGAGATCTTAGTACATAACTACCGGTACAAAAATAGTAATGCAGGAAAATTTCTCTGTTTGTTTGTAAAGCATGCGACTCGAGCTAGAGTTCCCTGTAGGCCATCCTACTGTGTCTGCGAACATGAGATTACATACTAAAACGGTCAACATAATGTTGGTGAGTTCATAGGTTTGAAACAGTTATCAAAAGTTAGTAATAATCACAAGATTTAATCAGGGTTGCACGAATGCAAAAATAAGTATATACTATTGCCATGAGTCTCACAGTTCGACGCTTAACCTGGTTTGTGCCTCGGACAGGTGCATAATCCAATACACCCGTAACAGTCAAATATTAATGCGTCCGTGGGTCGGCTAGAGCGACTAGCCCTGACGGGGATGTCAATCCCCGATAGATCTATCCAATAATACTCGCGCTTATACAATTAATGAACTATGATAAAGTGAGGACTTTGAGTGGATTAAAGGTCTCATGCAATCCGTATAAGAGTTGTTTCAGTACTTGTGATTATAAAACAGTGTATGTAATTTCACCCCATTCGTGTCCCAAGGTGCAATCTTCTAGCGCCCTAAACGCATAAGATTGTATGTAAGTGGTGGGTTAATGTCCACTTATGTATGCAAGTGGAGGGTTAATGTCCACTTGTGCTAGTCGTCCACTCAACTAGCTATATCCAAAGTTTGTTTATCATTTGTGTTTAGAAAACGTGTAAGGGCAGTTGGTGATGATTTATAATAATAATTCCCGAAGACATTACTATTATGTTTTGTTCCGTTGTATACTTATAGGTGTATATGGTTTGCGTATATGTGTAGTGTCGTATACGATTGAGTGGTTGATACACGAGTTCGACACTTAGTGTAAATCATGTTTTCAATCTGTTGTTTTTAGCAACACTAGCTGGCGACACTGAGATTAGTGTTGCAAGATGTGGAAATTTGTGATGTTGCGACACTAGGGTTAGTGTCGCAGACGTCGGGAACTTAATTAAGTTGCGACATTAAAGTTAGTGTCGCAGTCGAAGAATTTAATAAATGTGCGACACCAGGTTTAGTGTCGCATGTTGCGACACTAGAATTGTTTAGCGACACAAAGGATAGTGTCGCAGAGTGTTAGTACTGCTAGTTTGAATGTTGCGACACTGAACTTAGTGTCGCAGGTTAATACTTGGTTTTAAAAGTAGCGACACGGGGTTAGTAAACGCTAGTTAATACTGTTAGATTGAAAGTTGCGACACTAGGATTAGTGTCGCAGGTTTTGGGCCTCCTGCGACACTAGCAACCTGTTGTGATTTCTTGTTCGGGAACTTGGTCAAACGTGCTCGGTTTGATCCGAAACTTTTAGGGAAGTCTTAAGTATATTTTAAAGCTTAGGAAAATTATCGTTACGTTTTGTGGTTAGCCCGAAAGTGTCGTTTCAAAGTTTATGCATCCATGGGTTTATTTCCTCAGTTTTTGGAGTCGTTTTTGGGGCTCGTTTCGACTATCTAAAGCTTCGAAATAAAATCCAAGAAAAATCACAGTGATTCTCCTATGTTTAGCTACTTACAATAAATTTTTCATAATTTTTGATCAAGTGTAAGTCATGAAATCGTTTGAAAACCCAACAAGTGTCCAGCAGGTCGGTTTCCAGACCTCTGTTCAGTGTTTAGTCCATATCTCAAGATTTACAAAACTTCAGAAAATGTGAGAGTACAACTTTTAAAGATAACAAAAAATTTGAACTTTTCCAAGTGGTTTCAGTTGATTTGGGTTTGTAGATTTCAAGATATGCTTTTACAAAGTTGACTAACTTTTCTGTCAAAAATGACAGCCCAGACACTTGCTTTTGTAAAATCGTTTTCCCATACCAAACGACCTCAGAAAAATACCAAACCACTTGGGTTCGAAAGTAGACTCCTTAAACTTGGTTTTAGACTCAAGAATCGCTCGATTTGGTTAAGAAACGAGTTAGTTATCATAGATCAAAGTCGGGTGAAGTTTCTGCCCAGCGGTTAAAGTCATTACCCGACGGTTTTTCTTATTATCCAATGGTTTTCGGTTTAGATCTTGGACATAATTAGCAAAAACGAAACTCTAGCATGAACATGGACATCATCCAAGGAAAATAAAAGAGTTTGGGAGAGGTTCTTACAAAGAAAAGTCGATCTAGAGTCGAGATAAGGAAGAAGAGGGCTGCTGCTGTCCTTCTTGCTTCTCCTTGCGTAAAAACAACGAAGATGGTGCTAGATGGTGATGGTAGTGCTTGGTGGCTCTTGAGGAGGTTGAGAGAGGTGGTGGTGGTGTTGTAATGGCTGAGATTCTTAAAAGAGAGAGTGGGGAGAGATGAAAAGAAAGAGTGAGTGACTGTATGAGAAATGAAGTTGGAGGAAAAGTGTAAATGTTAAAGAGATGAAGGGATGGGTCAAGGGAGTGGGCCAGTGTGACACTCGACAAATTAGGACAATTATTTGAGCTTAACAATTGTAACTACTTGTATATATGTATATACACATACGTAATTATTTGCAATTACGCGAAACGAACGGACTGCGTCTGACAATTTATACGGCGTTGATGATAACTTTTCATAAATAATGTAAACCTAATTTATAAATTAGATAGTAATTATTTACCCTATATTATTGATATTAAACAATAATATACGAAAAAGCCAGACGTTTTGCTTAAAACGTAACAAACGCAACGAAAACGCGCGAATCGCGCCTGACACCCGAACGAAACCGACAAATATTTTAAGAATGTTCAATAATGTATTTTTTTTATATATATTGGTCAAATTAAAATAGTGATTTTGTATCAAAAATAAAACACAAAAGACTTAATGTTTACACGCACAAATAACGTTTTACCGATCGAATAACGTAACACGGACTTGAGAAAGCAAATGTGCAAGCCCAAGGACCCAATTGGGCCGCCCCAACTGAGTCAAGGCCGGCCCAAGAGGCCCAAATCGGCCCAAGTGCCAGCCCAAAGCCCCTAAACTTAAGCCCATGTATATATAGGTCTCCTCCCTCCATTCTCTCATTTTTCACTCATTTTTCACACACAAACACTCTCATCTTCTCTCTACTCCTCCAACCTCTCTACACTCTCTCTATAATCTGCCCAAGAACACCACCACCACCACCCTACAACCACCAAAATCCGGCCACCATCACCACCCTCATCATTCACCACACTTTCAAGAAGAAATCAAGCCGAAAACACAAGAAAACGAGCCCTCAACGTCCATCTCTTTGTGCTTTCATCCTCCTCTTTGTAAGAACTTCAAAACTCTTTCAAAATACTTCTATAAACATGTTAAAGGGTTCATATAACAAATAAATGTCCAAAATATACCATAAAAACGTTTTTCAAGGCTTAAAATGTTCAAGAACAAAACATGCATTTTCGGGCAGAAAAATAGCTCGACTTTGAGAGGCTGTTTCTCCCTCAAAACTTGACCAAAATGGACGATTCAAAAGGCAAAAATTAAGTTTAAGAAGTTAGCTTTCATTTCCAAGTGGTTTCATGATTTTTGGAGTTCGTTTGATACCCGAAATGATTTTTACAAAAACATGTGTCCGGGCTGTCAAAAAGGACAGAAATTTCACCTTCCTTGTTTTAATCATAACTCGAGATATACCCATCCAAATGACCTGAAACTAACGCCAAAAGTTCAAAAATTTTGTTAGGTACAAATGTTGTTTAGATAACTTTTTCTGAAAATGTGTAGATTTTGCCCAGAAATCCGATCTTGTTGCATGTATCCGGATTAGTCACTTTCTGACCTTAGGGAACAAACGAAATTTTTAAAAATACTTAGAAGTACCTAAAAATTCTGGAAAAATTAATTTAGAGAGCTAACATACTAGGGAACAACAGGGATTTTTCTTGAATTTTCCTTTGAACATTTGAAACACGAAATAAATTGTACAAAACCGACCTGTTTCAGGCCTCTGTGTCGCAGAAGCCCAGTAGTCTGCGACACAAGCCTTTGTGTCGCTACAGCACCCCAATCGTCACATTAGCGACACAAGCCTTTGTGTCGCTAAAGCACCCGAATCGTCACATTAGCGACACAAGCCTTTGTGTCGCTAAAGCACCCGAATCGTCACATTAGCGACACAAGCCTTTGTGTCGCTACAGCACCCGAATCGTCACATTAGCGACACAAGCCTTTGTGTCGCTATAACACCCGAATCGTCGCATTAGCGACACAAGCCTTAGTGTCGCATAACACCTTAGTGTCGCATGTAGCGACACTAGCCCAGTGTCGCTAAAAACACAAAAATCGATACGTTTTCCTTAAAACAATATAAGCATAAATAAAAATTTTCCGCGCTGACCTGGCAGCTCGACCCCAGCCAGGGGCTTTGCCCCTTGGACCCCGCCAGGGGTTCCCACCCCTTGGACCCCGCTACCAGGGGCGCTGCCCCCGGACCCCCGTCATTAATGGGCTTCGCCCCTTGCCACACTGATTACTTAACATAACTGGAGAGTAGAAATATGCATAACATAACTAATCAAATCTGTGTTTTCACAAAATATCACCAACGACCTGTACATGTTTTTCTAAACACAAACGATAACTGAACAATTGGACATTTCTAATTGTGTGAACTAACTTAGGTGGACATTAACCCTCCACCTACATGATTGGCTTAAGTGGACATTAACCCTCCACTTACATAGATGATCTTTTGAGATCTACTTACACAACCTTATACGTTTAGGACGTTAGAAGGTTGCAACTTGGAACACATTGCTTGCTATTTGATTATTGCTTGCTTTTTTGCTAAACTCAGGTGAGTCTTACAGCCCCACTTTTACTTTTACTGTTTTATATACTTTGGGGTGAGATACAAATGCTTAACTGTTTTTAATGAACACAAGTACTTGTTTATTTTTACAAGATTGTATGAGTTGTTTTTAATCCATTAAAAGTCCTCAACACACATGGTTCGTTAACTGCGAAGGCGCGAGTGCTAGAGAATAGATCTATTATGGGAATGACACCCCCGTCCGGGTTACTAGCTATAACCAAGTTAAAAACGGGCACTCTGATATTTGTCATAAAGGTGTTTCGGATTAGACACCTCCGGGAGGCACAAAACGGGTTAGGCTTCGAACCGTGGGCTCATGGCAATTTCGGAAACATTAATTTTGTTTACTTTATTTGCTTGATTGCAAATCACGGATAAATCTTGTGTTTCATAACTATGTTTTTATTGTTAAACCTGTGAGATTCACCAACCGTTTGGTTGACCCTTTTAGCTTTGTATTCTCAGGTACTCAGCAACAGTAGGATTGCCCACAGGGTTGCTAGCTACATCGAGTCGCATGCATTATACGTATATGAAGATGTTCATATATTATTTTTGAAATATTTCGTTATGTACTAGAAACTTCAGGATATTATTTCGCGAACTCGAGGCTATTGTAAACTTTTAAAGTATTTCAATGTAACTACTTTTGTACTATTTTATAAACGTCTCATATAGAGTCGTTCGCTTTTACCTTTGTGTGGTGATTACTTGATTAGTCACGCCCCGACCCGAACCGCTTCCGCTGTACAAATCAGGGGGTGTGACAGCCGGTTTTCTGGTGGGCTGGCCGAAGTGGGCTTGGCCCATTGTGATCTTGGACTCGTGACTCGCTCCACGATTTCGTGTTACGTTACTCGGTTGGTTAAATGCAATTCGCGCATTTTCGTCGCGTATGGCACGTTTTATGTAAAACGTGATATGTTCGTATGTTATCGTACGATAATAATATAATGTAAATAGCTCCTGTTTAATTAAAAATAGGTTCATGTTCTTTATAAAAGTTTTCACCAATGACCGTATTTATCGTGTCGGATTCCATCCGATTGAAATCGCGTAATTAGAATTAATTACGTACGCGTATATATATATTTACATACATACAAACTGTTACTGCACTTAGTCCTATTTCGTACTAAATACAAGTAATAATGGTCTACGATTAAGTACAAATGACGGCCTAATTTGCCAGGTGTCGCACGGAATTACTTTCCAAATAAGATGAAACGAGCAATATCTTTGTGATATCATTAACATCTTTTTCTTTGCTAAGTAAAGATTGATTATAACGATACATGTAGTCTTTCTCCTCCAATTGAAACTTATCCACCATATTCAAGGAAATAACATTTTCACAACTTACCCCATCAATAATGACATCAGAATTGTCATTTTGGATGATGTAACTCTTATGGAATATGTTTCTAATAGCATCATAACTAGAAAGCCAAACTTTACCATTGAGAACACTGTTTATAAACAAAATCTCACCTTCATCGGGTTTCTCTAACTCCTCATAGACATCGTAAATTGTCATTTTGAACAGGAACTTCGGCTCTGATACCAACTGATGTAATTCGTGCTCTTTAATTTGTCACTACATCACTTCTTAAATGGCTAAAGTACTCATCACATGCTAACCATGTGATAATGATTAACGGGTCGATTATGACTAATGATATCGATATTGGGTACGTACGAAGTTCGTTTATCAAAACATAAAGACAACCAATGAAATTCACCACCACCACCATCACCATCACCAGTGGCGGATGTAGAGAATTGTGATTGGGTATGCACAACTTAATGTAAAATTATATATTATGTAGAAAATTGTATGGTTTTTCTCTGATCAAATTTTTCTTGTCGATTTCTCAATTCGTTTCGTGAATTTGTTTAGCGACCTATTATCTAACTCAATATCACTAGATCAAGCAGTCGTTAAGTGTCATGTATGCTCTTTCAATTGACCAATCTTAGAATGTTAGAAGACTGAAGCCACATACAAGTCTAATGCAAAATAATGACAAGTAATTGACCATAAAAAAATTATTACATATATAGAAGTGGTTTTATACTTTTTACTTCTTAAAGGAGGAGAAAACAGAGACCGAGGGGTGAGACTCGAGAGGATGTAGCAGAAGATGCATAGAGAGCCGTAAAGCAAGCCACAAGAGTAAGACGACGGAGAGGGGAGGACGACACCGATGGGGCAAAGTGAGGCTGCCAGGGAGCCTGGATTGTACGCCAGTGAGCAACGAAGAGCTGATTAATTTGGTGAAGAATACCTTAAGAGAAGAATATGAAGTGAATATATATATATATATATATATATATATATATATATATATATTGATCTAGCATTAGTTTTTATGTGTTAATTTCACTGTATAAGATCGTTAATTTGAGCATGGAGCTACTCTAAATGCAAAATAATGCAATCATGATGACTCTTTTGAATGTACGTTAGAAATGAATGTCAAGTTGATCTATTTTCTCAAGTGGGTATACACACCCTTTTTTCAAGGTATGCACTTGATAATAAAATTCTATAAACTTCATGAAAATTAATTTTTTTACACTACTAAAATTTTCCAAAGGACACCACCACCACCACCACCATGATTATTATTATTATTATCATATCATTACCATGTATTATTTACTCTAAAAAAGTCTTTTTGAGGTATATAACTCACAACTTTAAATAATGGACGATGATATTTTTATCACTAATTTTGATAAATTCACTACAAATGGGCATTAAGTAGTTGTACTGTATAAACAAGTGATGCATAGTTATAGTGGGTATATAAAAAATATTGATAAAAATATTAACACCCGTAAACAATAGGCAACTTCTCTTAATCTCATTATTATCTAAAATTCGAATTCAAAAGAAATAGAATTTATCTACCCGGCCAGATATAACAAATCCTATCCGGTTTGGATATAACGAGTAAACGTTAACTAACATATTAACTTGTTGCAAAATTTATGTATCATCCTATCCGGAATTTAAATTTGTCGTTATCACTTTTTCTTTGAGAATAAACTTTACTCAAAACTTTTTAATAACGTGTCGCCTTATTATAATCTTTTTTAATATAATTATTATAATTAATTAATTAAAGAAAACCTAACTTTAGGTAATTTATGCAAAAGTTATTCCATAAAATATCCAAAGACCTCAAAAAATTGAATAAAATATAAAATATTTTATATGACATCTATTTATTTATATATATAAAATATTTTTTCTTGTTTTTTAGTCATGTCACATTATCTTTTTACCTTTTCTTAAAACTCACCTAATTATACCACATCATCAAATTAGTTTTTCCGTAAAAATCTTCATAATTCCTGGCACTCTCTTAAAGTTTTCAAAATTTTAAATTTCTAACAAACTACTGCCTTCTATTTTGTGAAGGTTTTTAGTTCAATTTTATTATAGTTTATCGTAATAGCTTTTTAAATTTATGCATTATATTTAATAAATAATAATTTTTTCCTACATAAAAAATAAATTCATGTTCTTACTGATATCTCATACATTGTAATGATCTATTATTATCATCATCAATTACCAAGTTTAAGGAAATTATTTTTAATAAAATATATAAAATTGATTATTTTTTGTACATTTTTGTATATGTTACTGTTGAGTTTTAATAATAAATTTTCAACAATATTAATACAATTGAAAACTTAAAAAACATATGATTAATTTTATTTTTTTAATTACTGTGCATCGCAAGGGCTTAACAAATGTATCAAAACTTAACATAATTTTGCAATTAATGGTTGTTACTTTTGTCATTCACATGGCAACAACATCGGTGTTACCGTGATAAATGGACAGAGACCCAAATTTTAACCGCTCGTAAGGAAATAAGGAGAATACATCATACTTGATGTATAAATTGACGAAAAATATATACAAGTTCATCCATTATAGTTTAACTAATATTACTAATCATTATCACAATGATAATTGTATTTTTTAATTAACAACATTAAACTTACAAATTAATATAATTGTATTTTATAAATGATCGTGCATCGAACGGCTCAAAGTCTAGTTATTATTTATTTGTTGTTTGACTTCATGACAAATTTAAAGCAATTTAAGTCTCTTAACAAATAGACAAGATCATATATGTAATATTTAATCCAAATCAATTTATTTATTTATTTTTTCAAAAAAAACTTTTTATTTATTTTTTAATGACATCCTATCCGGTTTTAATTGGTACTAATATGTTTTTGTTGTTATCTTATCTAATCTCATCTCATAAGTAACGATAAAGAGGCAAGATGAATTAGGAAACATTTATTTTTAAAAACTTTATATAAAGATAAAGATAAAATTATATAAATAAAATGGGAAATAATAATCAATCAAATAATAATCAAAATATATAAATAAAAATTACTTATCCGTAAGTTAATTATGAAAAATTCAAATTAAATAACCGGATCACTAACCTCCACAATTTCCGTTACTCATACTAATCTGTTCACACACTATAAATACACCCTTTCACCTCACTCATTCGCCATCATTCGCAATCAAAAATCCCCAATTTTCTTCATTCAATCACTAATCAATCAATTAATTTCAATTACATAAACAAATGGAGCTCGATTTGTCACCAAAGCTAGCTCAGAAATCATACGGAGGTGCTGGTGGATCGTATCATGCATGGTGCCCTAATGATCTTCCGATGCTTAAACAAGGTAACATCGGTGCCGGAAAATTGTTCCTCGAGAAAAACGGTTTTGCTCTCCCGAGGTATTCGGATTCTGCTAAAGTTGCTTATGTTCTTAAAGGTATAATTCTCAATTGCGTTAGTTTTGATTTGGTGATATTGATCGTGATTAGGTTTATTGATCGTGATCATTTATTGTTATCTAATTTTGATTAGTGATTTGATTCTGATTACTGTTTGATTAGTTTGTTAATTCTGATTACCGTTTGATCAATTATTTTGATTTTGATTAGTTTTTGATTTAGTTTGCGTTTATCTGAATTCACAGTCACACACAGTACATGATTTGTAGATTCACATGTATGTATGTATATGCATGTCTAATTGTGTATAGAGATCAACACAGATATTGTGATATATGTATATATTATATATATATGTTCGTATGTATGTACATGTATAGGCATATGTATTTGCTAATTCAATTACCCGTACGCTGATATATATGTATATATATGTTATGAATATATATATTAATTAGCGGCCGATGATGTGACGTGATGAATAGTATTTTTATGAATAATTGATTATGTATGTGTATATGTAATTTGTTTATAGTGGAGAAGATGCATATATAGAACGTGATTGATAGTTTTTGATATTTTTATTTATTTAATGTGATTTTTTATAGTGTTAAACATTAAACACATAATAATTGTGATGGAGTTGTTTTAATGAATTTTATTTTTGATTTAAAATTGAGTGAATACAATAGAGATCTGAATAATTATTAGAATAAGTGCACTACCTTGCTATATATATATATATGATTCTGTCACCTTTGTATTTAGCTGTTGTAAACAATTGGTTTCTATTGACTTAAGATTTTTAATTATTGAGTGTAAATGAAGTCAAATTTTAGGCCTAAAGTATGGACCACATGGTTTGCCTGTTGCATATTTAAAATTTGGGCAAGTTTTTTGGGACAACTCAACTGTTACTTATTAAAACCTTTTGATAATGATAAGCTAACCTTATGAATATCAAATATTTTAAATGAAATTGCTTCTTATTAACTTTTCATTAGTTTTTAAAATGTTAATGACTTACTTATGGTTTAATACTATAATATTAAATATTAATTAGTATTTGTTTTTTGTGAGACTTGATATTTGTTTCACTTAACTTTTCACAGTAGATAAACTTGTTTTGATATTATGTTTTAATCATAGTTGCTGGACATTACATTGATGTCCTCTGTTTAGTATAAATGCATACACATGCTACTGTATATTATTTTTAAAATTTTCTTATAAATCTGAAACAACACACCTGTTTACTATGATGCATAGTTGTGTAAACTATTTTTTAAACTTGTCTTATGAATCCGAAAATAACATACAGTATAATTATGGATTGATACAGGGAGTGGAGTTGCTGGCATTGTTCTGCCTGAGAAAGAAGAGAAAGTCCTTGCAATCAAGACTGGTGATGCCATTGCTCTACCATTCGGTGTAGTTACATGGTGGTACAACAAAGAAGACACTGAGCTCCAAGTCCTTTTCTTGGGTGACACCAAAACTGCCCACAAGCCAGGCTCGTTCACTGACTTCTTTCTAACTGGCTCCAATGGGATCTTTACTGGTTTCTCCATGGAGTTTGTGTGCCGTGCTTGGGATGTAGATGAGGCCACTGCTAAAGCACTTGTTGCGAACCAAAAAGACAATGGAATCATCAAAGTTGATGCTGGTGCTAAGATGCCTGAGCCCAACAAAGACCACAGGAATGGGATGGCTTTGAACTGTTTAGAAGCTCCATTAGATGTTGACATCAAGGGTGGTGGCAGGGTGGTTGTGTTGAACACAAAGAACTTGCCTTTGGTTGGTGAAGTCGGTTTGGGTGCTGATCTTGTGAGGTTGGATGGTAATGCTATGTGTTCTCCTGGATTCTCGTGTGACTCTGCTCTTCAAGTGACCTACATTGTTAGGGGCAGTGGGCGTGCTCAGATCGTCGGTGTTGATGGGAAACGTGTTCTTGAAACAACCGTTAAGGCTGGAAACTTGTTCATTGTTCCTAGGTTCTTTGTTGTTTCCAAGATCTCTGATAACGATGGGTTGGAGTGGTTCTCCATCATCACTACTCCAAAGTGAGACTTCCTCTTTTTTAGCCGTTAAAAATAATTTCCGTTTTTGACTTGTTTGTCCTGTTCTAACACTGGCTTAATATTTATAATTTGCAGCCCGATATTCACTCATATGGCTGGAAGGACATCTGTGTGGAAGGCGTTGTCTCCTGAGGTGCTGCAGGCTTCCTTCAATGTGACCCCTGAGGTGGAGAAGACATTCTGTTCAAAGAGGATGAACAGCGAGATTTTCTTTGCTCCAACCAACTGAGTGTCGTCCTATCGTGCATTTTATACATAATGCTTTAGTAGTTAATAATATCTCGATTTTGGATTGTTTCTTTTGTTTTGTTATAGTTTTGGACCTTTTGCTGGTTTTGCTTTTTGCTAACTCAACTTTTATGGTACTAGATTTTAGTTTTTATATGTTGCTCTATTCCAGTATAATTGTTAATTGTTATATATATATATATATATATATATATATATATATATATATATATATATATATATATTGGTTTGCTCAGGTGTTTTCTGGTTTTCCTGAACCAATTTTCACTTTGAAATTGTTTTTTTTTGTTGGAAAGCCAAATGTGGAACATTGATTTCATGGCATATAGATGCAAGTTTTTTCATGAGAGTGAGATAACCAGCTATTTGAATAATTTTTTGGCTCGAGTATTAAGCCCAAGCATCTTTATTGCGGGCTTTAGTTAGATATTTCATGATTCATGAGAGTGAGATAACCAGCTATTTGTAAGTTTGTTATGGGCTTTACTGGCCAACAGGTTTGGCTTCAGTATTAGGCCCAGTATCTTTAATATGGGCTTCAAATTTGAGCTTTTATGACTTTGTAATATTTTTTGGTTAAATTTATTTATTTAATTTAATTTAAAAGACAGACAATAATAGGACTCTCATTAACAAGTTATTACTTGCATAATATATTTAAAGTTAATATTTAATCATATTGTATTCCATTTCTTTTCTCACAACTAAGTTAGAAAAAAAAAAGTTTTCATAATTCATTTTTGGACATAAATAGTATTTAGAATGTGGCTCATACAAACTTTTTTTTTTCTTATTTGTAAAAAACAGAGAAATTAAATTGAAATACCCTTCCAACTATTGTTGAAACAAGTAGTAAGAGTACAATGACCGGCCTTTCAGAAGACTTAGAAGAGATAACTTGTCAATATTTAATGCTATTTACAACTTACATAGCTATTACCAACATATATATAACAGGAATTGAGAATTTATGAAAACTACTAGATAACGTATTTGTTCACATGTGATTCGCTTCATTCATATGTGAATCACATGTGAACATTGATGTATGATAGATTTAGAAAGAAAAAAATATTAAAAATTCAAAAAATCACGTCGTAAAACACATTTGAACCGATTTGTCCACATGATCATTCACATGTGAACACATATTTGTATTTTTGTGTTTTTCGATATAATTTTAAGATTTTTTTGACCTTTTTATTTATCAATAAAACGTACATCAATGTTCACGTACAAATGAAGTTAATTCATGTGAACAAATACGTAAACTAGTAGTTCTCACAAGTTTTCAACTTTTTAGTTGGTTCTCATCTGAACCATCTCATATATATATATATATATATATATATATATATATATATAATATTAATGATGAATAATAAATACTAGTCTATACTACTATATAAAGCATTTGAGGAAAAGTCTTAAAAAGAGAGAAATAGTAAATGACTAATTTACTCTTCTCTAATCTTATTAAACATTCAAACACCTAAATATAATTTAATATAATTAATTGTAAAAATTAATATTTCATTAATATTACCATTATTAAATTTTAAAAGTAATAAATATAGGACATTAAATTCTAATTCATTATTAAATATATAATACATTTGTGATTTTTTTTAAGATGGAATTTTTTAATTTACTCCTATCATTATTATTAAATCTGAAAAATCTATTTGAAATTACTAACATAATCGTATATATGTATTAAATTATCATTTATACTATCATTGAAACTTAAACTAATAAACATACGACATAAATTTTTAACCGTAAGAAGTTACGTGACATGTTAATTATGGACATGTTAATTACGAATTTTTAACCGCTGATGCCACCAAATTTCATCTCTAAAGCCTCTAAAATTTATGTTCCCCCAATTTTAATTTTTTTCAAACTCTTAATGATGTTTTTTTTATTAAATTATAAATTTACGCGTTTATTTACATTTTTAATTTCAAATTTATATTGTCACTTTCTATATTCAAGAGTTTCAATTTTTGATCAAATTTTACGATTTCAGTTTCACATATACATAATACTTGCATATCACAACTTACACCCCACCATATGAACATGCAATCTGACAGTCGTAACTTTAGCTCACAACTTAGGATCAAAATTTCAACGATCTTTCTTATTTATATATATATATACATATATATATATATACAGTGGGTATTTGTTTTATTTGTTAATTTTTTTTTTACAAAAGAGGTGATTTTTTTTTTTAAAACGTCATATCGTAGTGTACTGTCATATAACTTTTAATTATATGTATATATATATATATATATATATATATATACGGGGTATTTGTTTTATTTGTTAATTTTTTTTTTACAAAAGAGGTGATTTTTTTTCTTTTTAAAACGTCATATCGTAGTGTACTGTCATATAAATTTTAATTATAATTTACCTACTATATATCGAATGAACATGAATCTTAATTTTTTTTTACCCGCTGCATTGCGCGGACATTTTGCTAGTAATTAATAATAATAATACTAATAATAAAAAATAATCTTGCTAACAAAAAATATAATAAAGTTGGGACTTTGGGAGTACTTTTTTTTTTCTCCCTTTTCCATTTTACTTGCATACATAGCCAGTTAAGAAATTTGATAGCCGTACTGTTAAAAAAATGAGGGCACTGAAGTCTCTCAAGGAAGATCACGCTCTAATCGACGCCAATTTCCTTCAATTCTGTTCATCTCACGGCATTTTTTCCTGTAAATAAACTAGCTTCAATCATTTATCATTTGCATTTACTTAAACTCTGCATCGTTGTAGCCCTAAATTTATAAATACTGTTTGGTGTTTATTTAAATTATCTACTGTAAAGCTTTAATTCCGTTTGAAACTTTCCATTTGCATCTTATATATAGAGTGATCTTTTGCTGTAGTGTGTTTAACTGAAGTTTGAACTAATTAGGGCTCTCATAGTATCTGTTACCATGGGTTATACCTTAGCTTTTGTAAATAATTATTATTTGGTTAACTTGGTGGTTTTTCATTGTTGGCATAACTATTTTCACTTCACTATTGCTCGTGTGAGACTGATTTTTTGTGTGTTGGTTCTTCTTGTTCGAAGTTAAGGAAGTTCGTGATTAAAGTTTTTCTGAGGTTCATAGGTAGACTCATCAAGGTCTTAATCATGCCACGGGATCAGTACTTCATGCTTGATAACAATTGAGCTCATAAGTAGTTAAGTAGTTATCGTATCAACTGTTACTTTTACGGTTAGACTCAAGTGTTATGTTTTACATACAAGTTAATGTGCTTAGGACGGTCCCAAGTTGGTCTCACACACACATATTAAGTAAAATTTATATCCATTGCAATATGGTAAGGTAGTCGATACAAGTTTCACTATATCTTTTGGCATTGTTTGAAGAACAGGAACGAAGATGCATAACATTATGCTCAAGTTTAACTTTGAGAGCACTAATAGATACAATAATTGGTGTTGGGTTTGATTATTCTCATGCATGACTTACTAGTCTGTTGGCAGAGTAGATCTCTTGATGCGACTACATGGGGACCTTTGTATTAGTGGACAGTTGCGCACTAATACACATCAGAGTTTTCTTCTGAGTCATGGTGAGGGGGAATTAGCTATGCTAGCCACAAATCTAAGCTAATTCAGACAAGATTTAGAGGGTAGTTGTGAGTTGTAATTGTTCCAGAAGTTGAGATGTAGGTCATCATAACAAATTTATCGCAACATATGTTATGTGTAATAATCAATGAGTGAATGAAAAAAACTGTTTGGTTTTACCCCAATATTTCTCTTCTTGTCCCCCTTTCTTCTGCATCTTGCTTGTACAAATTTAACATCATATTTTTCATCCGTTGTTAAACATAGATCACTTTAGTTAGGTTCATTTATTGTGCGATCTCTTCTTTCTAGCTCTTTGATATCTACACGAGGTCAAGTCCCTTCCTTAGCGAATTTGGTTCCAAAAAGTGAAGGTTAGCATATGCAAAAACCTCTAATGGTTACTCCGTTATTATTAAACTCAAGACTGTTCCTATTCTTTGTGTATTTGTGACGTGGAGAAAATAGTGGTAAGGGAGTATAAAGAGTATCGGGTTAGCTTTGTTTTACTAAGCAACAATCATTGTTGTAACCTTTTGGATTACATTTGTTTTATATCAAAGGACACTTAATGTGTTTAAGGCGGTAAAGCAATGAAAAATGTGAGATATCTTTATAATATAACAATTACCATCACTGCCTTAATAATTTGGTGGAGGATCTTAGGGGAAGGCCTCGTTTGAGGGGAAGGAGGAGAAGACCTTTTTTACTGCATTTTAGGACAAATTTTTTGTGATTTACGACAACTACTGCATTTTAACAACACTGCATTTTATGCCTATAAATTTCATTGCATTTTAACATAACTGTATTTTAATCCTTACAATTAGTCCTAAAAATGCAGTAAAAAAGGCCTTATCCTCCTTCCCCTCAAATGAGATCTTCTCCTCAGAACCTTACCCTAATAATTGAACATTTGTGAGATATCTTTATAATATAACAATTACTAGCATTGCCTTAATAATTTAACATGAGATGTGTTATAATCTGTTTTGTACAAGTACCTCCTTACCACGACTTGATACTTATTTGGCTGACTGAGCTTAGTGTAATGTTTCTTACTTGCTATATGTAATAAATTTGGTTACATTTAACTGATATCTACAACCGTTTTCATGTAATTCAGCCTTTTAGTTATTGTTTTATGTAGCAAGTGTTTTTCCCTTCTACAGTTGAAGATTTCTTAGTTCATGACGTGAAATTGTTGGTGGCATCAGCGGAGAAACTCTCTAATTCAGATAAATTAAAACAGGTCAATCAGTTTGCTATTGATTCTTCAAACACTTGGTCCTCTTATTCAACTATATCCGTTATGTTACGTGGTCTCTGCTGCACAACAGGGTATCAACCAACTCCTCTCGATATTAGAAACATGTCATCAACCGTGGATGAACGGTCTAGCGTTATTGGAAGATAGAGAACAAAAGAAACATTATTTATCAACTGGATGTGAAAGGTATAACTTTCCATATGCTTTTGCCTGTGTATAATAGTAATAAATAATTAGTAGTAATAAAATAATACCATCAAAATGAGTTATTGATTGCATACAGTGAACCAGCTTTGATGTGTCACTCCAAGGTGGATTGCGTGAGGGACATGTAACGGAATTAGTGGGCTCATCATCTTCTGGGAAAACACAAGTTAGAATCAAGTCCTAAGACATCACATAATATTGTTAAGTTGTTAAGTTGTTAAGTTGTTAAGTTGATATTCTATAATGGGTCAGGTCTGCTTTCAAGTGGCTTCAAATGTGGCTATGAAGCTGGGTAGTGTCATCTTTTTTGACTCCGGAAACTCGTTTTCGCCTACACGTATCAAGCAAATAGCTACTTGCATATCTGGTTCAGCTAAAAATCAGGTATATCTGTTTTTTTTTCTTCTTTTGTGCTATCTAATTACTCATTTGTCCCTAAGAAAGTGCCTAGTTTGATCATGTTATGAAAATTTGTTATGTCTTTGACAATTTGCTGAAAACTCTAAGTACTGCTGATTTCGAGGAAAATGAGTATATGTCTATGTTTCAAAACAGTTTACCTATTAAGAAACTTTTTTATAAGATTTGAACTAGAGAATTTTAGTTATATGAAGAATTTCATACATGAAACAACAGAATTGGACTTGTTCATTACTTCTTTCTGTAAGCTACTACTTTATATTTATTGATTTTGCTTATCTAAACTAGCACAATGCCGTCTTATATTTTGAAACCGAGGGATTACTTGATTCTTATAACCAAGTAGTCTCATTTGTGTTGTTTTGTAGGTGGATGGAATTATTCAACAAACATTGAGAAACATACAATGTCATGCTATTTTCGACATTTATGCCTTGCTGAATATTCTTCATCAGCTAAAGTTAAATCTAAAATCCCAGGTTTGATTGACGAGATCACAATTCCTCCCTCTTTTCTTATTGTTACTAATTGTATTTTTCATTTGCCGTATTGATAAAACTGTATCCTAATACAGACAGGATACCAAGCACGGTTGTTAATCGTTGATTCAATATCATCACTTATTGCTCCAATTCTAGGAGGCAGCAATTCACAAGGTTATATACATATCACGCATTTGTATATATAGCTGTAGGTCCATGAACACGTAGGATAACTGATTAACCCATATAAGATGATGATTATGCAGGACATGCTTTGATGGTTTCTGTTGGATTTTTACTAAAAGAGTTAGCAGACAGACATAATATCGCTGTTCTGGTGAGCCACTGTGATAGGCTTGTATTTTGTTTCTATTGTAATCGTATTCAAATATTTAATTCATTAATTAGTACCCAAAAATAGAAATAATAAAAAAATAACATAACAGTTGTCCTTGCATTGCAATAATATTATGCGATTCATATGTTTTCGAGGTTACAAATCATATGGTGAGTGGAGAAGGAGGTAATTTGAAGCCGGCTCTCGGGGAGAGTTGGAAAAACATTCCACATGTTCGGCTACAACTTTCGCGGGACCATGCAAGCAACAGCTGTGTGCATATTCTTAGGCATCCATACATTGTATGTCTGTTGATCGTTGTTCAAACCATAGAATCACTCTTTTTGTCTATACTTACAAGGATATCGGAGCACGGATATAAAACATATTTTTAACAGTACTGCACCGTAGTTTGATTTTTCTGTTGATGGTAATTGTGTTAACTGTTTCTCATTTCATCCTCAGGCATCTGGCACAAGTGCAAACTTCATGATTCCATGACAAATGGCGGCACCTTAAGGTAAGTAGTTGTTTAAATTTTTTGATATTTTATGCAAATATGTTCGTGATTTTGACAATCTGGATGTAAAGCTTACGAAATTATAGTTATTACTTTTTGAACAATATATTACATTAGCGTAGAGGATACCAGTCATATCATAAAAGTTCAATCTTTGGTCTTGAAAAAGCTAATGAGCGAAACGAAACATCGCAAAGATTGCTCTTGTGGTTATGTAAACAGTATTTTAGCTGGAAGTGTTTTAGAGTAAATTACAAAAATGATCCTCGTATATCGATTTTTACAGTTTGAGTCCCTTCATTAGGTTTTTTGCATGTCTAATCCCTCGATAGTAGGCCTGTAAACGAACCAAACGAACACGAACGAAGCCTGTTTGTGGTTCGTTCATTAAGGTTTTATCAAACATACGAACGAACACGAACGGATTTTGTTGTTCATGTGCGTTCATTAAGAAAATTTGTTTGTTCACGAACACAAACGAACAAATACATAGTTTAATGCATTAGTTTGTAATACCTTGAACAAACTCCAATAAACACACACACATATATATATATATATATATATATATATATATATATATATATATATATATATATATAACTTGAAATATTGCGATCCATATTCAACATTATAAAACGACCACAATATGATACTTAATTTTAACATATTAACCAGTTTTACAAGACATTGAAGTGGAGGGAAAATGTGTCGAGTGAGGGAAATATAGAAGGAATTTAACGTTAAGGGTAAAAATATCTAAATATTTAATATTATTATATTGAGAGTATTATATTTAAAATTTGGATGAGATTAATAAAATATATACAATATGTATTAATTTAATTAAACTATTAGTGAACAAACGAACATGTTATCGAACATTCACTAACATGTAATCGAACGTTCACGAACATGTAATCGGACGTAAATGAACGAACGAGACCTATGTTCATGTTCGTTCATATAATTAGACGAACGTAAAATTTTGTTCATTTAACGAAACGAACGAACATAAACGAGCTTCCCGTCGAACGGTTCGCGAATTTTTCGCTGAACGTTCGGTTCGCTTACAGGCCTACTCGATAGCACTTTTTGTTACATTATCAGTCCCTGATTCTCGGAAATGACTAATTTAACCCTTACAATTGGATGATGGGCATAAGCTCTAAATAAGGATATTTTTGGTCATTTGAGAGGCTCAAAGACTGTTAATGTAACAAAACGTAGGGACTGAACATGAAACAGAACCTTACCAAAGGATTGAAACTGCAGACAATGCTATAACACATGGATCATTTTTGTAATTTACTCATTATTACATTATTATGAATATATTTGATTTTGAGATTTATAGATGCTACTAATTTATTACTTAATAATATTATTTTTTAGCAAATATGTAAGGTACTTCACTAATACCAACCATAGGACCCCCACCAGATTCAACCTTTTCCCTGATCATTTTTATTCCCTCAACCGTCCAAGAGATTTAGTCAATAGCATAAAGTCATCCAACTAACAATACAAGTCAAAAACAAAACACAAAATAAAGCTGATATAAGATAAAATCAGTTCATTTTTTCCTTTTCTTTTTGTTGTACAAGAAACATTATTTGGTTATTAAATTAAGAAGTATGGTGGGGTTATTCTCTCTTCTGTATTGAATTTTTATAACTCGTCAAAACGAAAGGTCTTGCGGTATCGTGGTGATCCTTACGGGTTCAAGTCCTCGAAAGAGGTTTATAAGAGGAAGATGAACGATAAGAGTAATAACAATTTAACAAGAGTCTACCCCAATATTGATTATTGATGATTAGATTTGTTAATCTTTATAAGTCACTGATGGTGGGCTTGTAATAACTTCCAAAACAGTTGTTGCCCTTTTGTTAGGCTGATAGATAAATGTAGGACCCTTGACATATTTTCCACAGTGTCGTTTTGTTTAAGCAAGTTGACTACCATAACAAAGTTGAGAGCCCTCCGAATTTGCTCTAAATTCACAACAAACTAAAAATATGTTGTTTATCGTCACATTTTCAAGTTCAAGCCAAAAATACATACAACCTTTGAAACTTTAGGGGGTGTTTGGTTTAAAACTTGAACGGACTATGGGTATAGGTTTCAAATGAATATGGGAATGAATTTCTAAACCCACCAACTTACTTGGGTATGGAGTATGCCTATATTGGTTGGTAACTTGGTATGTCTAGGCTATTAACCAAACACTTTCAATAGAAATAAAACTCATTCTTTCATTCTCATCCCATATACCTAACCCTACCACCAATTACAATATTTAAGTATACTTTCTTGACATATTTTTGTTTGTATTTTGTGTTCGTCAATAAAGTTTTAATCTTTTTAAAGCTTTCGGAATTCAAGTACGATGGCTTGATCATTTACCGTCGAATCCGTAAGTTTGGTAAGATTCAAGAAAGTTCCATGAAGAAGAAAACAAGAGGAATTTTGGGAGATCGACAAGAGTAGAACCCACCATTGAAAAATTGTAAGAAAAAACATATTGTCACAAAAGCGTTGTTTGCTTTCATCATTACGATTTCTTTGAGTAAGTGTGGAGAGGGTACCCACATTATTTACTACACACTGCCAACAAAAATGCATGCCACCATGACCATCTGGTAAATCAAAAACCATATATTATATATTTCTTATTAGTTTGAAAATACTTTTTTTAATGGATTTAAATAAGTGGATCAGTTGACTAAATGTTTTTTTTCAGTTTCAGTTGTACTTTAGCTAAAGAAATTGTGGCTATTAACATTGTAGCACACTAGCACCAATGTCTTTCATTAAAAACTTCAAATAGGTATGAAGTAATTAAAAAAACAACATAGTTCTTGTGAGATTATAAATGAAAATTTAGTATCTAATTTTATAACGTCAAACATATTATTGGTGAAAATACAAATCAGATAATCTTAAATATAATATAGAAAATACCTTTATGATGTCAATAGTTAAATAAACTTTCAATTGATCAATTGAGTCATTCAATTCACTTACATTTAAAAATAACACCCTTATAATTTCTCAAATTTTAATAAAAAGAATTTACAACATAAGTATTAAAGAATTCTTTGGGATGCATGATTCAAATTTTAAATATAATATAGGAAACATCTTTATAATGTTATCAATTAAAAACTTTCAATTTATCAATTAAGTCCTTCAATTTTACTTACAAAAGATTTTCAATTTTAATAAAGAAGATTTTATAACATAAGTATCAATGAATTTTTTAGGATGCATGATTTGAATAAGTTGAATATATAGTTTTGAGATAAGTTTAAGGTTAATAGTTTATTATTTGAGTAATTGACAACTCTTAATTATGAGAACATTCGTATATGTTAATAATAACTAAAGACATGATTTTTTTTCTTTTTTTAGCAACTTTTTTTTTCTATCGAATTCCTTTTGTCAACTAAACAACCAGATCTATTATTCGGAGTCGATATATGGTTATCGATTAGATTACTTAATATATAGATACAACCATAATTTAGTATTGCAAAAGTTAAAACTAACATAAAATGTTAGAATTTAATCACATACATTTTTTTATTCTTATAAAAATCAAATAAAAGTTTAAAGACCCATGTATATATACGGGTTTGAACGCTATTTCATTCTATAATAAAAATAATAGACATGTGATCCACCAACAAGAGATAATAGAAAAGAAAAAAGTAATAATTCTTAATTTGTAGAATCAAATATTCTTTAGTTTTTAGTCGTCTTTTCAGAATGGATAAGAATAAAAATATATCCGGCAAAAAAATTATTTTCAACATACACTCAATATCACAATCAGTTTTTATATTTTTATTTTTACAGAATTAGACACCATATGTATTTACAAAGTATTTTCCTAAAGGTTAAGCATACTAGAAGGTATGACATTCATATTATGACATTCATATTATGCAATTAACTATTTGAGTTATCACACAAAATGAAAACTCGAATAGTTCAGTACATGCACACTATGAATATCAGACATTAGCTCAACACATTCAACACATTCAACACATTTCGAAGCACTTAAGTCTTTCTTAAATGTTTAAGAAACTATTGCATGGTAAACTTCTCTATATCTATGTCATTGCAAGTATAATATTTTTACCGTTAGAAAAGTTACATAATTATTATTTGAATATAAGTTGGTGGAACTTTTTGTTGTGTAGAGTACACATTTGAAGTTGAAATCTTGTAAAAGGTAAAAAATGTACCTACAAAACCTACCCACTATAACCACTCACCAAAAAGATGACACCATGTTTAATGTTATGTCTCTATTCACTTCTGATATCTCTGCTATTGCTATGCACCAAATTTAGGATTCTTGTTTTCATTTGAAACACAATGAATTTGTTTTTGGTTTATTTTAAGTATCTAATTCAAGTAAATTTGACCAAGTGTTAGTTGTTGATTCTATGTGTAGATATTGTAGAACATGTGTTTTTCTTTCCATATGTATCCAAAAGATTTCTGTTACGATTTTTGCCTAAAGATGTTACGTTATCATGTTCCCGAGTTAGGTCAATGGCATAAAAAAGGCAGAGCAATCGTTTGCACGCTATAATTCACATCTGATATTCGTTGTTAATGTACATCAAAGACATAAAACAAAAAAAAAAATTGTTTGTCATCAAGAATCAAGTAATGAAATTTTCATCTTGAATTATGCATGCTAGGGAAGAATCCAAACTTTATAATATATTAATTAATACATACAAACACTATTGCAAAAGACAATAAACATGTCACAAGTTGTATATTATTATGCAAGAAAACAGAAACAACAATAACGTGAAATTTAAAAATAATTAAATTTGAATTTATTAGACTAAAAGTTATATTGATTCAATGAGTTATAACAAATGAAATATATATTTTGATTTCAAGTTGAAGCTAAAAGCAACATTTCATTCAACTATATAGCTTTAAGTGATTTATATATGTTGTACGTAACTGTTATATTCTGAGTCAAATTCATTAATGATTTATTAATAAAAGTGATCAAAGCTTTGCTCACTATTTTATTTTTATTTATTATTTATTATTTATTTTAAACTATTCTAGTATATATTCCATACTAGTTTAAGAGCCGCAGCAACGCGAAAAATTTAAATTGAATTTATAAAATGAGTTATATTTTTAATGTTAACCTTAAGCTATTATTAATGAAAATGTATTAAATTTATTGATAATATATATTAGCTAAAGTGATAAGAGGTTTGAGAGAATTCCAAACTAAAATTCTTCTGGTGATGGAGACAATGGATTTTTGGGAATTACAGTTTGATGTTTTTGTGACTGTTTTTGTGAATTTGATTTTTTATTTTACGTGGGTGAGAGGTTTTAAAATATCTTCTTACTTTTAGGAAACAAACTATTAGGATTAGTTATGAAAGAATTTTTTATTTCTTTCTTTTTAGTTATATCTAAAATCTTTTTTACTTTTAGGAAATAAATATTAGTATTAGTTATGAAAGGATTTTTTTTCTTTTTAATTATATCCGAAAATTTTAATTTTAATTAAAATAATTAAGTATTAGAAATTAATCTAGGTGGTTGGATCGATCTGGAAAAACACAATTAAGGATCAAGATTCCTCCATTGTATTCTGGTTTAAGTATATTTTATTTTATAGATTATTCTCATCCAACTAGAAAAACCTTGCAAATTTTACCAGATTTATTATTGTATAGGATTGCAACAACTCTTGTGTTAATAAAAAAATATTAATACTTTGATTAGTGAACTTGGCATCTTTGTAGTCCCTCAGTTTATATAACACTATAAAAAAATGACAATGCATGCATAAATAATTATTGAAGTTTATTGTATTGTATAACTTACCTATATATTTTGTATATTATTATTATTATTATTATATTATGTATGTTTACATTTATTAAATTCGAACATAAAAGCATTTAGATTAAGATCACAAGTCCTATGACTCCTATCTAATATACCAAACTACCACTTTGAAAGATAAAAGATATTTCTTTGTATTTTTAATCGTAAATTGACTTTTTTCTCTCACTACTTCACTTTTATTTTATACTAGCATAATACTCGTGCAATGCAGCGGAGTATAATATATTATAACTCAACGGTAGTTTTATATACAATTGTGTTTATTATTTTCCGGTGTATTACTTATTTGCTTATGATGATAAATCGATAACGATAGTTTAATGTGTAGAGTTAAAAGATTCAGAATAAGAAGGGGGTTAAGAGTACAAAATTGATAGGAGTATAAAAGGGATGAAGTTAATACCATATGAAAATTCAACATTTTAAATTTAGAAATGTTTGAGTCCAAAATTTTAAGATTTCTAACAATAGAGTATTAAGATGCATTATATATGTATAGTACTAGGCCTTGAGCCCGTACGATGCACAACCGTTTATTAAATACAATTATATTAATTTGTAAGTTTAATGTTGTTAATTAAAAAATACAAGTATCATTGTGATGATGATTAGTAACATAAATTAAACTATAATTGATGAACTTGTATTTATTTTTTATCAGTTGATACATCAAGTATGATGTAGTCTTCTTATTTCCTTACGAGCAGTTTCAATTTGAATCTCTGTCCATTTATCACGGTAACACCGATCTTGTCACCATGTGAATCACAAAAGTAACAACCATTAATTGCAAAATCATGTTAAGTTTTAATACATTTGTTGAGCCCTTACAATGCACGGTAATTAAAAAAATAAAACTAATCATATGTTTTTTAAGTTTTCATTTGTATTAATATTGTTGAAAATTTATTATTGAAACTCAACAGTAACGTATACCAAAATGTAAAGTAAATAATTAATTTTATATATTTTATTAAAACTAATTTCCTTAAACTTGGTAGTTGATGATGATAATATTAGATCATTGCGATGTATGAGATATAAGTAAGAACATTAATTTATTTTTTATGTAGGAAAAAATTATTATTTATTAAATGTAATACATTAATTTTAAAAGCTATTATAATCAATTATAATAAAATTGAATTAGAAACATTCACAAAATAGAAGGAAGTAGTTTGTTAGATATTTAAAATTCTAACATTAAGAAAGTGTTAGGAACTATGAAGATTTTTAAGGAAAAATTAATTTGATGATGTGACATAATTAAGTGAGTTTTAGAAAAAGGTAAAAAGATGATGTGACATGACTAAAAAGTAAGAAAAAATCTTTATTTTATATATATAATAGATAGATAGATATATAGATATAGATATTTAATTTAGTTTTTCCAATCTAATTACTTTCTGGTTAAAAGTTGAAATTTTTTAACTTATTTTCTCTAACGATGAAATATTACTCTAATCAAACATATCATACCACTCATTCTTTTTAGAAGAAAAACAGAACCAATAAATAAAAATATCTAAACATGACATAAAGTGGTCAAAAGTGATCTTCATGGTACAAAGGTTGAATCTTATTTTCACTCAAATTTCACTTATTTAGGGTCTAATTACCAATTACTTTCGTCTATTATAACTAATTACTCATATATATGCACCTTAATTACTCGTAGTTAGGTTCCAACAAACTACATTGGCATCAACACGCATTAATTTTCAAGAAATTATTGTACCCGAGTAGGCGTATTATGAGTATGGTTTACATATGGGTTGATCGTATACCTTAGAATCTCTAGGAACTTAACAACAAACATACACCGAGAAATAAACACGCACTGATAGAAAATACAAAATATTTCATTACAAATATGAAGATCGAAGAAGAAAAAAGTTGAAATATAATGTGCAAATTTAGTATCCAATTGCAATGAAAGGTGAAGAAGAAGATGAAGAAGAAGGAGAAGGCCATAATTGTGCATTCTTGACCTTTGAAATACTTGAAAGAACAGATAATGGAGTTACATCTCCAACAACTGTAACTTTCTTTGATTCCAAGTCTATTTGAAATGATCTTACTCCTGCATATATTCATCAGCACAAAAATGTTTAGAGGATGTTTTACCAATTTGTTTTTTATTAAAAGTTAAATCCAAATGGTCAAAAAGAGTTAATTCCATATGGTCAAGTTTAATGTATTTTACAAATTTGAAGATATACTTTTATATCTTGTTGATGAAAAAAAAACTAATTTTTTTGTTGTTATAAAAATAACGAAAATGTATAACTTTTAATCAATTCACCTTGTTTTTGTTATCGAAAGTCCTTGGGATTTCTCAAGGACTTTCGTTAGCATTTTTTTAATTCAATAGTACGAAATTATCATAGAACTATTATTGATTAAATTTTACTATAATAAGGTAACAGTAAATTAAATAAACATACCTTCCATTCTTGAAAGGTGTTTTCTTACTTTCCCTTCACATCCCTTGCAATGAATCGACACCCTCAGTTCCACAACCTGCACAAACCAATTCAAATCAACTATTATTTGGAATTATTTATTATATTATTTAAAAAACATATGTATATAATAAAAGTTGTTTCTAGATATTAATAATGTTAAATAATATTTAAAGATAAAGATTCGAATTGTCGAATCTTTGAGTTTAGAAAGTACGGACAAATATTAATCTGTCATCCATCTTTTATTTTACAGAATCAATAAAACTCTACATAATAACTTTATGTACTAATTTATTAAATAAATCAAGTATTTAATCAAAAGTGTTAGTTTCAATTTTAATTTTTAAAACAATATATATTCATCTGAATCTTTTAAATACTGAATCATTATATTAAATATTAAAAGCTAAGCTTTGGCTTCTTTTTGAGCTTAATTTGTTTATTCTTATTTAAAACAAAAGAAAAATAAAAATAAAAATAATTCAAAGAAAAATCACTTCTTCGGTTCCTTTCATTCTTTACTATTAATTATGAATAGCTTTTGGTTACATTTTTAAGATTATTTATGAACAATTAAGTTTAATAAGCTCCTTTAAAGTTATATAATTACGACTAATTTCACATATGTCACTTCTAAATCTTTAAATATCATATAACTAATGATGATCCAAAAGTTATCATTTCTGTTATGCTATAAGCGGATAATTAATTACTAGTTTCTTCAAAACACTGAAAACTGATTACATGTGATTTAAAACGTAATAACAAACCTGATCACGAGACTTGGACCTCGAAGATTTCAACCTAGGAGACTCGACCTTTGCCAAATCCAATCTAATTGACGACGATCTAGAATTAACCAACGCAGGCGAATCATCACCTCTTACCCGTCTTGATGACAAAGACTTTTTAATCACTGTATCATCATGACTATAATCCAACCACACCGGCTCACTAACGACCAATGCACCCGCGTTAATAACACCACTAGATTCCTTTTCCTTCAAATCATCGAAAAAAATCGGATTGTTATTCAAAAGATATCTAGAAGACGAACCATGAGTGATAGTATCTCTATCACTCAACTCAACGCTACTTTTTCTTCTTGTTAATATAACATTATCATCAATATTTCGACTTATAAGACTACTAGTATTTTTTCCTATGGTGATTGAAGTACTTTTTCGGTTTTTTTGTAAGTAAGAAGTGTAGGGTTTAGGATCAATATGTTGTTGTGAAGTGCATGGGATTGTTGGTGTTTTAAACTTAGGTTTATCACCAAAATCAAATTGATAATGGTTATTGTAGTAGTCATGGTGCCGGTGGTTTATTGGTCTTGGAGTTGAACCACTGCCACGTCGGACCATGGCATGTTGGCTCATGGTGGTGCAAATGGCTGTGGACGCCGGTGATGCACAAAAGAGTTCGGCTGTTTTGATTTTCATGTTTTTGTATTTTTCGAAGAAAGAAAGGGTGGTGTGTGAGAACTTGAGGGGTGTCGTTTGATGTGGTTATAAAGTGGAGTGGGGAATGAAATGATGAAAAAAATGGAAAATGATTATATAACCAAAAAAGAATGAAAAAGAGTATAAAAATAGTAATAAGATATAGGTAGTATGTTATAAGGACACCTCATGACTAGACATGATGATATATTTTCATGGTCCAAAAAACAAAGCCAAAAAGCATGGAAATAAAAGGCAAATAAATAATCATGAGTATTTTTAGACTACATCTTTGTTGTTTTTAGGGTTTATCCATTTCTACCGATCGAATGGAATTATAAGTTGGTTGAATGTTATAGTTTAAGTATCTCGATGGTATTAAAATTTGGATATGTTTAAACGAGTTTGGTTGAACGTTATAGTATAAAACTTTCGGTCTTAATTAAAGAATTATATATTTAAGAAATTCATCATTATCTGATTTACTTCTTTCATGTACGTACGCCAATGGTGTGATAGAAATCCGATTTGAACCTACGACATCAGGTTTTGGAGACTCACGTTCTACTTATCTCAACTAAGTGCGCTTTCTTCTCATAAAATATAAGATTGTAAAGAAAAGAATTCGCTCCAATACATCTTGTATGCATACACTATCATACACTGACGAGGGCACCTCTATAATGGTACACATATAATTAATCCTGATGAAGTTAATTTGATTTATATATCATGTTCTACACCATTTCAAATACATGTAACAATATAATGCTGTTATAGGTATTAATAGTTTAATTGATGGAATATTTGATATCATATTTAAACGATTTTATATAGATGACATCATTTAATTCTTTATGTAGTTGTTACTTGTTAGTGGTTCATAGATATCATTACTAAAAATAGGTATGTAAGGAATGAGTTTTTCTCTTACAATTTTTTCATACTAATTCTTCTACTCCCAATCATGACATATGTCGTCTACTTATCCTACAATTTTGTGTAGCTATATACAATCATCTTCTTCTATCCGTTGTCATCTTCTTTTAACTACAAGTTATGCGATTTAGTAATTTATCTCCCTACTATTGATAGTTGTACCGATCAATGAGCCTGTCAGATAATCGATTACCCATTTTTTACTCACTGCACTTTTATATAATGTATATTCATAAACTATATAAATAATCTCGCAAGTACTTCAACTCATAGATTAAATTTACGTCTTTTCTATTCCGTATTCGTTCTTAAGAAAAATATATTAATAAATAAATAATAAAGATCAAGATGTACAAGACTTTACATAGGAAGGGTGTGAACTTTTTAGGTCTAAAGAGTATGTAAATTATTGGTATATATTCTTTTGAGAAGATTAACTTTGGGTCACACCATTGAAACCATTTTCCTTAAAGCTTTTGGCTTTATGAAATCATAATTGCAATATCATTGTTAATCCTGCCTTCATCGCAAAAAGCCTATATGCATTTTGACTCAATTAACTTTAAATTGAATCAATGGGGCAACTTCTATGGTAATTAGCAACTTATACAAACTTTCTTGCATGTGCTAACTTCTTTTTCTTTATTTTGCTTTAATTATAACAAAATAATATAATATTATTTTATTATGATTTATAAATTATAAAAGATAATATTCAAGAAATCAACTATATTTGAAGAATGTATAGTAATTCTTGTTATTACTAATAATAGAATCAAGATTATTACATAAATTATACAAACTGTTAACGTAAAATACAAGACAAAAAATTAGCAGAATTTAAGACCGACAACCACGTTGTGTTTGATAAACAACAGTTTTTATGCATCATTTTAAGACAAAAAGAACAAAATGATGCATCAACAAACAAGAAAAAGCTTCAATATTTATGTGCACTTTATAGGGCTAAGCGTCGACTTTTTAATTATTTACCATGTTGGTTTGCTTAAATTCGCATTTTGTTTAGTAATCTTTTTATTTTAATATCCATGTTTAGATTTCACCTTTGTAAAAAAAATTCTACTATTACATATGATGTATAGTTTAATGCATGATGTAACACCCCGATTTCGAAAATGGCAAAGTAAAAAAAAAGGATAAAAAAGAAGTGGACCTAACCCGTTTACTTTTATAATCTTTACCATAGCGGGATACCTGGTCTTCGCACCTCAGATCAAGAGGAAGGGTAGCTTGTCAAGTTGGCCTAAAATTTAATTCCCTAATGAAATCAACTACCTGTCTAATATTTTTGAATTGCGATATGATATATGAAGTTCTCGTACAAATCATATGTTGGCTTATGAATGAAAAAGAAAAAGCGTGAGGAGAATTATCAACTCGAGATGTTAGAAGGTGTCCTGAACCCAATACTAGGAAAGAGCTTCATACCCTATAGAACTGACAGATCGGCCACGAATGATATACTATATTATATTCTAATAATTATAGCTGGATAGGCTTTTTTATGTCGAAAGCCCCAAAACTAGCACGGTTTTCGTGCTATGTTTGATACTAAAAAACGGAAAATACCAAAAAGTTCGAATTCACAGCTAAGCCAAAGCCCATAGCACTGGCGACGGCTCCGGCATAAATGGCTGAGCACGTAAGCCAAGCCTTCACTTATTCGTAGACTTTTCTGGAATCTCCTTTCTCGCTGGGCGAGCGCATCCGATTCTAAAGTCCTTTCCTAAACCACTTTCCGTTCAGTTGCTGAAAGATAGAGAATCGGATGCGCTCGCCCAGCGAGAAAGGCCAGACGGACTTGCTGGTATCGTCAAATAGAGTATAGAATCCTTCTGCAGATGGAGATTCGCGGACGGGGAAAAGCGGCGATCGACCCATTCTTCTGGATCTGCATTAGTCCTATTCCGGGTGCAATACATATCAAATGTGTAGCAACCTAATGATTGTAGAGTTGATAATATGCAAACAGATTCAAGTTCAATCCTCAAAAACTATAACTTTGTGGTCGTTACTTAGTCGTGTAGCTTAGTTGGTACAATTGGGAAGGCTCTGCGATTTGATCATGTTTCCCAATCTAAGTAGATGTACAATTATCTCGATGCTACGTCGCCTTCATAAGAATATTATTTAGTAACCACACTGAATAAGAATAAGAATATATATAAATATCCAAGTTATAAAATATAATGAGTAGATCAAATCTGATTTAATTAAAAAAAAAAAAACTCTTAAAAGAATACAGAAATTGCATGGTATTATTGAAATAGACAACGAAAAAGCCAAAAAATGGGCAAGAATTTACAGAAGTGAATATAAATAATAGGGAAAATATTAGAGTTAAATTAGAATGGTGAAATATTCAATGAATCGCATACAGACACTCCTAATCACGTGATATATTATATGTGTAATTAAATTATTTATAATTAAATTAAATTAGAATTCACAACAATTAGTTAAACAATTTAAATTGTTTGTTTGTAATGAAATAATACTCACGGGATTTCTGGATTTTATAACAGCAAAGCATGTCCCTTCAAATTTTGCTTTTAGTTACAGTTCAGACATACCCATGTTCATCTGTAACAATTCCATCTAAACGTGGCCAAAATGTTACACCAATTATTAAATTTTAATTAAGTAAAATAAAGTTTATGGCAATGATATAATAAACGATAGAGACTATGAAGCCAAGGCGCGCGATACATGTTAATTGCGAATCATTGTGCACTAAAAAAAGTGATCCACACTCGTCTGGTCTAAAAATTTTCACATGTTGCCTTGCCTTGTCATATATAGTTTATTGTTCATTTTTATAAAAATTGTCGCATGTCGCCTTTCTCAAATTTCTGACAGATTTTCAACCATTTTATGACGTGATCAAAACTTTAGAGAGAAATTGATGCAGAGATGGTCAATAGTTCAGTCAACGCGGAATTCAACAGAAAAATCAACGTAACAAATACACCAATTATAAAATTTTATTCAAGTAAAATAAAGTTTTTGGCAATGATATAATAAACGATACAGACTATGAAGCCAAGGCGCGCAATACATGTAATTGCGAATCATTGTGCAAAGGTGATCCACACTCATCTTGTCTAAAATTGTCACATTGTTCATTTTTATAAAACTTGTCACGTCTCCTTCTCAAATTTCTTAGAGATTTTCAATCTTTTTTGACAAACAAGTGGTCAAAACTTTAGAGAAAAATTATGTAGAGATGGTCAATAGTTCAGTCAACGTGGCAATCAACGGAAAAGTCAACGCGGCAATCAACGGAAAAGTCAACGCGGCAATCAACGGAAAAGTCAACGCGACAAATACACTTGGAGCATATTTTGCCGAAATAGAGTTCGGTAGCGGATTGAGCTGAAATTTGCACGGTCACTCGGAAATGGCCCAACGAGCAAGGCTCGTCACTTCGCCTCGAGCCCTGTTAGTTTTCAGCGTTCCGATGTCGTTAAGGGGCCGAAAACGTCAATTTACTGTTTTTAGAATTTAATTTGAACATTTAGATTTTGTTTCCTTTTATTTCATAATTATCTTTGTGTGGGGATTCCTTAGGATCCTTAAATACATTTTTAGGATTTGTTTTTCAGTACGTTTTGACATAGTTTGAGTATTGATTTAATAAGAGAATTTCTCTCCTTGAGAATTTCAGTTAGTTCTTATTTTATTATTGTTATTGTTTGGCCATTGTTTATTGATCCGCATAAAAATTACCGACGGTTTGTGAATGGATTTCCAATGACAAACAATCAGTCCCAAATCGGTTTATAAAACTAAATATTTTGATCTGACGGATGTTCTGACGATATAATTAACAAATAAATGAAAGTAATAATGCTAAAAAGACCGTCCTAAATCTGCGTATATATAAAAAAAAATGTTAAAGTTATATAATCAAGCATCAAACATCAAACATATACAAATATAATCACATTAGCTGAAGAGCTTTTGCAGAAACTAAGGATGTTTGGTGGTTAGTCTTGTAATGATGTCTTATCAAGTGATTAGCTTATTGCAATCCGTTACTAAACTAATTGCAATAATTAATTAAAAATCCACTTAATCTTTAGTCTCTTGTAGCTTAAGATACCCCTATTTTATAATTAATGATGATGGGCATAATTCTAAGCAATAGGTTTGCTTAAATCATCAATTATTTATTTATTTATTGTATCTTTTTATACCACTATATCATCATTTATTATTTATTATTTATAAATAAATAAAAGCAAATTATGGTTGATCCGATGAGAAGAACTCGATTACTTATATTAGTACTCTATCAATCAAAGATTGAAACCTATAATGACCAAAAGAATTATGAAAAACATGATATTAAAGTACAACTTTAATTTTGAAGGATTACCATATGATAGGTTGACAACTATCTAACATTACATAAAATATGTAATGTTAGCTTTAAAAGAAGTAATTAAAACTAATTACAATTTAATCACTAAATTTTACACTTACATACTTAATTTTAGATAATGCTAGCATTATATAATAATACACTCAATTTTTATAAATTAAGTCGACCAAAAATCATATAGTATTAAAAAGAAGAAAATGAAGAAAGAAAAGCAATACCTAAAATGTGTTGTGGTAGTAATGATGATGCTTTGGAACAAAAAGGTGAAAAAGTCTAAGCTAATCCCAATTTTGACATGTAAAGGTGAAATCTTTTCCTTAAGAATAGCTTTCATAAATAGTATAGTTTATTAAAGAACTTATATCGTTATCATAAGTTACAGAGTGCTGATAAATACAACATGAATTTTGATTAATTGAACAAAATTTTACACAGTTAATACATACGGTACAACTCACTAATGCATAATTTTATTGTAGAATCAAAATCTATATTGTATTTATCACTTTTCTAAGTTTTATCGTTTTAAGTGAAAATTACCGTAACAATCAATTTTGTTACTCATTGTATATAATCATTTATTACATACATAAATAATTTTGTATAGCGTCAAAATTGGACACAATAAGAGAGAAGGGTTTGCTAGAATTAAAATAATAAATAATAAATAAAATAAAAAGGTAACACATCATAATTACAAATAGTATTACTTTTTGATCAAAGGGATTTTGTATTTTGTTGGCCTATAGGAGAAAGTTGACTACTAATTCCAATGGTAAACGAAGCTTTAACTACCCCTTTGATTTTGGGATAATATCACTTGGGACCCAAATTATACCCATCATTAAATATTGTACTTGTGTCACATATCCATATGTTTTGAGGTTCCATTGAATCAAATTATTCCTAAAAGTACATTTAATTTATTTGAAATATATTGGAGTAATCCTCATTCCCGGGTCATCGTTTTGGGTCGGGTTGTCAGACACCACGAATCTGTGGATCTTGGGGCCTGGTGGGCCCAATAGGTTTATCCAATAGTAAATAATTAGTTGTTGGGTGGGGAAGAGAAGAGTAATAATTATTTAATCACGCGTTTAAAGCTGTGGGTCTTGGGCTGATTAGTGGCCAGATTAAGGAGCCCTTTTCTTTTTTTCTTTTCTTCTTTATCTTTAATTCAATAGTTAACTAATATTAATTTAATTAATTAATTCTTAGAGTAGGCACGTAGCTTCACACTTTAGACCCGTAACTTCCGCAAATATGAAAAACATTTTTCTTGCATTTTATCTACATTTTACAATTTTATTTTAAAAAGGTAAAAAAAGAAAGTTTAAAGTTGTTATATCTCAAGAGATTATTTTTTAATTATATAATGACTACATTAATTATGTATTGAAACATTTCGGTTGTGATTCTTTATATGCCGTCCATCTACTTTATCTTTTCTTCCATCAAAAAGTAAGTTAAATTAATAAGAAAATACTTAATAAAGTTGATAGTTATGTTATACAAATTTCTCCTTTTCAACTACCTTGTTATTATTCGCCTAAAATCGTCTCATGTGATAAACGGTTTGGCAAATCGAAACACGATGATGTTCATAATGTCAAATTTTTTACCTAATCAACTTACATTTAACCGGTAATTTTCGATCACAGTAGTTGAATTTGAATATCGTCTGGTATCGGGAAGACATATTCTATCTAGTTAAATATTTTCATGTGAATCTCTTCAAAATATTCACTCATAACATGTAAATAAAAAAAATTTAAAAACAAAAGTCGGAATATATTAAAGATTAGCAAGTGTTTTTACTTTAATTTGTTTTGTCACTTGGTCCTATTTACTTAAAGATGTTATGCATATTGGGCTTAGATGTCCAATAAATATAAATCAAATAATTGAAGCTGACAGTTACGATCCGGCCCAATACTCCTATGACTCTGATAAGTGATACCATTAACCAGTCCATGTGAAGGTTAATTTCCCAAAAAAAAAAAATTGATGAAATTTGGTGTTGCTGAACTATGGACCAAAAAAATGGGCTTGTGGTCATATTGGGCCTACCAGTCCCAATCCAGTTTTAATTTTTCTTACATATTAATTTCGTTTGTACGTGGTCCGGAATATAATAAAGTGGGAATAAAGGTGTAGAAATTACGTCTTATGCAATAAGAATAATAATAATTGAAAATTAATACTAAACAATTAAGTTTGATACCATCAACCCAAGCTATGTTTCAAATTTAATTATTTGTTTAATCCCAAATAATTGACACGGAGTTGATATTATATGGTTTGCATACGTCATCCAAAAATATAATATTACGTCAGTTTTTTAAAAATAAAAAATAAATTCGAAGATTTTTATGTTGCAAAAACGAGTTTAATGCAAAGATTTTTACGTTAAGAATTTCATTTTATATATGGACAAAATGAATATCTTGTTTGAATATAAACAAGAATTAGTGTCTTTAGCTGTTTTCTTGTGATATATAATTATTATCCAAAGAGTAGTGATATAACGAGTTAATTCAATGCCATATAGGAAAAAAAATGCTATCTTATACCATATAGGAAAAAAAATGCTATCGTATACTAAAAGGTCATTGTTTGGTCATTGTTTTAGCAGTATCGATGTACTATTCAACTATGAGATTGTATAAACTATAAATTATTTGTAAATACTAATTGAAAGATGTTACAATTTAATTATATTTAAAATTATATATATGCACACGCATCACGCATGTATGATATTAGGAAGATGACTACCTTAATTGTGAATTTAAAATATCACTTTTCTAAAAGAAAAGTTGCTTTCCTTAGGGAGGTGATTTTGCCAAGGAGCAATTTACCGCCTAAAAGGAAATTTTAATTAAATTGACTATTATACCTCAAACCCTTTTTAACCTTTATTTTATGTTTTTACCTTACCGTCCAATTTTTTGAGCCCTCTTCCACTTCGTAACGCCTACTTAATTCAAGTTTTGTGGGGTCGCAAACTAAAATTGTATTACCGCTACTCCTATAACCGATTAAAAAGTTAGTGACATAAAAGCCTTACTCCAAGCATGTGCGAGTGTGAATGTCAAATTATAATATGTTAGACACCAAAATTCGAAGCACTGCACTTTAATTATCTAAAGCACGCCAAACTAATCCCAAACAAATCAACGATTTTGATTCAAATGATTCAACGGGTCTAGCTTCAAATGATCCAGCGACCTTTTGCCATTTAACTCCACTACCATGTCTATCTCCGGAGTTGACGACCTCGCTTACATTGCAAAGGGACATACTTGTCTTTTTTTAATCGTAAATAGAGAGTGTGAATCCTTTATCGTAGTAAAATGCTCACACACTTTTTAGTAAATCGTCACACGATTCAAACTTGGAGCTCGCTAAATATAGTTCTTCATTCTGAGTCACGAGACTTGAGGATTCAATTGATCTAATATGTTAAGATAAACTAGAGCATCTGATTTTCCATATACATTTACATATTACAAGATACGTCTTGACTTAAAAAAAACGAAGGAATAACTAATCACTAGTTATAAACTTGAAACAATTAAATACATGTTGCATAAAAATGGGGAACATATGAATAAAAATAAAAGCAGAGAAATATAAAAGTAAAATACAATATCAATCAAGAATCATACGCGAATTGATGTAAATACAATAGAGCCGAGAGGAATCGAAGATGTTGATGGTACTATGGTAGGCGTAGGAAGTGGAAGAGACTGCTCAAAAATTGAGCGAGTGAAAACATAAAATAAGAGTTAACAAGGATTTGGGGGTATAACAGTCAATTTATTAAAATTTTCTTTTAGGCTGCTCCTTGGCAAAATCACCTCCCTTTTCCTTAATATATAAGTCCACAATAATATGAGCGAATCACGAGTATGACAAATCATGAAAATGACTAATTAATTACTCATTCCGTTCAATTTAACTGTCCACTACCGAAATATACACGATTTTAAAAAAGTACATTGATTACTATGTCAACCAATATGATTTAATATATATCAACTAAAACACTTTCTGATTAGTTGAAATAAAAAATGGACAATAATTTTGAGACATCCCAAAATTAAATACTGGACAATTAATTTGAGACGGATTAAATACTATTGTTATTCTTTTATTTAAGAATTAGATGAATCAATAGTTAAGTAATTAAGAAATATAATTATTCTAGAGGTTGTTGTCTTATTGACTTGATCAAGTCACTGATTTGGAAATGCTTAATAAATAAGGAATTATCTAGGGGTGTACATTATAAGCAGAAAGATTTGTATTTAATTAATGTTAAACATTTAATTAATCTTTAAGAGTACAATTAAGATTATATATAATCATGTCAACATAACACGTTTTGTCATATAAAAAAAAAAGTTACCACATTGATTTTGTGTTACAATAATCTCTATATGTACGTATTTAACTTCTACTTTTTAAATAGATCTTAAGTTCACCTAATGTATTAAATGATTATTTGTTGTAATTTTTTTTACGTTAAAATTTGTATAAATGTCAAGTAGTATATAGATAGATGATATGCCAGTCAAATTTTTATATAAATATTATATAGTTCGATATACACAGTTATATATTAAATAAAGTTTGACTTTCAATATATGTAAGAAAATATAACCAAAATTAGTTATTTTTTCTGATTTGAGAAAGACTTTAAACCTTTATCTGTATAATTAATCTTTGTATTTATTTAAAACAAATTAATGAAGTTTAGAGTTACGTCACATTTGATGTGCATTATTATTTTTTAATTAGTCAATGATTAATTATTTATTACTCTATCCGTCCCAATTTATTTGTCCACCTTTCTATTTTGGTATGTTCCAAAATGATTGTCCTCTTTCAAAATCAACCAATCAAAATGTTTGAAAATCGTAAAGATGAAATTCTATTCGTGGTCAACAGTAATAAATACATTTTTTTTAAACTGTATGTTTTTTATCTGGTGACAATAATTTTGAGACGGAGAGAGTACATAATTAAAAAAACTATACCATTTAATTTAGCTAGCTAGCCGCTTGCTGAAAGTTAACTTTAGCGATCATTTGGTGTGGGTGATAAGCTTTCACTTTCTCAAGCAACCCACGTACATTCAAATATAAGTAAATAAATAAATTATAAATAATAATTAATATCTCTTTCCAAAAAAGTATCGTTTTCAATTCAAATTATATGAAATTAATTCCATTTGAAGTATAAAAGTATACAGTAATTAAATTAAATTAATTATTAAATAACTATATGTCTTCATCAACTAATTATGCTGACGAGTTGAATTAGTCAAACAAAGTATATATATAGTTAAGCCTGCAACACTTTTTCAATAAAAAATTAAGTAATTCTAAGTTTTTCTTTTTTCTTTTTCTTTTTTTTTTATTTGATAAGTTAAAATTAACAAAATAACTAGCTTAATTATGTCTTCCTTGAATAATTGTAACTTCAATACAATATTGAATATTCCTTAAATATTTTTATTATAATCATAGCAAATCAAATTTAGTTTATTTTGTGGCTACGTTCAATGTTCATAATACGATCTGACGTTCATCAGTTAACTATATATAAATTGACAAAATAAACAATAAAAAGAATTATTATTATGTGGAGGATCAGAGGGAAGAAGAAGAAAGCTTTTTTTACTGCATTTTAAGATAATTTTTTATGATTTATAATAACTACTTACTGCATTTTAATAATACTGCATTTTATGCATATAAATTTTACTGCATTTTAATATAACTGCATTTTAATCTTTACAATTTTGTCCTAAAATTCAGTAAAAAATGTATTTTCTTCCTTCCCTTCAAATGAGACTTTCTCCTAAGACTTTACCCTTATTATTATTATATTTTATATAATTATATATATTATAATTATAATATTTAAGATGAGTTAAGGTCGCCCTAAGTTTACAAGTAGTTCTACTTCATTTCTTTCATACACATGTGTACTTGTAACATAATATAAATGTATAATATCGAACATCAACATATTTTGACGAATAATGAAATCTCATAGTTCACAATGTCTAAACAACTATTATAGAGTGTAACGGGTCGATAATAAATCATAATTACGAACTTAATGGATCTCGGCCATCTACAGAATTGGTCCAAGCCCTTTAATGCAAAATCTAATAAATTTTAACAGATCGTTCTGTTCCTTATTGTGTTATCTTGAAATCATCAAACAATGGTGAAATCCTTAAATTTCTTGGATGATTCATCCTAACTTCCTGGAATCTGCAAGGAAGTTATAATCTGTGCAAAAAAAGCTAATGAAATTTGTAGGTAAAAAGGGTATCTTCTAGCACTTGATAAACAAAAAACAATCTAAACCAAACATAGTGCTAAGAGTTTCCACCAAGTTAATAATTAATTAGGTTTAGCTAGGACATTGAAATGTTCCCCAAAAGTGTGCATGGGATTAGGGTTTAATCATCTAGACAGTTTTGGACAACCATTTTTACGCGTAGAAACTTTGAATCCGACGTTAATTGTTGCCTGGTTTTGGGTACATAATATATTGTTATGAAATGAAAGGGAAGTAGCAAGAAAAGCCATGAAGTTGAAGACAAACTGTTGTGAAAATATACATGGATTATTTTGTTACTGCCGCCCAAGTTATTTTATTGTAGGGAAGTAGTTTAAACTAAAGCCCGATTTACATTAACTTGTTGATTAATGTTAATTAAGTCTATACATGACAGAAAATGATTTGTATCGTACTACAAGTTAATTTGTGTAACGTTAAGAGTGAATGATGGAGTAAATATGAGTAAGCTAGTTGTATAGTTGGTAAAATGGGCGGTGGGGGGTTTGGACTACTGGGTAAAAATGAGTTCGTGTCTAAATGAAACTCATCAAATTTTTTCATCGAAAGTAATTCAATTTTATTGAATATTTGATTCCTTTAATGAATTACAATTCAATCGGAAACATTTGGTGAACCAAACGCACCCTAAAAGTTAATATCTACGGAAACGAATAGCATTTTGATTGTTTTAAATTATTTTGATTACTATTACACTACGATATAAAAATAATAAAAAAAATTTGTTGAAAAGGTCTGGAACATAAACATTTAATGCATGTGTAATTGTTTTCTTCTTTGAATTTGGAACCATTCGTTTGCTTTGGTCATCACTTGTTTGCATAAATGTCGATTTAATACATCGACTAGGACAACACATGAGGACGAGATCAACTTTGATTTCGACTCTTAATAATTGTCACATACCATGTTTCAAATTTCATTATATAAGTTTAAATATTCAGATATTGTACGCTTCCCCGCTGTTTTGTCTAACGGATTCATACCTCCTTCGAATTTTGAGACCAATGAAATGTACAAAATTAATATGTAGGTTGACCTAATTTTCATTATTGATGGATAACTCAGATACCGCTAACTCGCTAAGTCAAATGCATTTTTGTAACAATTACATAAATTTAGGAATATGTGCTTCACGAGGAAATTGAAAAACAAATTTCATATCGTGAATACATGAAGTGCATAGATTCGATCTTATATATATTCTCAAGATCAACATATTAAACAATAATCATCAACTTGAGCTAGCCTTTGCCCTTTCTTTATGCAGAATTATATTCTTTTTACCAACGTACACAAAGTCAACTTAACTCAAGTAGTGAACTCGATATTTAGTAAATTGGGGCTTTATATTTTTACGTTATATAAATAAGATTGTGAATTTGAAGCAAGATTGCGTGGCATGTTCCATGAAATGGTATATAAAATGCCCTTTGCAATCATCACAAAGTCGCCTGATGATAAGGCGTTATGATTTTCTCATAACATATCTCATGTTCAAAGGCGTTATGATTTTCTTACAACATATCTCATGTTCAAATTTTAGTAGGTAAATATTTTCGGGTGGTCAAAAAATGGTCAGAAACGGTCACATGGATATCCCGATGAAATTACATAATCCTGAAAAGGGTTTATTGTTTCGTTATGTATTAAACTTCATACGTTTTACTATTGTATAAGACATGCTTTCATTTGTTCTATTGTATGTATTGGGTAAGGCCAAAAAAGAAAACTTTCCTATTTTGGCCTTACCCAAAAAGGAAAGTTTACGATATTTACAAGCTCAATACATACAATAGAAGTTTTTAAAGTTCGACTCATACAATAGTAAAACGTGTAAAGTTTAATACATAACGAAACAATAAACCCTTCTGAAAATATATATATATACCGCAATCTCCAGATTATTAAATTCATACTGATTTTTGCACGTACTAATAATTGTTAAGAAAAAACTAACGTAAATTAAGAAAATTAAAGTGTATTCGACAAGGTGTTTAAAGAATGAGAATTGATAATGACAACTCCTAAGTCTATCAATAAAACTAAAATTATGCATTTATTAAATTTAAAGTTATCTTAATTATTTAAAATTGTAATTAATACACTGAAAGTTTGCAACTTTGCATTTAATTTTAGATGTATTAATTAAATTTTTAATTATAAAGAAAACTTTGATAACATATAATAATAAATATATTTAAAAGTTTTTTATTGACAATTTTTAGGGCCGAATATCATTTCCCTTAAAAAATATAGGGTGGCCAAAAATGTAGGAGGGACACATGGTATTAATGACGGATCTAGACTTATTTGACTTAATTGCTTGTATAATAATCAACACCATAAAAACATGATTAATTAGTTTGAAAAAAAAAATTACTCGTAATAAATGACTTGGAAAAAATCGAGTTTACGATTTCTCATAGGAAGTTCGTCAATCTTTTTAATTTTAATAAAAGAGTAAAGTTCTTAAGGGCTCAAATGAGAGGCAAGAGAGTAAAGTTCTAATAGAAGAATAAATTTGTCACTCAGATTCGATGTTTCATTTTAACATACTGCATTTTAAAATCAATGCATTTTACATCAATAAAATTGATTGCATTTTAAAATCACTGTTTTTTAATCCTACAAATTTGTTTCAAAAATACATTAAATTCGACATGTCCCTCTTACCCCTCATTTGAAGTCTGCCATTCGAATCCTACATCTATAATTTTCAAAGATTTTAATTTAAAGTTTATGTCGGAAAATGACTGTTATTGTCAGTTTCACTATCAAAATTTCACAATAAAAAATGTGTTCACGTCAATCTTTTTCAAACTAATTTTTCTATATATATGCAATTATATCGATAATTGAAAAATCAATATATTTATTATTTATGTCCAAACTCTTTTCTTTTTAAACTATACAAACGAACTAGACTCGAATGATCAAAAAAATTTAAACAAATAAATAAAAAAGATCGATAATTAATAATTATCGACCCACATATATCAAATCAAATAACATATCCACGGAATTGGGCGTGCAACGGTATAAGACTTTGGTTGATTATTTGACTTAATGAACCAAAAATAATTTGAGAAATTAATTGTGTATGGTTTTAGCCTGCATGAAGAAGTTGGTACGTAGCTAGATGCATGAACAAATCAAATTATATTGCACAACGTACCAACCAGGCAACTTCGTATTTAGTATTTATTTACACGATTAATTACAAACATCTAATATTATTATGGATCGATTCATTATAACCTTTGACTTTTGAGGTCGATATTTAAGTTAATTGACAGCTGAAAAAAAGTAAGCTAAATTTCCCATTGTAAAGTTCGTTAATTTGCCTTGGATTATGTCGTTTACCGTTTGATTTTGCACATAGATACCTTCAATGCTTAGAATATCTAAATAGAGGGGTTTAATTAATTATTATTTCAATCTAGAATAATCGTGGTATTTTGATTTCGGCATGTATATAGCATTTCCAGCTCTGTTCATTTCGGTGTGTACGATATTTTTTTGTAAGATTTGAAAGAATGTTGAGCGATTTTTGGTAGTTGGACACCAGTTGAATCAATTGATCTTTGTGTATTTTGCGTTTTTTCGTGACGAGAGCTTTTGATTCAACACAAATAACAATATAAGATTCCGTTATCGCATTTTGCTTCATCTATATAAAATATTGTGAAATGATAATGACAACCATAAGAATTGTCAATAAGATATATCAAATGCATTAGTTGAAGTTAAACTTTTCCTTATTAACTCAAAATTATATATAATGTAGTTAATATTTGCATTTAATTCACCGAAACTTTTATTTTATTTGTGATGTATACTTTAAGTTTAATAAATGTTCGTCAATATTGTTATTGACAACCTTACGGGCTAGGCATTATCATTTCTCTAAAATATTATTATTTCATCGGTTTCATATTAATTGCATACATTACTATTTATACTCATAAAAAGATTGTTGAGTGTTAAAAAATAATTATTAAAAAATATTAAACTCTAAAATTTATCATCATTTATTATTCTCAATTATTTTAACTCTAAATAATTTTAGTTCAATTCAAACTTGTTTTAAATAAAAGTGTATAACTAATACTTAATCAACTTATCTTAATTCAAACAAAATTATCGAAAGACATTTAATACGAAATAGACGGAGAAATAAGTAATTATTGAGTTTTCGTACTACTAATCTAAAGATCCTTTAGTATTCACCCTTGTTAATTTCTAGGTCACAAATGATTTTTTTTTCATTGAATAATTATTGTAATAACAATCAATAAAGACATAAAACACTCATTTTTGAGTTTTGACATACAACCTTAAGAAACCGACACATTTGACACTAAAATCCATTGATCAAACAATTTATGAATCTCGTCTTTTGACTTTGATTTGCAAGATCTATTTCACTCCTTATATTGACATTCAAATCACCTTAATTTCATTTTTATGTATACAAACAAAAATAATATCAATACTCATTTCTGACCAATCAGAGGTTAGCATTGTTGACTGGATTTACTTTAGTTTTCAGCCTCTCATATTTGTTCTCATGCTTTTAATTTAAAAACTATTGCCTTTATGTTGCACCACCGCGTTATCTCATCCAACTTGCCAAATCAAAACCTTTTGACCAATTCAAACTACCCCCAAAACTTTCGTCTATAAATACCCCCTACATCCCCTATTCACTATCCTCAATTCCAAATTTCTATTCTCTTTTTCTCCAACTTCTTGGTAAAATTTTTGAAAAATTTAAAAAAGTTCAGAAAGTTTTTTAATCGTATACGTTTTTCAGCTTCAGATCTAACTAGTTTGTAACTAAAAAAACGTGAAACTTTTTAGAAAAACATAAAATCATGAGGAGTAAGCTATTTACGTCATCGAAAGCTTCATCGCCGTCGAATTCTTACGCTCAGTCACCAGCTCGGTCTACGATCAGTCCGATGAGCACTCCTCCGCGTCAGACCTTTTCAGCTTCGATCATGGAAGAAGATTTGTTATACGCTGAACAAATCATCAATCGATGGGACCTCAATTCTGCGCTTTACACGAAACATGACTCGTTGTTCAGCGGAGACAAATACGAAGCACGACAGTTTATTAAATCGGTTAAAAACTTACAATCCGCAATGCATTATTTCGTGTCGGAAAGCGCCAGCTCAGATAAACTTATTCACGCTCAAAAGTTGATGCAAGTTGCCATGAAGAGGTTAGAGAAAGAGTTCTACCAGATTTTATCCGCAAATAGAGACGTTCTAGATTCAGAATCGGTTTCGGTTTCTAACCGCTCGTCTAGAGCTAGATCAAGTGTTTCTGATGACGACGACGTTTCAGAAGAAGATGATCGCGTTTCGGCGTCTAGATCGAGTGTTTCTGATGGCGAACGTGTTTCGGTTTCAGAACTTGTTATGGCGGATCTAAAATCGATTGCGGATTGTATGATTTCTTCTGGATACGGAAAAGAATGCGTAAAAATTTACAAAATTATCAGAAAATCGATTGTTGATGAGACGCTGTATAATCTCGGTGTCGAGAAATACAGTTTCAATCAAATCAACAAACTAGATTGGGACACAATGGAACCAAAAATCAAGACATGGTTACATGCTGAAAAAGTCGCAGTGAAATCGTTATTTTATGGCGAACGGATTCTCTGCGATTACGTGTTTTCATCGTCCGATAAGATTCGAGAATTGTGCTTCTCAGATATTTGTAAAGATCGAGCTACTAGTTTATTCGAGTTTCCAGAGCTCGTAGCGAAATCGAAGAAATCAATGGAGAGAATGTTCCGTACATTAGATATGTACAACGCGATTTCAGATCAATGGAACGAGATCGAAATGATCTTCTCGTTCGAATCAATGGTGATTGTACGAACACAAGCGGTTACATCGCTCGTGAAGCTAGGTGACGCCGTTAGAGCTATGTTAACAGATTTCGAAACCGCCATACAAAAAGAAACATTGAAGAATCCGGTTAATGGCGGAGGAATTCATCCGTTAACGCGTTACGTTATGAACTATTTAGTTTTTTTAAGCGATTATAGTCCGGCATTGAATGATATTGTAGCGGACTGGCCGCTACACGTTCAATCACCGTTACCAGAATCATACTTTTCGTCCACGTCGTCAGACGAATCGTCGACGATATCGTCTCGATTCGCGTGGCTGGTGCTCGTTTTGTTGTGTAAAATCGACGCTGGAGCTGAGCTTTATAAAGACGTAGCGCAATCGTACTTATTTCTCGTAAACAATTTAAACTACGTCGTTTCGAAAGTTAACAACTCGAATTTAGGGATTCTAATCGGCGACGATTGGGTCGAGAAGCACGAGCTGAAAGTGAAGCAATACGCGGCGAATTACGAACGAATGGCGTGGAGTAAAGTGATCGCGTCGTTACCTGATGATCCAACGGTTGATAATTTACCGATTGAAACGGCTAGAGATTGTTTTAGGCGGTTTAATCTAGAGTTTAACGACGCGTACAGAAAACAATCGACGTGGATTATATCTGATTCGAAGATTCGAGATGAAATTAAGATTTCCATTGCGAAAAAGCTAGTGCCGAGTTACCGGGCGTTTTATGAGAATTATCGAGGGTTGTTTAGAGGTGTTGATTCAGTTGTTAGATATGCGCCTGATGATTTGGGGAATTACTTGTCGGATTTGTTTCATGGAAATGGAGCTCCGGGAAGTGTTAATACGACGTCGCATTCATCTTCTTCGTCTTCTAGCCGTTGAAATGGTTTGTAGAATTAGAATGCAGAGTGTTTGAAAATGAAAAAAAATTGTTTTATTGTTTGGATTAATTAATTAAATCAAATGTAAAAAACAAAAGAAAATTGGAAAGGTGGTTAGTTAATAGTCCCTCCGTCCCAATTTATTTGTTAATCTTTCTATTTTGGTATGTCTCAATTTAATTGTCCTCTTCCAAAATCAACCAATCAAAATGTTTGAAAATGGTAAAGATAAAATTCTATTGGTGGTCAACAGTAATAAATGCACTTTTCTTAAACTGTGTGTTTTTTGTCTGGTGATAATAATTTTGAGACGGAGGGAGTAAATATGATTATTTAGGTGAGCAAATGAAGAGTTTTATATTAATTTATTATTTATTATTATTGTTATTTATTTGAATGAGTCTTGACTACTTTATAATAATTTTTTTGTTTAATCTATTTAAGGAAATCAAACATTTATATTGATGAGAGGTACCTTTAACTTATAGTATTAATTACTCTTAAATACATGAATTGGCCTTTGGAGAATTGGAGTTGAGACAAAACTTTTTCTTGTTGTATTAAAATAAGTTTAATGATTCCATAGTTATGACTCGGTAATCCTTATGCAATTTTGTTGTTAAGATATGACAAAAACATTACACACTATTATATTGATTTAAAGATTTAAAGATTTTATGACAGTATACTGAATTAAATTATATTATGACCAAGTATTGATTAAGACATAATAAACATGATGTTCTTTCTATTTAATGCTTTGCAAATATACAAATATTTATTTATATGGATCACATCCTTTGGGATTAAGATAGAGGTTATTAACTTAAAGAGAGAATAAGATAGATGTTATTCACTTAAATAAAAAAAATAGTTTTACTCAAATGTACGCGGCTTAATCAGGATTTTTACATCCTTTAAAATTAAGATAGATGTTATTCATTTAAATAAAAAGGATATTTTTACTCAAATGACGCGGATAAACCGGAATTTCTCGTGACCGTTTCCGATTATTTCTCTAGTCACCCCCAAGATGTACATCTAGTGAGGTTTGAACTTGAAACCTCTTTTGAAAATATCAGGACGGTAACCACTATATCATCTTGACGATGGTTAGAGGTTATTTACTTAATACCTCCTTATAACATTATAGGTCTTCTGAGTCACTTTATACATATACATATGAATTATTTATAATTTTTTACTATTAATTACGAGTATAAAATATATAAAATTCGTAAAAAGAAAAAAAAAATTTCGTAAATTAATATTATTAATTGATCGGCCTTCATGAGCGTAACTAGGATAAAACCATTTAGAAGTAAAAAAATTATTTTTTTATTTTTTTCTTATTGTTAGTGGGCAAAAGTCATAAAACATCATTAATACCTTTTAAAAAATTCTTTTTGTGTAATTTGAAATTTCTTCGGAGGGCATGTGTCCCTTTCTAGATCCGCTATGCCGACATTATTTTCATTTTGTTATAGATATGCTAATATGCTTCATGTTGTTATACATAAATCTTTCATATTTTTCAATATGGTTTTAACCAATGTTTTACCATTAATCATGATTTGGCTAAAACATTGATTATTATCCAAAATTCTGACATGAGTTAAACTACTTATTTTTACAGAACAAACATTTATCCTGATAGAAAATGTTTCCTCAAGTCCACTTATTGTTTTTCATTGATATTATTGTTTTCATCAGGAATAGTCCATTTTAATTAATTATTACATCCGTCCCAATTAAATTATCCATTTTGACTGGGCATAAAATTTCAAAATTCTCAATTAACTACAGTTTTCACGAATCAAACATCATAACTAACCACTAGAGTGTTTTTTAATTGCTAAAATATGAAATTAACTCTTATATTGAGACAACTAAAAATAAAAATATGAACATTTTTAGTGGGACAAAGAAAGGGATAATTTTCATACACAAACACTTACTATTTTGTACACGAACACACGTCTCGATAAGTTATTTTACTTGGTAGTTGATAAAATATCCTTATTATTATTATTATTTGGAATTGGAATTGGAATTAATAACAACACTATTTTGTACACGAACACACGTCTCGATAAGTTGTGAGCCTTCAATTGATTTTCTACATGTCGTTTACGTTATCATATAAGTTAAAACTTCAACATGATAACTATCCTTTTCGAATTAAACAATATTTAATCGTCAAGTGGGAATAATAATTTGTACACGCAACTTAATTAAACCCTTAAACATGTCAAAGTAATCATATACGAAAAAGAAAGGGGATTACGTATTTCTTCTAATCTTCTTAAAATAGAATGAAAACCAGGTATAGAATATAAAAATGCAATTATAAGAAATAATTATTAAATATTATTGTCTCTGTTCTGATATCCTAGAAATTATATTTTATTCGGTATCCTACCCAACCAATTCATACCATTTCTTAGTTTACCATTTTATTATTATCAAACTTTTTTTAAAAAAAAATAGTATTAATTAAACAGAAAGAGATACTCCAATAAAAATTGACGAAGATAAAGAAATGATGAGTGCTTTGTGCACAAATTTTATTTATTTACTACTAAATATGTTTTATGGTATTGTACCGTTAAACACTATAAAACATATTTAACTGTGTACGAATAAATTTAAGTGGTATACACATCAACAACCAATTTCTCAACAGCAAAACAATATGTTAAAAACCATATAGATCTTAATTGAGTAGTAGAGAACAAAAACTATTATACAAAACATGAAAGCTCCAAATATGATTACACATGATTACATGAAGCAGAAAACTTGGGCCTAAAAAGTGGAGCCCAATTTATACCATTCATACAATCATACCTGCTCCGAAGAAAGCTCAACAAAGTCTGCAATAGTTTAAAGTGGCCCATTGGCGTAAGCATCATAAAAGCTGCTCATTTAATAGCGGCCCATTAGCACAAGCCTTGCACCTACAGAACATAGGAGTATGAAGTAGCAAAAGAATTGAATAGTTTCATAGAAGCTAAATTCGATGAAGTATTAGATTTCTTGAGACATGTTATCTTAATGTCTTATTAAGTTAAGATTTAATTACAATCATGTGGGTTAATTTGATGCTAATATTCTTGAGATTTTTGTCAAAAAAATAATTTTTTTTGTTTGATTGTTTAGTATGTAACGTACTAGACTCGTATTTGTTCATCAAATAGTGGTATAATCAATCAAATGAATCGGTTTAATCCGCTTTTTAATCAATACATTGATAGATAACAACTTAAATTAAAATGTTCACAATCAATTGAAGTGAAAAAGAAACAAGTTGAGGTTTGCAATAATACATAGCCGTGAACTTAGTTGATGACATGCCTTTTTAATGAAGTAACCCTACCACTTTAGGGGGTACCCCAAGAATCATCATATCATGATCAATGCATGTATGAATGCGTGATGCATATCTGCTTAAAGACCACCACCACAAGATTCGATCGATGATTGGGGTGGATGATCAAGACATAAAATGGTAATATGTGCCTAAGAGATGCAACATATGAGCATCGTATATGTAAAGGAAAAACCTATGTGTTTGACGTTTTAAAACATATCATTGTCTATCAACAAGTATCACAACGTGCTATTCATTACTTGATGAATATGTATACTTATAAAACATAACTATATGTTTGACGTTTTAAAAACTATCAGTGTACGTCTGCCAACAAATATAAGAAGAATTCATAATGGATGAATTTGTGTACTTGTTAAACATACTGTACATGTAAGAAATTCTTAATTCGAGAGTGACATTCATGACACGTACTGCATGATTTATTTTTTTGCAAATACGTACTAATCGTGATAATTGATTACACGATTTGAGTCGTATTCTCAATATTTCATTTTATGACTATCAAGATTTGATTGAACTTATACGTCTTTTTTTTTCTTTCATGAAAGTAGTTAAAGTTTTTTCTCGAAAGAAAAAGTAGTTAAAGTTTTTTTCCAACTAAAAAGTAGTTAAAGTTGATGTATTGGTGTTACCTTGAATTTAAATTAGCTTCACGTGTATTCATATGTGCAACAATACTAAAGTCGATTAAATAAATATGTAAATCAATTTCTTCAACCCCACCTCCATACAATTATTATGATTTCATAAATATCTGCATTACTCCTATGTTTTATCTTATTTAATACTTATATTTAAGGTAAAAATGATAAGTTTAGCCTTTAAAATTACACTGTTTGGTTAACAACCATTTACTTGTTGGTTACGTTGATAAAGACTCGATCTTTTTAAAGAAAAAAAAAAGTTGAGACACACGCCAATACATCAAGAAACTAGATAAGAACGAATTAAATGATAAACGTACATTTAATAAATTGTGGTTAAGGTTCCACGGACTTTTCTATTGAAAAATCAAATCTAGATTTTCACTTCCTTGACTCATAATTCGTGAATGATTATTGGATTTATGAGTAGCAATTACATTTTAAGAGGAATGAGGGGCAAGAGATTTCGGTCATTGATTTCTGCGAACAGCGGCTCAGAGTTGTTGCATATTAACAATACTAAATTTTACGCAAAATGCAGCGTTGTAAATTTGGGGAGATTGTCTGCCCCTCAATCTCCTCAAATTGCAGATGTCTTTCTGATCCCACACTATAAGTTAATAATAAGAAAGGTTATGTATAGTAGGTGATTATATAATATGTGAGTCAATTTCATTTTCGAGCGGATGGAAAAAAAATATATAAAAAAAACCGAAAAGGCTTTTGCGACGGTGCGTCGTCGCAAAAGATTACGCGGGAAATTTTTTTATTTTAGAACCAAAGGAAGAAATCAAAAAAAGAAAACGACAAGGCTTTTGTGATGCCGCGTCGTTGCAAAAGACCAGGGGTAACTCTTTTATTTTGGAGCCAAAGAAAAAAATCAAAAATAAAAAGGAAAAAGAATTAGCGACGACATTAGTGACAACACGTCGTCGCAAAAAAAAGTCAAAAGGTTTTGGAGGTCAGCTTAAGAAAACATCAAACTTTTGTCGTTTTGCGACCTATAGCGACGACATGGCGGTATCGCAAAATCCCTTCGTCGTATTAGCTCCTTTATAAATTCTCAAAAACACTTTATAAATTAATATAAAGTAATAATAACATGGTTCAACACGAAATATACATTATTTTCGCAAAACATCACATGTTAATATAGAGCATGATCTATGAGTCCGTCTTCTTACTATCTTGCCATAGTAAGTCCATCACTAGTAGCTCTCGGGTCGTTTGCCCGGATCCCCGCCCTTCATCCCTTTAGGCGTACCTATCAACACAACATCCAACAATACATAAGCACATCGCTTAGTAAGTAAAGGAAAAACGCATTCACAGTAATATAATGAACCAGACATCTCATGTCTTTATCATTCAATCACACATTTACTACATTCATCATATACTCAGTTGGCACAATTGATCACTCAGCAATTTGCCACTTAATTCATACAGTTAGACACAATTGATCACTCAGCAACTGGTCACTTAACTCACATATACATGGGCACCATTGATCACTCAGCAATTGGCCATTCAGTTTAATCTCATGGGCACAATTGATCACTCAACAATTGGCCACTCAACTCATTCTCACGAGCACCATTGATCACTCAGCAATTGGCCACTCAGCTCAGATATACGATACTTAATCACACACGTGATCTAATTATCGTCATTTGATGCAAGCTCGTAAGACGATTAGTATTAATTAAATCAGGCAATTTAATTCTTTCTTTTCCTACTACTTACCTCGAGAATGACGTTCAGATATTTATGAGTTGCTACCCGAAATACCTGTCGAGGCGATCGTATTCAATTAACTCTGATAATTAATATTATTTAAAATATCAATTAATCCTGCGACACTACCCCTTAGTGTCGCTACACCTCCTGGCGACACTAACTTAGTGTCGCACATCACACTATTGCGACACAACCTGCGACACTAGCTCTTAGTGTCGCTAAAACAACAATTACAATTAACAGTGGAAACAAGCGACATAAGCTGCTATAGTAGCTTTTAGTGTCGCCATAACAACAGTACTAACTAGCAGTAGAAACTAGCGACACAAGACGCGACACAAACCCTTATGTCGCTAAAGCAACAGTTTTAAATTGCGACATCATCACTGCGACACAAGCTACGACACAAGCCTTGTGTCGCAATGACGAACAGGGCAGCAGTTCATTTCGAATTTTTGCAGGTTTCTGGGTAACTTTTGCATCTCTAATTCAACCTTATCTCCACTTATGACTTATAACACATAAATTGATCAAAACTCGACCAAAATTCACTTCTTAAAACACAAACCCTTTTTACCCACACACTTTATAAATTTAATACTCATCAACTCATTCAATTATCATTTTCAAAATTAACAATATGATTAGATTCTTACCTGAGATGATTTTTGAAATACAAAGAGATACTTTCAAGGATTAATCTTTAGCTAATCTTGATTTTCTTTTTCCTTTCTCTCTCTAAAAACTCCAAAAACACACACTAGCTCCTCTGTATATTTCTGGAAGGTTTTGGAATGGAAAATGGGGTTTAACCCCTATGTTTTACACTTTTAACCCTTAAACCCGACTTTCTGCCCGACACTGCGACACAAGCCTTGTGTCGCACTGGGCTCTGTGTCGCTACCTGCGACACTAGCCCTTGTGTCGCATAACAGTACACAACTTCTATATTTAACAAATTTCGGGGTGTTACAAAAATACAGTCAAATTTTATAGGTGTAAAATACAGTCAAATTTTATAGGTGTAAAATGCAATGTTGTTAAAATACAGTTATTGGTAAGATGCAGTAAATTTAGGCATAGATCACAAACAAATTAATCATAAAATGTAGCAGATCCGGTCTAGTCCCTCCTTTTACTCATTTGAGTCATTCCCTCTAATTCTCCCGCTCAAACTTTTCTATCATTTGTTAGTGAAGAAAAAATATATGGATGGTTTCATCGTAGTGTCTTACTTCATAATATACTCTTTTTTTCCTTCAATTTTATGATCGCAAAAACAAAAGATTTCATTAAACCTCAAAACAAGAATAAAGTATAAGATCTCCAAGGAGGACATGAAAAAAGAGACACCAACAAAAGAAAATTAAACGAACCAAAAAGAACTCTCAAACACTTGAAGAATCACAATCCAACAATGTTTCTGGGCTTTTAGATATCGGCTACCCAATTGAAGATGTTTTATTAAAGATAGGTTTTGCACTTGGGGAATAAATCTTTAGTTCTATTTGCTTCAATAGAGTCTTGAGAGGCATGTACTTATGTTTTCTTCTCTTCCATATATGGCCTATAGAAATCGTTTAATTTATACTGCAAAGTGCTAACTGTACTTAAAGTTACATGTTCGTTGTTAGACTAAAACGAAGGGTAATACACATGAAAGAAAGTGACTTATCTAACGTCGATTGGTCAACAATACATAAGTTGTGCAGGATTATAAGTTATTTTTTTCAACTATAACACGAATAATCTGAACTTATAATTATGTAGGAACGATATATGCAATAAACTCTCAAATATATTCACCAAACATAAAACAAAATTTTGATTTTTCAACGGCAAATCTTAGTTGGTTTTTGAAAAAGATGCCAAAATGGTACGTACATATATATGTTGGTTCTCGCTAGGAAATTTCTATCATTGTTTAATTATTTTTCTCCAATATTGGCATTTTTATTGTTGCTTCATTCGTCCCCCACCTCTTTGTTTTTACTAATCCATTAATTTCTTGAATACATCTCATCTACTTTCTTGTTCAATATTAAATACAACACCTTATGCATGTTTATTTAATAATTGTCCTATCTATATGTGTTTACATATTTAAAGAAGAGGTGTTATGTCACTTTCATTCTTTGCATGAAACCATATATATTCTATAGTTAAATAGAGTGATTAAGAACTAACAATTGATGATTAATGGTATTGAAAATGAACTAATAGACAGGTATATTATTCTACTTTGTGAAAATATTCAAATAAGTTGTTGGACTACTAATTTGCATGATTGAATTATTAAATAAATTCATAAGTTAAGTAACCCGATCTATGTTATAATACTTATAAGTTCGAAAACATAATTACATTATTAATGGTAGCAAAATATAATACAATTCACTTCCATTTTTGTTTCGGATCTGATGGTATTGAAAATAGGTTAATAGATATATATATTACTCTACTCTGTGAAAATATTCAAATAAGTTGTTGGACGTACTACTAATTTATTTGACTGAATTACTAAATTAAATTCATAAGTTAAGTAACCCAATCTATATTATAATATTTATAAGTTCAATAACATAATTACATTGATAAGTTGAGTAAATCAAGATGTATAATAATATTTATAAGTTAAAACCTACATATCGTGATTTACGAAGTTCAGTAATTCAATCAAACAAATTAATAGTTTAGTAATAATTATTTGAACATTTTCACAAAATAGAGTAACATATCTATTTATCTATTAACCCTTCCGAAAATCATAAAGCGGCTGAAATTGTTTTTTTTCTAACATATAACTATGTTAATTATATTGCCTAGTTAACTAACTTAATAATCACATGCCATTATTTTTATTTATTAATTAAATAAGACATTGCCATTTATTATTATGTTTGTTTCCATGTAAGGCACTACATGGGTTAGAAAAAACTACAGATAAAGACACTACATGCATATTCAAAAACCACAAATTAGCTAGATACCAAGAGTACTACATATGTTATTGTGTAACATGTAACATGAGTCTCTAAACAGAAAAAACAATACAATATATACTCAATTGTTTTTGTTTTTCTTTTTTCTTTTTTTTTCCAAAGACCAACAACTAGGAGTGTTCAATATTTGGTTTAAAACCGTTTAATCCGAATACCGGACCGAATTTGAATTCGATTTTCAGTTCGGTTTTCGGTTTTTTATTTTTCGAATTCGGTTTTCGGTTCGGTTTTCGGTTTTGAATTTTTCAAATTCGGTTAAACCGAAAACCGAATTCAAAACCGAATTTTTATTATTTATATATTAATATATATATATATATATGTGTGTGTGTGTGTGTGTGTGTGTGATTTTTCGAATTCGATTGAATACTTGAAGAGTTTAACATTTTGAAAACTTAAATTTTTTAGCTACCATGTGTTTGTGAAAAATAAATGTTTTGTTTGGACATTAAAATTCACATACATTGACAGTTTTATGCTTTATAAACTCGAATTTGGCTAACACATAACAATTATTAATAGTTAGATTTATATAATTAGTATCGTATAATTGTGTATATTTCTTAGTTTTATATGTTGAAAGGTGTTTTTGAAAAAAAATTAAGTTTTTCGGTTTTAACCGAAACCGAACCAAATTTGAATTCGATTTTCGGTTCGGTTTCGGTTCGGTTTTCATTTTGAATTCGGTTTTCGGTTCGGGTCTCGATTTTGCTAAAAAAAATTTCAAAACCGAACAACCCGAACCGAATAAACTGAAGAAACCGTAAACCGAACCGATGAACACCCCTACCAACAACTAAGATAGACATAGACACAAAATTCTTAACATTTTCTTTTTGAAGAATAATGTACTTTCTTGCTCTTAATTAAAAAAAATTGGTCAAACTCATATATTGACAAAGTACTAATAATATACACGGTTGTTTTTTGGAGTTAAAACTTTAAATTAAATACAATTATTAAACCATGCACTTTCCTAGTTAGGTCACATACTTATTATTAATGCTAACTGATCATCTCTGTGAAAGCATCTTGACTCAAAGAATTTATGAATTTTACCGTTTATTCTTGGATATTAAAATTTAATTTCAAACATCAAAATTCACCTGCCTTTATCTTTGGAATTATTTGTGTGTGTATATAAATAAAAAAAACCTACTGTGTATCACTATATATATACTGTATATGGAGTCAAAATTGAAGCCAAAGAACATAGTGAGTTTTTCATGATAAGGTTGACTTGTAAAAGTCAAAATAGCTTACAAGTCAAAGGCTTTATTCTAGAAAAAGTCACTAACGTGTTATTATTAGTTGGTGGAAGTTGAGTGATAGATATGTTTTCTAAATAACATTAGTAGTCAGGCATGCAAGCTGTGAAGAATTCTCTTTTTATACAAATCAAGTTTTGTTTTTCAAATTTCACTACAAAAACATCATAAAAATATCATCTCCAAGCTTGCAAGTTCCAAACCCGTTAATTCTCTCTCTCACTTTAGAAAATGGTGTTTTATCTTACCATTTTGTCTTTCTTAGCACTATTATACCTTGTCTACATTCTATACAACTTTCTTGAAACAAAAAGGCATCAAAAATGTTACTTATTAGATTATCAATTGTACAAACCCTCCGATGACCGGAAACTATCCACAGAATTTTGTGGGGAAGTCATCAAGAGAACGAAGAATCTTGGTCTAAACGAGTACAAGTTTCTTCTCAAAGCCATTGTGAGCTCCGGCATTGGTGAAGAAACCTACGCTCCAAAAATGGTATTTGAAGGCCGGGAAGATAGCCCTACTTACCAAGATGCAATTTTAGAAATGGAAGAGCTTTTTGAGTACACAATTGAAAGACTTTTAAAGCGGACGGGTGTTTCCCCATCGGAGATTGATGTTTTGGTGGTTAATATATCGATGTTGGCTTGCATGCCTTCATTATCAAGTCGAATTGTGAACAAATACAAGATGAGGGAAGATATCAAAACTTATAATTTGAGTGGGATGGGTTGTAGTGCGAGTTTAGTTTCTATTAATCTTGTTGAATGTATTTTCAAATCAAAGAAAAATCAATTGGCTATGGTGGTGACATCCGAATCTTTGACTCCGAATTGGTATATTGGTAATGATAAATCCATGATACTTTCAAATTGTTTGTTTAGATCTGGAGGGTGTGCAATGATTCTTACAAACAAGACAAGTTTAGCTCACAAATGCATGTTAAAGTTGAATTGCCTAGTCCGAACCCATCATGGTGCAAAAGATGAATCTTATGGGTGTTGCATACAAACGGAAGACGATCAAGGTCGTGTAGGGTTTCATCTAGGTAAAAATCTACCCAAAGCAGCAACACGAGCATTCGTCGAAAATCTGAAAGAACTTGCTCCCAAGATATTACCAATCCGGGAGCTTCTCCGATTTGGTATACATTCGGTAACCCTAAAAATTCTCAACAATGGTCAAAAAAAGTCAACAACGTCACCAAGACCGGTGATCAACTTTAAGACCGGTGTGGATCATTTTTGTCTCCACACTGGTGGAAAAGCTGTAATTGACACGGTCGCTCAAAGTCTTAGTCTAAGCGAATATGACATTGAACCAGCGCGAATGACTTTGCACCGATTTGGTAACACTTCAGCTAGTAGTGTTTGGTATGTTTTAGGGTACATGGAGGCCAAAAAACGATTAAAAAAAGGTGACAAATTGTTTATGATAAGCTTTGGGGCAGGTTTCAAGTGCAATAGTTGTTTATGGGAAGTTGTACGTGATCTGGAAGGAGTCGAAAACGTGTGGAAAGAGTGTAATATGGAAGACTATCCACCGCAAACCCTAGTTAACCCATTCATGGAGAAATATGGTTGGATCCAGGACGAAGACATTAACACTTTTAAGGTACCAGAGTGAAAAAATTTATTAAGTTACAAGGACAAAAGGTCATTTCATTTTGGCAATTCATTATTTATTTAACTATAGAAAAAGAAAAGGTATATTAAATTGTGTGTAATTTACTTTGTTTGTACTATGTATTATTTGATGAAATTCACACTTAATTTTAGTAATTGTAAATTTCAACTATTTTCTGAGTATATATGTATTTACAGTTTGAATATAATTTTTTTACAGTAACTGTTTAATCATATGTTTTTCTCTTAATTAAGTGTGTACTTAAACTTTCGAAAAATATATAATCACGGTGTGTGTTTTTTCTTAGAAAAGATATTTGACAAACATAATTTTAATCAATAATTTATACTTGAGTGAGTAAAAATACTCCAAATTTCTTAATAAACCCATTAATTATTTTAAAAAAGGTAACTACAAATTAAGACTTCAAACTATGTAACTAGACAGATAATTTTATATTTTTCTTAATAACTGATTCAGCCTTTATAATCCTTCAACTCTGAATAGTATAAATATTTAATGATAAAATGTCATAATTATAACTATCTACTGACAGATATGATACTTAAGTCTGATTATTCTAACTGTAACTTGTAAGTCACACTATTCTAATTATAAGTCAACTTACCCAATTAATTAATTTCGGTGGGTTAGTTGGTTAAAGGTCGATATTCAGTTAGTTAATTTCATATTAATATCGTTTCATCATTTACATATCAAATTACAAGGAAGGTTTTTTCATGGAATTCTTCATAACTTTCAATAGTGGTTAAATCGTGACTCGACTAATGATTTAGAATCTCGATTTTTTTACTCGATCGCGACTCATGAATCGACTCGACTCGACTCGTAAGAATCAGTATTTTACAATATATATATATTATTGCTTAAAATTTTTATTTTTAAGAGAAGTAAAATATGATAAGAGTCGATAATTAAGTTGTTGACCGGTTATCAACACCATTGATTAATTTAAAATAGATTTATAGTCAGATTTTTTCAATTTTTTCCTTTTATTTTTTGTATTATATCACACTAAAAGTTTGTCTGATTTTCTGAATCGTCCGAATCACACAAGACTTGGAAGAGTCAATAAACAACTCGTAATAATCAAAGTCATTTAAGAGTCGTTGAATTCTGACTCGACTTGTAAAAGTCGATTCGTGACTCCTAAGAGTATAACACCTATACGTCTTGAAGTATAATTAATTTATGTTAATGTTAGAACTGTTAACATATGGTTAGTACATTAAAAAAAAAGTACTAATACACAATACCTAGTTGCCACAGCTGGATTCATTTATTTCCAAATTTCTGTTTTGCTATAAACTAACTTTCATTTGTCGTGTTGTACTTGTTTTGACTTTTGACCATCGATACCCAAAAAGTGTCAAAGTGATTGAATATCTAGAGTACTATTGAATCAGTATGAAGTACAAGTATTCAATGCATAAATTTAATTATGTAGCCAAGGATTGCCAAAAGGTTAATACATATAAAAGTTTCATGAAGTGCATAGTAGCCATTAACATAAGATTCTTTTCTAGCCTTTCATGTGGTTTGGTACATGCATTCATATGCCCATTCATGTCGTGGGTCCTTTAATATTCATGACAATTTATATTTCGTCATTGTTTATAATTTATATTTTAATTTTATTAACTTATCAATCTTTTATCCAACCTTACTAATAGAGTTTATAAAACAAGGTACATAAGTTTCACCTGTTTATGGTGTCACAAGAAAGAGACTTGATGAATTTGCTTACAACTATGGCCTCAAATTAACTAACTATGTGTTAACGACAACCCTTAAAAGTTTTGTACTTTAACCACTAATCACCCTTGTACTGAAAGTACACGTCTAACGCAAGTCTGGAACTCTTGACAAAAACTCATAACGCGCGGTGTAATAATCAAAATGCAAAAAAGATGGGTCATACTTGTAAAGGTCACATGACAACGAATGGAGAAAGGAATCAATGCATTTGTGGTGCCAACATAAACACTGTGACCAATTTCGGTTGCATTGTTGTTTTCATATATATGAATGATCTTCTAAAATAACCGCATACCTTGAAGGAGCTGACCGCGATTGATGCATAATACTCGTTATAATCTAATTACGTTTGCGCTGGACCATTTAAGAACAGGTTGTTTCTAGCTTTTTGAAACAGTTGTACGTATGGCCCATATACACCTTCATCACGCAATCAAGAGCAAAATACGCACATGATTAAAGGAAACATGTCGTAAAGAAACGTAAATGTTGGACGAGGTCCTTTTTAACATATATAGATAGATATGTGAAGAACATTTCACTTCATTAAGTGTATCACAAGCCAATATTAGCGGTGGGCATATTGGAAATTCGGCTAACACAGTAACACGTTATACAGAACCTGGAATATAGTGAAATGACAAAGTGTACAACTACGTACTTCAATTCGTTATGGGACTACAAATTGTTCGACGCGGATATTACTATTTTATTTAGAATTTTGCTAACAGTTTTGACATTAAAACGTCAAGACATGTATAAATAATTTGTACCTTAACCAATATTCAGGGGACATAGAGTTTGGAGTTTTTGTTATAGTCCAAGTAGAGTCCTGACGTCTTATTGATAACCGTTGAGGGTGTCGTTATCATTTTCATTTGATTTATCTTATGTGAACTAAATTGATTTTAGACGATTTGATCTGTTCAACTAAACCCTGAAATCTAGCCCGTACTTTGGTTTAGAAAGAAAAAATGATAATACGCTTACGATTTTGGCCTAATAGGTTGGAGATCACCCTCGTACTAATGATGTTTAAAAGTTTTTGGATCATAAGTCACCAGTGAGGGGTCTTTAGCCCATCAATATCAAGGTAATCTATCAATCAGAAGGTCGTGAATTTAAGTATTATTGTAGGCAAATTGTGTAAACATTTGTAAAATTAATGTGTAAATAATATCCGAGTTACCTTCTTCAGAAGGCTGTGGAGTTAGGCCCGTATCATAGTAATGTTTCTTCAAACAAATCAAGCAAATACGAAAAATCATTTTCTTCGCTCGATCTTTTCGACTATATATCATGTGTAATATATAGTTAAGCACCTCACATACTCGACAGTCGACATATCTATAATCAAGTTCATTGTTTATAGTTATTACGACATTTTGTCGCTGTTGAGGAATTGAAAGAGAAGGGTACCTTGCATAGAATGACCACATAAGTGACATAACCATGTTATTTATGCTAAACTTATACATACACAATAAAGCCTGATGATATATGTGACCAAAACCCAAATTACCCTTGTCCCCATCACCTCCAACTTCATGTCATGACATATAAAACAATATTTTGAAACATATTTCTCATACTTTGTCACATTTGGAGAACGTACACTATGTCGTCGAAACCTTAGTCCTTGGTGAAAATGTCATCCTTTCTCATGTTTTCGTATCGAACATCATTCCTTCTGTTGCTTGTACAATTAACGGCTAAATAGCTAATACATGTTAGGTGCAAACTAATCTTCTTAAACTTAAGAAAAGTGATTTGTAGGCCTATAACCTTCCTTGCCTTCTTTTGGAAACAGGTCTTTAAATTGGCGCTGAATAAAGATGACCAAAAAAACCGGGTCCCGACCCGAAACCGAAAAAAAACCGAACCCGAAACCGGTTGAAACCGTTTTTTTATAAAAACCGGTTCGGTTTTTGTAAAAACCGGCGGTTTGGGAATCGGTTTGGGATATATCCGTTGGCGAACCGGTTTGTAACCGGTTTTACCCGAACCGGTTTGGAAAACCGGTTTTAAAAACCGGTTTAGAACCGGTTTTTGGGGTTTTCGAAATATAGCCATTTCTAGCCGTTTTGGAGTAGGTTTTTGGTTTTTTTTTACCATTTTGCCATCCTAAAACTAATATAAATAGATACCTTGGGTTTGGTTTAGTCACAACACTCAATCTTGCTAATTCTAGTCTTTAAACACTCAAAACGCTTACGATTTACGTACGAAACTCTCAAAAAATTCTCTACTCCTCTCAAAACGCTCTCGAAACGCTATCAAAATGGCCACTCAATCTTCTTCAACTTCCGCCGGTGTTGGTTCTTCAAATGTACCAACTATTGTTCAAGTTTTGGTAACCAAACGAAATCCCGAGATTTGGTGTAATTACGACAAAGTGTTATTGTCGGATGGTTCCACTAAGGCATTTTGTAAACGTTGCGGGAAATTTTTGAAAGCCGACTCCAACTCTTCTTTGAAATCACATGCTACAAAGTATTGTGATGGAGTCAAAAGTAATCCCGAGTCGAGTCAAGCAACAATGTCACGGGATGGGGGTATTTTTGCATACGAAGCGGAGCGGTGTCGAGAAGCATTTGACGGCTTTGTGATTCAAGAAGCTTTGCCGTTCAACCACTTCGACAACCCTCGGCTTACTAGGGTCATTCAAAATACTCTTCAACCGCGATATAATCATGTAAGTCGTCTTACTCTTAGACGTGATGCTCTTAAATTGTGGAAAAATGCTAAAAGTCAACTAATAATCGGTTTTGAAAACTTAAATACAAATGTATCTTTAACAACCGATGTTTGGTCGGCTCCTCATGGTTTGCCCGGTTCGTACCTTTGTGTTACCGCACATTGGGTTGATCCCGCAACTTGGCAAATGATGAAACGTACCATTGCTTTTGAAAACTTTGACTATCCTCACACGGGTAAAAACTTATTTTACATGTTACGAGATGTAATGAAAATGTTTAAAATAGAACAAAAGGTTTTTTCAATCTCGTTTGATAACGCGACTAATAATACAAACGCCGTTCAAAGGTTAATACTAAAATACGAACAACCTTTGAAAGGCATTTTCTACCATAGTAGATGTGTTGCACACATCATTAACTTGGTTGTGCAAGACGGACAAGCGGTTTAAGAAATAAGCGTAGTAAAAAACGCGTATAAAAATATGTTACAAGATATATTTTGTTCGGGTAAGGCTAGATACAAACATTATATGAGATTATGTAAGGAAACGGATTCCATCTTTTTAACCCCTAATTGGGACATGCCCGTAAGATGGAATTCGACTTACAACATGTTTGTGTGTGGTTTACGGCAACGCGACACTTTATACGTTTTTCATGATCAACTTCTTCAAAAAGGTCTTGCAACATCATTTTCCTCCGACTATTGGGAGGTTATTCAAACGATAACCGAATTGCTCAAAGTTTTTAAAACCGCAACTACTTCATGTTTGAACATTTCCGGGGTGGAATTACTTATCGATAACATTTGTAACGATTTGGATTTGAATGATGAGGATCCATTTTCTTCACAAAATACAAAAGACTATTTTAACAAATCTTTTAAAGATTTATTTGGTCATTATTTTCAAAAATATAGTTCAACAACAATGGTTTCTTCTAGTTCGGCTTCCACAATGTTTGCTTCATCATCTTCTTCTCGAGATCCAATGATTAATTTATATAATAGTTTAAGACAAGAAAACCATAAACGGGCAAGGGATGATGGTGACCAAAGGGCCACTAGCGAATACGGGAGATATACCGGAACGGATTTTTTAGCCTCAATGGGACCCGAAGAATTCGCACATTTTGATATTTTGGCTTGGTGGAAAGGGAGGGAATCTCAATTTCCCATTCTAACCATCATGGCCCGAGATTTACTAACCGTTCAAGCTTCTACGGTAGCTTCGGAATCCGCTTTTTCTCTTAGTGGCAGGGTACTATCCATACGAAGAACAAGACTCACACCGGCCTCATTAGAGATGTGTATATGCTTGAAGGATCACTTAGACGCCGTAGAACGTATACAAAACGTTTCAAGTCTTGAAGGTGAATTGGAATACGAAGGAGATATACACGATATCGAGGTGGAAGCGGGTATGACAATATCACTTTCCGATGAAGAAATTGCTCTCGATCAAGCTTCGCGAGAGGCTTCTTCCGAAGAAGATTTCGACTTTTGAAGACTACCCAAATTGAAGATGTTAGAAGAATTGAAGATTAATAAAAGTTGAAGATTTTTTAAGATTATGAAGAATTATGAAGAATTATTGGTTTAAATAATATTTTTATGAAGATTTAGAAGACTTTGTTTTAAGTTATTGTTAGGTTATGGTTCCATTCATAATGTACTATCATTCTAGCGGAAAAAATTTGAAGAATGCGTTGGTTTTCCCTAAAACGCTTAACGCTCGAATAAGAATGAATTATGTAGAATTATTGGTTTCAATAATATTTTTATGAAGATTTAGAAGACTTTGTTTTAAGTTATTGTTAGGTTATGTTTCCATTCATAATGTACTAGCATTCTATCGGAAAAAATTTGAAGAATACGTTGGTTTTCCCTAAAACGCGTAACGCTCGAATAAGAATGAATTATATAGAATTATTGGTTTCAATAATATTTTTATGAAGATTTAGAAGACTTTGTTTTAAGTTATTGTTAGGTTATGTTTCCATACCTAATGTACTAACATTCTATCGGAAAAAATTTGAAGAATATGTCGATTTTCCCTAAAACGCTCAACGCTCGAAAAAAAACCGAATTATATAGGAAAACCGGTTTGAAACCGGTTTTTGAACCCGAACCGGTTCCAACCCGGTCCAAACCGGTTAGGGTTTTTCTCCCCTCAAACCAGTTCGGTTCCAAACCGGTTTTTGTAAAAACCGATTTTTGACTTTCGAAAAAAAACCGGTTCGGTTTTTCAACCCGAACCGGTTTTCCGGGAAATCGGGTTTTGTTCACCTCTAGCGCCGAAGAAGGCTGATAAAAAATGGGCTTCTATAAATCCAACATAAAGATAGCCCAGAACTTTGATCTCAATTGGCTTATTTAATGGGCTCAATTTTTGGGCTTATTAATGAGTTTAATTTTTGGGCTTATATGGTCAATACTTCAAGAAGAAATAGTGTTTCTAGCAATCTAGCCCAAGGAAAATTTACTAGCCGACCAATTCAGGATTCAATGAAACAACTTATAACTACAAATGATGATGATCAACACCATTGATTAAGACTTAATTGTAAAGATAATTAATTAGAAATATGGTGGGGAATGTAAACAAGGATTAATTTTATTTGGCATGGCCTTGTTATGATTAAATAATTGCATGCCTTCAACTCATCATTATACTTATTTAGTATCATTATTTAACCGATCGATGGTCACAATATATAAAGCTTGATTGATGATATACCTATAAAATCATGGAATATTTAACGGGAACCTTAATCGTTGACGTAAAAGACTACCGTCCAATGTTTTCTCGTAACAACAAGAAAAAGAATAATTGATCGCGGATAGGTTTCATTGCTCAATCAGTAAAGAACTTGTAACATTTTGTTACGACAATGTTCTTCTTAACTTATTCAACGTTGTTTTAAGCGTCCTAATGTACTCACAAGAAGTATATATCAAACACGAACATTCCTAGGTAAATATTTTGTGAGTTTTCATGAAAAAAGTCTGAAAGTGGTCACACAAATACCACTGTTTGACAACGTACATTTGAGGGGGAAAAAGGCCCGTTTCCTCCGAATAATCCGAAAAGGGGAAATTTTCTCCGTCTATCCGTTTTGTTCACTATTATTTAACAATTCTTTCCTAATTTCCTCAAAGGCTAATCATACATGAGTTCCTTAATGTTCATTGTACCTTTAGCTAGCTAGGTTGACTTCACACAAGTTAATTTAGGTTACGTATGAAAATTGATATTATGTATATTTAATACAAATATTTAAAACATTTAAACTTGTCAAAAATATTTATAAAATATTAGAAACTCTTATGTTGTTGAAATTACAACCATTCAATTCTTGCATTGTAAGGACCATTACTTTGACTTTGTGTAGTGTATACTTGTAATTGCACCTTTCTTCATTTGGAGATGACCTTTTGTTTTCTTTTTTCTTTTCTTATGCTTTTTCTAAGTCATCATAGTGGCCACTAAATTCTCTCATACAAAATCATAAAAGAGTGAATAACAATTTTCATCATATACTTTTTTAGTCAATATATGTTACAACATAATTACTTTAACTTCAATTGATTAGTTAAGTTGGATACACAAAAAGACTTATATGGTTTCATAATTGAATACTACTATATTAACTAGAGAAAATAAACATTTGTGACATTGTTACTCAATGTGTCTAAATAATTCATATAAATATAATAAAGTAGAAAGGGGAAGTGCCTAAATACACAACTACTAAGAGTATGTACATTTCTTCCGACAACGGGACCTAAATTCACAATTTTACAATTGGAATGTTATATCGATATCGCGAGACCAATTATGCATATGATCAGTTATATCTTTCGGATCCGACTGATGTAATAATTAACACATTAATAAGAATTAATGCTCTCTGATGACCTACATTATAGTTTTCAAGTAATGACTTCCTTTAAAATATTAATTAACTTTAATTAAAAAAATCTTAGTTAAATGAATTTGCTTAGTTAATGATTTTGACCACAATCAACCGGTTACTTCACATGTCGTCATTTCATTTTAACATAAGACGATAAATTATTCTATGTACACACACATAGAGTTGTATGTATATCAAATTGGGTAATGGTAATGAATAATCAAGTTTAATCACCACATAATATAATATGAAATGTAATATTTAAAAAGAAATGTATCAATTAATTAATTTTTATAACATTATGGTATTAACATCAATAAACATAAATAAAGTCAAAAACACAAAACCAAAACCTTCAACAAAAACAAAACAAACAAAGCCTAAAGCTTCATGCATTGATCAAAAACTCAATCCACAACATCAACCTTTGTAGTACAAGAAAGCAACCTACGGAAGATCGAAGCCAACGCATTATACGAAGCTTCTTTCGCCTTCATAACAATCGTACACTTCTTCTTCCTTCTTCTCCTCCTTCCTCTATTACTCGACTTTTTTTCTTTCCCACGAACCGATGCTTTTTCTTTAACTCGTCCAATACAATTCATAGTTCTTTCATTCATACTTTCTTTTCTCGAGAAAGTGTAGCTTCTAAGGTAAAGTTGCCTACACGAAATACTATCAACCACACGAGGGTGTCCTTGGCTTTCTCCTTGGCTATTTTTACTAACTGACCGAACGAATTCACGGTCAGAATCAGGCCATTTGTAGAGGTTAACATATGTTGCCCGAACCGGGACGCGGGCATCATTGGCTATGCATGTTGACATGCAAGTTGAGGCCATGAGGGTGAGAATGTTTGGCTTGAATTTGTTGATGGTGGGATTAATGAGATAGAGGGAGAAAAATGAGAGAAAGAAAGAAAGGATGGAGTGTAAAATGTAAAGTCTGATTTGATTTAGTTATTTTAGGGTGGATGCATGATGAGTGTGTGGGGATAAAGCGGTAATGATGTGGTATTATGGGGGTACATGAGACATCATGAGATGACTTGTATATGCCATTTTTGGACTATTTATATGTTGATTTATGTTCTTATTTTTTTATTTTAAGATTTTAAGAGGTGTATAAATTTTTAAAATTTGGTTACATAATCAAAACCACCCCCTTATCCACAAATAGTGGAAGGTTTGAAAAAACAATTCTAGAGGCTCCATGAATTAATTAATTAATATTACAATTGGTTTGTTTATATGGGTCACCAAGCTAAAGAATAAGACCACCTATCAATCAACAAACTAAATAATTTTGTTCTAAATCCAAAATAAAATAAAATAAAAAAGAATTTTTTTTTTTGTAGAGTCATATGTTCTATTTTGAATTTCGGATAAGTTTATTCACGATAAATTTGTTTAGAAGTGGTTATGTTATGACTAACCAATAAGTAACAACTGAATGAGCCATTTTATGTCTTGTAAAGTTGTAATGGATCTAGTTTTAGCCCAATGTATGCGGGCCGGTATCAATGTTTTAGCTAATAGTAACTCCTCCTGCTTATTGGGCTTTAGCTAAGATTTATATTTATTTATTTATTTCTTCTTTTTAAATGGACGTGTTCTACTTATTAGGTAGTGCTCAACTGCATTACGTAGAATTAAGACATGGGCCTTTAAAAAAATTTATATGAAAATAATGTAATTGATATGATTGTAAAACTGTAAGGTTTATAATTACTTATGCTCCTTTAGTCACTCGATTATCCGTCTTCAGAAATATAAGAACCCGATCATCCACGCTAGGAGCCGCATCAGATAGTGTAAAAGGAAAATGACAAATTGGTGTCAAAGGTGATAGACAATTATCACAAAGAAATCCAAAACTGTACAGAGATTACCACAAATCCTAATTAGGGATCAAATTCGACACAACTTTATTGCATAATCCAAGTTAATGAAACAAAACACGTATACAATGTAGAATCAACCCATATTCAAACTCTCCTTGCATAATCCAAATCAATCAAACAAACACGCATAGAGAATGTCGAATCAAGATCAAGGCGTAATCCAACTTGCTTGAGTCTTCTGTTATTGTGTTAGCTAACGACTTCCGTTTATGTTGATTCTTACTATAACTAGTAAACAACATTTTTCTGATTGGTTTCGATAACAATTTATCCGTATAAGATTATAGACGTAATCATATGACAAAGCATTGATGGAGTCGTTACATGATCAAATTGACTAGTGTCTATCAAAACTCTAGAAATTATACTCGGTGTTATAGTGATAAATCTGTTTACACTATTTGGAAGTTGAATTAGAAATAGAAAGAAGAAAAAGCATTTGCTATGAAGACACGATAGATTGTATTAGGATTTGGGAACTGGATTCGTCGTGACATCTAGGGAACATTGATCAATTATCCAAATAACAGAAACGTTCGCTGACCTTTTACTAGATATATGTAAATAAATGGTAATTGTCAGGTGCCGCTAACAACACATATCGTAGGTGCATCATATCACATATCTCAGATGTCGCACATCCTAATCGCACAACCTAACGGTATCTATCATTTCCCCAAATGGTATGGTGATACAGTAATTTTCTGATTAGTTTCTCTTTGTCTATTCTAGGTGGTGGGGAATCAAATGTAACCCGTGCTGGCAACTTCTTGGGTGTTGCTTAATGCTTATAGAAACCAGCCAACATCTTGCATAAATTAATCCTTGTCGGGTGGTTTGATGCTTTGGTCTTAGATCCATGGGAAACTTGTTCCCCTTATAGAGTAAGTTGCCTTTACTAGATCCAACTAAAAATATAGTACTATGGCCGTACAAACATATTTTATGTTACAAAACCCAAAACAATGTGCTGTCACTGTAGTTAACAAGAAAATAAATTGAGCAAAAATATGGGATAGTAGAAGATCTATATATCTTAGTGATGATACTTACTAATTACTCGAAAATCGATTTTTCTAACCTATATTTTATTGATAAAGTGATATTTTTAGTGGGTTAATTACCTAAAAACACAACACATTTTCAATTTTGTCTTTTTTTTTTTTTACAACGTACTTTTTTATGTCTCATTTTTCCACTGTACTTTAACTTTTGTTTCTATTTATATATCATGTAATCCGAAAATCAAATACATTGGTTTGTAAGTGAGAACTTCCATTTTGACTATAAATTTTCACACTCCAAAGTTTAACACATTCACCCACGTGTGCTTATATTCTTAACAAAACCTCTAAAAGATGTGTTTTTCTTTTAATGATAGAAGCATATGTAGTGTAGGTGTCAAACTTACGAGTACAAAAGTTTCTAGTCAAAGTGGAGGTTCTTAGTTATGAAGCAATAGTTCATTTTTCGAGTTACATAATGGTTAAATGGGGACAAAAATTGAAAGTACAATGGATAAGTGATACATAAAAAACTACGTTGACAAAATTGAAATTACTTTGTGTTTTTAGGTAGTCAACCAGTTATTAATTGAAGCTATGCTCGATCAAACATAGATTGTATTCGAAAGAAATGGGTGTAAACCGTGTAATTGATTATGTCATCCATATCACTACCTAAAGGCACTTTTCCTATGTAAAACAACAAATTTGTATGAGAAGCGGTGGATCATAAATAAAAAATTACTCCTCAACACTTGGAGCATAATTATAAAAACATAAAGAGACAAGTTGTTCAATAAGTATAATATTTTAAAGGTAGACAATTTCTTTAATTATTTCCTAAACACCAAACTATATATACATATGCAATTGGCAAATTTGAAACAAAGATTAATATTTGTTAGTACAACAGTAAAAAGTTTTTGAGTAAATATCATTAATGGTTTATGTGATCTACATGTATTTTTACTGTTAGCCCTTATACTTTGTTTATTGTATGGATAGTCTAAAAACTCAAGAGTTTTTGTATGCTCAGTCTCTCCTCTACTTAAATGACTAAAATACCCTCTTTTCGTTGAGCAATGTAGTTTTGTTGAGTACATATCACTAAGGACATTTTAGTCATTTTTGATAAAGGATGAACTGAGCGTATAGTTTCTTTTTCTTATTTTCATCAATTATTTTTTCATCGAGACCACAATAATCAAACCAAAATATATCTAATTTTCGCATAAATCAACGAGACTCTACATTGATTAAAAATCAGGAGATTTCATATCCTACATCTTTACTTCAATTTCTTAGCCTTCCTCAAAGCTTTCAAATTTCCATTTAAACGAGGTTGCAATAATATTCCGTAGTTCCAGATTAAGTATATAGATATTGACATTTTGTTTGGTGTCCACATCCCAAAGCCTTGAATGTTTCTCGATTTTGAATCGATGTAAAGATGCTTTTCAATTTTTAAATGCTAATGTACAAAGTTATACGAATTACAAAGTATAATTACTTTATTCTTTAAATTATGCCGTTCACTTGTCTTTTGTTTATTACCTTGTATTGAATACAAATCATAACTTATTGTATTTGTTTGCATAAGAAGATGTGTGATAAAAGCAAACAAAATAAAATGTCTTCTTAATTAAGAGGTTAGAGTAGTTTAGTCATTTCAAGTGGCAGTTAACCATTCACGAGATAAAAGACAACTTTTTAAACTGAGAACGCGAAAAAGAAGTTGATGAACGATTTCTAAAAATCCGTATTAACCACATGGACTATTCATAAAATCGACTCTGTAAAAAATCAGTTTTTCTTTACACTACTCAAACAACTAAATTGAATTATTTGTTCTTCGTCATTAAATTTCTTGGATAACTATAAAAATTGTAGCATATGGTATATGCTTTGCAGCTACATTTATCATTTTTTTTCTTTCTGAAATAGAGACGTAATCACACACTCTACTACTACAAATATATACATTAACGTACGGATATATACAGTTGTTCCATCTTCAGGACTTGAACCATACTCGTGATTAATACTTGGACTAATCAACCACATGATGAATTTGCAAAATTTCATAAAACTAATATTAATTGTCTAATAAAATGTGGACTTTATTAAAGATATACTTATTTTTAAGGTAACACTAAAAGTGTTAGTTATGCAATTATTATTCGTACATCGTTAATAGTATGAAGTTTGGTGAAATTGTTTTATTACTTTCCCCTTGGATCTGTTCGCAAATAGTAGTACTAATCATATCTTAAAGATGATGGTTTAACATTTACTACATTTATTATTGGTTTGTTCATTTCATGTACACACATTAATATTTTTAATTAAATTTGTATATTTACACATGTTTAGTTAAACCTACATTTATTTTTCAAATTAATCAAATGTTTGACAGAAGTTTAAATATTTAAATTAACAAAACTGACAGTTCAAGAGCATAAAGTGTGGGAACTATGTTGTTCTCAGTGTTGAGTTCAACAACAAATATGATTTACGGTGAAGTGGTACGATGTAAATTTTGGCGTGAAAATGGACCTATCATGTAATTTGGACCAATGAATCAACAAGAAAAAAAAAGAAACAGAAAGATCCTCTAACCCACCGTTAGTAGTTCAACTTCGGGCCTTAACGTCGGCAGAAAGTGGGCGAACAGTGTTAAAGATGTTGTAAGCTGGAAAAAAAAATCGTCCACTCTCAATGCTCTATGAAATTTTCATTAAATTAAACAATTATACATCTTAAAAAATGGATGGATGAAATGTATATTGAAGTCATGATTTTTAACAATCAATTAAGATACCCAATTAAATGATACAATATAGGAGTTTAAACCATTTGATCTACTCAAATAAAAAATGAGTAAAGAACACTTGAATGTCAATGACTTTGTGCACAAATAGAAATTATATGCGTATGATGTCATGATATGCAATTAATGGCCATGAAAGAGTTTTTTAATCTTTTATTTTTAATTTTAATTTAAAAAAATAACATTAAAAAAAATAACTCCAAGTATGAAAGTGATGTAAATATCAACTTACTCCCAACTTTCCAATACGAAACATGACCGTGACATGTGAAACCTGGTTTACATGAATCATAAACACCAAACACTAAATTATTTATTATAATTAATTAAATTTATTAAATAAATATATAATATAATGTGAAAAAAAAAACAAGAATATGCTGAGGATCTGGCGGTGTCACCATTGGTGGTTGTTATGCCGTTTGAAAGCGAAAATACCGTAATGGGTTTCCACTAGTTGCAAGGAAGGTTCCAAGCTTTCTTTTGTGCACTTATTTTATTCCAAAAAAAAAGTAAAATATTCAAAACCTGTGTATAGATCTAAGAATCTTGCAAAGACTATTATAACCTTTAAAGAATCATAAATTTTTAAGTTTAGCCACATTAGTATTGAGTTAGACACTTTAGCCACGCCATATTTATATGTTTTCATGAATAAAAAGGTAAAGATGTCTTGTTAAATCGTCTGAAAGTTAGTTATCATTTATAAGTTTTTGATTTATCATGACAACTAAACATAAGATTATAAATGAACAACATATTTTGTTATAAACCTAATTAAGCCACGTCTTTGCGTGTGAATATTCAACTCTTAAACGTTAAGTAATGAATGCTAACTTTAGCGATATCACTATCATAAGGTAGTTACAACTTACTAGTTTGAATAATGATAGACAATTAGTAACTATGCAATTAAGGGTTATGTTATTGATAAAGACTTATGCTTTGAAGATATATTTTATAACATAAATTACTTTAATTTTCTCACGTAGACATGTAAAATGGAGACGAATCGGAATAACGTCCAATCTAATTTGAGAATTGAGTGAAGAAGGGATAACTGAAATATAAAAATCTAAATAATGTGATATGTAACCTTACAAAAAGGGACAACAATATGATATTTTACAAACTAGGATTATACTTTTCAACGCTTATTAATTATATTTTAAATTTAAATTAACATGAGTTGTTCGTTCTATGGACCTATTTGTCCATAAATTTTTTTGTACCTAACTTTTGAATAAATAAATATCTATATATATGTTTGGAAAACGATTATTTTAAAGGAAAATACCTAACTAAAAGTGAAAAAGAAGGCCCTAAAACATATAATTGAAAACCTTAGGGACCCAATTGAAAAACAAACCAAACTCACAAACAACTTTTTCACATAAAACGGGAAAGAAGCAATGTCAATGATTTAACCCCGGTCCCACCACTATGAAATCTCAACCAATCACAACCATCCACGTCACCAACAACAACGCAACAGTGCGGGCCATCCATCTACGTGGCGTACGGTTAATGGAAACTCAATAAAGACCACTACAACAAAATTAACCAAATAAGAGTCAAATAAATATCGCTTTCTTTTAAAGATAAACGAAAACAATTAAATTATTTAAATTTAAGTTTAATAATTATTAAAAAATCAGTTAAATTAAAGTTAACGAAGCTTCAAGGTAACCACAAAGCCCTCACTTATGATGTAAAAAATAAATTTTATTAAGTAATTATAATCGAACTACAACTATAATAATTGCTTATCGAAAGGGGCTTTTTTGCGCATAAGATCTCTTTCCTCATTCTCACTCAATTTCTTCAAATTCGAGTGCTCTTTTTCTCTTCAGAGTGAAATTGAACTCACGGATTGAGAAAAAAGAGCATCAATTGCATTATATATTTATCAATTTCAGGTAATTTTTATTTGTTAGCGGTTATTATATCGAATACTCGTCTGTTTGTTACGTAATTGGTTACGATTGTTGCGTTTGATGCTTCGTCTGTATGATTAGGTCAGATCTGTTTTTTTATCTGTTTGGTTTTTTTATTTTTATTTTGAGGTTATTGTTGTAGATCGTTAGGGATAGGGTTTAGTTAATTTGATTTTGAAGTATTAAGTTGCGATTGTTACGACTTATCGTCGATTTAGTCTGTTTTCCAGTGATATAATTTGATTTGTTTTATTTATTTACAGCTATATGATTTTTGTTATTTCTGCAGGTAATTCATGTGATAATCTTTAATTTAATTCGTATTTGGTATTGGTATATATATATCTTTAGATATATATATTGTTGCTAGTGAGGATTAATGGGAAAAGGAGGGGAGAACTATGGTAAGAAAGAGAGTACTGGCAAATCAGCTGTTGATTCGAACCAATACACAGCGTGGGCGAAGGATGTTCGGGAATGTGAACAAAACTACCAGGTGGATAGTAAGTGTGGTCTAACTGATGCTGAAGTTGAGAAGCGGTTGCAGAAGTATGGGACAAATGAGCTGGAGAAACATGAAGGACAATCTATTTTACGTTTAGTTTTGGATCAGTTTAATGATACTTTAGTTAGGATTTTGCTTGCTGCAGCTGTGATATCATTTGTTTTGGCGTGGTATGATGGTGAAGAAGGTGGGGAGATGGAGATCACAGCGTTTGTTGAGCCGTTGGTCATTTTTCTTATACTAATTGTTAATGCTATTGTTGGTGTTTGGCAAGAAAGTAATGCGGAGAAGGCTTTAGAAGCGCTTAAAGAGATTCAATCAGAACAAGCGACTGTGATACGTAATGGTAAAAAAATTAATAGCCTTCCCGCGAAGGAACTTGTTCCTGGTGATATTGTTGAGCTTCGGGTTGGAGATAAAATCCCTGCTGATATGAGGGTCATAACTTTAGTGAGTTCAACGCTTAGGGTGGAGCAAGGTTCTTTGACTGGAGAAAGTGAAGCCGTTAGCAAAACTACTAAACCTGTCCCTGAGGAGACGGATATCCAAGGGAAGAAATGTATGGTGTTTGCCGGGACGACTGTTGTGAATGGGAACTGTTTCTGTATGGTTACAGATACAGGGATGAATACCGAGATAGGAAAGGTGCATTCTCAGATTCAAGAGGCAGCTCAGAATGAAGAAGATACACCGTTGAAGAAGAAATTGAACGAGTTTGGAGAAGTTTTGACTATGCTAATTGGGTTAATTTGTCTTCTCGTTTGGCTAATTAATGTGAAGTACTTCTTGTCATGGGAGTATGTTGATGGTTGGCCAAGAAACTTCAAATTCTCATTCGAGAAGTGCACTTATTACTTTGAAATTGCAGTAGCATTAGCAGTTGCTGCTATCCCAGAAGGTCTGCCAGCTGTGATTACCACTTGCTTAGCCCTCGGCACACGTAAGATGGCTCAGAAGAATGCTCTTGTTAGGAAACTACCTAGTGTCGAGACTCTTGGGTGCACGACAGTGATTTGTTCTGACAAAACTGGTACTTTGACCACTAACCAGATGGCTGTGTCTAAGCTCGTTGCTATGGGTCAGGGACCAAGTTTTCTCCGATCCTTCAATGTTGAAGGGACCACATACAATCCGTTGGATGGGAAAATACATGACTGGCCAGCTGGGATAATGGATGCTAACCTTCAGACAATTGCAAAGATAGCTGCTTTGGCTAATGATGCAGGCATTGAACGATCTGAGAAAGGTTATGTCGCCACTGGAATGCCAACTGAAGCAGCATTAAAGGTATGGTAGTCCAAAGAAGTCTGCTTTTTATATCTACTAATAACCTGTTTATCTTAAAAATAATCACACATCAGTTACTGCAATATCACTGAATTATGGTGCTTGTTCGATGTTTTTGGACTGAAGAAATTATTATGTTACTAATATCTGTTTACAGGTTCTCGTTGAGAAAATGGGTCTTCCTGCTGGATTGGGTTCTGGTTCATCTAGAGGAGACGATGACCTTATGGGTATGTGGTTAGTGATTACTGTCTTCTCTGTTAATGCACATGTACTAATATGTACTACTCTTATCCTTTGTGATGCGCAGTTTGTTCTCAGCAGTGGAGTAAAGTTGAAAGCAGAATTGCCACCCTCGAGTTTGACCGTGATAGGAAATCTATGGGGGTCATCGTTACATCCAAATCTGGGAGAAACTCATTACTTGTAAAGGTAATGCATTGTGTCATCTTTCCCAGTTTTACTTAAATCTGTTCAAGCAGAATCTGTATGAAATAACAGAATGTTACATGAAGCGATAAATGTTTATATTCTTAAACTAAAAAAGGAGTTCCTACCTTGTAGCAGATTGATATCTAGATATGAAAGCAATGATTGGTTAGCTTAAATTTGGCTAGTTTGTATTGGTGTATGGATTTCTACCTTGAAGCAAACTTTGAGCTCCATATGTTTAGCTGTACTGAAAATTTGGTTATATTGTGTTCCGTTGGAATATTGATGAAGCTGTTGATTTTTTTACAGGGTGCTGTTGAAAATTTGTTAGAAAGGAGTTCCTACATCCAGTTACTTGATGGTTCTGTTGTGGAACTTGACAGCCGGGCAAAATCAGCTATTTTAGATAGCCTTAATGAGCTTTCCTCCTCTGCATTACGTGTTTTGGGTTTTGCATACAAGGAGGATCCTCCAGAGTTTACGACATACAATGGCGATGAAGACCATCCTGCTCACGATATTCTATTGAATCCAGCAAATTACTCCAAAATTGAAAGTAATTTGATATTTGTTGGCTTAGCTGGACTCAGGGTGAGCACTTATAAGCTCTTTCGGTGTTCACTTATTATATTCATGTGTTTGTTTGGTTAGGGACCTTTTATTCTCTTATTTTTTTTTTTCCATTTATACCAAACATTGCATATGTGATTCTAGGCTTCTAGCTATCCTAAAGATTCCAGCTGAGTTTTGTGTTAATTTTATTTTTCAAGGATCCTCCTCGTAAAGAAGTTCCTCAAGCAATTGAAGACTGCAGAATAGCTGGAATTCAAGTTATTGTCATAACAGGAGATAACAAGAACACAGCAGAAGCAATTTGTCGTGAGATAGGTGTATTTGGACAACATGAGGACATCAGTTTAAGGAGCTTAACAGGAAGGGAATTTATGGATCATCATGATCAAAAAGGCCACTTGTCATACAAAGGAGGACTTCTATTTTCTAGGGCTGAACCACGTCACAAGCAAGAGATAGTGAGGCTGCTCAAAGAAGCAGGTGAAGTGGTTGCCATGACTGGGGATGGAGTGAACGATGCACCTGCATTAAAATTGGCCGATATTGGAATTGCGATGGGTATTGCTGGAACTGAGGTATTTTTCCTTGCTCCTGAGATATATGTGTTTAGCAGTTGCTATTCAACCCATAGACTGGGGCATTGCTGGGTCACATGCATGTTACTTTCCAACTGTTCCTCCTTTTTGCATTTTGTCTGAAGTCTGAACTTAAATCCAAATGCATGCATGCATGCTTATTGGTAGCATGCTGACAAATAGGTTTGCAGTCTCTTTATAACCGAAACCATTAACCCTTGTGTATTCTTCACACATTTATTGTGTTTCATTTGTCTTCATTTAATGCTACTATATATTAATATATCTAGAAATAAACTTCCGTAATTAATTTGTGTAGGTTGCAAAGGAAGCTTCTGACATGGTATTAGCAGATGATAATTTTAGCACAATTGTGGCTGCTGTTGGAGAAGGCAGGTCTATTTACAACAATATGAAGGCCTTTATCCGGTAGGTTTCTTTTCCATCCTTGTAAAACCGATGAGATAATTTTTTTTGGGAGGAATTTAGTTCACAAACATCAAGATTAGTTTATTAAAATTGATTTTTTATTGGGTTGATATAAATATTCTAGATTTAATCCATTACTCGTATTTCTTTCCAACTAAATGGTTTTTTCACTTGCCAGCTACATGATTTCCTCAAATATCGGTGAGGTTGCTTCCATATTCTTGACTGCTGCTATTGGCATTCCAGAAGGTTTGATTCCCGTTCAGCTTCTATGGGTCAATCTTGTCACTGATGGACCCCCTGCCACAGCCTTGGGTTTTAATCCACCTGACAAATACATCATGAAAAAGGCTCCTCGCAGGAGTGACGATTCGTTAATCAGTGCCTGGATTTTATTTCGCTATCTGGTATTATTTCCTCACGTCCATACTAAAATCACTTCCATCTAGAGTATATAAGAACGGGTCTGTTTTGGTTATGGCTTATCTCTAATGGGTGTAATAGGTGAAGAAAACTAGCTAAAAATGAAACGGCACAAACTGTGGAAAGGTTACCCAAAGTGTATTTGAAATGAAGAATAGCTTTTATCGAACTAATGTAATTTTTGTGATCATATTAGGGAAATAAGGGTGGCAAATGACAGTTTCAATCCATTAATGAAGGTGTAGTTTCATCTTGAAGGGGACAAACATTTGAAATAGAAACAATAACCTAAATAGGAATTGGGATCAAGTTAGTTAAAGTCACCCAAAGTATATATTATCAATGCGTAAGACTTGACCAATTCTTTTTAAAGAGATATTGTTATTGAAACATTAATCATACTGTGATCATATTTGACACAGTAATTAATTATTAAACATTGGAACAAGTGTGGGTCAGGCCAACCAGACCTGCACACAAGTACATGTTTTGACCCGTTATTTACTTACCTCTCTACTCCACCTTGCCCATTTTTTGCAACGTTTACCTCATCTTATTATCATTTCAGAATTCTAGATTGGCATAATGTTTTTCTGGATTTGACCAATATAAACTTTGTTCTGTTGTGTAGGTAATTGGACTCTACGTTGGCGTAGCAACTGTGGGTGTTTTCATCATATGGTACACTCATGACTCATTTTTGGGTATTGACTTGGGTCAAGATGGTCACACCCTTGTCACTTACTCCCAGCTTTCAAACTGGGGTCAATGTAAATCATGGGAAAATTTCACCGTCTCACCTTTCGTAGCTGGTGACCGTCTCTTCAATTTTGACTCTAACCCATGCGACTATTTCCAAGGTGGGAAAGTGAAAGCAATGACACTTTCCCTATCTGTATTGGTCGCAATCGAGATGTTTAATTCGCTCAATGCGTTATCAGAGGATGAGAGCCTTTTGACCATGCCACCATGGGTCAACCCATGGTTACTTATAGCCATGTCAGTCTCGTTTGGGCTTCATTTCTTGATCCTGTACGTTCCGTTCCTTGCACAAGTGTTTGGGATCGTTCCTCTAAGCTTCAACGAGTGGCTGTTGGTCTTGGCTGTTGCTTTACCTGTCATATTGATTGACGAGATTCTTAAATTTGTGGGTCGGTTGACTCAAGGAAGTCGAATTAGCCCAAGGCCTTCAAAGCGGAAAACAGAGTGATATCATAACTCGGATAACAGTGGCTATATTAAGAAAAGACCCATGAATTTGTTGACTGACATTTTATTGCTTGTGGTCCGGCCTTCTTACAAGCCCTTTATTATTGTTGAAAATGGCACTGAGTAAGTCGGATCATGGACAAATCTTTAGTAATAGTTTTGGTAGAGGTTAGTATGATCTTTTTTCTTCACTTCTTTTATTATGTTTTGGGACTTCGGCAAAGCTAATATTAGTTGGAACCAGAATCCACACAATTTAAGAAATTATTCTCAGTTCTGTGTTCTTGTTGTAGTTCTTTTTCTTTGTGTACGTTTATTTACTCCAATCTGTTGCCTATATTTTAAATCCCCACCTACCACCTTTTCAACATAATTTATCCTTCAAGTGCTGTTGCATCTTACAATCTGGTTATGTATAAACTGAATCACTCAAAGATAGACTAAAATGTATTCAGATGATAACAATCTCATGTGATATGTTGACATGTAATTATTCAAAAGCAACATGTATTCAGATGTTAAAAACCCTCATTCTATCATTCATTCATTTTCTAGTTAAGATGTGTTTGGCAGACAAGCTTACAGTAGTTTATGGGATCTTAAACTTATTTATTTTATCACCTCAAACCATAGCTTTGAAAAAAAGTAGAACTTTTAAAACATGAAATGACTAAAAAACCCTTTAATATATTAATTTACATTTTATATTTGTGTCCTTTTAAGTCAATTCACAACTACAAGTTTATAGTTTCAACTACTTTGTCAAACACTTACAAAAATAATAGGTTTCAGTTTCAGCTTCGGCTATAAGATTTCAGTTCCAGCTAGAAGCTAATTCGTCGAACATATCTTAATCATTTCAACTAAAACAGGGACTAGTAAAAGAATTCAAACCAATGAAACATCACAATTTTGCTAATGAACTTAAGGCCCAGCCCAATCTCCCAAAATTGGAACGGAAAAAGAATATTTCAAAACCCCGCCCATTTTCCCCACAAAAACAAGTATGCCATGTCACCAATCCGCATGACTCCATCAACATCTAAAGCGTCCGTTCTCATCAACGGCCAGTAAACACTTCCACAGATCCACCTTAAACACCCACTGTCCCCTATATATTCAAATCCCCAAATCTCCTTCAACAATCACCAACACTTCCATTTCACTCATCTCACAAATTCCAGGTCAGTAATATTTTTATTTTTTTAAATAATTTATCCATCTCAATAATTTCGTTTTAATTCCATTTTAAGTTAACTCGGTACAATTTTGTTGAATTATGTTCCTAAAAGCTTTTTGATAAATGATATTTTTCTAGAATTATTCTATTTATGCTAAATTAGGCTTTGGTTAATATTAAATTATATTTTGATATACGACTAAAATAATGTAAGCCTAGCATTTCTCTTTGTTATTTCGAAAACTTTGTCATCTCTCTGCGAAATGTTTGGAAATTTTTAATTAAATCCTTTTATTCTGCAGATAATTGTTTTGAGAAAATGTCGGGACGTGGAAAGGGAGGAAAAGGATTAGGAAAGGGAGGAGCAAAACGACATCGTAAAGTGTTACGCGACAACATTCAAGGTATCACGAAACCTGCAATCAGGAGGTTAGCAAGAAGAGGTGGAGTGAAACGTATAAGCGGTTTGATATACGAAGAGACACGTGGCGTCCTTAAGATCTTTCTTGAGAATGTGATTAGAGATGCAGTTACGTACACCGAGCACGCTAGAAGGAAGACGGTTACAGCTATGGATGTTGTTTATGCCTTGAAGAGACAAGGCCGTACACTCTATGGTTTCGGTGGTTAGGGTTTAGGGTTTGTGAAAAAGTCTTGCTGTCAAGAAAGAAATGGGTTAGGGTTTGAAATCGGGTCGGGTTATTAGGATTCATTTTGGTTTTGGTGGTTTTTGTAGTGTTCCATGTAATTACTGTTTGATTGTTTGGTGATGGGATGGAAGAGATGGTTTGACCGTTGACTGTGTTTGATTTGACTAATGAAATATGCTTTTAACCAAAAGTTTTTTGTGTTGTGTGTAGTAATAATTTAATTAAATTAATGTACTTAATGCATATGTGTAGGGTTAGGTTTGTTGATGAACGCAATGTTAATTTAAATTTAAATGGTGAATATGGATCACAATATGTGTAGGATTACTTTGTAAAATAATAAATAATGGTGAATATGGATCATAATATTTGAAGTTATACACGAATGCGTTTACGATGGTTTTGGACTCTTGGTTGAAATATGACTATTTGGGTACTTTTTTGAATCAAATTTACAACCATTTCAATCTATCAAATTTGGGAAACTTCTAGAACTGCAACAACATCCTATTGACGTCATGAAATACAACCAAACTACTCAAATCAACTTTTCAACTCATTTTAATAAAACGACCCGTTGGGAGACCCATTTCGACCCATTTGAAAACTACCAACAACTTAACAACTAGGCTCTCAATTTCATCGACAAAACCACAAATTTCATTACATTCACAAATGCCAATTAACATAATTGATCAAAAACTCATCTCTAGACATTTTGATCATATTACCACCATACAACTTTTGACTATTTTAAACCACCTCATCTCCAAACAACCTTTAACATAATACTTTATAAAAGCTTCATATATAACAAACTTTATTACAAAAGATTATCATTTTCAAATGATCATCAACTTACAAACCGGACGTTTCTACATATCAATAGCATGATTAAAAGGATTACTTACTACTATGTAACAAGCCCACCATTAGCCGCATTTGGGTTCATTACCCAAAATAATCCCCAACCTGCTTGTTCACCTACATAATCATCAACATAACGGGGTAAGCAAAACGCTTAGTAAATAAGGAAAAAGCATAACATTCATAATAACATAACAACATAACCCGAATTAAGGATCTTCAATTCTTTACATGTTGACTCAAAGAGTCCATACCATGATGTCAAAGAATAACATTTGAGGTTTCTCAAGTCTCAAGTTACCATTGAATTCCACCATTTAGTGTGATCATTGAATACTCTTGTATCTCAATGATCACACTTCATCCACAACATACCAAAGAGCAAATAATTAACTACTCGATATAATCCAAGCATTGCAATATAAATCATACTTATCTATTACTTACCTTACAAAAATGATCAATTAAGCACAAGCACTCTTTCCACTTTCAATCACCTAGACATATCAATACATATACATGAGTTACTTACAACTCAATTTCAACTCATTAACACTCAACTAGATGTGATTCAAGTGTGTTACCTCACACACTAAAATCTCTAGCCAATTGACCATATACTTAATTCATAACATTACACATACTTAATGGTGATCAAGTTATTATTTAACACATTTAGCCCCTCAACTAGTAACTCTTTTATATTTCGAACCCCCAAACTATATTTGTATTTAACACCGAATACAAATATAAGAATTTAAATAACATACTTTTATATAAATATATAACTTACAAATTTTGGGGTGTTACAATTTTTTAAACTAAATAAAATTTATTAAAGCTTGAGTTTTATTTGTTGATACTTGGTTTGTTGAACAATTTTAGAGGTTTGAGTTTGAGCTATCTGTACAACTATTTTTTCTTTTTATATGTTTTTGATTATAATAATAAAACTTTTAGAAGTTGAAATTTTAGAGGCTTGAGTTTGAACTATCAATCTATCTATATACTTTTTTAGGGTGTGTTTGGTTTGAAAAATTAGAATCATTATGAATCGTAGTGATTTTTAATTTCCACATCCGATGATAGGTATGAATCTATGAGTTTGATTATCAATTTTTGATTTCTAAACTAATAACCAAACAAACTCAATGGGAATCAATTAAATCCCATTCCCACCACTCAAACCCTCGAAACAAATATACCCTTAATTATTATACTTGTATATATGCATTGGCATATTTTTATGGATATGTAATAACTTGTACTACTATAAAAGTTGTTAAATGATCAAAAGTTAAGTTTAGGTTTAACCGTCCACGGCTCATATTAGTCCACTTCCTATGACATCTGTTGTTCAACCGATCATGGCGTCAAAGACGTAGAACGCCTTAGCTACAATGTCGTCCTCCGTCTTTTTCGAGAGAGAACTCCCCGATGAGCAATGAAGATGAATGGAGGAAGTGAGACCATTTTTTTTCTTTCTTTGGGTATAGAAAAAATATATTATTGATAAATGTAGGATTTAAATGGTAAGTTATGTGTATGATTTATTGGCCGTAGCAATTCTTTGACTGGTGTTGATAACGTGACGCAGATGTAAAACATCAAAACGAAAGGGACTAAAACTGACAACACCTAAAAAGTTGAAAAACAGGGGTTTTATTTCTATACGGGTCGGGTCTTCTTGAACTAAACCCTAGTTACTGTATACGAAAAACCCTAATTTCCTTGCAGCAAAAAAGAAATGGCGTTTTTCGATCTCAATATCCCATACACCGAATCAACCAAACAAATTTCCACCACAACCGACAAAACAACACGATTAAAACTCACAATTAAAGCAATTGAATTAGGTTACACCGGTGTTGCATATAACCGTACAATCACCGGCGTTATGTCAGAACGCGACCGTTGTTCCATCTCACTATTTCCTCTTTCTTCAATTCTCAAAATCTCACCGTCAATTTCCTCTTCCGTTAACCTTCACCGCAATTTACTTAACGTTCCGTTATCCACGCCGTTCCGTCAGTACACTCGGCTTACGGTTGTTGTTGATTCACCGGCGCAAGGTTCGGCGCTTAATTCTGGTAATCCGGTGCTTAAAACTTATGATATTGTTGCTGCTAGGCCTTTGAAGCAGGAGTCGTTTGATCAAGCTTGTAAAAATTATGAGGTTTTGTATTTGTTTGTTTCAAGTCCTTGGTGTGATAGTTTATTGTCATTGTTAATGTGCGTATTGATAATGAATGAATGTGTTTGTGTGTATAGGTTGATATAATTGCGATTGATTTTTCGGAGACTCGGTTTCGGTTGAAGCAACCCCTGATTAAAGCTGCTATTGAGGTTATTGTTTTATTCATCTCATTATTTCGTGTTTGGCAGTGCTATATTTCAAGTTCTTGTAGCTTATCGTGTTATATAAGTGGTTGCATGTAGCTGAGTTTTAGAGGAAAATGCACTTTTCTCAGCTGGTGGAGTGATGCTTATATAGAACACACTTTTAAAGTCATACTCTGTAATTGTGAGATGATGTTGTTACTATTGTTGATTTGCAGAGAGGAGTATATTTTGAAATTACATATTCAGGTCTTATCATGGATGTTCAGTTGAGAAGGCAGATGATATCCAATGCTAAGGTAAAATATCGTTTTCATATTATGTATAACTATTATACGGGATATGTTCTGCAACACCAAACCTTATGTATCAAGTAGTTTGGTACTTTGGTTTATCAATGTCTTACGAAACTGGAAACTTCGATTTTATATATGTATGTCTTCGTGAGATTGGCATTGTATAACAAATTCATAATGTCTTAACAGTAAAGGCAGTTGTGAACTTTCCTAGTTTTCTTGATTACAACTTCAATTTTTTATAAAAGCATGTCGAGACATACATAGACATAGATATACCAGTAGTTGTCTGATAGGAGTACTGTATTTGCAGCTGTTGGTGGATTGGACACGAGGAAAAAATATCATCTTTTCAAGTGCTGCACCTTCCGTAACTGAACTTAGAGGACCGTGTGATGTTGCAAATCTGGCATGTTTACTTGGTTTTTCTATAGAACGTGCGAAAGCATCTGTTTCCAAAACATGTAGGTAATACCCTTTACAATTGCCTTTTCAGTTCAGCACGTGTTAAGGCAGCTAATTTTCATTTTTCTGAGATACGGATACTGCAAATTGATCCGCAGAGCTCTGTTAGAAAGTTCATTACGGAAGAAGAAATTCATTAAAGAGACGATCAGGGTGGAGTTAATCTCCTCAGCTGAACAGTCTGATGCTTTTGAAGACTGGCTTAAGTGGGACCCCATCTCCAGCGGTGAAGGCGATTTGCTATTAGATGACATGGCAAAGTCATTTGCAGATGCGAATAAAGATACGAAAACTGTGAAAGCCATTGACTTTGTTTCAATCATGGATGAATTGCCATCATTTGGATTGCATATCAAGGACATGGTATCTGAAACAAACTTAGATCCTATATTACATGATCAACCCAAGAATGATCATACTTTGGTGGTGGAGACTCTGGAAAAAGGTCATCTATCAAGTTTTGGTAATTGTGAACTACCGTTAGCAAATGAAAATCCTCAAGTGTTAGACAATATTGAAGGAGGTGAACCTTGTAGTATGGATATAGAAGAAGAGACGAAGATAGTTAGTGACTCGAGCATATGCTTTTCTTCTCCTGATGCTGAACAGAAAAATCTCCAAGCAGAAGTTCACAAGGCTATCTTTGAAGAAAAAGTCAGAGATGAAAATGGAAGTGCAAATACATGTAGTGGTATTCCAACTGCAGGAGTTACGAATTCGTTTGATGATAATCTATATTCTACTCTCCAGTTTGAGGAAGTTAACAACTCTTTTTCCGGGGCTCTTATATCTCCACCAACGATTCCATCAAATGAAGCAGGTATTGAGCAAATTAACAGTTTAGTAGTTTATGGATAAGCGTCATTGAGTCTATGTAATATATATGTGTTATTGATTTGTTAAGGACTAGGATTGGTAGTTTAGTAAGATATGTATTCTTGTTAGGAAAATCTTTATAATGATTTTTAGTGTTTTTAGGTGAATAATGCTTATTATCATTGTTGCTAAGATTATAATGACTGTTATCTTTTCGGTTAACGACGTGTATTACTATCTTAGATTATTCTTTGTTCACTTTCTTTATATGGGTCCCTATAAAGTTCTAATCTGATGTATCTTTGTGTGAAGAGGCTTTAAAAGGAGAACACGTGCAAGAAACAGTTGAGGTTGCGGTTATACCCATTATCTCAGCTTTACCCTTGTCTGGTGTTTCTTTGAACGAAGACGTTCCCGAAGAACACAGGAGTGTAATAGTGGAAGATGTTTCGGTTGAACCTTCAAGTACTTCCGCCACTTTCAGATCCCATGATGAGTTGCAAGACAACAGTGTTTCAGTTGAATGTTCAAGTACTTTCGCCTCTCTCAGATCTCATGATGAGTTGCAAGAAAACAGTGCTAATTCAGTTGATCATGAGCCGTTAGAAGATGTGTCAATGGAAGTCCAAGTAGAGGTCGAAGATGGTAGTCAAATGAATCATTTGTGCACACATGAGTCTTCATCAGGTACTTGATTCTTTTAGCCAAGCCTTATCTGCTGTAAAAATATGATGCTGTTACCTTTAATCAATTTAAATGAGAGTTGGTGTTTATATTGGTTATCATGTTGTTTGTTCTTTTGTGCAGAGAGAGTCCAAAGAAAGCAAAGGAGTTCACGTCGATCCGTATCATTGCCTTTTAAACGCTTGTTGAAATCTACACAGTTCAAGAAAGGCGGGAAGCTCAGATCAAAATCAACGTTGTAAGTAGTATCTGCACTTGCTTCTTTTTTTTACACTGTCATGTATGATGAACAGAAATTCAGGAAATACTAATAAAGTAAATTTGCCTATAAAAAGACAATGAGAAGAATATGACATATGGTTTGGGTTTTGACTTTTGAGTGATCTGATCATTTTCTTACAGTAAGCTCATACGACGAAATTTATCCAATAATTTACTGATTTTGCTGCAGTTTGAGGTATAAGATGTGTCGGTCATTCTTGATTAGTATGCAAAATAAACATTTAATATGTATCAAACATAAGTCATAAATCTGAGACACGCAATTTAGAGTAATGTATTACTTGCACAATTCAGCAGTACGGATCGTTTTTGTACTCCCACATCAATATATCTAAAACCCAAATGCGAATCAATTGTTACAATTTTCAGTTATATTTTTGTGCAAGGCGTCTTACAAAAGTTACTTTGATCTCTTTATGCAGGAGCCTAAGCGATCTTATCGAGTGATCCACGGATAAGACTACTCGTTACTAAAACAGCCTCATTAGAGGAAAGTATCAAATTTTGACATCTATTTAAATTTTAATTATTTTATCACCTTAGTAAGATTTTATTATGTGGGTCTTATATATTTATTTATGTATTATGTATATACTATGAGGATGAGGATGAATGAAATTGGATGAGCTAGAACCTAAAAAGTTCAAACAACGTCGCGTTTAGTTACGGAAAATTCTTCTTTTTTTTTAGAAAATTTTCTAACAATACTGAAAAATTAAAAAACGTGTACAAGTTGAAAATTTCCGGAGAAGTTGTCTAAGAAAAGGTAAATCTATGATTTACGGTTTTTTACCTTTACTGTTTTGGAAAATGAAAGCTCATCTCCTACATTTGGACGCCTTCTTTAATTTTTTTGTGTTTTTTAAGAAAAAAAAACTCTAGAAAAATGGGAAAGAAAAAAATAAGAGATATTTTTTGGCTATGTCAAAACAATAGGTAACGAGAACTGATTACAATTTACAAAACAAGGCACGTGAATGGAGCAAAGTTGTCTCTTAAGTTCGTATATTTGGGCCAGAGTTTTATGGGCCGAAAGGCTGACTAAATGTATTGTTTTTGCTAGCAGGCCCGAAAAGGTGTTCTATGATTTTTCCATTATTATTGCCTTTGTAGTAAAGGAAAGAGCTTAGTAAAAAAAAAGTACTCCGTACCTTAGCATTTCATTTTGAATAGATTATAATCGTCACAGTAAACATTTTCAATAAATATTTCAAACTATGGGAACATCCAGGTACATTATTCAAATGCAAATATGTAATTTTGAACATAAATTATAATTGGCTAAACATAGTTTGACTAGATTCTGTAGTAAATAATTTAAGTCTCCCAAGAAATATGTGCAGTTCCAATTGTTGTACATGTTTTTTTTTTTTTTTTCTTAAGAATGATTTTATAAAATTATGTATCTGGACTTTGATTAGTATTTTTTTAAAGAAAAGAATAAACTTATTATTAAATCATCAAGTCACCGACAGAAAGAAAATTAGACAAAAAAATGGGTACTTTTTTTATATTATTTTACCAAAGACTGACAAAAGGTAGTTACGAATTTTAACTTGTGGGTGGAAATGAAGATTAAACATGAAGAAAGCTGGATTTGTTGGCAGTCCCAACGACTCTTTACCATAATAAAACCTGAACATGCATGTGGGGGTGGGGTTTCTCATTTGTGGGAACATAAAATAAACCATAATAGAATTAGAATTTATTATTTATTATAAATGCTTAAATTAAAATAACTTTAAATGAGGCAATCTGACTTTATATTAACATGTCTTTGATTTGGTCATCTAGGTTTTAAATTATCAAATTAATAGTACTTATGGAATCATATGATTCAAGAAATAATCAGGGCCGGCCGGCCGGCTACACAATAAATTAATGTTCTGTTTTGTTTTACTCCATCTTTTTTTTTTTTTTAATCTTACTTTCTTCAAGTACAATGATAGTTTATTCTACTTTGAAACTACAGTAATAACAAGTGTTTTAAAATTGAAGGCACTTTTCGTTGACACATAATGTATTTGTCGATATTATTCACTATAACTAATTACATGTAAAGTGAAGTTTAACTTAATACGTAAATTTAAATCACTTTATATACTTAAACCACACACGTTAAAACTCAAAAATCGAAAAATTTCCTAATAATAACGAAAGGTATAAATATATGAAAAGAAAGAAAAAAAGAGAAGAAGGTTACATGTATGCGTGTTACCGCTTAGCATGCATAACATTAAAATTATATCCTTTTTATGCACATTTAATTTCTTAATTACATTTAATTTATTTTTATACGTTTAGTAATCTGTAAATATTTGAACGGGGAAAAATTGTGCTTGGTTCTTGCATTTATAAAGGTTATTACACGCAATTGATGCATGAGCAAGATCACGTGGATTCCAAATGTAAATCTAACACTTTGTTGGTATAGAAGTGAACTCGACACACTACGTATTGCGTATACACAAAGCAAATACTTTACAACATTATTAGTTATTACAATTACAACGGTTTTACCTTTTATAACTTTTAATTCCATTTTTCAAACTATTATGAGAAGCAAAGTTATGAAAATCGCGATTTTGATCGTAGTACTGTATGATCTTACAATCTGACTACACGAAAATGTGTTGGATTATTCAGGAATCGTAATGTTCATAGTATCTGTAAGATTGTAAATAGTGATCGTAACATCGTTAACAAAATCGTAAAATTAACAATAAGATCTTAATTAATAATTGTTCATGTAAATTATAATTTTATATAAACTTTTTACGTGACAGTGGAATCTTACGATCTCGGTCTTATTTTATATAAACTTTTTATATAAAACGATATTGAGTAAGATTTCGATATTAACAACCTCGACGTGAGAAGAAAATATTTGCTTTGAGCCTTTGATAGTAATATTTCTACATTCAATTCAAATAGTAAAAAACAAGAAAGTAATAATGTACAAGTACCTCATGTTAAAAATTTGTGCATGTAAATAAAAATTGTATCAAAATTCCAAATTGGTTGTAGACAATTTTTTTATTATCATTATCTTTTTATTTTATTTTTTACTATTTTTAATATAATAATATACTTACTACAAGGATGATTTCGTACAATCACTTTCTTAAATACGATTGCTTGATTTGCTTCTATACTCATATACATTTCACATGTGAGAGGACCCCGTGATAGTTGTATGGTTGGGCACATCATTTCATTTAATTAATTTGATCTTTATTTTATAGTTTACAAATTACAAAACTACATTTTAAAAGAAAAAAAAAATCAAAAAAATAATTTCAGTCAAAATCACTAGCATTTTAATTATCATGTCAATTATAAATTTATACTTAGAAAAAATCATATTTGCATCAAACTATACGGATTATTACATGCAATAAGGTATAAAGGATCAACAAGTTCTGTGATTTAAAATTCAATGACTGATAAGTTTTCATTTTATTTTAGAGTAAATTTTATAAATAGTCCACGTGGTGTAAATCAATTTTTACAAAAATCATCTCTATACTTTATTTTTCACTTTTTTAGTCCAATAAATTAAATTTTTCTTTAAAATAGTTCCTCATCCACCTAAAATTACTAAAATACCCTTTGACCATTCAGATACTTACTATCCGAAAATGACAAGAGAAATTATAATTTAGTAATTTTAAGTGGAGGAGGGACTATTTTCGAGCAAAACATAAACTTATTGGACTAAAAAGGTGAAAATAAAGTATAGGGGCGATTTTTGTAAATCAATATAAATCACATGGACCATTTATAGAATTTACTCTTTATTTTAAGACTATGTTGTACTAATACATACGAGAGTTTGGATCAAATGATAGCACTTTAAAAATAAAAACGGGTAAGAACGCTTCAAATGCACAAAGACTCTTGATTAAATAGTTAGATTCACATTCATATATCTCAAATATGCAAACAAAAATAAATGTACACTTTTAAATATGCACAAAAATCGAAAAAATGATTAATGCACAATTATAGAGATAATTGTGCATCAATATTTTTTTCGATTTTTGTGCATTTCTGAGAGTTCGCATTTATTTTTCTACATATATTGAGATGTATTAGTGTGAATCTAATGATTTTATTGACTAGTTGTGCATTTATAAGGTGTTCTTAGATGTTTTTATTTTTAAGTTGTTATCATTGGAACTCTACATGATATCCCCTTGTACTTACGATAAAATAATATAGGATTTTATTATGTCATAAAATTTGAAAATAAATCATTTTGTAATTGTTAAAAACTAAAACTTTTTTGGTTCGGTTTCTCTAGTAGTATTTCAATCACCTTCAATGAGCTAAAGGGTCACATCTTCCATCTTTGTTACGTGTTTCCGTTAACAACGTTAGATGTGTTAGATTATGAATAAATCATTTCACTATCCATTTGTAGGCATTTAAAAGAAGGTGTAGGTTTCATTGTTTTCTCATATATATGGTTTTTTTCTTACCAATGATTTAATGTTGGATCATATCAAGTCTTAAATGGTGGTTCATCATTGAATGCTAGCTTCACAAAGTTAATTTTTGGTTTAGCTCACTCATAATCTCTACTTAGCTTGATTTATACAATGCTTTAGGTTTTCTTTAACAATGTTATACTTTTTGACGATTATAAGTGATTTTGATCTTTGATTTACTCTTTTATAAAATCATTTTTAGGCATAACTTCATTGTTTTTATGATGAATATAATTAGCAAGACGTTTAAAAACCATATACAGACAACAATAATTAAGTGAAAATGAAAAGTTTTACTTGTTTGATCATAGTAAATAAAGATTTGTGTATTTAGATTTGTATCGGTATTCTTATGATTTTATGATAGAAGAGTGTTATTCGATATTTTTCCGACTTGAAAAATTGATGAAGATATGGTGAGTTTCACCAAGTTTTTGTTCTAAAGTTTTGTATCTATTTTTACTCTAAGTGATATCATTATGGTTTTCGTTAAATAGCAAGGAGATATCATCTGTGCAGTTGATTGTACAAATATAAGACATGTTTGAAAGCATTTTTCTAAAAATATTTCTTTTTCAATCATTCAAGTTTACCGATATTTATAAAATTAATCCCCTCTTTTGTCTTTGTTGTTGTAGGCAAGATGTGTGGTGTTCGTTTACTATGCGGGTAAATTTTCCAAATAATATTATTTCAAATCCATGTTAAATACATCTAGAAATCTAGAATATTTGACATTATATTATATTTGTGTTAATTCGATAGTAGGTTATGTCTTAAAATTTTTGGTTTTTTCTTCTAACGTTTATTTTTTTCAAAAATCAAATTAATAAGATAATATTAAGATTAATAAATAAATAAAAATAATCCCCGTCAAGTTTAACGAGCAAATTAAAATTCAAACGCCCCTGTAACGGCCATATTTTTTAATTTTGTCAATTCCCTTTTTCTTCTTCCACAATATTCATCTCACCTCATCCTCACGGTCTCTCTCTCTCTCTCTCTCTCTCTCTCTCTCTCTGTATCTATAATTCATTCTTAATTTTAACCTAACTCGAAAAAAATAAAAATTAAATAAGTTTCATCATTTCTTCTACACTCTGAATCTACACTCTCACTTCACAGCATTTTAAATCAATTAACATCCACCGATTTCAGGTTAATTTCTCAGCTCAATTTATTATTCCAGTTACTATTTCATTACTTCAGATTTATTTTTTTTATGAAAAATAATGAAATTTGTGTAGTTTTTCATTTACATTTGTTCTTCTCATCTACATTTTCTGTAAATCTGCAATGCCGATCGAGTTGATTCTGTGAGTCATGATTTTGACTTAATTGTGTTCAAGTCAAAGTATTGTTTACCATGAATTCGTGATCTAGGTTTATTGTTATTCAATTTGATTTATAAATGTTGTGTCTTTTAGCTAATTGATTTGTACTTAATTAATTCGAGATTTGTTTGATGAATTTTTATTTTTTTCAGATTTGGAATTAATTGATAGTGATTTGAGAAGCTAATTGTGAAGTGATGGAACGAAAAGGCGGAAACACGATTCCGAGCTCACCGTCACATACACCGAGGTCTATGGACAAAGCAGTAAGAGATCTTAGACATACAGAAGGAAATATGAGTGGTAAACATGATAAAGAAAAAGGTGTCAATGTTCAAGTTGTTGTCAGATGCAGGTGTGTATGCATATTTATGTATATCTAGATTGTCTTTTAGAGAATGAATTTCGGACTTTTGTTAATGAAAAATGGTGTATTTGAATTTGTAGACCAATGAATAGTGATGAGGAGAAACTGCATACACCAGTGGTTATTACATGTTCAGAAAATAAGAGGGAAGTATGTGCAGTTCAGACGATAGCTAACAAACAGATTGATAGATCATTTGTGTTTGATAAGGTATGCGTTATCTTGTATAATTTCGATTATAAATGGTTAAGTTTATCATTAAGTAGCATCTTTATTGTTTATTGAAAACATTCTTTATCTACTGCAATGATATTAAACTTGTTAGGGTCATAGTTGAACTGTAAATTGTATATGTTCTAGGGGAAAATCATTGAATTTGGCGTTGTGTCATGTGCTAATATGTTAAAATATATCTAGGTATTTGGTCCGAAGTCTCAACAAAGGGACTTGTATCATTCAGCGGTATCTCCTATCGTTTTTGAAGTTCTTGAGGGATACAACTGCACTATATTTGCTTACGGGCAGACAGGAACTGGGAAGACGTACACAATGGAAGGAGGAGGGAGGAAAAAGGTATACTTTTTGCTTGTAAAAGAAAGGACCGGACCCGCACTCGTAACCTTACGTTTTCTTTTTAGATTTTTAATTGCATTAATAATTGTCTTTGTGTTCAGAATGGAGAATTCCCGAGTGATGCAGGGGTCATTCCCAGGGCTGTTAAGCAGATATTTGATATATTAGAAGCTCAAAGTGCGGAGTATAGTATGAAAGTTACATTTTTAGAACTGTACAATGAGGAGATATCAGATCTTTTGGCTCCGGAAGAAGTTTCAAAATTTCCGGAAGACAAGTCGAAAAAGCCTATAGCACTCATGGAGGATGGAAAGGGTGGTGTACTTGTTAGAGGCTTGGAAGAGGAGATGGTTTCCACTGCTGATGAAATATACAGAATATTGGAGAAAGGTTCTGCTAAAAGGCGTACGGCTGAAACCCTTATGAATAAACAAAGTAGTCGTTCTCATTCAATATTTTCTATCACAATTCACATTAAGGAGCGTACTCCAGAGGGCGAAGAGATAATTAGATGCGGAAAGCTCAATCTAGTTGATCTTGCTGGTTCAGAGAATATTTCAAGGTCCGGTGCAAAAGAGGTATGAAGTAGCGTCAGCAAGTTGTAATTGTTTTGACCATTTTATATTATAAATGAACAAGACTTTATCGAGTCCTCATGAAGTTCAATTGTTGCAGGGAAGAGCAAGGGAAGCTGGTGAGATAAACAAAAGTTTGCTTACACTTGGCCGAGTCATAAATACACTAGTTGAACGTTCGGGACATATACCGTATAGGTATTATTCTTTTTACTATGGTTGTTACCTAATAGGTGTTTATCAAATTATTTTAGTATTTACACAACTCTAGATGAACCATATTAATGCTATAAAGTTTGTTGGTATGGTGTTTATCAAATTATTTTAGTATTTACACAACTCTAGATGAACCATATTAATGCTCTAAAGTTTGTTGGTAACACAGGGATAGTAAATTAACAAGATTGTTGAGAGATTCTTTGGGAGGGAAGACAAAGACATGCATAATTGCTACAATCTCCCCATCCATTCATTCAATGGAAGAGACACTTAGCACATTAGACTACGCCCATCGTGCAAAAAATATCAAAAACAAGCCCGAGGTTAGTGCGGATGAGATCAGCTTGTCTACTTATTGATGAACTTCTCCCCTTTTCATCCTGTAATGACTGGACTTTTTCTTCTGGTGTTTCAGATTAATCAGAAATTGATGAAATCTGCAATGATGAAGGACCTATATTCTGAAATTGAACGGCTTAAGCAAGGTTGTGAAATTACTTTACTACCTCTCTTTCTAACCACTGTCAGTAATGTACCCCATACTTAACCATCTTTTATGCTTGAACAGAGGTATACGCTGCTAGAGAGAAAAATGGGATCTACGTACCAAAGGAAAGATATCTTCAGGAAGAAGAGGAGAAGAAGGTAATTTTACATTAATTTGCACATAGCTTGATTGAAGACATGATTTTTTTGCATGTTAGTGATTTTTGTTTTTTTTGTGATTAAATCCAGGCAATGGCTGAAAAAATAGAGCGAATGGAACTTGATAACGAATCCAGGGGAAAGGTATAACCTATACAATGAATTTCCGCTATCTTTTTATTTTTATTGACGGCTCTGGTTGATATTCGTTCTCTATCTCCATAAACAGCAAATGATGGAGCTTCAAGAACTTTATAACTCTCAGCTGTTAACAACTGCGAATTTAACCGAGAAACTTGAGAAAACAGAGGTATGATTTTTAGTACATGGTAATAGAATGCAGCAGCTTCAGCTTCCGTTTCCCTGACAATAAGGAATCATACTTTTTTGCTTTCAGATAAAGCTGCAAGAAACTGAACATTCATTGTTTGATCTTGAAGAAAAGCATAGACAAGCAAATGCAACAATTAAAGAGAAAGAATTTCTTATTTCCAACCTTCTCAAATCTGGTAAGTCAGATTTTTCTCTTTCCCTTAAAAGAGTTTATGTTTAATCTCTAATGGGTCATACATGTAGAGTCAGATAAAACAGCCTAAAATGGATCGGAAGTCGTCCAAAATGTATTTTTTATGCACACAAACTCGTTTGAAAAATAAGCTTACTATTGAAAGGATATATTTTTTTTACTCATAAAAACTCAAGCTAAGTATATATTAAAAATAAAACTTGGGACAAAAGTGTTCCGTGTCAACCCAATCCGTACAAAATGCAACGGTTATGACCCATCATCTGACCTTTGATGTTAAATCCCTCAATTCTTTGCAAAGAGAATCAATGTTTAATGTTGCATTATGTCAAGTTGGTTATGTGGGAGTGTAACAAACGGGATATGGGATGTGGTTGAACTTGTCATATAATAGTGGTCCTTTTATAATTTTACAGAAAAAGCACTTCTTGAGCGGGCATTTGACCTTCGTGGAGAGCTTGAGAATGCTGCGTCAGACGTATCTAGTCTATTTACCAAGATTGGTACAAACCTTGAATAATGAGTATTAAGTTATATAAATATCTTTTTGCGAAAGGTGCCAGAATAGGTGTTCATTTGATTATTATGTTCACTGCTCCAGAGCGCAAGGACAAAATTGAAGATGAAAACAGAATTCTTGTCCAGCAATTCCAATCTCAATTAACCAAACAGCTTGACACTTTACATAAGACCATAGCAGCTTCTGCAACACAACAAGAACAACAGCTGAAAGGCATGGAGGAAGATATGCAATCCTTTGTATCTACCAAGGCCGAGGTAAACAATTTAGCTAGAACTAGAGTCGGAAAAACAAACGGGTCAGGTAACAGGTCGGGTTGGCTTGATCTGAAGCACCTTGTCCAAAAATGTTGAACTGTTTTAAAACTTGATTTCAAAATTATTATACCATCAAGAATAATCTTTTTATAAAGTATAATGTTGAAATTGCAACCTGTACAAAAAGAGCCATTCGTGGCTTTTCAAGGCATGAACAAACGTATATATAATCTACTTTGTGGGGAGTGTAGGCAACTGAAGAACTCCGTGCTGCTCTGGAGAAGTTGAAAAAAATGTACGGTTCTGGTATTAAAACTTTGGATGATATAGCTGATGAACTTGATGGAAACTCACAGTCTACATTTGGACATTTGAATTCCCAAGTCTCCAAAAATTCTTCTGCTCTTGGAGGGGTATGTATATCTTAGTTTTATTATTTTTCAAAATAGAATTCTATTGGTCATAATTAACTTGGTTTTGTTCTTCATGTCCAGCTTTTCAAGGGTATCGCATCAGAAGCTGAAAATTTGCTTAATGACCTTGAAAACATTCTCTACAGCCAGGAAAATAAACTAAGCACGTTTGCACAACAACAACGAGAGGTGAGATAGTCAATAACCAAGTTAAATATAAACCAATAAACTAAACTAGCATGATGGACATTAAAAAGTTTTGTAATAAAGTAAAACTAATATTTTCCATACTTGTAATAATGCGTCTCTTTTTATACATCAAAATATGCAGGCACATTCTAGAGCTGTGGAAACATCACGATCAATATCAAACACTACAATGAGATTCTTTGATACGTTAGACATGCATGCGACAAAATTGACAAAAATTGTTGAAGAGGGTCAAATAGTCAATGACCAAAAACTAATGGAACTTGAACGAAAGTTTGAGGTGATAAGATTTGTCTTATACTCTTGATTTTCTTCTTACTTGTTAAAACATGTGTTGGTTGTCTCACTCGGTATATTTTTTTAGGAATGCACCGCAAATGAAGAAAAACAACTTCTAGAGAAAGTTGCGGAACTGCTTGCAGTTTCAAATGCCAGGAAGAAAGAACTGGTAGGAAACATGCAAATTATTAAGGCTTTTTTCTTTAGGGGGTGTTTGGATTTGCGTTTTACAGCTGATTATTTGATTATTGCGACTTCAAATATCACATACTCACTTCGATAACCCATACCCAATCCACATACATTTTTCAAGTATACAGCTCTTAACTTATATATTATGACAATGACAATTATACTGTACAGGTTAAAACAGCCGTGGATGGTCTGCGTGAGAGTGCAGCTAGTAAAGCTGACAGCTTTGAGCAAGAAATGTCAACAATGAAAGATTCAAGGTCTTGCATAAGGGATGACTGGACAAATTACACTAAAAAGGCTGAAAGCCATTATCTTGAGGATACCGCTGCAGTTGAATCTGGAAAGAAAGACCTGGACGAGGTTCTTCAGAATTGGTACGTGTACTTGATACAAAAAAAAAATGTCGAGGGTTCTCTTAGGATGTCGATTTTGCTTACTTTAATTTTTTGTTCTAGTTTACGAAAGACGAAATTGGGGTCACAACAATGGAATAGTGCTCAGGAATCGTTGCTTAGTTTAGAAAAGAGCAACGTTGCATCTGTGGATGAAATAGTCAGGTAAACAGATATCACAGTTTACATAAATGCTAATGTTACTTTTTACGGTCTTTTCGACCGCTATGTACTTATTATCATTTTCATGGTTTCTATAGGGGAGGATTGGAAGCTAATCAAACTTTGCGTACACGGTATTCAGCTGCTGTGTCATCTGTACTTGATGATACAAATGTTGCAAGCAAAAACCTTCTTTCTTCAATTGACCGTGAGCTTCTACTTTTGCATGTTAATAACTAAATTACAATGCGTCTTTAACACCATATTAATGCCGCCTCCTATTTCTTCACAAATCAACTGCAGACTCATTACAACTGGACCATGATGCACGCGGAAATCTTGACTCCATCATTGTGCCTTGTTGCGGAGAACTGAGAGAACTAAAGGGTGGACACTACCATAAGATAATAGAGATCACAGAAAATGCTGGAAAAACGCTCTTGAATGACTACACGGTTAGTTTTGTTATTCATCTCAAATATCTTCACAAAGAAATAAGTGACTTGACGTATTTACCCTTTTGTTATATTTGTTTGTCAGGTTGATGAACCGTCATGCTCAACGCCAAAAAAGAGGCCATTTAATCTACCAAGCATGACATCCATTGAAGAACTACAAACTCCGTCATTTGAGGAGCTACTGAAATATTTCTGGGATTCAAAAGCTTCCTCAAAGCTACCAAATGGAGACGTGAAGCAGCCTCAGTCGCCGAGAGATTCTCGTCTGCCACTCACTGCTATAAATTGAGAAACAATTAGAAACATGTACAGGCTTACATTTGGTTTCCAGATTCAATTTCAGTTTTGAATCTGGAGTATTTTTTTAATCTTTGTGATCTCAAATTATAAGAGTTCATAATTGTGTTGGTGTATGAATGTTGCTTCTTTAGGGCCACAGTTCATATTGTGATTGTTGTATATGTAAGGAGTTGCAGTATACCATCTCTAGGTAAACTTGGTGTTTGTTGACATATTTAGGTTTCTAAACTAATTTTGTCGTTCAAATCCCTAATTTCGATCTCTCTCCCTTTTATTACGTATATGTACACTACGATTTTGAACGATGAATACCCTGCACACATTTGTTCTTATGACTTGAACCCACCACATGAAGGTACGTTTTTGTTTACTATTATAACCCATTATTATGCATCGATCATCAATAATATTCTAAATTTTAATCCATCTTATCAGACTTTTGTATCCATACGATGTAAAGAATCTTATAATAAATTATACATGGAAACCTAACGATGTCATCAATTAAAATTTTCAATTAATCAATTTAGTCCCTTAATTTTACCAAAATTTTAAAATAAAACTCCTTAAATTTCTCAAATCACTTTTTTTTTTTCAATTTGATACCTAACTCCTGATAGATAAAACAACAATTAAATTATAGATAGATTTGAATTCAATATAATCGTATAATTCAAAAGTCCAATTGTAAATTACATTTAATCAATGTTATCAACTAATTAAAATATGATTTTAAGTTTGGGTTCTCGATCTCATTCCTCCTTCAGGGATGAAGAAGATCTATTCAAAACTTTTATTTTTGACATCAAACTCGTGTATACACACGACCCGTCGAATGTGTATTTTATTTTTGTAATTACACGAATAATATATATAATAATATTCTATCGTTTCGTAAGAGTTAAAAAATATATGCAACGAAATCTCAAACTAAATTATTTTAGATAGTATGTATATGTAAAACATATCGTTGGTGTCATATTAATGTTAGTTTTGATATACTAATTTGTGTGGGTAACGTAACCGATTTGATCTTTCATATTATTGTATGACTATTTTTCTCTTCCCGATAACAAAATTCATGATAGAGAAATTGATTAGTTGACAATCGAAAAAAATAATGGAAGAACAATAAAGAATGAAACTGTATGAACTTTTAACTGTGACTAAATAATTATTATAATTATAATCGTTATATATAGATAGTTATCATTAGAATTTGTATATGGTAAGGATTCTAATTATAGCATGTGAATTAGATATTGTATATGGTAATGTTTTATTTTAGTGATTATTTTTTTTAATAGTTTAAGAGTTGATGCGGAATTTATAATAAAACTAATTTTGGGGATGACGATGTTAAAAAGATTATTTAGTTACTTCGGGTGTATGTCAAGCATGTTTTGAACAACTTAAAAGTCAACGTAAAGTTAATTAGATGTTTACACCCTCTCGAAAAATATACTATATATATATATTTTTATATTAAAAAATTGTTTTTTAGGGTACTTAAGGTTAGTTATTGATAAAAATTCATGAAAGTGAATGTAAAAGTGTAAACGTATTACTCTAACAATGTTTATTAAGTACCTAGGATAAATATTTATCCTTGATAAATATTACATACATATACATATACATATTCGGATTAAAACAATGAGTAAAATACACAAAACCTAATTGAAATTCTTTAACTTAAGTCAAAACTTAATAAAACTGAAATACGTATTTTAGTTAAATACCTATCCTAGATAAATGTATCTTCCTTTTTTTTTTATAATTAATTATATGGATATTTTTAAAATAATCCATGATTTATGATGTAAGCAAATCCTACAATTTAGTTGATGTCATTGCTCGAACCCGCTGGACCAAAGAAAGCGTGCCAAATTCACAAATCGTAAGAGGCAACCGCTTCGATCATGATCGTTGGACAACCTTGATCACATCTAGTGAATTGACCTTGCCATGTTACTGGGCAACCAAGGCCAATGCATACAATCGATGCTTCTGAGCATACCCGTAAAACCATGCAGCTCGGCATGACGTTGATGTAAACGTTGCACATCTTGTAGTATTGGTTTTCTTAGATACTCGGTAGAGTATAGATGAAAAATATATTTACAAAAGTTATCCAAACAATCGTACGATGTTTGTTCACCCATATGTAAGTACTCATCAAACGCATCAGCGGCACAATCGTACGCCAATTGGCGTACGGCGGAAGTGCATTTTTGCCAAACGTTAAAACCAAGTCTACCGATTGCGTCAAGCTGTTGAATAAAATATGTAAAGTAGTCACGTACCGGCAATTGGGAAAACGATATAATACCTTGACATATACGGAGAAATAATGACTTGCTCATCCGATAACTTCATCGAAAGATATCCGCTGGAAATGTTAGATCCTCGGCAAAGTAGTCTAAATACAAACGTTCACCCTTGCTTCACGATCTCTAGTAAAGTATCGTCAAGGTGCTCGTGGTATCGGGATCAGAATATCCTCTCCGTCGGACGAATAGGAGTCTATCGAGTTAATTATATCGATAGCAGCAATCGGATCGAAAACTGCCGTGATAGATTGCAAATCTTCAAGATCGGAATCGGAAGACATGGTGAAAAGATTGTATAAATATAGATGTGATAGTGAAGAAGTGTGTGAATTGTTTGGATGTATTTATAGAGTAAAAAGGAAGTTTAAAAAAAAGCAACGGCTATTTTTCAATATTTTTTTTCCTATACGCGCCCGGGCCCCACGAAAAACCGACCCACCGTCGGATAACCAAAGGTTAAAACCGACGGGCCACTGCCATAAGTGTCGGTTCTGTCGGTTGAAACCGACAATTTCCGACGGCTTCCGTTGGAAGCACTCTTAGAGAACCCATAGTGGGTTAAGTCATCCGGCGATTTTTTTACACCACTTTTATTAACAACAAAAACTTATTTGGTCCAATGGATAAAGCTTTACAAAAGCTTTTTCACTAATAAAATACACACACTCAAAATTCATTTGAGTGATTAGTTAAAAACTCATTGACAACCCTTTTGCCGAAAAAGCTTTACACTATAATAGTTTAACCTTTTCAAAAAAAATTTGCATTAAAAAAATCTCAAAAAATCAACCATTTGAGATGCTCTTATTGGTCAAACAACATAAGTCAAACAGCACTAGTCAAAATTGCAATTTCCTTTGTGTTTTAATACATAGATTGATAATTATGTATAATTGTAAAAGTTGAGGGTTGAATATGTAAATATAAGTATTTTATTCACTTCCTTATTGGTCAAACAACATCAGTCAAATAGTACCAAATGAAACATTGTAATTTTTAATGTCTCGTTAATTTTTCAATGAGAACATATCTGGTTAGAAAACAAAATATATTTGAGTTGTTGTTGTTATTTTAGCGGTTGATTTGCAATTTGAAGCTCCGTTAAAAATTGTGCTGTATCCTGATCCTATACTGAGGGCGAAAAACAAGCGCATTGATACATTTGATGAGAATTTGAAGAAATTAGTGGAAGAAATGTTTGATGTAATGTTAAGTAAGCGTATATTCATTTATGTGCATTGTAATTTGTAATTGCTTGTGGTTTATGTGCGTGATTGTTGCGTGTTTGTAGGCGATTCAATGGTAAAGATAAAATGGTCCGTGTGTTAATCTGGTTATAAATATTGATTTGCTAGTAATTGAGTTTGAAGATTTTGTAAATATTAATTTGTACTCAATATGTGCAAGTGTTATTCTGTTATTGCTAGTAGACGTTAGGTAGTTTTAAGTTAAGAGGTCGAGCTCAAGTTGAGCTGTTAGTGAATGAAGCTCGAGTAGAGCGGTTCGTTCATTCCCCTACTCAAAGCACTATTTTGAGCTCCTAGAGTTCTAGTGAGTCAAGCTCGAGTTGCGTGATTCGTTTACTCCCCTACTCAAAGCACAATCCATTTTGTTACTCACGAACTCGTAATAGTAAATTAGGACGCCTTGATGGGGCGAATAGAATTGATTCCAAGCAACATGTGTAATTACGAAAGTGGAAAGTGTAAACTATACATGTTGAGTCATTGCTATAACCTTTAAACATTGAGGTCTTTTTGAAGTGATTGTTTGTGCTTTTGTTTTAAAATAGTCATGCATATCCACTTATTAGGCTTACAGAAAATCTTGTTATTTTAGGAGTATGAACAATTCTTGTTGGCAATAATCAGAAGAGAAGGCGGAATTTTGTTTGCTCACAAACTAACTATAATCAAGGAGCTTTCTGGACGAATTGGAGATGAGAAGATCACAAGATTGAAGACATTCATTCGCTTGGAAGTTTTGTTCGTTAATCGGTTTGGCTAATCATTACTCGTAATCTTTAGACGATGTTTGTTTATCGATTCTAGTTCTGTTTATCCAGATTCACATTATGAACTAAATTACTTTTGTATTCGCTTGGACGAAAAGACTTAGATGATGGTTTAGTTATTTATCTACATTTTGATTTATTGATTCTATGCTAGTTTGTTACGTTTATCCATTGATCCATGATTGTTTGTGTTGAACAATTGTCTACTTAACGTGACTAATTGATCTAAGTTATAACGGACGTTCTCTTAGGTTTATTAGTTATTTATAATTGTTTAACTTGTTAGATGATTATAGCTTGAAACTGTGACCGGAGATAGGCTAGGATTTCTAGTAATTATTCAACTATAATGAACATGATAATTGTCTCTAAAATAATAGGATGATTATAAAACTATCGTTGACGCGAAGTTGTAACGATAAATCGTAATAAACTGTGAGGTTCATAAAGCATAGTTTGAGGTGGACAACGTGTAAGAGGAGTCCTAGCGTATTCAATAGAGTTTAGTGTCTTTCCAATAATTATAGGATTAGTTGACCTTGACGGGAAGACTTTTATACTTTAGCTTTATTCACCATAGAACGACCCAAACGAGCAATTAGATATATATGATAACCGGAATCTAGAAGTGAATACATCGTTCTCTTTGATGGTCTACAACTCTTTAAACTTGTCTTAATTGCAATTTAGCGTTTTTTATTAATTACTTTCAACTGTTTTTACTTTTAAATCGGTAAAATTGATTTTCTAAATACGTTCGCACGGACTAAAACACCCCCCTTTGTTTATTGCTTTTATTTGTTTGATTATAAATTTCATTTTAATTAAGTAAAAACTACCGTTCTCTGTGTTCGATACTCGAAATTACTTAAGCTATATTACTATACGGTCGGTCGAGTATTCTTGCGTGTATTGTGTGATAGTCATAACTTCGGTAATATTCATTTTCATAAATTATATATACACGTTTTGCACACACCAAACTACATGTGAGTCATTATCTCTGTTAAAAATCTAAATGTGGTTCATCCATTTTTAGTATGGATATGACATTCATTTCAGTGTGATATTAAATGATCGGTAGAGGTGACAATACAGGTGGGTTGAGAAATGAGTCCAAACAGGTAATTCCGAAATATGATTCAAAATGGCCACTACCCGTTATTTTGTTTTTCTTTGAAATTCAGCACGATGTTGTCTTTGTTATTGAATACTGATGCCGGTTGATCAATTTTTATGACACTAAACAAGCGTTGGAATTGAAATATGAGGATAGGACAGGACTACCAAGGCCTGAAAGTGTAGAATCCCGCAAAAGATGAAAGGTCGTTGTTGGATTTGGACGATCTTGATTTGAGTGAGTGCATTATGGTAGTTATTGACTTATTGTACACTAGATCATTTTTTCATATCCTCTATTTGCACTCGAGCGGTCCTTGAAATGTTAATCACTCGTGAACTTTATTAGAGAAATTGCGATGCTTGCAAATAGAGGTCCCTGATGAAAAGACCGAATGAGAGTATGAAAATCACATGTATTGGAAGTTTGATTTTGTTGTGAATGTGAACACTGTACCTATTATGAACAAAAATCGCAATTGAAACCTTCCAACACGATATGTTTGGTTGTACATAGCAGATATATACATTACGGTCTGCTGTTTTAAGCTAATATACTAATATTTCATATATGGATCAATATTCAAACACGATTAACAAACATAATAGCAATATATTAACCTAATTTATCAACCTATATAAGGCTAGTCAACTTACTTTTGCACACATATTATGTATTTATTTATTACTGTTCTTGGTATGTTTTCCACGTGAAGAATGGCATAGGCACGACCTGGTGTCCTCCGTTCTTTTGAAGCTTTTGTCTGACTGAAAACAGAGAGGAACAGAGAAAGGGTGGTGTTGGGCCTGCTGACTAACAATTTTTTCGGATATATATAATCGATATTATTCGTAAATGTGGGGTTTAAAAAAAGTTCAGTTATCTTAATCTTAAACCTTATCATGCATTTAGCAATTTTGCTTAATGTTTACCATGGGTAGATGGGAAATTACTTTTATACCCTCTTTAGATAAACATAGAAATCAATATGATCAAATTAATTAATACCTACTAAATTTTATCTCTTAATTTATACACCATACACTCAAAATTTATGTTAACACAAATAGTTATTTAAAATTTGAAATAATTAATAAATGAAAGTCAACATTTGATTAAATTGAGTGTAATGAAATTGATACAAAGGCTAAAAGAAAGAAAAAATAAAGTAGTAATTTATGCTAAGGTAACCATTATCGTTACACCGACAACCACTATTTTTTTCTATTATCGTTGCATAACGCAGGTCACCAACTAGTTTAGTTTTATCAGGCATTGTTTTAGTTCTTTTATAAGTTTTGCTAATGTGACGTTGAGATGACGTTCAGTTTATGAGTTTTCATGTCATCATAGTAAGTGTCGCACCCCCAACTTTACTGTTCAGTGAAAGTCGGGTCGGGGCGCGACTAATCAAGTAATCATTGCACAAAGGTAAAGCAAACGACTCTATATGAGACGTTTTGAAAATAGTACAAAAGTAGTTGTATTGATATAATTAAAGGTTTACATCAGTCGCGAGTTCGCAGGATGAAATCCTGAAGATTCTAGTACATAACGGTTATTACGAAAGTAATGTAAGAAAATCTTCATATACGTATAATGCATGCGACTCGAGCTAGAAAGCAATCCTGTGGGCAACCCTACTGTTGCTGAGTACCTGAGAATACAACGCTAAAAGGTCAACCAACAGGTTGGTGAATCTCACAGGTTTAGTAGTAATAACATAGTTATGATACACAAGATTTTTCAGTGATTTGCAACCAAGCAAATAAAATAAACAAATTAATGTTTCCGATTGCCATAAGCCCACGGTTTGAAGCCTAACCCGTTTTGTGCCTCCCGGAGGTGTCTAATCCGAATGACCTTTATGACAAATACTAAAGCGCCCGTTTGACGTGGTTATAACTAGTAACCCGGACGGGTGTGTCAGTCCCAAAATAGATCTATTCTATAGTACTCGCGCTATCGCAATTAACGAACCATGTGTGATAAGGACTTTTAGTGGATTAAAAACAACTCATGCAATTGTGTAAAAATAACCGAATACTTGTGTTCATGAAAAACAGTTAAGCATTTTATCTCACCCCAAAGTATAAAAACAATAAAGCAGTAAAAGTGGGGCTATGAGACTCACCTGAACCTTGTAAGCAAGCATTTATAGCAATAAACGTGTATCCGAAATGTAACCTTCTAGCGCCCTAAACGCATAAGGTTATGATTAAGTGAAGGTCTCAAAAGATCATTCATGCTAGTTGTCCACTCAACTAGTTATGTCCAAATATTTGTTTATCGTTTGTGTTTAGAAATCATGTATGACCCGTTGGTGACGTTTTGTAATAATAATTCCCGAAGACATTATTATTATGTCTGTTTCGTGATATACTTATAAGAGTATATGTGTTACGTATACGAGTAACGTCGTATGTAACTATTCGTTGTTATTTGTGGTTACGCGTGTTTAATACTTTGTGAAAACATAGATTTGATCAAACTATTTTATGCGACAGAGAGTTAGTGTCGCAGGTTACTGCGACACTTGCAATGGTTGCGATACTAGCTTAGTGTCGCAAGTAGTGATTTCAAATAGATGTGCGACACAGGGGTAGTGTCGCAGGTTAGTATTGTCAGATATAAATGTTGCGACACAAGGGTAGTGTCGCAGGTTAGTACTGCTGGCTAGCGACACTAGGCTTTGTGTCGCAGGTTGCGACACAAATTAATACTGCTGATTTTAAAAGTAGCGACACAGGGTTAGTGTCGCACCCGATTTAGGCCTGGTGCGACACTAAGGGTCTGATGTGTTTTCGGGTTCGAGATTCATATCTTGTGCGCTGCGGATTGGTGTATCTTGTGCGCTGCGGATTGGTGAAGCTTTAAGAAAGGCTTCCAGAAACCGGCAGGTGAGATTCATATCATTTTTTTTCTATTGTGAACTAGGAGATTTCTGCAAGTTATGATAAGTTAATTGTTTTTATCTTCGCAGGCGGAGCAAGCTATGAGATGGGATCCTGTTTTGAAACTTGAGCGGTGGAAATTGGGCTTGGTGATTCTCCAGGCAATTAATCTTTGTGCTCTTTCTAGTCTCTACACCGCGAAAAAGATTTGCAACTGAATCGTTGAAAAGAGTTCTTTTTTCGTTTTTGTTCTTATTAAATTAAAATTGTCGATTGTGTGATTGTATGTACCAATTACTATAATCCTCATATATAAAAGTATTGAGAGTGATCCGTACAACATAAAAGCTGAGGTAACATTTGAAGTGAACAAAAACTTCTGAAGTTTAAGGTTATGACATTTGCTTTGCAGCTTTCTGTATGAATTTCAACTTGCATGTAATCTGGCCTCATGTGAGTACTTATAAGTTATACTCGTGACTGTTACAGTTATTTGCATTTCAAATAAATGATGCCCTGTTTTAACAATCATTATGGTGGTCTCAACGTATTTAGTTTATTTACACTCCAAATGCTTTACGTCTAGTTAGAGATATGAAGGTGAGGGATGTAGGGTGATGTGGCAAGTGTCACGTGTTTTATTGACCCAGTTAAATAGAAGTTTACGTGTGCATGGAGTGGGTGTATGGCAAGACCTGGTATTCTGGAAGATCCACATTATTAGGAGTTTTCTGTTTTCTATTCTCCATTTTTATAGTGCTAGTAGTTGGTTGTTTTATTTCTGAGTTGAAAAAATAAACTGCAATATTTAGCTTTTGATTTTCCAGTTGTAATCCTCAGAAAATTGTTGAATACAAGTAATTATTCGACAACAGAGTGTGTGTTCTTGAGTGTGTTTGAACTTTGATAACCAACATTTTGGTATCAGAGCGGTCAGGTTTTGATTCACTATATGCCAAAATATCCCCGTTTTGAAAACATGTCTCTAGTCTCTACATCAAACCCACAGAAAGAAAATTCATTCTCATTTCAATGTCCAGTGTTAACCTCAAACAATTACACCACATGGGCGATAAAGATGGAGGCTATCTTAGATGCTCAAGGTGTGTGGGAAGCCATAGAATCGAGTGAAGATATGGTGGTGGAAGAAAAGAAAAGCAAAGCAGCAAGAGCTTTTATCTTCCAAGCAATCCTAGAAGAAATTCTTTTGCAAGTGGCAAAGAAGAAGACGGCAAGAGAGGTGTGGGAATCATTGAAAATGAGATACGTGGGAGCAGATCGTGTGAAAAAGGCAAGGCTTCATACACTAAAAAGTGAATTTGAGTCCCTGAGAATGAAAGAGGGTGAGTCTATTGATGAGTATGCAGGCAAACTCTCTGGCATGATATCGAAATATAATGCAGTAGGAGCAGTTCTAGGAGATGAAGAACTGGTTAGAAAACTGTTAGATACTGTGACTGAAAAGTTCATCCATTTGGTGGCTTCAATGGAGCAATACTCTGAAGTTGAAACCATGCCATTCGAAGAAGCCATAGGGAGATTGAAGGCGTATGAAGACAGATTGAAGTTGAAGCATGGTGGTGGAACCAGTGGAGAAAACTCACTGCTATTAAGTAAGGCAGATAGCACAACGAACACTAAGACACCTACAAAACACACTCAAGGAAGAGGTAGAGGTGCAAATAGTGAAAGAGGAGGACGTGGTGGATCAAGGGGAAAAGGTTCAACACGTGGGAGAGGTGGCCGAGGTCATGGTGGCTCATCTCACTCAGAATCCAACAGCTGGAAACCACGTGATAAAAGAAACATTAAGTGCTATAATTGTCAAAATTATGGCCATTTTGCATCAGAGTGCAAAAGTGAGAAAAAGGCAGATCAAGAAGTTCATTTGACTAAGGAACAAGATGATGAACCAACACTCTTGCTAAGTGTGTGTGGTGAGGAGCAGCAGTCAATGGTACTGCTAAATGAAGAAAAGGTACATCCTAAGTTATTTGTTGCAAGGAAAGATGTGTGGTACCTGGATACTGGTGCCAGTAATCACATGACTGGAAGAAAAGATGCTTTTGCAGAACTAGACCATGGTGTAAAAGGCAATGTACGATTCGGAGATGGGTCCAAGGTAGACATCCAAGGAAAAGGTACTCTCTTGTTTCAATGCAAAAATGGTGATCAGTTGTTAATTGAAAATGCTTATTATATCCCTGCTCTAAGTAGTAATATATTAAGTCTTAGTCAGTTAACTGAAAGAGGGTATAGCATACTGATGATGGATGATTACCTGAAAATGTATAACAACCAAGGTGTGTTGGTTGTAAAAGTGATGAGATCAGTTAACAGGTTATATAAAATTGTGCTAAATATAGTAAAGCCAGCTTGTTTGAAAACTTGTTTGGAAGAAGATGCATGGGTTTGGCATGCAAGATTGGGGCATGCCAATTTTCATGTATTGGATCAGATGGGAAAGAAAGGAATGGTGAGAGGCATGCCATCATTGTCACACCCAAGGCAAGTTTGTGAAGGGGGTTTGGTGGCTAAACAAACCAGACAAAGTTTTCCTCAGGAGGCACAATGGAGGGCAACAAAGCCTTTAGAACTTGTACATGCTGATCTTTGTGGTCCCATAACACCAAAATCAGTGGGAGGTAACAGGTATTTCTTGTTACTAATCGATGACTATACAAGATATGCATGGATTTACTTGCTCAAAACAAAAGATGAGGCTTTGTATTACTTCAAGGTGTTCAAAGCTAAAGTGGAAAAAGAATGTTCTCAAGTAGTAATAACCTTGAGAACAGATAGGGGTGGGGAGTTTAACTCTCATGCTTTTATTAAGTTTTGTCAGGAAACAGGTGTGAGAAGACAAACAACTGCACCACATACCCCTCAGCAAAATGGGGTTGTGGAAAGGAGGAATAGAACTGTAATGGAGATGACCAGGTCTCTATTAAAAGCAATGAATGTTCCTGATGAAATGTGGGGTGAAGCTGTAAGGCATGCTGTTTACCTTCTGAATAGAATTCCCACTAAAGCAGTGAAGAATTGTACCCCCTATGAGGCGTGGAAGCAAAGAAAACCAGGTATTTCTCATTTAAAAATATTTGGTTGCATTGCTTATTCAAAAAAGATGGCTAGTCATGTCACAAAGCTAGAAGACAGAAGTTGTCCCATGGTCTATATGGGAAAGGAACCAGGAAGCAAGGCATATAGACTCTTTAATCCTATTGATAAAAGGCTAGTAGTGTCTAGAGATGTGGTTTTTAATGAATCAAAAACATGGTCATGGGAAAGTACCAAAGGTGAGAAGTCTATCAATATGGTCAACAATTGTACATAGTACAAGTGAAAGTGACACAACAACCAAAAGTGACTATGATGCGTATGGAAAGGAGTTTGACACTCCTCAAAATGCTTTTACCACTCCACTAAGTTCCAAAGGTATTTCAAGTGACAATAAAGGTACTGACAAAAGTGAAAAGAATACTAAAGATTCACAATCCCATGCAAATTCAAGTTCAAGTTCAGGTGGTGATCAATCTCAAACAACAGATTCTTTTGATCATACACCAGTAAGAGGGTCCAAACTGGTGAGTGATATCTTACAACAAACCAAAGCCATGACTGAAGAAGAAGTGCACGATCTGTATGTAAAGGAAGGCGAGTTGCTGCTAGTAGAAGGAGAACCAGCAACATATGAAGAGGCTGCCGTTAACAACCAGTGGGTAAGTGCTATGCAGATGGAACTTGAATCAATAAAGAAAAACAACACTTGGAGCTTAACTCGGTTACCACGAAATCAAAGGGCCATTGGGCTCAAGTGGGTTTTCAAGCTAAAGAAGGATGCAAGTGGAAAAGTAATCAAGCATAAGGCTCGTTTAGTGGCAAAGGGATATGTGCAGCTTAAAGGAGTTGATTATGAAGACACTTTTGCTCCTGTGGCAAGAATGGAAACAGTTAGAATAATTATGGCATTAGCAGCAACCCAACAGTGGCGAGTTCACCATTTTGATGTAAAAACAGCATTTCTAAATGGTGAACTTCAAGAGGAGGTGTACGTGTCACAGCCAGATGGTTTCAAGGTGAAAGGAAAAGAGGATTATGTGTACAGATTACACAAAGCTCTCTATGGGTTGAAGCAAGCTCCAAGAGCTTGGAACGTGAAGCTGGATAATACTTTGAAGGAACTTGGTTTCACAAAGTGTACGCATGAAGCAGGCGTATATGTCATCAATAAATCAGGTTATATGCTTGTTACTGGGGTTTATGTAGATGATATTCTACTAACAGGTTCAAGAGAGAAAGACATCAAAGCCTTCAAAGAAAAGATGAAGTCTCATTTTGATATGAGTGACATGGGGCCACTCACTTACTACCTTGGAATCGAGGTACAACAGGATGAAAGTGGAATTTCTATCAGGCAAGGAGCGTATGCAAGGAAAATCTTGAAGTTGGCCGGGATGGAAGATTGTAATTCCAGTCAATATCCAATGGAACCCAAACTCCAACTGACTAAAGAAGATGAAGGTGGTGCTGTTGATGCAACGTTTTACAGGCAGTTGATAGGGAGTCTTCGATATTTAGTTCATACGAGACCAGATCTTTGGATACTCAGTTGGAGTAGTGAGCAGATTTATGGAGAAACCAAAAGAACCTCATCTGACAGCAGTGAAGCGTATACTGAGGTATATTAAGGGGTCTCTTGATAATGGGATAAAGTATGTGGCAGGGGGAGATGGTAAGATAATAGGGTATAGTGACAGCAGCTATGGCTGTGACATAGCTGATCGAAGAGGCACAACTGGTACCATCTTCTACTATTCAGGGAATCCCATTACCTGGACCTCTCAAAACCAGTACACGGTGGCTCTCTCCTCTTGTGAAGCTGAGTTCATGGCTGCAACAGCAGCAGCATGCCAAGCATTGTGGTTAAGAAATCTGTTCAGGGAGATAACTGGTATTGAAGCTCAAACTGTGAAGCTTTTGGTGGATAATGAAGGAGCTTTGGCATTGATGAAGAACCCAGTGTTTCATAAGAGAAGCAAACACATAGATACAAAATACCATTTCATACGTGAATGTGTAGATCGTGGCTTAATTACAGTGGAGCATGTGGAAGGAAAGTCACAGAAAGCAGACATACTTACAAAGTCTCTCCCAAGGTTAAAGTTTGCTGAGATGAAGGAGCTATTGGGAATGGAAACTTGTCCACATCAGGGGGAGAGTGTAGGGTGATGTGGCAAGTGTCACGTGTTTTATTGACCCAGTTAAATAGAAGTTTACGTGTGCATGGAGTGGGTGTATGGCAAGACCTGGTATTCTGGAAGATCCACATTATTAGGAGTTTTCTGTTTTCTATTCTCCATTTTTATAGTGCTAGTAGTTGGTTGTTTTATTTCTGAGTTGAAAAAATAAACTGCAATATTTAGCTTTTGATTTTCCAGTTGTAATCCTCAGAAAATTGTTGAATACAAGTAATTATTCGACAACAGAGTGTGTGTTCTTGAGTGTGTTTGAACTTTGATAACCAACAAGGGATTTGGGCGATAATGTGCCAATATTTCCCTTGTCCTATTCTACACTTCTTTTTCAATTCCCGGGACAGAGGTATCACCTTCAGACATGAAAGTGAAGGGAGTAGCATCTCTGGCAGATCTCTAAGTTTCGAGCAGTCATAAATTTCAAGTTGTTCAAGGCAGGTGAGATGAACTAAGCATCCTTCGGGTAACAACCTCATATTTGATAAATTTCGTATCTCAAGAGATCCGAGTCATGACAAGAAGTTGCTGAAAAACCAATTCACGTGCAGATTATCACAATACTCCAACACAAGGAACTTCAAAGTAGAGGGGAGGTTGTTAATTGGTGGAAAGGTCAAAGATGTGATGGCACCACATTCGTATATCTCCAACTTCTCGATACCATTTGGACAATCGTAATCCTCTAATTTCGGACAAAATCCATAATTACCACTTCTCTAATGGATTGCATGATAATATCCAAATTCACCTTTGTCTCTATTAATGACACCAAATTACACACCCACTTACTTCCAACTTCTGTAAACTCCCAAGAATCGTGTATGCCTCTGCTTCTGATTCCCACAAATTAGTGAGTTCATCACACTGAGATACTTAAATATTCAAGTGCCTTAAGATGCTCTAAAAGTTCTCTATGTAGTTTACTGAGTCCTTTAATATTCCTCATTTTCAACCTAAGAATTGATGAAGACACACCAACAATACTTTTTAAAACCGCTACAGAACATCCATCTATAAACAAAACTCGAAGTGATGGTATCAATTCAATTGCCACTACATTCCGTTTTCGACAATTTTTTATAGAAATCTCACAAAGACAAGGAAACGATACAGCAGTTCCATCTTTGTCACCACTGATTGACCATTCTTCCCAACCCTGCATATCTCTAAATCCCAAAACTTCAAGTGATGGAAATGCAATACTATTACAAGAATTCGTATGTCTAAGATACTCTAAACCCAGTCTTTTCAACCCATTCATGCTTTCCAAAAACAACTCTTCGAGTAATGGTAGATCTCCAAGTGCTGGTAAACATGTAGAACTTCGACAACCACGTAATGTAAGATGAGTTAAGCAAACAAATAAAGAATCCCCAATCCAAGTAGGAAATTTGTTCCTGTGTAGTTCAAAATCTTGAGGCTTCTTAACTTATAATCAGGCCTTAGCCCTTCAAGTACTCCATACTCCACTCTTTCATTGCAGATATCATCAAAGACATCGCCACTCCACTCCAGCTCTAAATCAAGAAGACCTTTCTTTTTGTTGTAAGTTGGCTTCCTTTGTATGTGTTGCATTTATAACTTTATGGAGTCCTTTAATGGATAGCTGACCTTGAAGATGCAATAGGTCTTTAAGATCGGATAATTTGAACCCCCTAGCTCCTCCAATGATAACTTTTGATAGAGTTTGTAGACTCATCAAGCCACCAATGCCTATGGGAATCTCGTTCAACTTTGGAGTATCACTAACGTCAAGATGTCGCAAGTTAATTAACTTTACGAAACTGTGTGGCAAGCTAGATAACTTTTGACAACCGGACACTAACAAGCTCTGTAGATTATAAAGGTTGTTGATTTGTTCGGGTAAACATGTGATGCTAGTGTTCGAAAAGTGGCAATACTTTGCGTATTCTGAGAACCGACAATGGTGGAGAATATACTTCACATGATTTTGAAGACTTTCTACAAACCAGGTTACTGTTTCATACTCACCACAACAAAATGGAGTTTCTGAAAGAAAAAATAGAAGTGTCATGGAGATGGCAAGATCGACGATTTTTTAGAAGAATTTGCCTAAGACATTTTGGGCCGAGGCTGTAGCAACGTCTGTGTATTTGTTGAACAGATTAGCAACAAAAGTTGTGAGTGAAAAGACTCCAATCGAAGCTTGGTCAAGAGTCAAACCTTCAGTTTTTGAAGTAGCTGGCCAAGAAGAAAAAGTATACAGACTCTACAAGGCACTTTATGGTCTAAAGCAAGCACCAAGGGCTTGGTATTCTAAGATCGATGCTCATTTGCTGAATCATAACTTCAGGAGGAGTTCAAGTGAGTCAATTCTTTACGTAAAGCAATTTAACTCTCAAGGGACTTTGATTTATTCTCTTTATGTTGATGATTTACTTGTGATTGGGAGCAACGATAATCTTGTTGAGGAGTTCAAGAAGTAAATGGAATTAGAATTTGAAACGTCAGATTTGGGACTCGTGTATTATTTTCTTGGGATGAAAAATCTGCAGGTGAAGCAAAATGGGTTGATTAATTTTTTTGTGGATCAGATCAAAGTAAACTTTACTTTAACAAATAGAACACATGTCTTAATTCCATTGAGATGTTTAATCCATATACTAATCACTTTAACCGTTTAAGTGACTTGATGTGCCAATATTTGATAGTACGTAATTACTTTATTATTATGAGAAGTTTGTGTATTCATAATAATCAGATATTTAATCCCAAAAACTATGTCTAATTCTTTTAAGTGAGATATGGTAATTTAACAGTTGTAAACTTTGCAAAGACATTGACTTTTGCGAAATGCTGCTTTTATACTTTTATACTGACACATTCAAATTAATAATGATCTTTGAAAACAGGGGAGTTGGTTCAATGTCTTGTCAAAGATGTTGTGTCGAACAATCCATGGATCATATTTTCAAATTTTACTATTTATTTATTTATTGTTTCTTATAAATACGCAGAGCAAGTTATGAGATGCTCGATCCTGTTTCGAAATTAAACTTCTTTATTCTTCTGTAACTGTAATGATAAAAAGATATTGTTTTTCATGTGAACCTAAGCTACAATTTTCACTTCACATATAAATCTCTAAACAACATCCAGGAGTATATGGTCTGGAAAATTAACCAGTTTCAAAGTTTTGCAGGAAGCCAAAAGGCAGAATACAATTGAATTGAACACCCGTTGCTTCTGACTAATATTAACAGCGTGACCCCAGCGTTTTAAAAAGCAGCAATAACATGAGAATTATTTTACTCAGTATCATCTGCAGTACCCGCCCTGCTCTCCACTGCAAAGTATAATTTTTTTTTTTGTATTAGATTAGTTCACTTACAGTAGAGATTTGCTAAATACATATTTACCGCAACTATGACTTCATACCTTGGAAAATATACCAAAACATTTGATTAGTTCTTCGGGATCTTACTAGCAAATTCAACAAGTGACCTGGAAATCTCGATCAACAAAAGAGAAAATGAGTTAATGAAGCAAGTTTGTAACTGCTACTATTTTCAGTCATGGAACTTTAGATGACTATACGGCGGTCAAACAGTTTCCGTTAATAAGCATTTTAACGTTTACTTGTTTGATGTGACTTGTAAAGAGCGATACATCAAAAGCATACCTCTTTTGCCCTGCCCTCCAAGAAACTATGTGCGGGAGACTGTGAAGACCAATTTGTGTTACCTGTAAGGGATATAAAATTATCTATTTATCCAAAGAAAAAGAAAGTTCAAAATAGTTGAAATTTTTAGATTTAACATAAGCTAGAACAAACCCATTTCAAAATGAGAAATGATAAAAAGTTTTCGTGTATGGTTTGCACCAAGTAATAGTAGAACATGAAAGCGCGGTATTATTTTTCATAACCAAAACTTGAAAATAGCATTCATTTTGACTGATGTGTTCCTTGGAAACAAGGGTAACAGCAAGGATGCATTTTAACTTGAAATCAGGGTCGATCTAGAAGGGGGCAGGGCATCTACCCCCTCAAAACATTTCAAATTACAAAAACATGGTTTATTTTTAAAGGGGGCAGCTGCATTTTTAATTTTTTTACCCCTTCAATAATTTTATTTAAAGACATATATACGAATTTCTCTATTCTCTGTTTGTTGAAAAGAAGTGTATAATTCAACTTTTTACAAGAAAGTAGTAACAATATTGATTTTTAAGCCATATAAGAGCAGAAGTTTGATTTTGAACATTTAAAACAGTGAAAGTTCATTTTTTATTTTTTATTATTTAATTTTTTGAAAGTCGATGAATCAAATTTAACAAAACTATTTGACAAGATTTTGAGCATATATATTTTTAACTCTTTGGAGAATATTGAATGTTACACTCATTTTTCACAAAAAGTAGCTGATAATATATTTTTTTGTTTTCTAATTTGCCCTTGACATAAAACAAATTTGTACATAATTCCATTAAAACAAAACACAAAAGGATCTCAAATAAAACAGTGACTCGATTGAACTGGAAACATAAAAAATTTGAGAATGGTGGACAATACATAAGATATGAATAATTATTATTATTATATAAAGATACTTCAGGGGTGATGATATTGCAAGGTGTGTGACTATTTTGCTAATCTCTCTCCCGCCAAATATCATTTCAAGTGTGACTTGGAAATGTCAATTCAAAAACAGCAAACAAGTTTTAACGTGTGTTTAGTAGTAACAACATTAACCTAATGATAATCAAGAACAACACTGTAATATAATAATAATGAATCATGAATAATAATATAAAAATTGAAACATACCTTAATCAGCGATAATGGATTTAAGTTAAATGAAACTTTTTCAGCGTAGAAACATACCATAATTTGTCCAGCCCATAGCAAGTAAAATTGGGGATTTGGGAGATGGTGGGCCAGTATTCGCCATTTCTTGTTCTACTACACTTTTTACTCAATTCTGGGGAAGGGTTATTAATCCACAAACAGGAAAGTGAAGGGGGTAGCATCTCTGGCAGATCTTTCAGCTTCGGACAATTATTAATAGTTAATCGTTCAAGGCAGGTGAGGTGTTCCATGCCTTTTCTAACTGATTCCAACTCATCAAAATTATTGATAGATAGATCAGTTAGAGATGATGGAAGAAGAAAAGATGATAATAATGATGAAGTCTTTGCCTTTTCTGCAAATCTTACCACTCCTGAATTAGAACCATATAAAATTAGAGAAACAAGTGAGGATGGGAAATGTTGATTCCGCCACTCTGTCATTCCCTTCTTTAAGCTTCCTATACGTAACTCACTTAAATTAGGAGGCCACAAACCACTAGGAAATGAGTCTTCCATACTTGGACAATTCTCTATCCACATGACTTCCAAAGATGTGAGACTTTCCAAATGCTCGTGAGGAAATGACTTTATATTCTTGCAATTAATGATCGTAAGGGATCTCAAACAAAGAAGCGGAAGGAAACCAAAACCTCTTTTTGGAATGCATTCTATGTTATCACAATCACTAATACACAATTGAGTGAGATGAAATAAGCATCTTTTAGGAAACAACCTCACATTAGATATATTATAAAGTGTAAGAGTTCCAAGTGATGACAAGAAGTTGCTGAAAACCCAATTCACCTCCAGATTATCACAATCTCTCACTTCCAACCTCTGTAATCTAACCATTGGTGTAAGAGTTCCAAGTGATGTCATTGAACCACATCCTGATATCTTCAACTTCTCGATACTCTTTGGAAAGTTGTAACTCTCCAATTTTGGACAAAAAGAAATTTCTACTTCTCTAATTGAACCCATGCCGCTAATCACCAAATTCTCCTTTCTGTCTACTAATGACACCAAATCTACACAGTTGCTCACTTTCAAGGTCTGTAAACTCACCAGAATGTCACATGCCTCCGCTCCTAATTCACACATGTAAGTGAGTTCATCACACGCTAAAATGCTTAGATATTCAACTGCCTTAAGATGCTCTAACACTTCTTTGCCTAATAGAGTAAGTCCTTCAATATTCTGCATTGTCAATCTAATAATTGATGAAGACGCAACAACCATGCTTCTTAACACTGCTTCTGAACATCCTTCTATATGTAAAACCTGAAGTGATGGTATCAAGTCAACTGCCACTACATCCAGTTTCGGACAGTTTCTTATAGTAATGTCACGAAGACAAGGAAACAATCCAACTGTTGCATCTTCATCAGTACCACTAGTTGACCATTCTTCCCAGCCCTGCATATCTCTAAAACTCAAAACTTCAAGTGCTGGAAATGCAATATCATTGCAAGAATCAGCATGTCCCAGTAATTCTGGACCAAGTCTTTTCAATCCATGCATGCTTTCAACATACAACTTCTTAAGTAACGGTAGATCTCCAAGTGTCGGTACGCTTGTACAACTTCGACAGCCACGTAAGGTCAGCTCGGTTAAGCAAACAAACGAGGGATCCCCGATCCAACTAGGAAATTTTTTACCCATGTAGTACAAAATCTTGAGGCTTTTCATCTTTTCAAAAGGCTTAAGCGCTTCGAGTACTTCATAGTCCATTGTTGCATTACGAGCATCATAAAATAAGTCATTCCAAGGAGAGTCATATAATGCGTCAATCCAAGACAAGTCCAAATCACACAGACCTTGCTTTTGATGTAACTTGGCTTCCTTTGCTTGTGCTGCATTTTTAACTTTATGCAGTCCAATAATGGATATATGACCTTGAAGATGCAATAGGTCTTTAAGATTGGACATTTCGAACCCACTAGCTCCTCCAATAATAACTTTAGATAGAGTTTGTAAACTCGTCAACCCACCGATGCCTGAGGGCGTCTCTTTCAATTTCCAAGTATCACTAATGTCAAGATGTCGCAAGTTAATTAACTTTCCGCAACTTTCTGGCAAACTAGATAACTTAGCACAACCAGACAACAACAGGCTCTGCAAATTATAGAGGTCGCCTATTTGCTGGGGTAAACGTTGAATACTAGTATTAGAAAAGTTGAGGTACCGCAAGTGCTTGAGACTACAAATTGATGGTGGTACCTCTTCGATTGAATAATTAGCGAGGCTTAGAACTCTTAAATACTGTAGTTGGGGGAGTAGTTCGACAATAATCTCGTTCAATAAAAAGAATCGGTGAAAGTCATATGGCCTTGTAACCGACATAGCTAAGAAAGTACGCAAGCATCTAGCTCTTTCGATAGCCTTAAACTTTCTGTACAGTTCATATCGTTGACGAATAAATGAAAAGTGACGGAATTTCTCCAAAGACTCGTTCTTGTCATCAAGATCAATTTTGTCATCCAGCATAAAAAAGAACTCTCCTGCAACACTCATGGCCAAGTCACTTATCAGATCGTGCATTGTATATTGTGATTTATCGATAGCTGAAGGCTGAAAAAATGACCTTGACTCCAGCTCTTCAAAACAATCTCGACCTAAACTCTCCATTGATTTTCTGCCATTTGACTTCAGCAAGAACCCCTCTGCCATCCATAGTAGGACTAGTTCGTCCTTCTCGAACAAGTAATCCTTGGGAAATAAGCAACAATATGCAAACATGTGCTTTAAATGAGGAGGGAGATCATAATAGCTTAGTCGTAGAGCTGGAAGAATGTTCCCTTCGTTCTGTACATTCCATATATCACTATTCAACAACTCCTCCCACTCTTTTTCGTTTGTTTTTCCTCTCAACACCCTTCCAAGTGTTTTCAAAGCCAAAGGCAATCTGCCACATTTCTTCACGATACCTTCACCGTGCAACTTAAGTGTCGGGTTTGAATCGAAGTTTTGTTTACCCAACGCATGTTGAGCAAACAAAGATAAAGCTTCATCATTAGATAAAAGCTCAAGAGGGTAAGTTTGAATCGAGTCCATGACCGATGCAACCATGGTCTTCCTTGTTGTCACGATGACTTTACTTCCAGGTGCCCCTGCACCGAAAGGGCGTTGGAGTAGTTCCCACTCCTTGTAGTCTTCGTTCCAGACATCGTCTAGAACAATTAGGAACTTCTTATTAGAAAGTTTTTCTTCAAGGGCCAGTTGAAGCTTATCTAGTGTTTCAAAATTTCTGTCATCTCCACCTACATCTTTAAAAATTGCCTTGCTAATCTCTAAGACATTGAACTCATCAGAAACACAAAACCAGGAAGTGAGTTCAAAGTGATCCTTTACTTTTTTTTCATTGTACAAAAGTCGGGCAAGAGTGGTCTTGCCTATTCCACCAAGACCAACAATAGACACGACGCTGACATTTTGATCGCACGATTCATTCCCTACCAAAATTTTTAGCAATTTCTCTTTATCCGCCTCCCTTCCTACAACTTCGGCTTCATCAACCAGTGAAGTTTCCTCTGGTCGCCGCCCACTTGTTGTATTTGACCTTTCAACAGTACTAATTAAACCCAGAGTATTTTTCTCCTCAACAAGAGCGTGCAATTTGGGTGTAATATCATCTAGCTTAGAACTCATCTCACGACCATATTTAATATCATGAAATTTGGTTGGAATGAATTTCAATACTACCTTACTCGTGCTGGCATGTGGTTGTTGATTCGACTGGCGACGCATAGCTTCCGTGGCCAAATCATCTAGTACATCGTCTATGTCGTAGGCCAAATGCTGGAGTTTGTTGAGCCATAACTGAATGGCACCGTCTCTTATGTGTTTCTGGCCTGCATCAACAAGCACAGCTTGGATGTGGGTCAACGTGTTGCTCCACTTGTCTAGTTCAGAATAGATTCCTGCAGATTTAGCCAGCCTTATCAAGTCAGCTGAGGCCAGCTTCTCAAACAACACAGTGATGAATGCAGTGAGAGAGATTTCAGCAATAGCCATTAGAATATTGGAAAAGAAAGCTTGTGTGTGTTTTGATTTGCAGAAATTGAAATATGAAGATGAAGAGAAAAGGTCCAATCAGTTTATCAATAATGCACAATCAGTTTACCAAGACTTTGTGGTGGAAAATACGAAGCGTACACACCACTTTCATACGAAGAAAAAAAATGTATTGCATGGTCCCGGGGGACAACCACTGACCAATGGCTAGTGGTAAATTAAAGTTGAATTATTAGAAACCACATGCATGATTGGTAATTTAGTTGCTAGTTTCCACAGATTGTTTGAATGACAATTTATTTAGTTATAAAATATGGTCTAGCATCGTAAAGATATACGAATATTTAGTATTTTGTAACGAGACCCGACCTACCCGATAGTCCCAAACCGACCGTTACACAACCTGCTCTTCCATTCATTTTACTCTCTTAACGAAGTAGGAGGTCTCAAGTTCAATCCTCACAAGCATAAAAATCTTATTGCGTTAAGATCATAAAACGGTAGATATGCAAAGAAAGCATGGACTGAAATTTAGAAAATGAAGCAAAATAAGTTGAAAAATATGAAATAAATTTAAACTTAAAAAGTTAAATAGCTAACCATGAAAATGATAGAACAATATATTCTTAATCAGACTCAGAATATGTGGCCAAACAATTTGAACATACTAATATGTCCATTGGCCCAACATTACAAACCCAACCCATATGAAATAAGGAAATTTTACATAGTGGATCCAAAACATGAACTTTATTTACTTCAACCCACTACAAAATAAAAATAATTACAAAGTAAGTCCTAATTGAATTATTTGTTTCAAATAAGTCTGATATATTTAATTACAACAGGTTATAAAAAAGTGTGATAAAGATGGTCAATTTAGGATTATTTAATTTGTAAAAGATTTCTTTTCATTGCCACTTCAACAACATTGAATGATTGTGATTGTGTGATAAAGTTAAAAATAGTGAGATCATGAATGACCATCGGTTCTCATCAAAAACTTAAACGATAACTTTTTGCATCATCATGTTACGTTGAATTTAGTCCTCTTGAAATAGAAACCGATATCGAAATCACAACTAAAGAACTAAATAATTATATGTACGTAGAAATATATTTACAGAAAAATAAGCTTCGACGTCAAGCTTCGGAAATAAACTCCATCCACCATCGTTTCGCAAAACGTACCCATAAACAAAGATGTAAAGCATAAATTTCATTCCGTGACGGTATCTCAACATCGAACACGTCTCATATGCACATTTACACAATTACGGTAGCAAAAAATAAATGTTTTATACATCATATATAAAATGAATGAACCAGCTACTAAAATTACGTTCTTATAGTAAAACACGCGAATATATAATTTGACCGATTTAAAACTGATTGCTATGATGTATAAAATAATAAATTATGTAAACCAAGTCTTAACTTAATTGTCACACATGTTTAAATAGCAATGACATACGACATGACATCGATCGAGCTTCACAAATGTTGTATCTTGACAATCAAGTTTTGTTAAATATGTCACATTTATAGGGTTTGAAACTTGAAAGAGGGCAGGTAATTAAATAAAAATGACAATAAAATTACTACTCCTAATTAGATATGGTAAAGGAATAATTGGCCAAGTGAATCTTGATTGTGGCCTACAGTGACGAACACGCGTTAATGCAAATTCTACACCACCAAATCTATGAATATGATGTTAAAAATAAGCGTTTGAATTATTTAAGTTATTTGGGTCAAGTTATTTAGTTATATGATGACGTTAATTAATAATAAAGATTAGATCAAATCAAATTAATTGCACTAAAGATTAGGTTTGGTTAGTTTCATTTAAACCGTGTTGTGCAGTGATTGTTTTAATTTGGGTTCTTAAAATGTAAAAAGGGTTGAAAAAGAAAAACTAGAAAGTCTTTTGTGATTGTTTTAATTTGGGTTCTTAAATCTAATATGATGAATTTACTTTATTAAAATTCAAACTTAAATATCTTACAGAAAATAAATATATTTATTATAAATTTAAAAACCTTAATTTCTTAAAAAATTTACAAAAAAATAAATAATACAATTGATATATAATATATGTGACAAAAGGTTAAAAACGGACAAACCAAATCGGCCCACAATCAACTACTTATTCATAACGTGGGGCATACCTAATTTTTTCAGATATTGTGACAATGTAGATGTCGGGTCTAAGGATGTCACCACTCATTAACTAAGCTACACAGCATTGCTATTTTAATATAATAATAATAATAATAATAATAATATAATATATTAGCATCTTTTTATTCATTTTATAGTTGATCAAAAGAGCCATAGTATTGGCCTATATAAGCTGTCAACCTCAACATAAACTATATTACTTCACTCAATTCGCAATAAACATTTCACTTCTTTCACTTCACCGGATTTTAGTCTTATCTCCGATCTCAAATGTCCCCTTCCATTAAACGGGGTAAGATCAAAGCTCAAATTTTCAGTGATGTTTGCGGTGCATTCACTTCCTTTGCCGCCACTCTTGGTATCGTCTCAAGAACAAACAACAACGACACCAACAACAATGGAAGGGTTGGAGGACTAGAGGTGGACCCTACCCACCTCCAAACGACAACATTTAGTCGTTGATTTATGATATCATCATATCCGTCCATCTTCCCTTTCTATGTATGAACTAAATCGTGTCTTTGTTTTCTGTCTATGTAATTCTTTAGGTTTTTGTGTCAGGATATATCATGTCAGTTGTAAGTATCTTATGATTTGTTAGTTGTAAATTTGTTCATTGTTTTTTGGAATATGCAAGTATACGAAAACTAAATTTCTTTCTATTTTCTGCATATGTTTTTAAAAGTTTAGCCCCCAACATAGATTTAATCTTTGATTATCTTTTATTATTTATCATATGGTCACATGTCCAAAAAATATTCATGCTTTGATTACATGTAGTATTTTAATAATTATGTTGCATGGTAATGGTCAAAATTTCAAATGACTTTTGCAGGGTCATGAAACTTTAAGTGGTAAATTTTAGGGGATGAAAATGAACTAACCTGATTTCAAAATATGATTTGTTTTTATTCAAAGTCATTTTAACATGCTACCAAGTAGTCAAGTACCATATTTAGCTATACGTAGTATTTGTGTGTGTAAAATACCATTGTTAATTCAAAATAGATGACAACATATAAGAAGTATTTGCATCGTCTCGTTAATGGTTCTCTAGTGGGATCGACCAATGCAAAATTCCATAAAACTTTTGAAGGTTTCATTTTTTGTTGGGTTGTGGAGCATTTGAGAGCGGCAGAACTCAAACATGCATTGCTCTCCTGTTAAGAGATTGGGTTTGCTTCAACGAGACGTTTTCCTTCATGTTCAGTGCATCACATTCTCGTGGTTAAAAATAGAGGGCATATCCATGGTGTTAGTTGGGAGCAATGTATTCATAATCCTTACTATTCTCTCTAATTAATTATTAATTGAAATTAATTATATCAATCGGGAGCATGAGAGGATTTTATTGCTTTTATTGATTTGACGTTATTCCTTAGATTTCTATTTGTTACTAGACTTTAAAATAGAAATAATGGGCCATAATCCCATAAAGTACCTTAAAGGCCCATTGTATTTCTCACACGGCCCGTTTATTTCCTTTTTTAAAAACTTTTATTAAAGTTTGCCCCTTATAAAAAAAAATACGTTTTAACCCCATCTGGGCGCATAATCGGTTCGCAAAATCGCATTCCCGGACGCAAATCCGCATATCCGGACGCGTGACCGAGAAATGAAAGTCGGTGACTGAGTCGCAAGCACACACCCGGGGCGCAAATCCGGATCGCAAAATGCGATCGCAAGTCGCGATCTCTGCGGTTCTCGGTCATCACCGAGAAATGCAAGTAGCGAACTATGCGACTTGCTGATAGCGAGCTCGGTCACCACCGGTAACAAGCAAAACGATTTCGATCACAAACTAACGAACCTCTTTAACAGTGGTATTAATCAAATCTCAACAACAAACTAACTTAAAAAACACATACAACACGATAACCAACTAAAAAACCACCATTTAATTCATTAAACACAAAAAAATCATGCATGCCAACTGCTCGATAAAATGTCAACTATAATTTTGACAAATATAATGTTAATTCGGAGTTTAAATGTGTTTATATCTCATAATTAGACATCTTTCGATAATTGCGTTCGAGATTTGCGTGCTTCCTTTTTCGATTTGAACTAGCGAACGAAATTCGAGTTTTAAATTTGCGAGCGAACTTCGGGAGGTTATTCGACGTTCAAATGCCGATATCTTTTTTTTTTGTTTGTTTATATAACCCTTAATTTACGGGTTGGCCCCGGGTTTCTGGGTTGCAATCGGTTCGCTTGCAAATGTAGCTCGCAAATAGTGTCGTCGGACGCAAAAGCAATACGGTGACCGAGAAATGCTAGTCGGTGACCGAGAAATGCAAGTCGCTGACCGGGGCGCAGACACTGATCGCATTTTCGATCGCAATTTGCGACCCGTATTTTGCGCCCGATTACCGACTTGCATTTCTCGGCCACCGACTTGTATTTCTCGGTCACACGTCTGGCTGTGCGGATTTGCGTCCGGGATTGCGATTTTGCGACCCGGGTGGGGTAGAAACGCAAATTTTTTTTAAAAGGATGCAAACTTTTATAAAAGAATAGCCGTCTACTGTCCACCGGTGCGATACACCGGTGCGATTCACAGTTTTCTGACCAATCACTTGTCTATCTAAAAGAATAGCCGTCTACACAGTTTTTTAAAAGAATAGCCGTCTACCGTCCACCACTTTCACATACAACCCTTCCATCTACCGTCCACCGGTGCGATACACATTTCACAACTTTCTGACCAATCACTTGTCTGACCGTTGTCTGTTTTTCTCTTCAACCAATACACAGCCATTCACGCAACCACGCACATTCCAAACGAGATTTCTTACTAAAAACGAAAACGATGACGTATCAACTTCACGTAAATTTATTAACAATTAGGTTTATTTTACAAAAATAAATTCCTAGTTTAATACTAATTAAATATCATTTCCCACATATAGGGAAAATATTATGTGTAATTCGGATTTTTTTGCGCCGGTAGCTTTAATAAAAGGATTGATAATGTATAATTGTAAAAGTCAAGGATTAAATATGTAAATATAAATATTTTATTCACTTACTTAGACTCCTTCCAACCGTGATAGAAATTGGCAGAAATCGAGGGGCCACATCAGTTTTTTCACAAAACTGACAGAAACTGACGAACTCCTGCCATTAGTGATCCGTCAGTTTTTTTTTCAGGGATATATAACTAATAAATTAAATTTTTAAAACACAATAATTCAAATAATACACATTTGATTAAAATAAATAACATTATAATAATTAAATAAGAAAAAACATTACAAAAATTAAATTAAAAAAACATTACAAAAATTAAATTAAAAAAACATTACAATAATTAAAATAAAAAACGATTACACTAATTAGCGCCTACGGAAATTTGGTGGCAGTTGCGAAATGTGATCGATGAGAGCATTGAGAAGTTGGTGATGAACCTCCCGATCGCGTAATTCCTTGTCCATACGCAATTGAGTTTCAACCCTTTCTTGCCACGAACGTCTTGGTGGGATTTTCGGATATTCCTCTTCTAGTTGACACATATTTCGTCCGTTGTCCTCGGTTATCATGTTGTGTAGAATCACAGAAGCATACATGATTCTTGATATTTTGTTGGTGCTATATTGTCTTGCCGGCACAGAAGCATACATGATTCTTGATATTTTGTTGGTGCTATATGGTCTTGCCGGGTTCTTGATGATTTGCCAACGGCCCTGAAGCACACCGAATGCTCGTTCCACATCTTTTCTTGCAGCTTCTTGATATCTCTTGAAACGCATCTCTTGTTGTGTCAGCAGATGCTTAAACGACTTTACAATAGTGGACCATTCCGGATAAATCCCATCGCTTAGATAATAGCCTTTGGTGAATTCCTTGCCGGCAATCGTGAAATTTACTCGGGGAGCTCTATCTTGTAGTAAATCGTTGAACAAATCCGATTGATTTAATAATAATAATAATAATAATAATAATAATAATAATAATAATAATAATAATAATAATAATAATAATAATAATATAAACGATTAAATGAAATTAGTTGTGGATGAGTATTAGGATTATTTCATTCGTATGAAACATTATAACAATAATATAATTAAATTATAGATAGATTTGAATTCAGTATAATCGTACAATTCAAAAGTTCAATCGTAAATTACATGTAGATCAATGTTATCAACTAATTAAAATATGATTCTAAGTTTGGGTTCTCGATCCAATTCCTCCTTCAGGGATAGAGTAAATCTATTTAATTCTTGAACATTATTTAGAACATAATATACTAATTAATATTATTCTTTCGACGATTGATCCAATTCCTCTTTCAAAAATGGAGTAGATCTATTTAATTTTTTAATATTATTTAAAACAGAATATACAAATTAATATTATTCTTTCGACCATCCATATTAATCCTTAAAAAAATCGATATATAATATTAAATTGAATTTGAATCACCATATAATATAGAATTGCTTATTATTTATGTTCACCATCTTCTTTCACCTTTTCGTTTACGGAAAATAGCCCAAAAAGGTAATGTAAAGTCTAAAATATCTCAATCAAGGGAATATCACTTTCTCTATCGACCAAAAAAGATTTATTTTTAGTTTTTGCCGGAAAATGATTGTTTTGTGTCGAAAATCTTAAATTAGTGGAATATCGCTTGAACAATTTTTTTTATTTGCAAACTTAAGGCCGGATAAAGGTGATACACATCATTTATAAACACTTTATACTACAAATTAGGGTTCAAGACATTTGGGGTCATGAGCACAAACACTTGGGGTTTCAAAATTGAAGTGACCAATTCGTATCTAAAAGATGGTGAATCGTGAAATGGAAAATTGATTGTGTGTTGATAATGCAAGAATGTGAACCTCTTGGACACATAGGAACCCTAACAAGTCATTTTAAGAGTCAATTTTGTATATAAAAAAATTTGATCGGGTGATATTCCCCTTAATTTAATATTTACAAAATAATCATTTCATGCAAAAATTAAAATTATCGGTTCTTTTTGGGGAATGGAAAAAGTAATATTTCATTGATTGCGAATTTTTGAACTTTCCATCACCTTTTTGGACTATTTGGCATTTTGTTTAAAGTTTCAACCAATAATCAAAGCTCTCCGCTAACGGTAGATTTTTAAGGAGAAGATTAAACATCATCTAAAAAAACCCCATAATTATATGATTTATTTTGTAGGTGTTTATTTTTAAGTAATTTTTATTTTGTTATTCTTTAATACATGTGTAAATTATGTACTTATATCATGTTGTTTAGAGCTACATGTGTAATTATGTCATATTATATTCTTAGTATATACATACTTTTTTAATTTTTTTTAGTATATATTGTGAATTGTGAATGTGAATGTGAATTGATTGAATGATCCGGGGTGAACATTGCCTATAGAAACTATACATAATGTGAAATTACCGTATAAAATTAAATAATGGTACAAATTATATAAAACATTATATTTAATTAGTTACCGTACAGATAATATGATTATTTTGTTTTATTCGTAAGTAGAGCTGGTAATTTGAACCCAGAATCATAAAAAATGAGTTATTCTAGGCGATTTTAGAAAGCAACGATGCTCTTTCAAAATATTGTTCAACAAAACAAGGTTACAAACTAAAAGACTCGACGAAGGTGTTATTAACATGGTTGTAAAACTCGGCCAAGTACTCGTGACTTGGGGGTGGTCCGAGGCGAGTCGCTCTAACTCAGACTGAAAACTCGGTCTAACTCGGACTGAAAACTCGGTCAACGCAAAAAACTCAGAATAACTCAGAAAAACTCGAAAAAATTCGGTAAAACTCGGGGAAAGTCAAACTTGGTCAACTTTTTTATTTTTTTAAAAAAATTAGAGTTTTTGATCCATTAAATGTTTGGTTCATTTTATTTTTCTCCGGTCTCACTCTTTAATGTTTTTTCATCATTAATCTTCACTCTATAATTTATATTTAAACATATAATTGTAAAACTTATCATTTAAATGTAAAAAAAAAAAAGTCAATCCAAGTACTCCCCGCTTAGGCCGAGTACTCGCAACAAGGTCCGGACCGAGTATTCCCCGCCTAGCGAATTAAAAAACCTTGGTTATTAAAGCAAAGATCAGTTTAGGTAGTCACACAGGTAACATAACTTATATTACAAGAATGCACTTAATGTTGTATGGTAAAACAATACCATTCCAGTTTAATCGAAGAAAATATCATTTGGTGATCTTTTATAATTGTTAGCTTCTATAATTATTTTATATTTTTGATTTGCTTATGTAAAATGAAATTCCCTTATATAAATCTATATGTTGTTTAACTTATTTTAAATGCCACAGGTTAACAAATTACCATCTACACACTCGAATTCGCATACAAAAGTAAAAATAATATGACATTAATTATATATTAAATCTACATATTACTTTAAATAATCAAATTTCAAACTTTATTGCATATTTTTTTAACTTATATAAATCATATGCAGTGTTTATATACTTATAAAAAGTAAATACGAATTCAACGACCCGTGTATATACACAGGTTTGAAATCTAATAATGTTATAAAGGCCTCCAATGGTTAGCCATTACGTGAGCTTGATTTGCCTCTTAAGTTGGATAACAATTTGGTATGAATCAGTCGAGTACATGAGGTTGTCAGTATTTCAACCTTTGTTATAAATTGATAAATAAACCTGATAAAGATCATATAGTATCCACAACTGTAATAGAGGATATAGATACCAGATACTGAATAAGGTATACAAATACTAATAACTTGTACTAGCATATTATAAAATGTATACATCTGATAAATCATGCCCATATGCCAACCAGCAAAACATTAGTCCACCATATTACCATGGATCAAACCATATCAGCACAAGAAAGCTTGTGAAAACATTAAAAAAAAGGTTATATACCAAACTACATATTGATCATCAAGACTTCAAGCATGTGCTTGTTGAACCATTCTATGTCAAAAATCCATCTGTTTCTGTGCATTTTATTGCTACAACTCTTATGAACTCGTATCATCCTCAAGTTAACTTCGTACCTTTGAAACGAAATAATAATCAACCATTATATTTTCTCACAAAACATGAAAAACTATTATCGAAATAGTATTAGTATGGATGGAGACAATACCTTAATAAAATTCATCAAGATACACTAGTGTTCAAGAGCTCAACATCTTTTTGATCAGCCTCTCGGCTGTCATCAAATGCTTGATCGGTAGAATTTTTTTGACATACCAACTCGTTATCTAACACAGGAGCTTCATTGATGCCAGGCGGTTCAACATTCAAGTCAGAACTCAAATCGAACCCACTTTGCTCACCACTCCCATGATAAGCCAACGTGACTGCACCCTGATCTGTGACCGCACCCGGATCTGGGACCGCAACCTGATCTGCCAGCTCGACTGCTTCTTTCTTCTGCCGTTTCCATTTTTTGGTCGACGAAGTCCCATCATCATCAAAATCTTCTTCTTCTCTTTCTCTATGCAAATAAACCCATAACTTTCTTTCCCCGTCAAATTGTACACATGGGTCCCGTTCATAATGCAAGCGGTCCAATGCACCACTAACCACTTGATTCACTTGAGCATCAGAAACTTCTTCAACTATATATTGAGAGTCCCGAATTAAAGTACAAACATCGGCCCGTGTCCCGATACTTCCTGGTAATCGTGCGGCCGCGTCTCGAACGAGGCAAAGAATGGTAACGTGTGGGGGTCGATCCTTTTTCAGCATAAAATGGTCACGAGCTTTTGAAGTCGGTTTTCCCGCACCCTTTCGCGATGGAGCTACAGTTGACTTTTTACCATCAACGGCTGTATACGCAAACGCCCGATCGGGTATTAAATATCTAAGAACTTCTTCTTTCCGAAAATAATCGCGAACCTCCTCAGAAGTCGGGTTTATCGTGTTGAGACTTTTCTGAGCCCGTAAGTCTCGAAAACGTTCTTTTTCGTCCAAATTTTGTTGCATTAAAGCCAACGGTGGAGGAGGAAGACTCCCTATTTGCTGCAACGTTTCTTGACCGCTTTTAAGCCAATTAGCAAATGAATCCACCAATTTAACAAGCATTTTGTGAGGAAGACCCCAAGACTCAGGAGACGTTACTTCCTCGACAATCTCCTGGTCTGCTGAAACCTGGGAAACGGGCCCAACCCATGACCAGCTTTTAATCGACTTTTTATACGACACTAGCGCTTTCCATCCCTTTGCTCCCAAAGGTGCAGTTTTTGAAGCAAATATCTTCAGAACCCCTCTCACCAAATCTTGAAGTGGTTCTTGGGTTTCAAGAATACATGGGTCTCCCGGGTTTGACCTCACACGGTTGACTATATCCTTAACGGTCAAAGAAGGGACATTTGGGTTCACATTAGGATCACAACTAGTCACACCTTGATCTCCATTAACTTCCTGCTTATTTTCATTTACACTATCTTCAGGAAGTAAAGTAACCATTGCCATTCTTACAGCCGACAATAAATGTATAATGGAAAACGAAAATCCCGTGTGAACCGTAGGAGTAATTGGCGTAAACGGTTTTTTCTGTATTTTATTTTCTAACTCTGCATCTTCCTCCATAATATCCATAACCGGTGCCTCGGGAATTACATTATCAAACGGTATCTCTTCAGCCCATTTCCTCTTCCCCACACTTCTAATATACCCAACATCAACAAGTTGACCGTGACCTTGACCATAACTTCCTTGATCATGATCGTCCATGTACATAATCTCGTCTTTTATCTTACGTTTCTTGGACCCTAAATTGCACCCTGATAAGCTTATATCCACCATTTCATGGGGATCTTGACCATAACCTTCAATCATTTGACCCTTTTTAGGAGCATAATCGTTGAGGTGCATTTGTGGAAGAGTCAAATAGTCACGCCCAAATTCTCCTTTTTGCTTCTTCCCACCTTGATACGTTTTTCTCAACGGAACATTAAAATCACCGTTCTTTCTTAAACTTTGCAACGGCATATCAAGATCTTTAACGTTCTTATTACTATTCTTTCCACCAAGTTTTGGCTTTTTATAACTTGGCCCGGACTTCATACTTGCACCACTAGGGTAAGCCCATTTGCTTCTCATTAAAGGATTATCGTCGTCATCATCTTCAGCAAAATGTTCAGATGAATCTGATTCTGTTTCCTCACCTTTTGCAAGCATTCTCATTCCTTCAGCAGCTGCTGCAAGTTGTCCTCCATTTTGTATAGAAACTGCTCTGCCCTTCTTCACCCCCATCCTGTTGTCCACAGGCAAAAAGTCGGTAACTTTTATAATCAAAAGACCCTTTAAAAGGCTGTTTTGGGAAAAAATATGCCGTTTAAGATGAATCAAATTTAGTTAGCTAGCTGTAATAAATTATTTCTGTTGCAGCTTGCAAATATTGATTATCAAAAACTCATTGTTTAATTCTTAATCAGAAATGTAAACGAACCAAGCTACTAATGAGCTGCTCAAGCTCGACTCGTTAAAAGCTTGATTCGAGCTGAGCTTGAATGAGCTCGTGCGGAGCTTAAACATATCTGCGAGTTCGTTTAACAAACTCGAGCTCGAATAAGCTCATGAGCCGATCATAGATTCAAAAATAACGTGTATTGTTTATGAAAAGTATATAGTTTACATAATAACGTGTATTGTTTACCTTATATATATATATATATATAAGGTAGGGATCAAGAGGGAAGCAATTTTTTGAGGGAAGTAGGAAACTAACCATTCATTCACGATGAATGATAATCAAACGTAAAAAAAACATATTTTTACCAAGAAATATTAATCAAAACTGATGTTATAACTATTAATATTCATAGATAAAGTAGTTTTTATAACCTATAATATCATATGATGAATATTAAGGGAATTTTTTAACATTCGTGCACGATGCATGATAATCAAAACGCATAAAAACATTTTACCAATAAATATTAATCAAAACCGATGTTATAACTACTAATATTCATCAATAAACTATTTTTTATAACCTACAATATAATATGATGAATATTAAGGGAATTCGCTAACATCCATCGTTGATGAATGTGTAGCTTACCTACTTCCCCAGAAAATAGTGTTTACCTCTGGTTCCGGACCCTATATATATATATATATATATATATATAAAGAATAAAGAAAAATTTAAGAATAATACATATTATTGTATGAACAATTAAATTACTTAAAAAAAATTATTACATGTACACAGAAAAATTAGATAATAAATATAAATAAACATATGTAATAAACGAATCGATCCCAAGCCAAGCTCGGGCTTCTAAAATATCTCAAGAGCTCAGCTCGGCTAGTTTACACCTCTATTCTTACGAAAATAAACAATTAAAAGCAGAATCAATTTATAAGAACATTTAAAACTGACTATCACATAAGCATTTTCAAACACAAATCCAAACACGTGTTCTTAAGTTTCGAAACTACATACCTGTATGGTTGATGCGTGTGTTCTCCTTGTGATTGATTGTGCCAAAACGGTTCAACTCCAGGATACATATCTTGTTGTATATCTATCTGTGAAGGATTCAAACCGCGTGGATTCCTGTACTTCAACGCATCATCACCGCCAAATTTCTGATTATTCTCAGGACGTTTGGACTTCTTTCCGTAATCATATGAATATCTCGAGTTAGACGGTTTTGCAGTCAACACTTTAATATCTGACAACTGATTTACAGTTCTATTTCTACCAAAAGTCCGCATATCAGTCTTCAATGGCACAGGTAAACCCATGAGAGATTCGGGTAATTCTTCTGCCCTAAAACCTTTATACTTTTTGCCAACCTTATCTGTCAAGTTATGGTCTCGATGAACAGTGACATCATACATTGATTTCTCTTCATAATAATCCCTCAATTGTCTGTGAAGAGCTGATGATGAGCCCGAAGGCCCGGGATTTAATTCAACAGGAGAAAACGGGCTTACTTGTTCTTTGGTGGTAGACATTTTTGAGCCTGAAACCTTTAAGGTTCCTTTAGGGTTTGGCTTCCCAAAGCTTGCAGGTTCTAAAGCTAATGTTGGACTGGAATGATAATTGGAATAATGAGCTCGACCCTGACCCTGCTTCTGTTTATGATCTTTTATCTTCTTTTTGCTCCATACACCATCTGCAGATTCTTCTGAAGAATCAGTTTCCAATTCTTCCATTTTCTCATACATTAAGCTCTTTTGACTTTTCATGATATTCAATACACGAAGCTTCTCGTCAATGCTGTACCCCCGACACTTTGACCACGCTTCACGTATCTGAACGAGGTTATTGACAATCGTGTTTTGATGTTTCCTAACGACATGATAGTGTCGGTGTTTCTGAAAGAACCCGAGCCCTTGTCGGTAAAGTGAAACTCTTGGTTCACATAAACCTCCTTTTAACATCTCGAAAAGCTTGTTAATTGGAACTCCAAAATGAAAATTGCTACCCGTGAAAAGCTCTTTCATTGTTCGCATGAAATGTTCTTGGTCCATATCGGGTAGATATTTTGTAAGACCTAAGCGCTCGTCTTCGGTTAAGACATCATTCCAAACATCCATTGACAAGATATCTTCTAACCCTGAAAGATCATACAACTCGAATGGAATGCTACAAGTTTGATCCCCAATTTGACAAAACTCCTCACCAGTTTCACCCAATTCAAGCAAATCAAAATCATCCGAACCCGCACCCGAGTCGCAGTCATCATAATCATCTTCTTCATCATCCAATTCAACACCCCCTCTTTTTTGAAACTCGTCATCTTCACTAGACATACTTTCTTCCCTACTACGAGACGAAAACTCAGAATCTAATCTAGTACTACTTGGAACAACTTTAAAGCTATTCTTTTCAATCGCCATCCAAAAAATTCAAGATTTTATCAACCCAATTCAGATTCCTTCAATTCATCACAAACCCTAAATCAAAATCAAAATAAAAAATTGACAAACACCCATCAACACAAATAAAAAAAAAAAAAAAAAAAAAAATCACAAAATTACAGTACTAATTATCACCAGAAATATAACACACGAAATCTTGAAAAACGCATACCAACATTACATAAATTAGGGCATTGAAATTAGATCGATGAATTACCTTCATTTTGTTAAACCCACATAGCGGAAGCTCAGATGATGATTATCAAAGAAGAATGATAATTTTCTTTAATTTTGAGTTTTTTTCGCAAGAACTTTAAGTGTGTGTAGAAAACCCTAGAAAAGGGATCTTATGGGAATTGATTTTTGTGAGGTAACAGATGGATAGGTGGAGAAGAAGAAAGATGATAGTGATGATGGAGACGTGGAGAGATATGGGCCGTTTGATTTGTGGGTAATTATAGAAAAAAAAACAAAAAAAGGGAAATTAGGGTTAGTAAAAAGAAGCGTGTAGGATTGCAGAGAGATAGAAAGAGGGGGGAGATGGTGATTTTTGGTGGTGTGTTTTTGGTGTTGGAGGAGGAGAGACTGAGTGAGTGACTCAGTCGAGTCGGTTGATGTTGTTGAGAGAAAAAAAAAAAAAAACTAAGCTTGGTGGGTCCTTTTTGTTAGTTTGTTTATATTGTACGGAGTATTTTGTTGGGTTTTTTATATATATATATATATATATATATATATATATATATATATATATATAATGTTGAATGTTTGATGTAATATACATAAATTGTTTGTCTGTAGGGGTTACCACATTGTAACATGAATAGTTGACGTAGCATCAATGTTAAAGTCGGTTGACATCGAGTTTAACATTGAAGGTGAAAGTGTAGACATTGATGAACTTATTAATAAAATCCACTAATTATTTTAGACCAATAAAATTGAAGAAAAAAATATTTAAAAATTGTTCAACTCGCCATTAAACTCTTAACTTCGGAGAAAAATGTCGGTCGGGAATCATTAACTTCGACTTCCCGACGTTATTGGCCAAAAACACTAAAAGGGACAAACGACTCCGAATAGAGATATGAATGTCAACGAGATGGAGACGTAGGAGTAGATGGGATAACTGTGTGTTGAAAATAATTCAGACGACATAAATAAAAGCTACTTTTAAAATTGATAATTATATTTTGCCCTTTAAAAAGATCTTTGGATTCATATACCTTATGATCCACACTATGGGTGTAGATTGATGAGGATATTCTGTTACGAAAACTTAGATAGGTTGGAACAATGCGGGAAATCAGGAGTATAAATATGATAACTTTAGTAGAAAACACAACGAATTGTAAGTAGTATAAGTTTCTAAAAGTTATAATCTTAGGGAGGAACAATATACGAAAAGTTTTAAAAGGTCTATTTGGGCCCATTGGGCCTTTCTTGATCCTAACTAAACTCATAAGTTAATAAGAACTGACAAAATGTCCATTTGGGGCCTTATTGTTTGTTCAACTTGTGGGCTCATGGCCTTACAAAGTTACAGTTGTGTACTTGTGTTGTGTCGATTTGACAAAAAAACCGGGTCCCGATCCGAAACTGGAAAAAAAACCGAACCCGAAATCGGTTTTTATAAAAACCAAAAACCGCCGGTTTGGAAACCGGTTTGGAGTTTACCGTTGGCGAACCGGTTTGTAACCGGTTTTACCCGAACCGGTTTGAAAAACCGGTTTGGAACCGGTTTTTGGGGTTTTCGAAATGTAGCCGTTTGTTACCGTTTTGGAGCGGGTTTTTGGTGTTTTTTTTACCACTTTTCCATCCTAAAATTAGTATAAATAGATACCTTGGGTTTGGTTTAGTCACAACACTCAATCTTGTTAATTCTAGTCTTTAAACACTCAAAACGCTTACGATTTACGTACGAAACTCTCAAAAAATTCTCTACCCCTCTCAAAACGCTCTCGAAACGCTATCAAAATGGCCACTCAATCTTCTTCAACTTCCGTCGGTGTTGGTTCTTCAAATGCACCAACTATTGTTCAAGTTTTGGTAACCAAACGAAATCCCGAGATTTGGTGTAATTACGACAAAGTGTTATTATCGGATGGTTCCACTAAGGCATTTTGTAAACGTTGCAGGAAATTTTTGAAAGTCGACTCCAACTCTACTTTGAAATCACATGCTACAAAGTATTGTGATGGAGTCAAAAGTAATCCCGAGTCAAGTCAAGCAACAATGTCACGGGATGGGGGTATTTTTACATACGAAGCGGAGCGGTGTCGAGAAGCATTTGCCGGCTTTGTGATTCAAGAATCTTTGCCGTTTAACCACTTCGACAACCCTCGGCTTACTAGGGTCATTCAAAATACTCTTCAACCGCGATATAATCATGTAAGTCGTCTCACTCTTAGACGTGATGCTCTTAAATTGTGGAAAAATGTTAAAAGTCAACTAATAATCGGTTTTGAAAACTTAAATACAAGTGTATCATTAACAACCGATGTTTGGTCGGCTCCTCATGGTTTGCCCGGTTCGTACCTTTGTGTTACCGCACATTGGGTTGATCCCGCAACTTGGCAAATGATGAAACGTACCATTCTTTTTGAAAACTTTGACTATCCTCACACGGGTAAAAACTTATTTTACATGTTACGAGATGTAATGAAAATGTTTAAAATAGAACAAAAGGTTTTTTCAATCTCGTTTGATAACGCGACTAATAATACAAACGTCGTTCAAAGATTAATACTAAAATACGAACCACCTTTGAAAGGCATTTTCTACCATAGTAGATGTGTTGCACACATCATTAACTTGGTTGTGCAAGACGGACTAGCGGTTCAAGAAATAAGCGTAGTAAAAAACGCGTATAAAATTATGTTACAAGATATATTTTGTTCAGGTAAGGCTAGATACAAACATTATATGAGATTATGTAAGAAAACGGATTCCATCTTTTTAACCCCTAATTGGGACATGCCCGTAAGATGAAATTCGACTTACAACATGTTTATGTGTGGTTTACGGCAACGCGACACTTTATACGTTTTTCATGATCAACTTGTTCAAAAAGGTCTTGCAACATCATTTTCCCCCGACTACTGGGAGGTTATTCAAAAGATAACCGAATTGCTCAAAGTTTTTAAAACCGCAACTACTTTATTATCGGGTGTTTATTATCCCACAAGTCATTTGGTACTTAATCAAATATTTTTAATGAGTTCAAAACTAAGCGAATACGAATTTTGTGGTAATGTATATGCAATAATGGTGGCTCCCATGAAAGCAAAACTAAGAAAATATTTCAAAGAAATGCCACCGGTAATTAGTTGTGCCGCCGCCTTAAACCCATGTTTGAACATTTCCGGGGTGGAATTACTTATCGATAACATTTGTAACGATTTGGATTTGAATGATGAAGATCCATTTTTTTCACAAAATACAAAAGACTATTTTAACAAATCTTTTAAAGATTTATTTGGTCATTATTTTCAAAAATTTAGTTCAACAACAATGGTTTCTTCTAGTTCGGCTTCCACAATGTTTGCTTCATCATCTTCTTCCCGAGATCCAATGATTAATTTATATAATAGTTTAAGACAAGAAAACCATAAACGGGCAAGGGGTGATGGTGACCAAAGGGCCACTAGCGAATTTGGGAGATATACCGGAACGGATTTTTTAGCCTCAATGGGACCCGAAATATTCGCACATTTTGATATTTTGGCTTGGTGGAAAGGGAGGGAATCTCAATTTCCCATCCTAACCATCATGGCCCGAGATTTACTAACCGTCCAAGCTTCTACGGTAGCTTCGGAATCCGCCTTTTCTCTTAGTGGCAGGGTACTATCCATACGAAGAACAAGACTCACACCGGCCTCATTTGAGATGTGTATATGCTTGAAAGATCACTTAGACGCCGCGGAACGTATACAAAACGTTTCAAGTCTCGAAGGTGAATTGGAATACGAAGGAGATATACACGATATCGAGGTGGAAGCGGGTATGGCAATATCACTTTCCGATGAAGAAATTGCTCTCGACCAAGCTTCGCGAGAGGCTTCCTCCGAAGAAGATTTCGACTTTTGAAGACTACCCAAATTGAAGATGTTAGAAGAATTGAAGATTAATAAAAGTCGAAGATTTTTGAAGATTATGAAGAATTATTGGTTTCAATAATATTTTTATGAAGATTTAGAAGACTTTGTTTTAAGTTATTGTTAGGTTATGTTTCCATACCTAATGTACTAGCATTCTATCGGAAAAAATTTGAAGAATACGTTGGTTTTCCCTAAAACGCTTAACGCTCGAATAAGATTGAATTATATAGAATTATTGGTTTCAATAATATTTTTATGAAGATTTAGAAGACTTTGTTTTAAGTTATTGTTAGGTTATGTTTCCATACCTAATGTACTAGCATTCTATCGGAAATTTTTTGAAGAATACGTTGGTTTTCTCTAAAACGCTTAACGCTCGAATAAAATTGAATTATATAGAATTATTGGTTTCAATAATATTTTTATGAAGATTTAGAAGACTTTGTTTTAAGTTATTGTTAGGTTATGTTTCCATAACTAATGTACTAACATTCTATCGGAAAAAATTTGAAGAATACGTCGATTTTCCCTAAAACGCTCAACGATCGAAAAAAAACCCGAAATATATAGGAAAACCGGTTTTTGAACCCGAACCGGTTCCAACCCGGTCCGAACCGGTTCCAACCCGGTCCAAACCGGTTACAACCGATTAGGGTTTTTCTCCCCCTCAAACCGGTTCGGTTCGAAACCGCTTTTTGAAAAAACTGGTTATTGACTATTGACTAAAAACCGGTTCGGTTTTTCAACCCGAACCGGTTTTCCCAAAAACCGGTTCGGTTTTTCAACCCGAACCGGTTTTCCCAAAAACCGGGTTTTGTTCACCCCTAGTGTTGTGTGATGCTACTACAACTCTACTTGATTAAGTATCTTCATAATTAAAAATTTCGACTACCTTTTTTATACTACTCGTAGAACGTCCCGATGTTATATTCCTAAAGCGGTACGAAAATATGTTATCATTATAAACTATTTTGCTAAAAAAAAAGAATGAGTATACTCGATCTACACATTATATGATTGCGATACCTTTTGTTTTATTAATTTTTACTTATGTACGGTGAAGAAATAAATAAAAAGGTTAATCTAGAACATAATATTTATCGTCTAAAGTTGTGATCTAACAAAATATGATGTACAATCACGCTTAATCATCACCGTCATTCAGAGTGTACGAGTTGGTCGACCGTACAGGACTTTGAAATTATAAGGGCATCAAAATGTGTGTGTTTTATTAATTGCATGAGATCGAATGTAAATATTATGTTTCAGTTAGTTTCAATGTTAATTATTCCGCAACAAAAACAACAAAAAAACATCTTATAATTAGATCTAGAGTCTCCTTTCAACAATCAATTGCGTTTTGCCCAGAGCCTCTAGAAACTCAAATTGAGACGTTCATGCGCTTAATATATATAAGCTTATTAGCTACACAAAAAGACGTGTTTAATTAAAAGGTACTGTGTTTGGAGAATGCCATGCAATATAATTATTATTCTAGCTAGTTTGAATTTCTGCTACAAAAATATGTACTTTAGACGTACATATGTTTTTTTTCATTTACACCGTACAGATTGTGTTATGAGAAAACTTGTTATTAGATAAAAACTTTAATATTGTGTTTCAGAAACTTGTACCATATATGTAGAGATATAGTTGTGTGTATTCAATTTGTATCCTCATACTTTAATTTACTTTATTAATTAAAAAAATCATTAATTAGCTAGTCAGATCCATGAATCACATGATGACCACTTACTTTATGTCGCATATAACGTATAGCCGACCAATTTTAACCCATTGACAGAAGGTGATTTGTTGGGTAAAAAGTTTAACGAACCGAAAACAAGAAATGCTAAACAAGCAATCATCGCATGGCGAGATCTTGCATCACGTGTGGGAAAATTTGGACCGAGCACGGATAGTCCGGCGAGAGCCTGGATCGTAGGGTGAAAACCGGTGTCAATTAGAGGGATTATTTTTTCTTGGTTCCAAGATTAGTTCCCCTTATAAATATAACCCTTATATATTGTAAAACTGTAACCTACAAAGTCCAATCGCATAGATGGGTATAATCACGTTAATTCCTTGTGGGTCTTATTGTATCTCGTATTCTTGATTGCGTGATTGTTGCTTGTTTTGTTGATTTATATATGTCGTTTATTGTTTATTGGTGTAACGCTTTTATACGTTGTTTTGGCTGCTAGCTAATCCATAACATATATACTTCATATATATACCATGACTCACTTAATTGGATTCAAGTACGTGATAGGCCAAAACATTAACCCACGATCGTGATATATGTAGCTAGCTGGTTGAGAGAGACCAAACTGAATGTGTACGAAGTTGGTCAGGACGACAGTGACATTGCTGTCCGTAAGTTTGTGCCATTGAAATAGCACGTGCCATTTCATTGTTGCCATATGGTGGTACAACATCTAATTAAGTCCTTAAATGGAGAAGAACACTAAATTTTTAGTTTAGCATGATCGATCTTTTCTGGTGTCTTTTTTTGTGTCCTAAGCGAGAGGATTTGAAAAAAAAAAAATCATTGATAAATTTTGTGAACAAACAATACATTATGTTTTAGCGTTTAGATACTACGGAAAATAGACGGCTCGTCCTCACTGTCAACTTTTATTAGATTAGACGGGTTTTCACCCAACGCGCTAAGAATAATTTCTATACAACATTAACTCGGTCCGAATATTGTTGTCATCTTTAAAATCTAAGAAAATTGAAGTGAACCCATTAGTTTTCAGATAACGTGAATGTCGCATTAATATAATTACTATACTTATTTGTATGATCACCGGATAGTCAAATGCTAATTCTTTTACTATTGAGAGTCCGATGTCAATGTGTAATTAATAGATTACAAGACATGTAATCCGTCGGTTGCAAAGTTTGTGTGCATAATCCACGTAGAAAAAGAGTGCAAGACGAGTATCAATTGTTGCTAGTCTTTCAATTCGACGTACATATTTGATTTCATATCCTGACTGATCACTTGTTTCCGCCAACAATATCATACCAATAGCCTCTTACCAAAACATGTGAGATGTGTTTGAGATGTTTATAATTAATAGGGTGGTGATTTGTACACCATTATTTCATCTGAGTTGATAGCTAAAAAGTGATGATGTACAAATAATTATACCTTATATAATGAGTTACAATATATAAACATACAAATACACTAGCTAGCTAGCTAGACTACTAGAGTGCCTTAGTACTTATTCCAACAATATAATCGATACTTAAGAGATACCTACTGCGCCATTCGTCCCAATCTAAATGTGAAAATATTTATAAAATTTGAAATGTGGATACATAATTTATGAAACGGATCGAGTATTGATCATCTTCCTCTTTTTTCCTGGATGTATAATTATTGTTAAATATATTCATGTACATGTACAGAGATTTAAAAGTAAACACTTGTAGGTGAATGTTGTTGGAGTAGTATAGTGCAGTGTCATATTGGCATTTGCATAGAATACAATTGACTTTAACTTTGGTGCTGACAGTCTTGTAAGACAAGTAAATTAATGCTGACTTTTTAAAGACATGTCTATGCATATATCATAAAGTACTGATGACCATTTGAAACTTTACCACCAACCTTAGGTACTATATGTCTCCATATTGTGTCATCATCAACAATGTAATTTAAACACACAACAGTACCATAACCAAACAAACAAAGCTTTACCAACAGTATCCCACTAGCTGCATGCATACTCCAAGATTATGAAATAGACACTTCATTTTCCATGTTTAAAAACATACTGAATGCTAGTTTATTAGGCAATTCAGATCTTTCATCTTTTCTTCTTTATATATAGTACTACTAGTACTACTACACTGCCATGCAAAGGTCTAGTGACATAACAGAAACCCACAACTTATTTTTAAAACCTAACCCTAAACCCTAACCCTAATCCTAACCTACCCTAACTGTCTTTTTAGCTTTTACTACTATATCAAGAATCACAACCAGGATTGGTTTTGGATTAATGTAGGTTGTTGGTTAGAGTCTACAACAACACTTGAAACAAATACTACCAAAAAGAAGAAAAAAAGTCAAAAGTAGGCTAATTAATTAGGGTTTTGAGGTGATGGTGGAGTCATCATCTTCTTTGAGATTTGTGGTGGTGATTGGGAAGAGTTGTAGGGTTTTTGGTGGTACTCTTGTGCAATGTGGACTTGTACCATGATTTTGATCCATCATCATTATTGACATAAGTGGGCAATCACACATGAGTTTGCATGAATTGATCTGATTTGATGAGAGATCCACCTTCCAATTGTTGATAATTGGTTTACATTTTGATGCATCTTCAACTCCACCAACCTATGCACATATTGCATACATAAAATTATTAGAGGAATTTTAATGGAATTTAATGTATGTCTTAAAAGATAATAAATAGGTATATTGAAAGTTAGTTAATGTGTATACAGAAAAGCTAGTACTTTTGTTGATAAAAGTTATTCAAGAAAATTCAAATGATCAAATAACAGTGTCCTTTGTTCATAAGTTAACTGTTCATGGATTATTAAAGTGTTAAATTAAATCCTTTTGTCATAATGACTTTAGCTATTTCATTCTTATGCACTAATATTCCTTTAGTAAAAAAATTCTTCAAGAAAGTACAATATATGTCATAAAAAACAAAGAAGAGTATATATGTTTGGTGCAAAAAAATATAATAGATCAAAAATCAAACACCTACAAGAGAACTCGAAGAACCCAAACGACGAATGTAAGCCAGGACATCTTGAATTTTTTTAGTTAAACTTCTCTATTTACAGATATAGATCGATATATACACATGCATACATAATGATACACTTCGGTCACATTACGAAATGGTTTATAAGTATCAAGCATATATAGAACCCTAATTATATACTTAACAAGCGAAAAACAAAATACATTTTAGATAAAAATAAGTTTAAAAATTACCTGATGAAGAGGAGGAAGAAATGGATGATCAAGAGTAGGGTAAAGGCGATGCTGTTGGTACAACGCCATTAATTTCTTTCGCAGCTTTTGTCTATCACGAGCTTTATGATTTTGAAACCAATAGAACACATTTTTGCCTTGAATCTTGCCATAAATCGATAACCTTGCGGTGATTTGTTGTATTTGAGTTGCGGTTGGTGTTTTTAGGCCACTTCTATACATCCCTTCTAATAACATCACTTGCTCCGGTGTTGGACACCACCTACTTCCTCCACCACCACCACCACTGCTATTGCCACCACCGTTAATGGTTGTTGTCACGGTCACGGGCGCTGATGTCATATTTTTCTAGTATGTTAGATGTTCTTTTGTTCTAACTTTTAGCTAGGAGTATTATTTGAGTTATGGTGATTGTTTCAATGAGGTTTGAAGAGGTATTTATAGAGAGGTGAATAAGTGAAATGGATGACGTCATGATCATGTATGTATGTATGTACTTTTTGACACACAAATATAGAGAAATTTGATGGAACATGGTCTCATAATATGGTTGTTATTGGATTGAATTATTGGATGTGACCATGCAACCCTTTTCTATATTAGATCCTTCTAATATGGATGCCATTTTTATTATAAATGTCTTATCGAGTTAATTTTGTTGCACATAACTATATTTAGAAGTAATTGCCAAATTTGAATTTCTCAAGTAATAATAAAGAACTTTGGATTTTAATTATGTTGTGTCGATGGTAACATTTTTAGTGCATCCTCTAGCCAAAAAAAAAAAAGCATTTTTAGTGCATTCAATCTATTCTTAGCTTTACTTGTTTTATAAAAAGTATAACGAAATTGTAAAGTGTGTTTTTTTAGGCATGTACCACTAATTGTATTTTTAGATTGTACATTACAAGATTACAACATCATATATATCTTAATTAAAACATGTTTAAAATCGATGGTATAAAAATCGTCACCTTATGTAATATAAGGTAATTGTTGTTTAATTTCTTTGTTTTTTATTTTCTAGTCTATATAACTTAGCCCAAAATATGTATAAACCTCCTCATTAATTAAGCTTCTTCAAAAGATTGAAAGAATTTAAAAATCGACAAAGTTGTAAATTAGTTAACGTACGACTTAATAACATTTTTTTATTTATTTTTTAGTATATCGAGTTTTTGGAATATTTTCTTACGAGAAAGTAAAGTCAAAATGACACATATCGGGAATCCTTATACTCCAAAAACTCGAAACTTATTAATTTGTAAACATATAAAAAAGGAAAAGTCAATAAATATTAATAAAAAAATTCTGAAAAAGTTGATTGATGGATCATCGTCGAATGGCAGGTTGCGGATTACAAGAATTTTACCCAGCCTAGCTAGACTTATTCTTTTTCACAGTTACACCAGGTGCTATGGTCTATACCCAAAGGTCCAAACCACCTCACCTCGATCGCTCTTCCTTACACTAACTTCTTATTGGTTATTGGTTTAATTCCTAAAATTCTTAATCCATTTAACATGCAACCGATCGAATAAATCTCACAAATACTTTGTTAGAGTACGTTGTACAATACAATATAATTTACAACTCTAATTAGGGATTTATTGGTAAAAATTACTGAACGAATCGAAATCTTATTCTTATTTATATATTATAAAATACAATTAATATAATGCATAATAGTTATTGTGTGATATTGGCCTATAAAATTTTCACTTCGTATTGCATTTCTGCATAATGCGAGTATACTCGTGGGTGGAATTACCTAACATGTAGGGGTAGCCTTGATTAGAAGTAAAATTCACATACTGTTAATATAATTTTTAAAATTAATTACGTTCGTTGTAATTAAAACCGGTTGAAAGCCATTCGGATACTAATCACTAACAATCATGAATCCACCAGTGAATATATACTACTAGTAATTACTATAGTATATCATAATGACAAGAAAAGATAATGCTGATGAATCATTTTGTTTAATTTCCTTAAATTGGATAAAAAACTTTACCAATTAACTAAATCTATAAAAAAATGAAAGTTTTCAAACGTTTAAGATAATGAGACATGCGGGGATTCTTTCTTTAATTAACTAAACAAACATAAAATATGCATGTTTGCTTTCGTTTGTTTACTAGATAATCGAATGTAAACGAGCTTTCCACCTAACGATTCAAAAACTATATATACGTTGAACTTTTGATTCGTTTACGCCTCTACTTGTGAGATGAGAAATGTAAAAACGAGAGATATATAGATACCGTTCACAATTTAATTTGTATAGTCTAATCAAATAAGGCATCAATAAATGATATTTGTAACGTATTATTATTCTATAAATATAAATAAAACTAAAAAAAAAACGTAATATATGAAAATGAATAGCGTATATGCGGAGTAAATGATTTTTGTTCAATATCTTTGGTAAGGCAATAAAAACAATTGAAACAAGAAAACATATACGTAGTGACAGACCCTACGTACACATATCTTGTCTCAACCACCGAGTTAAGCTGCTCGATCTAGGTTTATTTATGTTTTTTGTTTTATAGCTTTTTTCAAAATTACATTATTCACCTCAGTATTATATTCCAATGTTTGTTTTTTTAAGACAACTTTTATTATCTTGAAAAACGTCATCCTAACCATCACAAATACGATCTAGAGATTGACGTCCTTATATCCTCACAAGAGGTCTTAAATACAAACATCACGAATTACATATCATGTGATGGTCAGTGAAAGGGTAAAAAACAGTCACAGTATAATTCGGCTAGGCCGCATATATCTGAGTATAAATCTTCGCCCTCCCCTAACTAATCTGAACGTGAAAAGACCTCATCCATTTACCCGTTTGAAAAATATCATCCTATTTTGTCATACCCTTTAGTAAATAGCTAGAGGAGCGACATATTTTCAACGTATTATATTATCGACATATTTTCAACGTATTATATTATCCACCGTTCTACCTACTTATGGTAAATATGACTTTTTATATTTTTATGATTATGTATATAGCAAATGTAACATATTTTTATGATTATGTGTTTAGCAAATGTAACATATTTTTAGTTTGTAACAACAGTTCAATGTGATTTGATTGCAAATTTGTATGATTATTTAACAAAAGGCAAAAAGTACTCCACTACTTTTTACACTCTTGAGCTCTAGATTTTATGCGGGCCACTTCAACGAACTTCAAGGATTTTTACTCCATTTTTGAATTTTAAACATACCATCCATCAAAATTAACGTTCACGTAAATATCGTACTACCTCTATTTCAAAATAATTGTCACCTCAGTTTAATAAAAAAAATTATTACTGCTTTTTCTTATTTACTTTTTATACAAATGACAGTTTTATCCATAACTAATTAATTAGTGTTTTTTTTTTAAATTTGTAATTTTAATTTCTAGTAAAGATAATACGGTAAATCTCAACCAAACTTTTTAATCGATTTTTAATAGTGAACAATTTAATTTGAGAAAACTTACAAAATAAAGATAAACAACTATATTAGGACGAGGAGTACATTTTTAGTAATTACACGAAAATATTTTTAAAAAATAAATGCAGTTTTAACTTTTAAGTGGAACACGTTTTGTATTTGTTGGACCACAAACTATATATGCTCCAACAACCCCGATAAAAAAGGCCCTAAGTTGACTGTCTCATGTAGGCAGACATTTTGATACATATGGGGGCCCACTTTAACAACCCTTCATTTGGGCCCATTTCATAATTAAGTCACGTAGCTACCGATCTTAGGAGAATCCTACTAGTTTTTAATTTAATTATTATTATTATTATTATTATTATAACTTCTTTTTTTTTTGAGAAAAGAGCAGCATAAATGTGAAATGTCCATTTCATAATAAACGTTTTGAACTCAAGATATGTAAACGCATACAATAGAAACTATATTATATGTTACTAGCAAATTTCAGTCATATTAATATATTTATATTATTTATTTATTTATTATTATTGTTGTTGATAACCGGCAACCCAGATTGGGACACAATCGATTGCATATCAATAATGTTGAAAAATACCTTACTCACTAAGCAATTGTGGTTGTGGAGAACCTGTGACCTTGTGTTATTTATATGGCAAGATTGCTCACAATCATTACTAACTGAGCTACATGACATTGAGTATTATTATTGTTGTTGTTGTATATAAGAGAGTCATTGAGGATTATCACGAAGATGGAGCGAGAATTATCTTAAAATAAAATTTAGGAATATACACAATTTAGTGTATATACATTTTTGTAGGAAATTCAAAAATACACACTATTTTTAACACATAAACTTGTAAAACTGGTCTCTAAAAGACTAAAAAAGACTAAAACCTTGGTTTTGACACCGAGCGATTTCCACCTTCTTTTCTTTGAATGTTTTACGTTTGTTAGTGTTGCGTAAAACATTTAAAATGGTGAAAGTTGAATATTACTGGTTGATAGTGAAGTGAAAATGGTGAATATTAATTTGTAAAACACTAAATTGGATGCTCTTAGCCACGTATTTACGCATTTATTTAAGGTACGTGTATCGGTTTTCTACTATTTATGTCCGTATTTAGTAAATTCTGCATTGAAAAGGTTACATAAAAGTTCTGGTGCGGGGCCCAAAAATTAAAACATAAGACATACGTTGAATTTTGATAGTTGGAAACAATAATTCTTTTAGCGCCTCAAATAATTGTGACTCTTGTCATATTAATGTCTCATTATACGGTTGCATACAGATTGGATTTAAATGATATCATCCAAGTACTGTTCTAGAATAAAAATTAGTAATCTACATCAACACTAGATTATATTATATTATTATTATTATTAATGTTATTGTTGCTATACATTATACATATACATATAATATTCATGGTATCATTAACTTGAATATAAGAGTAAATTACATTCCCTAGAGTATATTGTTAATTTCACATTCTGTCCTTGGGTCGAATTTTTTACACTCCTCGTCCCTTGACTCGGTTTCCGTTTCACTCTCCGTCCCTCAAAGGGTAAAATTATCTTAAAAGTATAAGGGTATTTTAGTCATTACATTTACCTTTTGAAGGACGAGAAGTGAAACGGAAAACCGGGCCAAGAGACAGAGTGCAAAAACTTAGAGATAGAGACGGAGAGTGAAATTAATGACATACTTTAAGGATGGAGAATGTAATTTACTCTAAATATAATAAGTTCATAGATGAATTTTATCATACAATTACTTACAAATATGAGATGATGAAAAATGGAGCAACATACAAAGTAATTGAACGATGTAGATTCCATTTATATTAGTATGACAATTTCAGACACGTCTTGAAAGTCAACCGGATAAAAACAAGTTGGGTCGAGATTTTTGCTCCGCAAACCTGTTTTTTATAGGTCTGTTAGGTCATCCAACGAGTTTTTGAATTGACCCGCCAACCCGATAACATTTAGAGGAATTTGGATTTTTTTTTAATTTTTATTTTAATTTAATGATATTTTGGTTAAATTTGAAATAATAATATTTTCATATTGAATTTAGATGGATGTAATATGTATTTTGAGATTTTATAAGCATTTTATGTAGGGATAATTCTAGAATACCCATATGACCCGAAATGATCCATTTGATCCGAAATCGGCCTGAAATGTGTTGATATGATTAGATAAACAAGTTACTAAAGTCGTTTCTGAGTTAAAGGATTTTAGATTAAATTGAGTTGAGATACTCAACCAATTTATCAAATCGTGTTGAGTTAGGATTGAAAAAAAGTAAAATAATATTAAGTAACATTGACAAACTATCCTTTTTATTACTAAGAGGAGATATAATGATATATGCATTATCCCAACATATATATTGCAAAAGTTCAGATGACAATGAAGTAAGTGCAGCATACTTTACACGTTTTATTATTGTACGCATTTGCATTTCAAAAGTTCTATTGTATGTATTGAAATTTGCTAAATCGTCTATTGTATGTATAATGTCACATGTTGCTGACGTGGAACATGTGTAAGTTGATTTGGCATTATGTGAAAAAGAAGGAAGAAACCGTCAACCTGACTTTCAAGTCACATTGTACATATAATTGACGATTTAGCAAGTTTCAATACATACAATAGAACTTTTGAAATGTGACCACATACAATAGTAAAATGTGTAAAGTATGTTGCACTTTCAAACAATAATAATCCGTATGGGGTAAGCTAGGGTTAAAAATAAAAAGAAATTGAAGCATGCGTGTTATTTATTTATATATATATATATATATAAAAAAAAAATTTATGCACTTGAAAAAAACTGTATATTTTAATGGTGCCATGAATAACTTCAGTTTCTTGTCTTCCAACCCCTATACATATGTGGACCTACATTAAATCCTTAGACATTTTCCAGTGAATTTAATGACACAAGTGTGGACACCATATACTCAAACAGAGATATAGTATCTACTTTGGGTCTAGTGTGGATAGATTTATAACCCAAATAACGTATGGATGTAAATATATTTATCTAGAAAAAGTTTAATATATAGGGTTTTATAATGTAAAATAATGTGAACGCAAGTAAAATACTACAGTGTAATATAATGTTTATTAATTCATGGTAGAAAACTTGTACGAACTATTTGTAGGGTAGCATTTTAAGTAATTAAAATTTGAGACTAATGTTAAGTTAAGAGCCTACTTGACTCAAGTAAGAGCATACAAAGTGGCATTGCGTTTTCAGTATTAAAAGAAAGGTAATTTGTAAAATACCCCCGACCCCGTATCATATTTCAATTGTACGCGTCCGCTTCACTCGTAAGGAGCATCAACGTCGAATCATTGTCATTTAAAATATATATTTTGAAAAACGAGAAATAAAATGAGTAGGTGGTGTTAATTAAAAAAATGTACAAGTCTATTTACAACATAATATTTACACCGCATTGCGCGGATAATCTACGATTTTTGTTATAAAGGGTATTAATTTTATGTATTCTTGGTGTACCTAGCTCAAAGACTTTTAGTATTACAAATATATTTAAATGAAAAAATATATATTCTTTAATTAATGGATCTAAAAACTATGTAGTACTCAGAACACTTGAAAGTTGTATGCAACTCTGAATTAGTTAGTAAATGATCCAACCAAAACTTATTAATGGTAGATCTAATCATTGGCATATATTTGGGTATATATAACAACTAAAGTTAATACATATTGCTAAAATGACTCATATATATATATAGTTGATAATAAAGATGAACTAAAGACTGGATGGTAAGTAATAAATACTCATGTTCTTATATATGAAACAATGGAGTCAGACAAAGTTTTATGCATGCATGCATATATACGTACAAGATTTAGTTTTCCTGTACGTCGTTAAATAGTCATCTAGCAAGAAACGTCTTGCAGATTTTAATTTAGCCCGATCAATATGATCATATCTTACTGGATTCCATTTTTTTGCATTAAACTATGGGCTGTCATTTTGTGCATGAAGAATAAAAATAAAATCTTGATCATGTTATAATGACACGTACATATATGCATAAATTAAGTTCAGCCTCTTAATGATTAGGATACATCAATACAAGATTAGAAATATAAATTAGAAACAATGTTGGTTGCAATTATTTAATTAGCAACTTAATTAGAATGGATGCGGACAAAGATTGAAGTCTTTATTATACGAGGCTATCATATATGATGTTAAGAACTTATAGCATAGGTGCACTTTTCCCTCATTTATATCATGTTGTATGGAATAATGCGTGTAGTTTGTTGCAAGGATAATTTTTCCTTATAATATATCGGAATGATAACAATAAGCTTTGTGTTACGATCCTACATCAAACCATAAGTCCAAGTGTAGAATTCACTTCCAAAAGTTATTTTGTAGGAGAAAAGGCACCTAGACTTATAAGCCACTTACCAATCACATATTTGGCCGACGTGAAATCGTAACACTGTTTTGAAAACTTGAATAATAGTTGTAGTTTTGTAGTGTTGTTGATTTATAATTGAATTGTCATTAAAAACATTAGAGATCGATGAAGTTATTGAAAGTTAGCTTATTGATATAATAATGAATTTATCAAGGACGACAAAAGATCAACCCTGTTTGACTCATCTAACATTTTACCCTTTGCAAATGCAATCATTCCCTAATTAGGTTGATGAACGAATAAAGCAGATTGTACAACCAAAATTCAAAAACAAGACACGAAGACACAATAAATGGGCTAAAATAATGTATTCTATCAATTTAATTTTCACTTGCATAATTATAACCTATATATGGTGATGAATTATTTATAATAATGTGATTATAGTAAATAATAAATATCTTAAATAGGACAGACAACATCACATAAGGTTTTCACAGAAAATAATTAAATGAAATAACAATCCACTTTAATTACATCCATTATATTGTCTTATTTCATTTTTTTAAATCCATAAAGTTATATTTGAAATAAGTTTGAGAATTTTTTTTTTAATAATTGGCTACATCTCATTCAAAATTCAATTACCAAATAATTTTTCCACATTAAAAGTTACTGACTTCCATAAAATTAAAACATAATTATTAGCAATAATTTATGAATCCATCTACTATGCAATTAAGTTTCTAAATTCTAAATGTATATAATTGGATATTGCAATTCCATAATAGATGATTAATCATCAAAGATATATTCAAACTATTATAGCGTTTCTAGCCATAAAAACTATGAAAGTCTTTTAAACAACACGCCCATGATGAAAGACAACTTTTTTTATTTATTTTTTTATTTTGAGCAAATGATGAAGGGTAAAGTTCGGAGGGGCATACCTCAAATGAGAGGTAAGAGAGCAGACTAAATTTACTGTATTTAGGAATAAATTTGTCGTTCAAATTCACTGTATCTTATCAGTAACTGCATTTTAACATACAGCTTTTAACATCTCTGTATTTTACACCTATAAATTTGACTACATTTTAATACTACTGCATTTTATACTTATAAATTTATTTTCTAAAATGCAGTAAATTTGAATTGTTTCTCTTGCCCTTTATTTGAAGCATGTCCGTTATTTTGCACCAACGATGAAAAACAGTTAATATCACAAAATTTTAACCTTTTTCTTTTTAAAAATAAAAACTTCATTGGTTTGGCATTTATCAGTTCACTAGATTGGCAATTACGGTCCTTAAAAATTTTAAAGCTTACATTTTTAGACGTGTAAACGAATAATCTTAATTTTATAACCCCCCACACATGTAAAATATGTTTCTCACATTTAAAGACCCCACAGTTTGGACTACTGTCTCTTAATTAAGTTTTACTATATATAATTGACAGACGACTTATAAGATTTTAAACCTCTATTTTTATAAACTCCAACACTTGTACCGAGTAATATTAAAATAAGCTCCAACTACTTGTTACCAATCGGCAAACATAGCTTTAATGTGCAAACTGATCGGGTTTATCATTATGAAAACAAGAGAAGTTTATTTATATTTATATATTTTATATTGGAAAATACTAGTGACAGTTTTTGTTGACTTAATTTTAATTAAATACATCACAAATAAAAGAAATTTTCAACTGAATTGAATGCAAAACTTTAAATGTATTGATTATAATTTTAAGTATTTGATTCATGGTAATAAGATTGGGCCTTTAAATATTTTAAATGTATTGGAAAATCACATGGACACTGTGTATATTATATTCTAAATCATGACACACTTTTGGGCCTTTAATATTTAATTCATGGTAACAAGATTGGGCCAAGGAGTTGATGGGTATTGTGTCTAAATAACTTTCATGGACTTCTCTATATTCTTCTTGCATTATTTATGTTAAATTGTTAATTACACCAAAAGCTTGAACTCTAAAAAGAGCTCGACTGATCCTGCACCATGCAACACCTAGTGCCCTAGTGGTACCTGATTTAAGCACGTTTTAATTGGTTTTGGATGTTAATTACCAGACCAAAATGAATTTCACCAGCTTAAAGCTAGATACGAGACAACATTTAAACAAATAATAGTGTTTAATGATATAATAAATAATAAATCATGTTTATAATATAAATAAAGGCATTCATACAGCAATGTGACATATGAGCTATTTGTACATAATAAGAACCAAGTTATAAACATATAAGTAGATTAAATTAGTATATAAATGATTTTAAGGTACACCATCTACTTGCTGTTTTTGATCTCTAAAAGAGATTGGACTAACAATAATCAACAACCAAATAATACAACTACTTTCTCACATGTACATATCTGTTCGTAAACAGTAATCAACTCGGGTAATCACACACGGTTATCTGCAACTGCGGTTCAACCACCGGTTGCCTAACAAAAGCCCTTCTCCACCAAATCTCAAACGCACTTTGTATATTTGGACAATCATCTCCTTTTTCAAGAAACCGATCAAACCAACTCATCAAGAAAGATTGCTGTTTAGATAACGGCAGTGTAAGAATGATCTGACTCAACCCGTCTTCAATTAACCTCCGGTCAACTGATCTTGACCCACGTTTTATCCATCCAAAATCGTCGTAAAAAGCTTCCAACCACGTTGAAAGCAAAGCGACCCGTGTCTCTTTTGGCACCAAAACATTCCCTCTACCGACTGCAATGCATAACTGTGCAGTAATCCTGCTAACTTTATGTCTATACATTATTGGAACCTTTGAGTGAAGCATAGCTAGCTCGTTTTGACCCGCCCATAACTTGACAAATTCTTCACAAATCCTTTTCTCAATCAAGATATCCACAACCCATTCAAGATTATCAGCTTCTCGAGATATTTCACTCATCATTCCCCTGTTTTCATCTGAAGACGTTGCTTCAGATAAGCAAAGTATAAGAGAAGTAACACATTTGTCACAAATGGTATAAAGTGTTTCTTTCGAGATTTCAAGTTTATTTTGGGAATAACTATAATCTGAACTTGATCTTTCGTCTTTAAGTAATCGAGATATTAGGGATTTCATTTCTTTACGGGCTTTTTCATCTTTTGCGTGTAAAACTCCGGTTAGTAACCTCGTGAAAATATCATCAATTCTTGAAGAAGTTGCAGGCTCAAATGCCACTCTTTGTAAAACTTCGTGATCGTGAAGATGAAGTTCATTAAGATTCATTATCACTCTCTCTTCTTCATCTTCAGACCAAGGCACGGCTTCTAAATATTCTAAACACGATGATATCCCATCATCAAATTTCAATGCATCACAAACCTATAAACATGAGGATGAATAAAACATGTTACATACTTGCATGGTAGAATTTAGGGCAAAATGGCGCCACCAAAATAGTATTAATCAAGTTTCACCAAAATACTACTAATCAAGTTCCATCTTTGTTTCAATGTTGTGATATTTTTCGTGACATTTTTACTTATACATATGCCTACGCGTGCCAATTGTGTAAACAGTTATGCGGCTTCCCAATAGTCTAAAACTGATGACATGGATGCCCGTTGTGTAAAATAGCAGACGGGCCACTACGTCAGACATTTTACACAATTGACACGCAACATCAAACATTTTACACAATGTGCAAGCCGCGACAATGTATGTAGCCGAGCATATATATTGTAGGCCAAATGATCACAAAAAGTTCACTACATTGAATCAAAATGATAACTTGATCGGTTTTCACAATACTAAACTAAAAAAAAACATGACCATAGTAATAAGAAACTAGGAATCGAAATTAACACAAGAATGTGTAGTTAAAATTTTCACAAATTGAAACAAAATCAAAACTTGAATCAGAAACTTGGCATAACTTTTTTTAAAAAAAATCCAACTTGGTGGACTTTTGGTGTCAAACGGGCCATCTTTAGAATCTAAACTAGCATGAAATCTATAGGTATTTTTTACTACTTAAATTGCTAGTACATAAACATCAATACACAATTTAACAGTACACATTTCCCACCAAACAACTTAATAAATCACATCAATTTAAATAAACAAAAAAAATGCATACCTTGAGCAAACCTAAGATCTTAGAAACAGTTTCACCAACCATCTTCATTTTAGGATCATCACAATACATCAAAACTAATGTTTCAATATAAACCACAACATCATCACACTCACAAATCTCAACAGAATGATGGGACCCACTTCTCCGACCCAACTTCTCCTTAAAAAACCGGCTCCGGCCCACCAACACTTCCCTATGAACATCCATTGACACACTGTACCCATCACGGGCCGTGCACGTGAGCTTCACATCACCAAACCCTAACCCCCACTCACCTGGGTTTCTAAACGGAGCCTCAGACAAAACCTTGGCGACCCGTTCTTCTATTCGGGTCCGGGTTGTGTCGAGGGTTTGTGGGTGTTGTTGGTGTGTGGAGTCACGTGCTTGTTCTTCAGACATCATTTCGAAGAGAGTGGGGCTTGGTGTGGAAGTGGGGATGGGTAAGGGTCGGATCGGGCTTTGGGTTATTCGGGTCGGGGTTTCGGGTTGTGGTGGGGAAAGGAAGAGATCGGAAATGAAACCTTGTTTTAACATAGTGGAAACTTGTTGTTTTGATTTAGTGAGATCAGATGATGCAGCCATTGATGAATTTGAAGTAAATCAAGTACTGAAATTGTTTATTTTATTTTATTTTGATTTTGATATTTGATTTGATGTTTTTGAAAGAGATCTCACTGAAATTGTGTGTGTGTGTGTGTGTTGAATAGTGAGAGAATATGGGTGACTGCAAATGTGGTCAAAATGACTGACTCAAAGTGCTAAAAATTTTAATGACATTTTTATTCAATAGGTCTTTGATTATTGAAGTCATATTTAATTTTATACTCCGATTTATGTTAGAATTTTGAAGTAGTATTTATTTTGTTAACCATAATTGAATACTATGAAATTTATGTATTAAATTCTGGGTAAGGTTATGAGAAAAATGTTTCAGAGAAACGGGAGAAAGTCTATTTTACTGTATTTTAGGATAAAATTGTAAAGATTAAACAGTGAATCTATACGTATAAAATGCTAAAATGCAGTAGTGATCGTAAACCACAATAAGTTTATCCTAAAATACAATAAAAAAAGTTTTATCCTCCTTCCCCTCAAATAAGGCATTTGCCTTAGATCGTCCACCTTAAATTCTTACAAATAATAAAAAAAACACATATATAAATAGTTTACCGACTAAAATTTCTTTCATTATCAATGTTTTAAGAACCGGTTCATCCGGTCCGGTCCGATCGGTTGGACCGGATTTTTCTAGAACTTCGGCTCAAAATTAACCGATTTTTTTCAAAGTTTGACTAGTCAACGGGCCATTTGGGACGACCGATTGGACCAGGTTGGACCGGGAACTGGACCGGAATATTGAACCGGTTTTATTTTATTTTATTTTTTATTTATAGAAAAAAAAGCTAATTAAATTACCTTCTAAACTTAAGAAGCCTTTAGGCCCCCTTAAATTGTATTGTAAGTTGGAGTGTGAACTTTGTTTTCATTATATAGAAAGTGATTCTTATGTTGGATTGTTTTTTCATCTATGTGAGACAAATTAAAATTAAATGATATATATTATATTCGAAAATTAAAGGTATATTATCAAATTATAGTTTGTTGATATTATATATATATATATATATATATATATATATATATATATATATATATATATATATATATATATATATATTATAAGGCAATATGTATTATTTGATGATGTATCACAATATAAATGTGTTATTAAAAGTTAATGTATAGATATACAATGCGTTATTAATTGTTACTTAGTAATATAAAATATAGTTGCAAAATCCTATCGTTAAGAATGTTATTTACTTGTTGTTAGATTGTATCTCTTTAAACGAAGTTTACTTGATGGATTGTTAAATTGTTTAGTGAACATGATTTTGTATGTCTTTCACTTCATGTATATATTATGTTTTCAGATTTTAACAACTCCGTTTCGACCTTCCGGTCCAATCGGTCCGACCATAAATTAACACTCATTCGGTTCGACTAAAAAATTGGGTTTTAAAACATTGTTCATTATAGAAAAGAGTTAGTGTTTGGAAATTCATTCAACTTGAACACGATCTTGTATGTATCCAACTAGTTTTTCTACAAAACTTTCAAAAAATGCATTCTAATGTATTATGTAATACTTTTGATGATGTGTCAATCTCTACGGATATCACGTGACACCTTAAATATATGACACATCAACAAATACATCAAAAAATACTCCCTCCATCCCATTCAAAGTGTCCACTTTGACTTTGCACACAGTTTTAGAATTTTCCACTAACTCCACTTTTTACTAATCAAATAACATATCTACCCGCTAAAGTCTTTTTCGATTGCTGAAAACATAAAAATAGAAACTTATTTGAGACAATTCAAAATAGTAATGTGGACATTTGTGATGTGACAGAGGTAGTACATTTTTTAAAAGTTGGATGCACACAATAGAAGAAAAGATAGTTGGTACACAACACAGTTGAATGCACACAATTAAAACCTCGTCCAAATTTGATGCATTCACAGACACCGATCTTCTTAGAAAATACTATACTCACAAAAATTCTACACAAATGATTTGTACACAAGATATGGTGACATGATGTGTGGATCAACATAAATAATTCATGTTCTCATTTGTTTCTCTCAAATGATATCTCTCTAAACAAAATTTTATAAAGTTTTTGTAATTTTAAGATACCTCCTTCATTATTACTCAAAAATATATACAATACTACAAAAATCACGTTTACAATTAAATAAAGAAAAGTTAATCAAAGTACTTTGTCCAGTCCAGTTTAGTTTTACGATTCAATTATAAATCGGCCGAGTCACACCGATTTAAAAATTAAAACTAACCCGACCTATATTGAACGGTTCACCGATTCAGTTCTCTGTTCAACCATATTCTTAACACTTCGATGGTAGCCTCAAAGTTGGTTTTCCAGTGTGTCCATTTTCATCTCCATAATATGGAAACAAGATTTCTTCTCAATGTTCTAATGTTCCATTTTCATCTCTACGAATATACGCCTTAAATAATCTGACGTGAGTCGACTGGAGTTGTTCAATCAATACTAAACTCGTACATTAAGACACTAAGATTCGAATATCAACATCATGTTTCTTGTGTTTTGTGTGTTTGTTAATTTGTATTCTGTATAATAATAAGACTATGTTTGTTTGATTCAAGAAGAACTAGAATTGCCAAAATTACAAGGATCTAATACTATAATTGCCCAAAAAAATACGAGTAACAAAATAAAAGGTTTCAAACTGACATAGAAGATGTACAGTTGATTGCACAAACAATGTTATCTATCATTTATTTCTATAAGCTATCAAACCCTTCTTTCACTGAAAATCAGAAATAAATTCAAGCAAAAAACACACACAAAAAAGCTTCAAAAACTTTTAGAAAACATTGTTCTCCAAATCCTTAAGCCCAGGGTCAACCTCTTTGACTTTTTCATCATCATTTGGTCCAAACACAGGAGTCTCCAGCTTAGGAGGGGTCTGAGAATCATACAAATAAATTTGTATTTAAGTTGATTCATTTTAAACATTAGATCATTATCTTCAAACATTTAATTTTTAATGAAAGCAATTCAAAGCAAAAAATTAATAAATTTACCTGGCAACGAACTAAAGCCCAGTTGATACCCCGAAAGAAGGGGTGTCGTTTAACTTCACTTGCACCTTCACGTGAACCCAATCGGTTCTTTGGGTCTCTATGTAACAATCTGTAAATCAACTGCTTGGCTGGAAGGCTTACCTGAATTACGTCCATATCCTTATTAGTTTCGTTATTATATGATAGTTTCTGATATTGAAACATGCTTGTAAAACTTTATAGGTGGTAAAATGGACGGGACAGAACAGATTGAAACAGACATTACTCTTTTGTTTTTTACTTTTTGCACTTTCGACCCGTTTGACCCAATATTCTTATTTTATCCGTTGACCCATTAGAGAAAAAAAAAAAGATAACCAAAATCGACCCAATTACAAACCAGCTCATGAAAACAAACTTATAATTAAGAAGACGCACCGATATGCTACCAGGAAACTTGAGATCTTTATGAAGAACATTAGCAAATGTTCTCTGCCTCGTCTTTCCTCTAAATGGTGTGTACCCGTAAAACATTTCGTATAGAAGAATACCTATGAATAGGACCAATAAACCTTCAGATTTTTGCAGAACTAGACACATGTATAAACAGAAATTTGATAGAAAAATAAACAACTTACCAAGTGCCCACCAATCTACTGCACTGGAATGTCCAGCTCCACTTATAATCTCCTGAAAATTGCCATTTTTTTTATTTTTTTATTATGAAAATCATCCAAGGAGTTGAATGAGAAAGGGATCAGTAAGACAGTAAGTAGACAAACCGGAGCAATATATTCTTCCGTTCCAACAAAGGAATTGGATGCCCGTACTGGTTCGGCCATAAAAATTGGATTTTGTTGACCTTTTTGACGCCTCCTTTTTTTCTTTTCATTTATTTCAGGAATTAATAGCTGAATCAAGAAGTAAAAAAATATCATTAGCAAAAAAATTTAACTAGAACACAATCCAGATTAGTATTTAATGTACTTCGGTACAATGTTACATAATGAAATCAATTGGAAATTAAAGATACCTGAGGCTTGCAGGATGTCAAGCAAGAGAGATCAAAATCTGTCAAAGCTACATGTCCAGTGCTTTGTATCAATACATTCTCTGGCTTCAGATCTCTGTATATAATACCTGCCCAACAAATTATGATGTTTGTTACTTACGTTGGTTTTAAGAAAGTATACGGATAGAGACTATTGATAGACTCAAATTGATCACTAATCAAGGATCATGTACTGTTTCATTGCAAATGACTGAAAACTATGGTCTACCTTGACAATGAAGGTACTCCAATGCCACTAGCACCTCTGCAGCATAAAATCTGTGATGAAAAACAAGTAAGTTTTTTTTATGTTTGAATTTATCACACTAGAACCAAGATAATGAGGCTTTTTTCCGTTAGTGACCAAACTTTTATGTTCACTAATAAGGATTTTACATAAGGAAAGTTGAACTGATGTATAGATACAAATTAGACAAAGACAATAAAGTATGACTCATATCTATACCTTACAGCGTCTTCCTTTAGGACCTTCATCGGTTGTCTGTCTAAAAGCATAAAAAGTTCTCCACCAGGACAGTAATCAGTGATCAAACAAACATGAGTTGGAGTCTGCAAATATTTTCAGTTTGTTACAACTTTATTAAGTTGCTATTCATAGATTGAAAACCAGATATTCTACAAAACGACGTTTGTAATCTAAGAAAGGTGAAAGTGTGAAACTACAAAATTATGGCAAAAAAACTAACCTGAAATGAAGCGTACAATGCTGGAAGAAAAGGATGGTCTAAGACATCCAATATATCTCTTTCTGCGCACGCTCTATGCACCTATTTCATGTAAAAAAACAGTACATGAAGTGTCCATTACGAAACCTGATACTTTGCAACCCAAATGGACTATTCTGGCACAACAGAACTACAAATTCAGTGTCTAACTTACTTTGTTACGGTTTATCATAACACCTTTATCCATGGCTTTCATTGCAAAAAACTCGCCAGTTCCACATAACTCGACCAGATGAACACTACCTGTATCACCAGATCCTAGAGGCTTTACGGGCCTAAAATGCTTCAGTCCTAACTTTTCCCCACTCTCGATAACCTACAAACATCAGGCATCATATAATCAAGTATATGAGTATCAAATGAAAAGGCCTATGTTTTAAAAAAAATACTAGAGTACATTTAAAAGGTATTATCGTACCTTTAGAATAGCCTTCCAGGCTGATGTATCCCTTCTGTGAGGCTTCGGGTGAACCATATTCGAATGTTTAGCCCATAAATCATCCGGGGTCTGTGTAAATAAATATAAGAAATTTTAACTTGTATTCTACAATAAATACATTTATCAACATATCCCAGATTTACTAGCTATAGGTTATACCATATTAGCATCTGGAAGTTCTCGTACTGCTACATCAACGTTCTCTGCAGTTTCTTTCACCTGAAATGACCAAAAAACAATACTTTAGCAGCTACGAAATATGGATATATGCGTATTCACGTGTACATAGATGCAACAAAATGCAAGTATATATAGGCATATATATAATAATAATAATTAGTGTTTCCTGATTAGATTGTAATTAATTACCAGAAGTGCACCATCTTTAGCAGTAGTTTCAGGGATACAATTGTGAAGTGGCTCAACATGCTGACTTCCATCTAATTGCACTCCAATGAAGTATTGTACTTCTCCCTATATCACACAAAATATACACAATCTTTATATCTATCTTTTAACATACATTTTGTTCAAGTTCTGGACATTGTACCTTTTGATCACGCATAGGCTGCAGATGAAACAAATTCCAAAACTTTTTGCCTGATCGATAGCAACAAAAAAATATTTAGCCACCAATAAATAAACCAATGCTTTTTATATAATTTATGATATGCATAAACATATACTTTATATGTATCTTTATTTACCGCTTTTTGTATAATTGATGAGTTGTACAGTAACCTCTCTTTGGTTATCGATTGCCTCTCTTATTTTCTTGACAGTGGATGGATCAGTTTCAGGCCCTTGAAGAAACCTTTCATAGATAAAGTAAAAAAATTATGACAAGAAACTATTATAAACTGACACTGTTAATAAAATTTTGTTTAATTTTAACAATTTAGTTCTGAAATGTTTTATGTTCTCGCTTACCTGCAATTTCTTCCCAGGATCTCTTCGCGGCTATACTCTGTCAACTCCAAGAAGCTATCAGATGCAAAAATCTGTGATCATGATCATAAAGATGTTAGAACTTTTGAATCTTGTTTAGGAAATAGTATAGGATTAATTAAATTGTATAAAATGTGATCCAGTAAAGTAGAGTACTTACAATGGGATTATCGGGAAGTCGTGGATCTGTAATGACAAAGTTTTTCTCTATACGTTCAAGTGTTGTCGCTAAATCAATACCCTTTCTCATTTCCTTCTTTCGTACTTTGTCATCTAAGCTTTCTGGCCTTGAATCATCCTTTCTAGGCTCAAATTCTTCATCTTCATCGTCAACCTCGCCATCAGTATCTTGTATGTTAATGTCCCCCTCAAATCCATCATCAAATTCATCACTACTTTTACGGTTTTTCTTCTTAATCCTATATCATTTACAACAAGATATTGTTTAACCTCAAAAGTCAAATTATTGTGCTAAGGCAGTGATTGTGATTGCTTATTATATAATGATTATCGGTTTAATTAGAAAGTATGCAAGTAAACCTACTTATATGTTATATTAACTGTTATTCCGTTCCAAAATTAACCAGTTCTCAGAAAAGTGTTCAAATTTGCTTAAAATGATATTAAAATAAACAATAAACAGATAACACTTAAATAATCAATCACAAAAAGAACTTAACAGTATATTCTAGATATTGTTAGTACCCGATGAATGAAATCCTTTTTGTTTTTTTCTGCTTCTTTTCTGGAAGCTCGTTGATCGACTGCATTGTGGTTATGGTTCTAACACCCGCATGTGAATTACGTCGGTGAGGAGGTGGTGGTGGAGGAATCATAGTCTCTGCAGATTTTCTTCTGCCTAAACTTAACACGTCGTTTTTTTCTTGGTCATTAGTGTTTCTTGATTGAGTCGCAAATGGGTGGCGATTAGTCGACTCACTAACTGATCTAGGTCGTTTCACTGCCTCAACCAACTCGGTCACTGAACTATTTGCCATATCTTTTTGTCTAGCTACAAAATTTCCATCAATTCTCACCAATCAGATCAAAAGTATAACATATATATTTTTTTACTCGTGGGAGTATATATGTACTAAAACATAAGTAGGAGTACCATCATATCGAATTAACGATTCAGGCAACCCATTTGGTCGTAAAGCTTTCTCTTTTGTCCCTTCTGTATGCTTGCTAACCTCCACTTGCATTCTGTGTATAACAATTAATCCAGATCAAAAACCAGAAATAACTAAACAAGTTATTCAATATTATAGATCAACTGTATGATTGTTTCCGAATGCAGCCCAAATTACGAGCTAAATATTATAGTTAAGGAGATTAGGATAATTTAGTTTAAAGTTTAACGCCCGTCTTCCTCATATTCATCTTAACACATGAACCAATCTTATTTTTGGTCTCTTTTTAGGTCCATGTAGTTAGGTCTATTAGTCATTTTACTTCTAAAATATCAATTGCATGATTACAGCATAGCTAGTCTAATGACTTAAATTTTGGACTGTTGATAAACAACATACACAAGCATGTGACAGCCTTGTGCTGAATTTTGGACTTGTTATGTTAAAATCAATGGAGTATTAAATATAAAGTCAAAAAAACATTATTGCGAAGTTGAAATAAAGAATGACAGAATGGTGACCAAATGGAGCCATAGGGAAAACAGGGACTACACCACAAGGGCTGGCCCATATACTGATCATCACTCACAGTCACTTAGTAACTTCGCTCACAATGTGGTTCCCATGGTTCAAAAGGGACCACAATGTTCTTCCATCACCCCTTACCAAACAAAACAAAAACGGAAATAAATTAAATAACCCGATTTGTGGACATGTTTAGTTACGAATTTGGCAAAAAAAGATGTATCGTGTCAATCGCCTAAACACTCATATATATAGTTTTTGACAAAGAAACCGATAAGGAAATTTAATCTTTGTATAGATTCAAATCTTTCATGAGAAAATGTAATTAGTTGGCGCATCTTAAACCAAAAACTACTTGATAAGATGACAGAATTGTACAAGTCATGTGGAGCTTGCTTTGACTGGAAAAAAATGTACAAGTCATGTAGAGTTCTCATTAGGCTAAAGAAGAGTTTGTTTTTGTAGCCGATATTTTTGAAAATGAGGTATCATATATGTGTCGCGGTCATAAACCGAATTCTATAGAGTGAATAATATATGTCTAGGTATAGAATAAGTAAGTTTAAATATCTACTTCAAGTATGACTAGTAATACCTCTACAACACCCGACCCGATCCAACTTATTGAAAGAACCCGGCCATAAAATATTTTCCTAGTTACACGAGTAAGCCGATGGTGTTCGTTACTAGTTAGGTCATATATACCTCTAAGTACCAATATGCCGAAAAATCAGTAGATTGTGAGTTTAAGTACAACAGACAATACTTGCTAAATTACTATAAGAGTGTAAAAAATGAAAACTCACCCAATGAACTTAAGAGTGTTGCCAGATTCATCTTTGATGGGTGAAACTGTAAGAAGGTTCCAAAAAGGGGACCCATCTTTCTTGTAGTTAAGTAGTCTGCCACAATATGTTGTACCCTTTAACAACGCATCCCTGATTTTAGCCACATCTTCCGGGTCCGTGTCTGCACCTTGTAGGAACCGGCTGCACCCAATTAACCAAACCCATTTAACCCAATCATTTCAATCACTTCATTTATAATTTCTAATAATTGAAATCTATCTATCTAATACAATAATTGGTTCATTTTGAGGAGAACCATTTTATTTTATTTATTTATATCTATATATCTATATATCTATAGTAAAACATTAGTAAAAAAATAAATACTAAAGTGATTAAAGGTTTAGAAGTTGTTCAAAATATGTCTTACTAAATATTTTACCCAACCCTGTTTTGACTCGTTATCCAACTCGTTTAACATGCCTTTTAAATGTAACATATATATATATATATATATATATATATATATATTAAAGATGGAAACGATATATACCAATTTCTACCGATTACTTCTTTAGATGTATAACCGGTCATCTTGAAGAACCCTGCACTTGCATACAAAATCGGATAGTCCGGTTTTGTGGCATCAGAAACCACGAACGTCTGTTGAAATGTCGATAATGCATCCTTCAAGTCCTCCGATACTCTCGGAAATCCTCTTTCTCTACCTACGTCATAGTGTTTTACAAACTGTTTATATAGACTAGATGAAATGTTAACATATTTAAATAGCACAATTCCATTATTTGAATAGCTAGATGTTGCAAAAATGTTACATTATTGAATGTAAATGTAAAATCACCTAATTATTCAAAAAAAAAAAAAAAAAATCAAATAGTGTGGTTTAATTTAAATTAACTATTAAAATCAGAACAACCATTTATAAACACACATCCAAACACTTTGTAGTTAACAAAAAGATCAGAAAAATCATTTTAAAAACACTTGTGTCAAATCAGTACTATCAATCATAATTCATTAATAAAAACTTACCTAATCCATCATCTGATACATCACTTGAACTTTGAACTGAATTACCCGAATCCCTCCTATTCGAACCGGGTTTAGCATTCGGATCTTCACCCGAGGTTCTCACTTTCACCCCTTGCGGCTTACCTGTCTCAGTATCCTTTTCCAAAACCAATCCCCACTCGGCCGCCCTTTGTTCAGCCGCACCCACTATCCCACCTGGCGACTGTGGGGCCACTGACCCCACAACTGCCGTTGAAATTAAAGGTGGTGATTGTGGTGGATAAGGATCTTTAAGGGCCATCCATGATGTGATCTCATTAGCTGGTAATCTACCAGAATGAGACCCTGAAAGGCCAACATTCTCATTGATACCTACCGATGGTTGTGGTGGTGGTGTTGGTAATGGTGGTGCTGGTGGTGCTGGTGGTTGTGGTTCTAGATTGTTTTGTGGAGACACAGCCCATGTTCGCCACGTGGGTTGTGACCGTAACGGTGCGATGATTTCATTGGTTGATGGGTTGAATACTTCAAGTGAACCACGGACGTCCCTTTGAGCTTGTTGGAATAATGGTGATGGCTTGTTTTGTGCATGTTGTTGTTGCTTTGGCTCCATTTTATCTATATGATCATCCACATGCAAAAAAGAAAATGAATTGAATCTAAAAGGAGTTGTTACATATATTTTAATGGTCTTATAGACTATAGTTTTATAAATTAAATATAGCTCATTTAAAGCAAATTCTTTATATATATAAAGAAAGTAAAAGGAAACAATATTAGAAATACAAAGTTTAAAGAAAAGATTGGAAGATAAGAATGGTAGAAATGGTGTTAATGGAGACGTTGTGAAGGACAAGATGCCTAAACGGAAGTGGAAGATATTTTTAGGTTTTGATATAAGATATGATAGTAACATGAAATGAAAAAGTATCTAAGATTCAAGGGTAGTTTTGGTATTTTACTAGTAAAGATATGATGAAGAGCATCTTGTTAACCACACGAATTTGTAAAGGAAAAAAGGTGGTATGAAAAAGAAGAACTGAAAGACAAAAATGCCCTTCATTGCATATATATGTGTACATTTTCCTAACAAATCATTTGATTAATTAGTCACTTATAGCAAATTTGCTTTATGTAAATATATATAAACACGTTATGTGTGAAAATTTGGATATGAAAAATTGAAAATGAAAAACTATATATCGAACTTTGTTTTCTTTATAAAATTGGTCATCCATCCTCCATGGTCCATATGCCAAAAATAACCTACTATAGTTAGGAGACGACAAAAATATGAAAGTTAGGATCACTTGTTTTATATGTTAGTTTTATTGTATATTTTTAAAATATACTCCGTAATAAAACTACATTATTATATTATTATTATTATTATAAATAAATCAAATGAAGCACAACTTACACCACCAATAAAATGACAATCCTTTCAATCAACATATTTTTATTTAATAGAATATTTTTAGAAAATTAAACACTAAGGTGCGTTTATTTACGTAACTCCTCTATTTTTCTAGAAATTTATTTAAAAAAGATGAAAATTAACAAAACGTGTTCAAGTTGGAGTTTTTCGAAGAAGTTTCCAACAAAATGAAATCTATGATTTAACGTTTTATACCTTTGTCATTTTGAAAAATGAAAACTTCATCTCTTACATTTAAATGTGTTCTCTAAATTTCTTATGATTTTTAAGGGACAAAAATCTCTTAAACAATAAAAAACTAAACGCACTCTAAATATTTTCATTATTAATTTATTGTGTCCAATAAAGTTATAATCGACCATGTGTGTATGCTAGCCAATGAGAGGTGCATATACGAGAGAATGGGGAGAAGCTACTTATAGACATCAACATTAATCTGCTGAAAAAAGCAAAAACCAACAACTTAAACAATAGCATACAACAACAAATATCATGAGAAATTGGATATTTTCTAAAATTATGCTAAAAATCACAGTTATTAAATTCGATTATATTCATAAAATCAGAAATGTTTCTAAAGTCTTCTTAATCTTAGTTATGTGATTTTACATCCATGCATTTTAATAATGAAACCTTGGGTATTCGTATTTCCTTGAATCGTGGAAAGTTTAATGAATTGTCACGTCAGCAAATCATTTTGAATTTTTTTCACATAAACAACTTTACTATCGCATATATATATAACATATACAACTCAAAAAACAAAGCGTTAACTCATTCAACACTTGAAGGGCATCGGTCACTGAATGAGATACAAGTATACAACTCGACATAAACGTTTGTAGTGAAGATTCGATGCCATTAAATGTCATGTAAACTCATACGAATTCCCATTAAATTGCATTACAAATGCCCTTATATATATATATATATATATATATATATATATATATATATATATATGTACACTATGAAAATAAATCCAAATATGATAGTAAGGAAACCAAAGTAGACTTACCTTTTATAGAAATGAAAGTTGTTGAGCTTCAAATTAATGAAGTTTGAGTACATTCACAGAAGTTTCTATGAGTAGTCAATTTAGTTCAGGTAGTATCTATGATATATATTAAGAAAAAGGATGAAAGATAGAAAGAAAGGGTGGAATAGCCCATGCTCATGCCCATGAGTCCATCACATACAAATTCACATGCTTCTTACACCATTTCCAACATCCCCATCTTCAATCACACTTATCTTGTAACTTAAATTTATCAATTATTTGATCAATGCAACTATACGTACAAATATATATAGATAAACATTCTTTGTTTTACCCCATTTATCTTCTAATTCTATGTGCACCACTACCCTTTTTTTACTAGTTTAGGGCACCATAAACAAGAAGATATCGATCGGTTTTCACTGTGATCTAGACTGTTTTATATTCATTTAGAATATGGTAAAACCAAAAAGATGAATCCTAATTTTATTATACTTTGACTTGAAAGTATGATTCATATAGTGGCGTGTTAGCATTGTGTTAAAGATTTACTAGAACACTTTTGGGAGTAGCAAGTTTCCAATCTACATTTTATGGTCATAATGTTTCTTAATTAGTTGTCTTGACAAAGTCGTCTTTAAATTTTTAGAGGCCGTGCATAAAATTATCGTTTTACCAAAATGAAACCCTAATAACTAATAGATGTCAATTAAGTCGATTTATATGGTTAGATGTAAATAGTTTTAACAACACACTTTCAAATAATTATTTGTTTCTTTAACAGTTATTGTCCCAGTAGTTGGTTTCTAACTCTTTAGTCAAATTCTAATATTCAATTCAATTGTCAATATTGTGTCCTTGAATCGACATACGAAGTTTACATTTTTCTGAAATATATACTTATTCTATATTTAGAGGGTGTTTGGGGTTGCGTTTTGAGCCTGATTATTAGATTATTGAGGTTTGAAAACGTATATAATTTATTTTTGGTGTTTGGATAAGAAAGGTTAAAAAGCAATTTTCTGCGTTTTAAAAGTTTTAGAACGTGATTTTGGATAAGCAGGTAAGGTACCTGCTGCATGGAAACGCAATTCACATATCACTAACAATTTACCAAGTTACCCCTGAAAGATCACTTTTCCTCTTTTTTTTTTTTTTTTTTTTTTTTTTTTGTTATCTACTGCCGATGCATATGGGTTTGCTAAACAAAATGTTATTTTCTTATTAAATCTTCAGTTTGGATTGTATATTAGGTATAATAAAATATAATAAATAATAATCGGGTAGTCGAAAAATTGGCTTATGATAAAAGTGCAAATAGAGTTACTGAAGGTACAAATGTTAATATTTTTTACAGTGGTATCTACTTCTACCAAGTTATCAACTCATAAGTCCTTTTTGATCATTTTGACTATCAAGTCATTGATAATTCAATTTTTCAAACACATAAAATAACGATTATCTGATTATTGTGATATCAGACCGCATAATCAAATCCAAACACTACATTTATCAAGTACGATTTGTAACAACTGATTCTCTAATTTTAATTATTTAATGCGCATAATCTGTTTTTATAAAGCACTCCCAAACACCCCCTTAGTTACTTACAAAAGTTGTTTTACTTCAAAATAAAAGGGAATTTGATTTTTTATGTCACTGTATATGTTAAACGTATCACTCCATTTGGAAAAATTTGAAAGCCCTCCAAAATTAGAGGCCCTTAACAGTCCGGCATCCCACTGGAATAAACATTTTTAGTTGTATCATTACCATGTGGGCCATATCGTTCATGTGGGCCATATCGTTGTATCTCGGACGCATAAAAAATCTAATTAGTCATCAAGGACGGTTGATTTGCTTATGATATAAGTTGTTTAATTAGTTAAAATTTAAATCCAAGAGGATATATATATATATATATATATATATATATATATATATATATGTTGCAGTTTTATGTCACATTCAAAAGGAAAAGTTTATTAGATAAGTTATATATATAGGATAAAAAGAAAATGATGCAAGTAGATATCTACCTGGATTTTAATTTTAATTTTTTGTATCCACAAAAAGTAGATGAAGAGATGTGGAAATGGGTCCATGCCACGTGAACTACACATTAGTTAGAGTTCTATATTTGCAGCTTTGAATGTGTTCCTCAATTATTATTTATGTTATAAATAATAATAATAATAAATATAAATATAATTATTAAATAATAAGTATATAAATGAAAGTATGTTGTTATTTTGGCCGTGGGTGTGATCACATCAGTTTTCCCGGGCCATGCTGGGCTGCCTAGCTACTTGTCCTTCCTTTTCATATTTACCCCACAACCACCTCATTGCTTATCATTCTTCAATTTAAATGAAACAAATAAATATATAATTCTATTTTTGATTAGATATTTAATAAAGTTGTATTAAAATAGTACAAACTTGTAACCGTTATAGTTAAGTTATCCAAAAGTACTAATTTTGATTTAAAAGACTATAGTTGAATAAAATTAAATCATCCTTTTAAGTTAGTTAATATAAAGGGTTGAAGGCATAAAAATGACATTAAGTAAAGTATGTTATTTGTAGTGCGTACTCAACTCTAATATAAATAAATTATATTCAAGATTTAAGGCCCTACATACTTGTACGTCGAAGAACTAAAGGGTAAAACCGACACTCTAGCGGCTTTTCACCGATCAGCCCCACGACTAACGTGGGAGAGGTAAATCTATAATCAGTAGTTAAAGGAATATGTGAATGGACATTGGACCCATAACCTCCGCATTTATGTTGCATGTCACCCAGTACCAAACTATCACAAAGATGTATGTCGAAGAACTAACAATAGACTTCACTTGATCGATCACCAAAAAAGAACAAAACACAAGTGGTGTTCAATTAATTGCAAGAGTTGTTTGGATGTGTAGGCGTGTAGGAAAATTCATTATTTCGTGTCATATAAATTTTTTTTATTATTTTCATAAAATATTGATTCAAGGTCTTTTTCTTTTTTCTTTTTGTAAATCAATCGACTTAACTCTACCACAGGTGTTAGTGTACCATTACGGTTTTAGCCTAGCAGTATCATTCCTCCAACGTAAACATCATCGTAAGTCGTGAAAAAGAGGGCTTTTGATAAATAAGTCATGAGTTCAATCCTAACTCGCCGCGATTTCACATAAAACAGCTGAACATTGCCTCAAGTGTAGTTCTTGGAAAAGGGTCACATCTGATTCAAATAGTTTCGAGTTAGGGTTTTCCGTCGAAATAACCTTTTGAGAAATCTAGCATAGGTGTTAAACTTTTGATAAAATGTTTTTTCTTGATAAAATGTCGGTCTAAAAGTTTTTGGGCCTAACTAATAACTCTCTCCTTTTCGAGCGTTACATTTTAAATGTCTTATACCCCACGTCCCGACCAAATTATTAAGTACATGTGTTAGGGACTACATAGTTATTGCTTTTAATTTATGAGCAGGATCACTTTGAAAGTGGCTTGAAAATATGGTAATGCCTCTATTTGGTTCCTGTTTTTTGTTCTTGGTATTTTTTATTGTAGAAAATGTTTCTAATCCACCTTCAAAGGGAGAACAATTAGCATATAATTATTGTTTATATATTAATAGCGTGTGTCAATTGTGAATCTCTCGGTAGAGTTGGACCACGATGATGATCAGTGGCGACTCAACGGTGTTAATTAAAAGTGCTAAAAGTGCTATTTGTATAGTTTATCGGGTTAGTTAACGATTAAAAGCGAAATTGATTGAAAGATATCAAATTAGAAAATGAATCAAAAATTTTATGTCAAATACACACCTCAGGTGGATTACTCGAAAACAACAAATGCCACTAATTTTAGAAGATTTGCTGCTCACATTTTTTAAGTTCAGTTTGCATTTGATTTTGCGTTTTTATTTGATGTAGGCCTTTGATTTTGCTTTGATATAAAGCATTGATTTTGTCTTTAATAATGAAGTCAACAAAAGTGGCTGAAAGTATTGTGAGTCGAAGAACTCTTTAAAAGGTTCTAATTTTACTGTTCGATTTTGTCTATGTCGTACTTGATATTATTGTATGTGTTTCTTCAAGTACAAAAGAGCAAGTTTTTCTTTTAGTTATACCAATTATCATAACAAAATATAATATGTTTTTTTTTTAATATAACATTAAAATTGAAAATCTGTAGATCAATATAAATATCTATTTATATTTATAAAATAAAGATTTTTCCTTATTTTTTATCAATGTCACATCATCTTTTTACCTTTTCCTAAACTCACTTAATTATGTTACATCATCAAATTAATTTTTTCTAGTTTTTTCCTTAAAAATCTTCATAATTCCTACCACTCTCTAAAAAGTTTTCAAATTTTAATTTCGAACAAACTATTTCCTTCTATTTTGTGAATGTTTCTAATTCAATTTTATTATAATTTATTATAATAGCTTTTTAAATTTATACATTACATTTTATAAATAATAATTTTTTATTACATAAAAAGTAAATTCATGTTCTTACTGATATCTCATACATTGCAATGATCTAATATTATCATCATCATCAACTACCAAGTTTAAGGAAATTAGTTTTAATAAAATATATGAAATTGATAATTTTCCGTACATTTTGATATACGTTAGTACGTTACTATTGAGTTTCAATAATAAATTTTCAACAATATCAATACAATTGAAAACTTAGAAAACATATGATTAATTTTATTTTTTTAATTACCGTGAATCTCAAAGGCTCAACAAATATGTGACAACCCTAACATTTTGGTAAATTCTGTACATCATATTACATGCATATTAGGCTAATTCCCATCTAATTAATGTGAATTCATTTTCATCGAATAAAGTCTAGTACAAAGCACACGTTTGCATATGAGATGCACACTATTTTAATACGGGATGCATTCGTAATCATTGAGAATTACACAAACAATCGGTAGGGACCGACATCCACGAACGTTAGTGATCAATTTTCATAAATAACACGAATCTATTCGAATATAAATAGTAGTTCTCTCATGGCCAAACCACCCCCTTCCCCTCTCTCTCACTTTAATTTCAAGAACACCACCACAAACCACCATAAACCACCACTTTCAAACCATAAATTAAAGCTCTTTTAACATATAAACACCTACAAATCATAACACCACTACATTCTCATAGGTAAACTAAGTTAAACACAAGGATTGAAGCTAAGAATCATTCACAAGGAAATCAAGCTCTCATCTTGCTCAAATTTCATCCTAAAGCTTTGTAAGGAGACTTTTCTCTAGTCTTTAACTTTATATATGTGTTTATGCTAAAAATGTTCACTCTTACTAAAATATACTTTTAAACTAGTTACTTTATTTTTTAAAAACATTAACTAGTAAATTTAACCAATGAAAAGTCTATAAACAAGTTTAGAGACTTTAATAATGCAAAATATATGTTCTACACTTTAAACTCTTCATTTATATGTAATAAACTCTTATTTATGTTAAAATAGTTATTTTAAACTAAATAACACAATGAACTTGTAATGACATAAACTTTATGGTTTAAAAGCTAACTAAACACACTTTTGGGTGAAAAATATCAAAAAGAAGACTTAAGGGACTAAATATGTAAGATCCGGATTTTTGAGGACTAAAATGTTAAAAACAGTTTATTTAGAGTTTATAATGTTAATCTATGAATTAAAGTGTTAAAAATCAAACCCTTATGGTTAAAAATCAAGAAAACTAAACTATGCGGTTAAAAGTGGAAAAATGAGAACTAGAGAGACTATAAATGTAAATACAGAAACTCTTGGACCTTGGCTGTGAAAATAAGTAACTTATGTATATCATAGTATAAACCATGATTTAAGACAATATCCATGAGGTTAAACACTAACAAACCAAAGTATTGTGCAAGAAATGGAATAAATGAAACTAGAGGGACTAAAAGTGTAAAATTTGTAAGTATGGGCTGAGATGGTAAAATAAGTAAGTAAAATGATATTAAAGTTTAATCTATAGTTTAGAGTGTTAAAATCAAGACTTGTGTGGTTAAAAATCGACAAACCAAAAGTTTGAGCTAAAAATGAAATATTTGGAAACTATAGGGACTAATAGTGTAAAATCAGAAAGTTCATGGACTTAGGACTAAAAACAGTAACTTAAGTGTCCACAAGTGAAAACCCTAAAAAACCGAACGATTCAACCTAAAATGACAAAATAGAAACTACAAGGACTAAAACTGTCACTTAGAAACTTTGAGGACTGTTAAGGACCCTCTGTAAATCAGGGGACTTTATTATAAAAATATACATTAAGTCATGATTAGTGTATAAGAAATCGTGAAAACCGAATTATAACAAGTTAAAACGCACGTTAACGATAAAAGTTACAAAAATGAGTTATAAAACTTATAACGTCATTAAAAATGTATATTAGGCATGAGCAACATGATTATATTATAATAACGTATAACACACAATTAAAAGTCAATTAAACGAAATCGTGAACTTCAAATCAAATACGATCGAAACGATACACATAACGATCAATAATCAACGCTATGAGTATATTATGAATAATAATATATTATAAGATTGACATAAACAATTGTAGTATTTTGAAAACTTTAAATGATCGCAACGTGTTGCATACGCTTATGAGTGCACATAAAACCCTAGTTGAGTGAACAGCTAGTATAGATGGACTATTAAGTCGTCTACATTTATTAACTCGACCTCATGCATTTAGGGCGCTAAGAGGCTTATTTTGGCTCATTTACTTAAACTCATTTTGCTAGCACGCTCGGACTCAGGTGAGTTCACAACCCCTATTTTACTGTTTTAATGCTTTCAAACATTGGGGTGAAAAACATATAATTGATTTATGCGATTATTGAAACCTGACAACGTATCCTTATGGGAGCCTAAGTTCTCAAGTTGTAGTGCATAGAAGTCCTTTTGCTTACAATGACTATAACCATTAGCTAGATGACGCTAGCCACTAAATATACGGATAGTACTATCGAGGTGACGTTCCCTCCCACTGTTTTGGTTAGTCGCGCTAACTAGCGACATTATTTCGCATCGAGGATCGTATATTTACATTGTCCAGGGCAAAAACGATACACAATAGGTCGTGGATTGGTTATAGGCTTAGTTTCGACATATTAACTCATAGGATTTGCAAATCTACTGGGGGATCACCGTCTTTGTCTCAAACTTTAAATAATCGTACTTTAGGCCTTCGATGTCATACTTTGATTTATTGATGAACTTTACTAAATGACGGTTTATGATTGGGTCTTAAACCTGTGAATTCACTCAACAATTATGTTGACGTTTTAAATATGTTTTTCAGAGAATTAGCCATGCCGCAAGACCGCATGCATATTGGGACCGTACTTGCCACGATAATTAGGATGCCATATTTTGAACAAATGGGATTTACTTACGATACTAACTTAATGTAGTTTTATTTATAATATCCCGAAGCTCATCCTTTGTAAAAACAATGTATTTGATAACATTGCTATTTTGACGGCTTGATCAGCCGTAACGTTTGTAAAACTATTATTGGCATCTTAATATTATAGATGTTCTGCGATAATTATACGCTCTCGATTTATTGTCGATTGATCGAGTCACGCCCCGAGCTTCCGCTAAAATTATTATTATTCTAATTTTGGGGGTGTGACAAAGTATATCAAAACTTAACATAATTTTGCAATTAATGGTTGTTACTTTTGTCATTCATATGGTGACAAGATCGGTGTTACCGTAATAAATGGATAGAGACTCAAATTTCAATCGCTCATAAGGAAATCAGGAGACTACATCATACTTGATGTATCAAATAATGAAAAAGAAATACATATTCATCCATTATAGTTTAATTTATATTACTAATTATTATCACAATGATAATTATATTTTTTAATTATCAATATTAAACTTATAAATTAATATAATTGTATTTTGTAAATAGTCGTGCATCGAGTTTAAAAAAGATAATAAGAGCTGTGCTGCAATCGAACGTTGGTGGCCAACATACAAATTTAGGGTACAAACCACAAAGCAATTGAACCAACTTTTTTATATTTGTGAAAGTAAATATATATATATATATATATATATATATATATATATATATATATATATATATATATATATATATATATATATTAGTATTACGCCTAATAAGACAAAGCCGTAGAAACTTCATTTTTCACTGTTCATAAACGTTCAGATTGTAAGGGAGAATTAAAAAAGTAGAATGTGGATTGGGCTTAGCCCATTGGCTTAGAATACCAACTTCTATGAAAGCCCATGGACTAGTTACTCAATCAAAAATTGTCCGGATATCCATATTACCACCACCATTCACATAATTGTACACATTTTAATTTCTAGTATTTTTTTTCACCCTTCTTTCAAGCATTAAGATCCGAATACCAATCACTCGAAAAAGTTAAGACCATCATCTCCATCCAACTTTAATGTTTTGATTTACCAATGAGAAATCATTGACGTTGGAGTTTGAAACCACAACCACCCATGGGCTATACCTTTGGCTACACCAATTGTCATGGATTGGCGTCGGCTATACATATCTATAGGGTGGTTTGGGAGACAATGAAGGCCGGATTGAACGATATGAAGTGGTTGGTTATGGGAGACAATGACATTGTATTTATTTTGGAGAATTTAGTGAGAGTTTCGTTATAACCATGAAAAGATTCAAGAATGAAAGATCCGCGGTATCAAAGTTTCTATGGAAGTGTTGATCGGATTGAAGCTTGCATGACGAATCCTTATAATTTTACTTCCAACCCATCCATTGTGGTGTGATTATGGGAACATGAACAATCGAGGCTTAACCGGCTAAAAGTAATTCGGATCAAAATAGATAATTTATATAGTACGGTTGAGCTGTGAATAGTTTTTATTATAGTTACTTAATAAATAATTATTAATATAATGTGTTAAAAGCTAAATATGACTAGAAAACTATATCATCACACCAATAAATGAATTTAATTTATTTTGCACTTGATAATTTCAAATAATTTCAAGTCATCCGATGAGTCTTTCATGTATATACTTGCTACTTTTAATAACTTTAACCAAATTAAATTGAAGATTAAGCATTAATAACAGAAATTATTTACTACCTAAACCAGAAAATACAACAAAAAAAAGGACAATATGTGTGAGCAAGAAAAAGGATATTATGCAAGTTTTCTACATTTTTATGCATACGTTTTAGTAAAATTTTATTTTATTTAAGATTTTAAAAAATATATATATAGTAAACCTCAATTAGGTTATTCCAAAAAATTCACCATCAAAACTTCTACATCACAAACCCACTTTTTTGACCCCCTTTATTTTCTTTTTTTTTTTCTCAAATGGAAATCGCTTCAAGGTTTGATACAACTGCGTTTTTGCTCATCTTCAATCCACTAAGGTACGCACACCAAACACCCATTTATCACATTATTGTTCTACATTTTATATAATTTTAACTTCAACTTGCTGTTTTGCTCAAGTTTGTACTGTTAGTAATGCCACATTGGGGGGTTTTACCCTTTTTTCTGCATTGCTTTGTTTAATTTCAGCTGTGAATTTACTATTCAGATTTGTGGGTTTTAAGTTTCAGTGGTTAACTGGTTTTAATATTATTAGGGCATATCAAGTTCGTGACTTTATTGTTAATTTATTAGATTTGAACTGTTAATTATATTTTATAGTTATACCCAAGACTTATTAATTGAGCTGTTAAAATTCAAGATTCAAGTTCTTTCTTTTGGTTTGTAGGTAACCCGTATTAGTAGACAAGTTTTGTATCATTTCCGATATACATTTTTCCGGATTTAAAGCTATGGCAACATGTACATCGCAATTATGGATGCCTTTAGAAACTCGAGATTCGATGAGAGGGCTAACTGTTTTTGGAAGGAGAGTGCCAACCTTGAACAATGGGAAACATAACAATGTTGCTTTGTTTACACCGAAGGTAACGTGTTCAGCGATTAATAATTTCAATAACAAAGATTCATTTAACAATCTACGACCCGAGGTTTTTTTGCTTAGAGGTGAAGGAAACAAAACAGTGATTAGTCCAGGACAAGATGATAAGATTAACGAGAGTTTGAGAGATTCAATGAGGCCTGGAAATTACAATGAGGCTAAGATTAAAGTGATTGGTGTTGGAGGAGGTGGGTCAAATGCGGTCAACCGTATGATTGAGAATGCAATGAAAGGTGTTGACTTTTGGATAGTCAACACTGATGTTCAAGCTATGAGAATGTCACCTGTTTTTCCTCATCAACGGCTGCAAATTGGTCAAGAGTTGACCCGAGGACTTGGTGCCGGTGGTAACCCTGATGTTGGTATGAATGCTGCTAAAGAAAGTAGGGAATCGATTGAAGAAGCTCTTTATGGTTCCGATATGGTTTTCGTCACTGTACGTTCTTTCCTTTTAAATAACTCTTGCATAACTAGAAACACTGTCATTTACAACAGATTGTCTGATACTGATTTGTTGATTGTTTAAAATCGTATAATCACTTTATGTGTAGGCTGGAATGGGTGGAGGAACAGGTACGGGTGCAGCCCCTGTGATTGCAGGGGTAGCAAAGTCAATGGGCATATTGACTGTTGGAATCGTGACGACTCCGTTTTCGTTTGAGGGCCGACGGAGAGCGGTTCAAGCACAAGAAGGAATTGCATCTTTGAGAGAAAACGTCGACACTTTGATTGTTATTCCAAATGACAAGTTATTGACTGCAATTTCTCCGTCTACTCCTGTAACCGAAGCTTTTAATTTAGCTGATGATATTCTTCGACAAGGGGTTCGTGGCATCTCAGATATAATTACGGTATGAATTCACAAGTGACTGGTAAAAGCAGATTATTGCATAAAAAAGTTGTCAACTTTGGTTTGGCTATTATTTTGGGTAACCAACTTTGTTTTCACTCCAAATGACTGTAAAAAGTTTTAAAAAGTCAATATTGTCAAACTTAGTGACACATCATTTGCCACATTATGAATTTGATCTTTTAACCTGCACAGATTACCTTGGATTAAAAGTTTTGAATATGATAAGAAATAAAATGCTGCAACAAAGCTGATTTAGAATATTAGATGTAACCACTTTCTTGCAGCTAATTATCTGATTTTGATTATTAAACGTTACAATAATCACTTTAATTTGCACATTCAAGCACCCACTTAGACTAATATTAGTGCACTATATAAGCAAGATGACATTTGAGGCTAAGTACATGGTCCATATACTTAACGTCTGGACTATGAGATAATTGCTTTCTCTTTGCTGTTTGAAAAGTTATACTTTTGTAATCTCATGCTTATAAATGCACATTACTAGAATCATGAACTTTGATACTTACAATACATAGTTACCTTAAAATTGCAGATACCAGGTTTGGTTAATGTGGATTTTGCTGATATTCGAGCCATTATGGCAAATGCAGGCTCATCATTAATGGGGATAGGAACTGCAACTGGTAAGTGGGGAACACCTACTTTGTTAAAACGTATTGTGATTCAATTTGTTTTATTTTATATTTCTATTTCTGTAATCCGCGAATTTTAGAGATCACCAAAACGCTCGGTAGTACCCTATGTTGATCCACCCATATTTTGCACTTCATTGAAGTCAATTAGTGCTGTCTTATTCACAGGGAAGACGAGGGCAAGAGATGCTGCATTTAACGCGATTCAATCCCCTTTGCTAGACATTGGTATCGAAAGGGCTACTGGAATTGTTTGGAATATAACTGGTGGTACTGATTTAACATTGCTTGAGGTCTCTCTCTCTTTGCTTTCTTCTTTTTTCAAAATTTATAGTTGATTTTTGTTATTCTACATTTCAGTGCTGGTCTTTGAATGTGTACTTATATATTGGCATCTTTTAAAAGATCCCGTATCAATTTTATAATTGAAAGGAGTGTGTTTGACATTCAAAATCAAAGTAGCATAACTAAGGTCTAAGGGAGTATAGTTTAAGTCATGCGTGTTATTCTAAGATCTAGTGGTTTAATGTTCAATTTTGTGGTCTAACCTATCAAGATCTGCGGGCAAGAATTGCAACATTTTGAGGTCCCCCTCAAAATTTGCAACATTTCCTTTTCAAAGTTAAATGACTTGTTATGTGATGGTTTGTTTATCATACAGTATACATTTCACTAATGGTCAACAACACGTCAACACCTAATTACTTTCAAATTCTCATAAGACGATATCTTGTACAAGCCATTATTCATATAAAATTTTATTGCCATACTGATCTAACATTTCAAATGGGAAATTGCAGGTTAATACTGCAGCCGAGGTCATATATGATCTAGTGGACCCCAGTGCAAACTTAATCTTTGGTGCCGTCATTGACCCATCGATAAGTGGTCAAGTAAGTTCAAGCATTACTTCTATGCCACGTGCGTTTTAGAACTTGTCCACCTCCATAATTTTGAAAAAATGAATAATGTCAATTCAGGTTAGCATCACACTGATTGCAACTGGATTCAAGCGACAAGAAGAAAGTGATGACCCGCCTCTTCAGGTACCATTAACACTTGATCTTTTGCAAAATGTTTCCTTAGGAGCATAAAAACGACTTGGTGACACTTGCTGCAAATGCAGGCAGATATGACTGGAGTCAACCGGCGGTCAGTGACTTTCTCAGAAGGCAGCTCGGTAGAAATTCCTGAGTTCTTAAGAAAGAAAGGTCGATCACGTTACCCACGTGCTTAGCATACAACCTCAATATGCTTTAATAGGCAAAAGATTATTAAGAATTCGTGTATGCAACTTGCTTTATACCCGTCAAATGGACCACAATTGGCAACTATATTGTTTGTTGTCTAGATATTTCAGACGAGTTTCGAGGTTGAAAGTTGTACAGGATGCGTGTTTCTCTCAAAGATTGATAGTTTCTTCGAGCAATCATGTTTAATCATAAGCATCTGTACGTCTAGCATTTTAGCCCCGACCCAAGTTGATCGTGAACATCTAATCGTCTATCATATCGATTCAAATGAAAATTTAGTTTACAAAAGCGACGATAGTTTTTGAACAGAATAAGATATGTATATAATTTAATTATTCTTCTAAACCTTTCTATCCTAAACTAAGACAACAATTTCAAGAAACTGTAGTTCCTACTCGTTACGATGCCAGAAAAAAACACCGAACGCCCTTTTCCTATGAACACAAAGACAAAACTACAACACCACCTTTACACATCAGGTTTCTTCTCATCAATGGATCTTTGTCCACGAGAAGACCTCCGGGAAGTTTGAACGGGGTTAGTTAAGGGATCATATTTTTGTGAAGCGAGATAATTGAGAGCCGTAACAACGTCAGCAACGAGAGGTCTCATATTAGGTTGTTCTTGGACACACATTGCAGCTATCGCCAATGCTTGGTATAACCCTCTCACCGGATATTCACCTTCTAGCACCGGATCCGCCATCAGCCAAAACTTTCGTCTGTCTTTAAACAACGGCCGTGCCTGTACACAAAATTCATTCATCAATTATTCGATAAAAAAAAGTGTTATTTAAGAAAATGGGTTATGGGTCAACTTTGGTTATGTTTTTATTCTCATATAGTTCCAGATATATTAAGCTCAAAGATTTAACTAAAAAGGGAACGGTTGAAACAGGTCGATAATCACATGGAATGTATTCACATGTATAAAGATAGAGCAGAGAAACATTGGCCAATGATAATACCAAAAAATAGGAACATGGCATCAGATGCTTGATGCCATGATAACTGGCCCCAAAATCCACACAAATTTGAGAGTGAGATATCTGGATTGTAGATGACTCCCACAAAAGCAATATTTCAAAAAAGAGATTCCCAATGGAAAAAAACTTTACATCAACTTCTTCCAAAGTTAAAATAAAGCTACATTTGATCATTTCAGGGTTATTAAAATCAAAATCAGGTAAATATTTTGTTTATTATTCTAGTAGCACAATGGCTTTCTATCAAAGTTGAATGTAAAAATCATTATTTTTATCCTAAAAAGTTAAAAATTAGGCTCCTATGATAGTATTTACCTTCAAACAGGCTCTTTGGACTATGACTACTACGGACCGAATATAAAAAGCTTACCCATGCCACAAGATTTTGTTCTGCCGCAGGTCTTGTATTGTCGATTGCTTTTCTACCCGTAATGAGCTCCAGTAATACAACCCCAAAGCTATAGATATCTGATTTAAACGTGAGTTGACCTGTCATTGCGTAATCAGGAGCACAATAACCATAAGTGCCCATCACTCGGGTCGAAACGTGTGTTTTGTCTCCAAGTGGGCCCACTTTTGCCAACCCGAAATCTGATAACTTGGTATGATAATCCTCACCTAACAAAATGTTAGAACCCTTCAAGTCTCGATATATAACGGGTGGGTTCATTTTGTCATGCAAATACTCTAACCCTCTTGCTGCACCAGCCGCGATTTTCATCCTAGTATTCCAATCGAGCCGTTTCCTGTTGGGCCGAAGATCTGCCATAAAGATGCAAACTTTCAGGAAAAAATGATCGACCCATATGCTTAAATTATTAAAAAGTAGATATTTGATTAACACAAATTGGTGGATTAGAATATTTAATGTAGTTGACTCCTACTTTGACTTTGAAAGTCAAACAAAACTACTTCAAATGTCAAAGCAATTTGTTGCATGTATAACAACTATAGATTTAGCTATAAAGCAATTTACACTTACTGTTAACGGATACGCACTTCAGGAAACTAGCTAGTAGTTCAGCACTTGCATTGCATAGAAAAAGATTTTTAAACAGAAAGAAAACAAAAATAAAAATTAAAAGGGTATCAGTGAATACCATGCAAATGGTCTTCTAATGAACCTAATGGCATGTACTCATAGACCAATAATCTTTGCTCTCCTTCAGCACAATAGCCGATTAATTTCACAAGATTAGGATGATCAGCCATGCTTAATGTCAAAACTTCAACAACGAATTCCCTAATTCCTTGCAACCCCTCACGATCCAATTTCTTTATGGCGACAACCTGCACTTTTGTAAATACTTGATATGTTCAAAAAAGGCATACTATATATTCATTATGCAGATTTATCTTTTTCAACTGTATTTATTTTAACATAAGGTATTCGTATTCAAATTTCATTAACGGTGGCAAGATGGGTGGGTTGGTCAACTAGTCACAATGGGTACTTTTAGTACGGGTCGGAGTGGGTTTGACTTGCAAATACTTTTCTATGCATTTCTTTATGCACTAATGCACCAAATTTGATTACAAAAACAGTACTACTCTAAATTCTTGTTTAAGAAAGTTATATGCAATAAAATTATAGACTTTGGGAGTCTTTCAACATGTTTAGCCCATTTGATCTGTTGAGATTTAACAAAACCCAAATCAACCATTTCATATAATTACACGGGTCGAAATCGCCACCTCTAAAATACATCAACAAAAAGATCGATTTCACTAACCTGATCAGAATCTTCCAAAGTTCCTTTATAGACTTTGCCAAATCCACCCTCTCCCAAATAATAAGCATCGTTAAAATTATCAGTTGCATTCACTAATTGTGCATATGTAAATGTTTTTGCTGTGTTCATAGGACCTCCCTCTTCAGGGGGATTATTCTTCTCAACAAACTCATTTGAAATTGATGCTTGAATGACATTTTGTGCATTTTCCTTCTTCACTTCATTAGAATGTTCGACTCTTATTGTAACTATATCACGTAAATAAAAAAATTTCAAATAAAAGTAGCATATCCAAACATCAAGAATCTATATGTGTGGAAAAGTACACAAGAAGTCACTTAAAGCACAAAAGGATAAAACTTCATCATGACTTTTTAAAATGAAGGGGACATGACAATTACTTAGATTTCAAATAGAAACAAAAAACCAATCAATAAGAGAGCCCATTTTCTATTCTAATATCAATGTTAAAATATCCCATTATAGGTGGTGTTCAGATATGCATTTGGAAAGTGACCGTGATATTGAAAAATCGAAAGCAAATGATTAGCTGTTATAAAACATGGTAGAGAAGATGGCAGTTGGATGTTCGTGAATTTGTTAAAAACAGCTACCATCAAACTGATTATTCAATATGCATAAATGAAATAGACCCCTTCCTTTCCACGATCGTTTTCGGATTAGAAAGGGCAATACGTTCGAGTTTTCGATAGCATAAGTATTTGTCAATAACGAATTCATATAGACTATGAACTTTCTATAGAATTAATCCACAATCCAATCAACAACTACTACCTGTTTGTAACTGTTTTTGTTAACTAGTCATTAAGTTGTAAAATATTGTTTTGTCATTGATAGGTTCAACATCAAAAATCCTAAAAGCTTTTATCACTTGATGAGGTCACTAATGACGACAAAAATTGAAGTAGAAATTTCAACTAAAATAAACCCAATTGATAAAACAAATTATTTTTATAGTACACACATAAAGTTACACCCAGTTTCACTATTAACCCAAAGTTAACATAATCAAACAGCAACAAATTAAACCAACAAAACACCACCATCAAGAATTATCCCAATCAAAAGTATAAAACGACATGCATGATTAGAAGCAACAAACCCCAAATCAAGAAAGATACAGAAAAACAATAAAAATGAAAACTTTAAGGTTCCCAAAAAAAAAAAATACAAATTTCGATGATCTTTAATAAAGATGAAAACTTTACATACCAGAAGTTTTGGGTTTTGATTGATCGTTGTGGGTGATTTCAATTCTCTTGTTTTTTGATGATTTTTTTATTGAAGAATCTCCCCCAGCACAAAAGAAACAACCCATGCCTATATATATCTATATAGTATATAGTTGTTGATTGTTGTTTAAAAAAACATATAAATTATAATTTTCTCAATATAATTTATGTTTTCTGCTACAGAAAACTCAGAATTTAAACCAATTGAGATGAAGACCAGAGAGAGAGAAATAGGGAGAGAGTTTATTGCAGGTTTATAAAGAGAGAGAGAACCAAAAGACATTTCATATTTTCATTGTTTATGATTCAATTTAACTCCTTTGGGTTTTAAAAAGAAACTAATGAGTACCTTGAGTTAATATAAAAAGGGAAAGTAAACCCTTTTACTATTTTGTATTATCATTTCAGACCCATTAAACATTATCTACCTTTTACTTAAAATAGTTATATGGAGTATTGATAAGTAATTATGCATCTTTTTCTTTAGTAAACATCATTTTAGAATTATCTAGATCTTTCGAGATCAATTTTTTACAAAGAATAAAAAAGTTACTTATAGAATGATCATCTGAAACACGTGATTAGTGTGCGGGATACATGATTTAAATTCTGTGAGTGTTAGAAGTGTGATGCTAAATTAATGTTCTCGTAGTCTTTGTAAAAATAGAAGTTTAACATCAATAGATAAATAAACACGATGCAATGAATGTTGAATTATAAAGTTCAAGTGTACAGATAGATCCCATTTTAAACTTGATTCAACTAGCTTGCAACTAGATCTTACTAAAAGTAGAAAATATAAGATTAGAGTCTATTTGAAAATAAATAAATAATTTCAATTAGAACACTCAATGTGTGTATTTGGTAAAGAAATTTAAAGGATTTATTATGGATTGAACTTCTACTTTTGACAAGTTTCAACTTTTATAAATAAATAAATTTTGTTCGGCATGAAAAAAAGTATAGGTTATTAAAAAGAAGCTCATATAAACATTTGAAATAAAAGCTTAATTAAAAAACTTATAAAAAGTAAACGAGAGCTCAAATCATCAGCTTACAACTTCGGACACTAACTAACTATTATCAAGCATATCCTCGAGATGGTATCTAGAATGGTAATAATGCTGCAAATTTCAACATATAAAAATTCGATGAAAATACACTTTATCATAGTTAACTTAATCGTAAAACAAAATGGCTAACTTTTTGTAAACTTGAATATAGAAAAAACACTAAAGACAACAAACTGGGATTAAAAGTAGATTAGATAATTATAATCAGCTTTGAACATAATAAGTAATTGAAATGTTTACATAATTGTTTATCATAAGACCAATTACCAATAGTTTAAGGAGCTATACCATAAATGTCCAATAAGTTAGGGGTAAATCTTGATAAAATCGGATAACTTTAAGGGGCAAATATAGCTTTTCTCAGACGAAAAAAAATACCGAGTGGGATTTTCTGGCGTAATTCGGCAGAAAAAAATGTTTACAGGTAACCAACATTTTACTGCCACGTCACCAAAATTAGAATTGTCGGTCAAATCGTTGACTCTTCTTACCAAACAGTACTCCACACGTACGCGTATTTGTTGAGAAACACTTTACGTCTGACGTGGCACGTATAAATTATTTTTCGTATATATATCCCAACCATATCCTAGATTTTTTTTTCTTGAACAAATTTATCAGGTAATTTTTAAAAACCCATTAACTCTACCATTTGTTGTTAATTATATTTTTATTATTAAATGACACAAATAATAATAGTCATGTAAAAAAATATTACTATAGTTGTTTTGGTTTTGCACTAAATTTACCAATAAAAATAATTAAGTGTGCCATGGTGGCACAATATGAATCACGAAATTTATGTAACAGACGAGTTTATTTTTATCACCGTCCATTTTTAGAAGTGTGGGGCAGCTATGTGATATCAGTGTACATATTTAGCACTGAAATTTAAATTTAAATAAAAATATTGTCCCTTTTTATTCTATGGTGATGAACAAAGATTATTCTGTCATATTAAACAATTTGATTTAATCCAAATATATTAATACTGGTCCTAAACATGTGTATACACACGGCTCGATGAATTTGTATTTTTTTCATAAAAATTGATAGAATCTTTGTATTATATGTGATAAATTAGAACATTTTTAGTTATATAAGTTTTCATAAATTAAATATTGTGGTTGTAGTTTAATTTATTTAATGTTATTTTCTTTCGTTTAAATCTTATTGTGTTTGTGATTGTATTCGAATTGTAAGTAGCAAATGACATTTTTGAAATTATATGAGAAAGTAATAGTTAAATATTATTATTTATTAACTAAAAGAAGAAATAAAATAATTCAAAACGTTAATTTAGTATGATTGTTGAATTTCAATCAACCACTTTTTTGTTTTTATGTTTACTTTTTGTTTGTTTTAATTTATTTAATATAATAATGACAATTATTGTTATTTAAATTAAAATTGAAAATTTAAGGGGTTTTATTTTAAAATTTTTATAAAATTGAGAGAGCTAATTGACTAATTAAAAATTCTTAATTGATGACATCATCAATAGATTTCCTATATATAATTTATTTAAGATTAATAATATAATTGCAATGAGATTTTCTTAAACTACAAATATATTTCAAACTTCATTAGTATAAATAGTTTTTTTTTTTTTTACTTTACTTTCAAAAAGCTAAACTTCAATATGGAAATAAATTAGACTTTATAAATTATTTCAATTAAAATTGTTTTTTGTAGTTGCAAGCAATTTATATATTTTACATATAAAACATTTCACATTATCTCTCTTAACACTTAAATTATAAAGATGAAAACTTAATAGAAATATATCATAGGTGATGTTAATTGGCTACTTCATACAATTCGACTAAAAACTTTTTAGTTACCATGAACATAAATGCTCATTTGAACAAGATATATGATATTTGTTTTTTCTTGGCCATTTTTTGTACACTTTACAACACTCGTTATCTTTTATTATGAATTGTGTCATGGATTTCCACATTTTTAAGGGCGCGTATATTGATTTTCAAGAAAAGTTTAATAAAAAATATCATAAAACTGCATAAATGCAGTCATCTCAAAAAGTTTATTTCAATTTAACAAGATTTAGTATGTATCTAGGTATCTTCACTAAGCTTTAAGCGTACGTGATATAGAATTTAAAATAGTAACAAAAGAAGGTATAAAAGCTTTTCATATTTTTTAAAATATACACTTTTCATTCACAACGTAGGCATTCATTCGAGGCAAATAGATAAAGAGAAATATTTTATATAAAAAAGTCAAATATATAATTTTACCGATTCTCAAATATTATCCTGCTGCATCCCGCGGATAACTCACTCGTATTATGAATCAATCACCCCGAAAATGGGTGGAGGATTTTAAAATCCATTACATTGTTGTTGTACACATTAGCAATAAAATAGAAAGGCAATTCGATATGATATCATATCGTCTACTTGACTACTTGTGAGTTTTTAGGTTTGAATGTACTAGAGAACACATTTTTTTTTGTGGAGTGCATTTTTATTTCTTAAAATAAATGGAAATATAATTAATACCTTAGATAATGCTGATTTTATTATAAAAATATAACATGAAATAAAAAATTACATTTCAATTCTTCAATCGCTTAAACAATATTATCTTTCCACTTGCCCTAAAACAAATTGTTGTAAATAATTATTTTTTAAACTCCTATAACTTTTGTGTACAATAATCCACTTAACCAAACAAAAGATGATCATACAAACAAATCAAGCAAGCTATCCAATATAGAAAACATTAAAATACAAACCATTACCTTAAAAATATGATTACAACATAAACATAAGCCATTTAGTGCATTGCAATCAACATCAATCTTACGTGTGTTTTTACAAATGGCCAATAAAACGTAGTTCGGTTGATGAAATGGCTAAAATATAAGTAAAAGTTATTGGAAATAGTAAGCACTATTGCAACTCAACAATTGTTTTAATGGATAGTTGTTGACATAGTAATGGGCAAATAGTGTATATTAGATGGGGCTTTTTTGGAGTTTGGATCATAAAGAAGTGCAATTGTATTACATTTATAAGTCACGTTAAATGTGCTTAAAATAAATTAAACGTAAATTTAACTGTCCAGTATTAATTAATAGTTGAATTTCGCTTAATCTTTTTTCCTGTATCATACGCTCATTAAAGTTATTAACATTATTTTCATGTCTTAATTTGACTTAATCTAATGATAAAATAAATCATCAAGGGGCCACTTTGTTTAGTTGTGTTCACTCCAAATAAGAAATGAAAAGAAATTCCATATCATAATCTGTAAATTAAATGAAAATAATTAAGTACATGCTTCAAAAGAATATGTCTCATATAATACATGTAAATTAATTACAAAAAATTACATGTTTCGTTTAGGAATAAATAGTTTTTCTAGATAGACCACCAAAATTTTAATCATTGAGAGCGCGTTTAGTTACGGAAAACTACTTCATTTTTTTGAATTTTTTTTTAAGAAAACTGAAAAGTTAGAAAACGCGTTCAAGTTGGAGTTTTCCGGAGGAGTTTTCTAAGAAAATGAAATATATGATTTAAGGTTTTCAAGCTTTCCTAATTTGAAAAATGAAAATTTCATTCCTTACATTTGAACGCGTTCTCTAAACCCCTTTATGATTTTCAAAGGACAAAAAACTCTATAAAAATGAAAAATAAAATATGGAGATATTTATTTTTTATAACTAATCACGCTCTGAGCTTCTAGCCTTCCATATTGTATTGTATTGTAAGATGAGTTTTATACAAAAACAATCTTCTTACTACATATTGATAAATAACTATTAATTAATTCTATTTCGGATTTCTTAAACCATTTTATATATTAACTCGTACCATAATATTTGTTCGATAACCATTCATATTCATTTAGTATTTTGAAAAAACTACTTTATATGAGAGTTTAATCTGATTTGATTTGGGATTTTCCAAACTCATTGTTTTATTTAATTTCATGTAAACCTTTCAAATGAATTTCACATATTTTTTAATTAAATTAAATTTGAAGTGTCGTTATTCTTGTAACATAAGTGATATGATCATGCATGGCCCCCTAACACGATACCATATACCCTTGTAGTCTAGTTTGAGTGGCCAGGCAAAGGGTGCTCAAATGTAGCAACAATGTCGGGGCAAAAATCCTTACTTTGACGACGACGTTGTCTGTCAAGATTACCTTTCGCAACTTCGTTTAACATATGTAAATTGTAGGACACGATACATGTAGGGTCTCATGCCTTCAAAGACTATTACATGTTACCTAACGGAGTACATAACTAATTTCATTTGGATTAACGTGTCTATGTGTTATATGAGGATATATCCTATCGCTACTAGAGACCGATCTAAAGGGCAATTGCCCCCTAAAAATTTTCTGCTTATTTAAAAAAAGTTAAGGGCATTAATCATCTTCAAAGTGATCAAATTCGTAGTCAATTTTTCAAACGTGATATTATTGTTGGATTATAAAACTAATTTGAACATCACCACATTTTGGACACGTAATAAGTCGTTGTAACATTAGTCAACGACCCACTCATACGGCTTATGTTTTTTCCTATTATTAAATTATTTAATATTTAATTTAATGTTTTATTATTTCTTTTTAAAATATTTAGAAAGCATTCTTATTCCCAACTGTCGGCGATGTCGTGCTCAACACAAATTCTAACACGTGCAAACAAACAATTCATCCAAATAAAATAATTATATTATCTTGTTCAAATTCTAACTTTATAACGTTGAATAATTCGGAGTAACATCTAATTTTGAAATGGACCTTAATCTTTAATTTCACAAATTACTAAACAAATTGCCACTATTGTTACATTATTTTAGAGCAAAACAAAAATATTATTAAACTTTTAATGTTTAACAAGATTTGTTAGTTTTTACTTCTTATAAGGTAAAATATTAGGTGTATCTTTAACGACATCCGACTTTAAATGCCATTAAGTTAAAAGAACGGATAGTTGTGATAACATTTTTGGACTTGAGGGTAAAAAGTATATATTCTAAAACTTTTACTCTCAATAGTCAATACCATCTAATATGTCTCTCCTTTTTAATAAACCTACTTTCGATTGACCTCCTTAAAAATTGCTTGAAGTGCAATAGTTTCATGAATATCCAAACTTATTCATGACAGATTGACAGTACTAAAAGTTTTCGTTAACAAAAGTAAAAAGAAATAATATAATACAACTAGTATCTGGCTTTTAGTTTTCAAAGATACCAACATACATTTGGTTCTCATGGTGTACAGAAAGTAGCAACATGGATATACCTACTTTCATTCCTTCATAATGACTTGTTAATTTTAATGATTGTATTTCGTGATAATTTGATAATCTAATGGGGTTATAAGACTCCTTTCAATTGTAGACTGAAACTGATTAAAATTGACGCGTCACATTAGCGTTACGTTAATTTTTCTCCAAAACTGACTGAAACTGACGAACCTTTGCTATCAGTGACATCGTCACTTTAATTTTTGGGTCTCACATTTACCAATTTAGCTTTACTTTATACACACACGAAAAAAGAAAAGAAAAAAACAAAATGACGGAGCGTCGGAATTTCGACGGAGTCAACCGACATAACCAAACTAACAGACCGTGCTATCGGCGTCGGTTGAAACCGACGAAAAATGACAGACATGATTGGGAGCAGCCTAACAACTTAGAACTTAATATATCTCAAAATTCTAATTAAAAACATATTTCAAAACCTTTTCTTTATCAACTAGAAAAACTAATACAAATAACTAGCTTGTGTGGATGGGGTGGTTGATTAGATGAAACCTAATTAACAAATTACCCAAAAATTGATTTGCTACGTGTGATTAGTTACTGGCATATCAACAAATATACTATTCTAGTTCTATAAGACTCCTCTTAACCGTGACAGAAACTGACATAAGCCGACGAGCCACGTTAGCGCCACGTCAGCATTTTCACAAAACTGACAGAAACTGACAGACCCCTGCTATCAGTGCTCCGTCAGTTTTTTTCAGGGACCCACAAGTAATAAATTAAATATTTATAACACAATAATTTAAATAAAACACATTTCATTAAAATAAAAAACATTATAATTAAATAAAAAAACATTATAATAATTTAAAAAAAAAACATTACATTAATTGAAAAAAAAGACGGTTGCGTAAGTACTCATATGAAGAGAAGTACTCATTGTTTGTTCACCCATATCTAAGTACTCATCAAACGCATCGGCGGCACAACCGTACGCCAATTGGCGTATGGCGGAAGTGAATTTTTGTCAAACGTTAAGACCGGGTCTACTGGTTGCATCAGGTCGTTGAATAAAATATGTAAAATAGTTAGGTACCGGAAATTGGGAAAACGATATAATACCTTGACATATACGGAGAAATAATGATTTGCTCATCCGATAACGTCGTCGGAAGATATCCGTCGGAAATGTTGGCTCCTCGGCAAAGTAGTCTAGATACAAACGTTCACCCATTGCTTCACGATCTCTAGGAAACTATCGCCAGGGTGCTCGTGGTATAGGGATCGGAATATTCTCTCCGTCGGAGGAATCGGAGTCTATCGAGTTAATTATATTGATAGCAGCCATCGGATTGAAAACCGCCGTGATAGATTGCAAATCTTCAAGATCGGAGTCGGAAGACATGGTGGAAAGATTGTATAAATATAGAAGTGATAGTGAAAAATTGTGTGAATTATTTGGAAATGAGAGTGTATTTATAGAGTAAAAATGAGAAGTTAAAAAAAAAAAGCAACGGCTATTTTTTGAAGAAAAAAAAACCAACAACTAATTTTTCAATTTTTTTTCTTTCCTATTCGCGCGCCCAGGCCCCACGAAAACCAACCGACCCATCATCGGATAACCGAAGGTTAAAATCGACGGACCGAACCTACAGGCTCGTGCCATCGGTGTCGGTTCCGTCGGTTTCAACCGACGGTTTCTGACATACACCGCTGGGAGCCATCTAATATTCCATTTGACCAACTTACTCACTCCTTCTCGAGAAAAATAATTATTTATTTAATCTAAATAAAATTATTTTATCTTAATTTTGTTTTATCTAAATAGAAAGTCATGCAAAAATAAAAATAATAATGTTGGTTTAATTGTAGCTTAAAGCCACTAATTAGGATACAACATAGACACATAGTATTCTTTTTAATCTTATTTTGTCACAAATAAACCACTCAAAACTTGTCTAAGTTGCTCATTTTATATTATTTTAATCAAGGTTGTCAGGATCGGGATCCTACGTGATCGTTTTCATTTTTGCAAGATCGGAATCGTAAGATAGGATCGTAAGATCCTACTAAAATATCATTATTTATTTAAATATATCCAAATTCACGTAACAATTAGAGAAATTAACATAACATTCAGATTTTTATGTTACAAAAATATAGCATAATACAATTACACTACTAGTCATGATAATAAGTTTATAAGCATACGAGCCTACAAATTAAAATTAATAATCTAAAATATCAATTGGAACTTCAACCATCGATTTTTAGGGTTTTAGATTTTTTTAAGGTGAGAACTAATATATTGAATATGGAAATAAATGTGCCATATAAAGATTTAACCAATTGTAGAAAAAATAAAATAAAAAAACAAAGTTAGCCCATTTGTGGGATCGGATCACACCGATCCTAAAACGATTCTACTACGATCTTACCTCCTTAGTGATCCTACTCCGATCCTGCACGTTTTCACTTGGTAGAATCGTAGGATCGTACAATCTTGATTTTTAATACTTTCAATTAGTCAATTACATCTTTATAGTTGATTTAATTAATGCACATTTTAACAACTCGTACGAAGTCATTCGCTCCAAATCAAAATTAGTACATATCAAAATTAGTACATATAGGTTCAAAGCCCATAACTCCTTAAGTGCAAAATGCTTGTGTTTTTAATTTTCCCACTTTTAGCCCAATATCGGCCCAACATTCACCCAATTCGGTCCACGTTCTATCTCACCAGTGCTTATGGTATTTTCCATTTTTCCCAAACCAATTTGACCCAAATTAGCTTTTATATATTATATGGTTTTAAAGCTACCCAAACTCGGTTGACCCGTTTCATTTTAATTCACTATGTTCAGATGTTCTTGACAACTTTGACCCGTTTGACTTCATAGATGATACTTTTTAACTTGTTTGACTCGTTTCATTTTAATTCACTATATTATTGACCGTTTTGATTTGTTTCACTTACTGTATTCCTAATTCGTTTGATTTGTTTCTTTGATCACGTTCGAGGGTGATTAAACTTTCAAAATTGCGTAATACCCTCACATATTCTTGTTTCCTAGTTTTAATTTTTATAAACAAATAAAATCATCACAATGAAGTTAATATTTAAAAGAAACATTAAAAAAGAAGCAAATTAAGTAAAGTATTTTAATAAAATTAGGTGAAAGAAAACGGCAAAAAGAAACCTCTTGGAATTTGCCAAAACAATGTTGTCAAATGTCGGTACTAAATCAGTCACCATCGCCCAACACAACCAATTTATTGTGTTTGGACTTTTGCATGTGTATTTAATGTTTATAACTTTAATTTTTAATTTTGATAAACAAATATACATAGCAATTTAGTTTAGCCAATTTTGGTATTTATAAAATCGTCATTTATGATAAGTTTTGTTAATGTAAGATAACAAAAGTGTAACCATAAACTTGATATCATATGATTCCAATCTACCAAATAACACTAGATTTACTCGTGAGTAAATGAAAACATAGCTTAGCATTATTTAAAAATAAACACCCAAAAAAGGCCAAAAGTAAAAAAAAAGTAGTCAAAAATTGAGAACTTACAAGACTAATTAATTTGGTCAATTTTGAAGCCAATTCCAATTTCTACACCCTAAACTCAAACTTTCAACTTATTTCACACCATTTTCCAAATTTTTTCGCGTCGTTACAAAAACTTCCAAAGTTTGTAATTGTAAAGTTGATGTAATTAAAGTTAAAAAATGAATCAGTAATCTCTGTCGCTAAACTGCACGTCCCTAACCCCATAAATAGTTTAGTCACGCACATGATGATTAAAACTTTGGTTTTGATTTTCGTCAAAATGAATAAATAAGTAAATAATAAAATAACAAAAATACAAAATAGTGATCGAGATAGTGAGATATAGTGTGAAGTAGGTTGAAATTTAGAGCCTGGTGTGCAAGTTGTATTTGGCTTCTATATTGACTTTTAAGTCTTTTCAATATAATAATGGATGCTTAAAAATGTAAGAAATAAACAAATACTCCGTATAACACAAGGACCTACCACAAATGATATAAAAATAGAGTGTTCACACCATTTTTTCATTTCCATACTAGAGGTTAAATTACAACATTCATATCCTAAATGGACCAATATTGGACCCAAAAAACTATAGTAACGTTTCGATCGGTATATTATTAGTATTTTATTTTGGAATTTCACAAAATTGTAAATTATAAATAAATAATAAGTATCAATATAAGATAAGTCTTCACATTAACCAAGACGCAGCGAGTATTAAACAACCAACTAATTAAAATGCAACAAATAAAAAAAATTCTAGAAACAGCAATTATCATATCAGTCTCAATCAACATGGTATATATCATGACTTTAATTGCCCTACTTTCACTAATGATAACCATATTTAAAGTCACTAAATAATGGAAAAAATGAGTTTGAATAAAAACAAGCCTTTTTAAAAATGCTCTAAACTTATCACTTTTATATACCGAAAATATTATGAAATTTACGTATGAAGTATTAGAAGTCATTTGAAATTTTGACCATTATTAGTGTTATGGCACATGACTCACACTTATACCATACAACATAATTAATTATCATAATAGTACAGTACAACTAATCAAAGCATGAAGAATTTTGGGAGTTCATAAACTTATGACCAAATAAAAAACAATGAAATCTATGTTGGCGGCTAAACTATAAAAAAAAAAAAAAAAAACACTTGAGAAAATATAAAGAAACTTACACAAATTCATAGTTTCCAATCCCAAAAAACAATGAACAAAAAGTACAACTAACAAAACACAGGGTACAACTGACATGATGCATGAGATCCTGACACAAAAACATCCAGAATTACATAGACGAAAACTAACAGACAATCATCCAAATTCCCTTTTATTCGACTTGTAACGTAAATTCGAAATACAATATAGGGGGAAGTTGACAGATAGATGATGTCATCATTCAACGACGAATGTTGGCATTTGGAGGCGGACCATGTGGGTAGGGGCCACATCCACCCCCTGAACCACCGTCGTTGTTGTTGTTGTCGTCGTTGTTGTTTGTGTTGTCCGCGATAAGACCAAGAGAGGTGGCGAAAGAAGTGATTGCACCGGAAACATCACAAAAAATTTGAGCCTTGATCCGACCACGTTTGATTGAAGGAGACATTTGTGATCGGAGAGTGTCTGAAATGTATAATCCGGTGAAGTGGAATAAGTGGAATGTTTATTGCATATTGAGAGACGAAGTTCTATCGTATAATTTATTTATGGTGGGGGTACCAACTTATATAGGCCAAAAAAAAAATATGGTGTTAATAAGCAAGTTTATTATTATCATTATTATTATTCATTTGGTATTTTCTTTGAGCATTAAAATAAAATGAAATCAAAGTTTCTAACTTTATAAAAGTACTTTTATTATGTTAGATACGAAGTATCATAGTTTGGAGTTGAATGTAGATTCATTTATCATTTATCTTTAACAAAAGAATCACGCATAAAGACTTTATACTTTGTAATTTCTCTACAAGAGGCTTGCTACATTCACAAAATTTTTACAAAGAAAGTTATACAAAATGATGTGGCAAGTGACGTGCACCAATCAAAACAATCTAATTTTTCTATTTCATATTTCTCTCCTTATTTCGTTGGTCCACCTAAGTTTGTGAACATAATTTTGTAAAAATTTTATGAGCCAAGCATTTCTCTACAAACAAACCAACTCAGTATGTGTTAAATTTTCGTTAAGAATTGATAGAACTATCTGAGTTAATTAGCTATATTGATTACATACTCGGTTCGGATTGTATTATTCGTGTATAAGTGTTTGATGTTAATTTGGCTTCGTTTTCTTGCTAGACCGAACCTAATGCACAAACAATTTTAACCAAGGTCACAAATTATGTATCATAGTTTAGTTTTTAAGTGGTGGTTGTTCAAGTGTTAAATTTTTGTTAAGTAGTGTTAACTGTTAAACTATCATAGTTTACTTTTTAAGTTTAATTTATTGCTTGCTTATTTATCACTAAACAACACGGTTTATGATTAAACGAAACAGATCTTTAGTTAGTTAATTAAGTAACTAATTTGATTTGATATGTTCTTTATCATCGATCATAAGCTAATTATATCGACTTAAATAATTCAAAATCCAAATCCATAGTTTTGTTTGTATGTTGGTTGGTGGTATAGATTTTGCATTCACGCGTGTTCTTCGTTGTAGGGTCACCATTTCTATGTCCTAGATTCGTTTAGGAAATATTAAAGAGCATGTACTTGTTATCCATATTATTTTATTTACCTTTAGATATATATATATATATATATATATATATATATATATATATATATATATATATATATATATATATCATATGATATTGATGATGATTAAATTAAGATTTAAATATTGTCAACTTTGATAAATAAAAGACGAAATCTAATCTAATCTTCTAACTAAAGAGGTAAACGAGTCAAAAATTGAGAAAGGCTATTTTCATGAGACAACACTTGTGAAACTTGACTGATGTTATATGTCAATAGCTGTTCTACTAGTGAGAAAATATTTCGTGATGTTATATGTCAATAGTTGTTCTACTAGTGAGAAAATATTTCGTGCTATTATTAAATGTACGAATAAAGTCTATTTTAAGAGAAAATGTTTTGCTTATAGTAAAAGTGTAATGCATAACATTTTATTTGAATGCTAACTAGTAAAATTATAGTTACTTTATGTTGTTCACAACGTAATTATGACGCTCTTTATTAGTTGCAACATTTTTTTAATTTTCAAACATAAGTATGTAGGATTGTGTGACAATTAGGTTAAGATTTAGTTTATGTGTAACTATGTAAGAAAGGCACTTTCTTTTATGTGTAAATATGTAAGAGTTAAGTGCACATTATTAACTGATGTATGATATTTTTAGTGTGTATCTAACTATTCGAGAGTATATTGTGTGTAATAAATTTGTAGTTACTTTTTGCTGTATGTATTTTGATGATGTGTCAACTTCTAAGGATGCCACGGGTCATCCTATATAGATTATACGCGAAAAAAATACTGTAAATTACATATAGTGACAGAAAATAACAAGTTTTTTACACATAAAATATATACCCGAATAATTAAATACAAACTATAAATATTAGACCTTAATTAATTGCATTTTAACACATTTAACGGAATATGTAAATGTGTATATGAGTTACTTTTTTGTTAATAGATTACAATTAAAAAAAATGTTTTAAAAGACAAAATTTCTTCATGCCCACGTGCAAGTCTCGGGTCCACAATGCCAATTTGTCGCCATGGGCCCTCAAGCTTTATTATTGGATACAAAAATACAATTTACGAAAAGGTTAAAAAGAAAGTCTTAAAAAATATGAAACTTCTTTAGTTTTAGACTTCTACTACTTTGATAGTTCATTTTGTAAATGTCACGAAAATCAGGAGAATCGGAAGTGTAAATTAGATGAGACAACTAATTAAGCTACTTAACTCAAAAAGTTACTGGAAATTGACTAAATATAAGTTGAGTCGATCTCACACTACTCGAGAAGACTTTCGAGTTGAGCTCAAGACTCAAGAGCCTTATCGAGCTTCTACTATTTTCCATTTTTACCTTTAGTTATATGCATCTTAACAAAATTACCGAACCTTTAAATAAACTTTGAGTCGAGTGGAGCTCGAAAGCATCGAGTCGAGTTGAGCTCGAAAGCATCGAGTCAAGTAATACTAACATTAAGTAATCGAGTCGAGCTTGAAGGTATCGTTTAGATAATCGAGTCGAGTTTTGAATTTTGAATCTTCCAATTGTACGTGTTAAGCGTGAGCCTGACAGTGTATCGATTCAACTTACAAAACTTACAATTCTGGGAGGGATTAATAGAATTTTTAACCGGTCGGTGGTCATATAGCTCACTTTTTTTTACTTTATCAGCCAATCGCAATCATTCAATGTTGGTGATACGTTTATAACTATAAACTATATATGAACTCTAATTAAAGTTATGTATCAAGTTAAACTTTTATGTGTATTAAAATTTCATCATTCCATTTAACATTTTCTTGACACACACGTGTGGGTCTCTCATCTATGGCCCCAGGTGTAAACCCGGCCCACACGCTTTATGAAATAAAAATAGATTCTAATATTTAATATCTACATAAAATAATTTAATCGATAATATGATATGATAGTGTTATTTAATGAGACGAGAGTCATTGACAATGATGGTAAACCAGATTTAATGGCAGAATTTTGTTTTATCGTAAATCTAATATCGAGTCTCCTACTTATTAAAAAATAAGAAATGAAAAATAATGTAAAAAAATAAGACTGACGAAAATTGGTTATGTTCGAACCAAAGTGCAAACCAATTCATACGTAAAAAATATATATTTAAAAAGCTATTATAAATATAAATGTAACCAATTTGACAATTGAGTTTAAAAAGAAAGTCGAACAAAACCTTATATGAGAACTAGTTCTTAACTTAAATAATAAAGATAAATGGTTACCCTTAAAATCAGTTAACACTAAATCAATATAATATTGTTTTTCATATAATGTTCTTATAGCGGAGCGTGCCGGTTCTCAAAGTTTTTCAAGAAAATATTAAGATCGATGAATTTTGATTGGGTCCGATTCTTCATCATTATCGGTTCAATACAATTTTAGCTACCCCAGTTAAACCTATTGGGCTAAGGTCTCTCATGGGCCCATGGCTCATACTTTCTATTTTAAGTCGAAAAACAAGAAGAAATCTAAAAGGATATTCAAGTCTTGACCATATAAATAACTTGACGGTGTCTTAACTTTTTGTCACCAATATATAAAAAATAAAAATAAAAATGAGTCACAAAAGTGAATAAAGTATCCACTTCATAGAAATAGACAAGTTGACTTGATCGCTATGTTTATTTCTAAAAAGTTGCCATTTACGGTATGTAACTAGTGTACACTCATTTACCTTTTACCTACTTTATAAATTTTAACCTCATTCACATTATTTAACATCGTTGTTTTTTTTTCTTTTTTGGTAGATCATTAACAGACATTTCTAAGAAAGAAGTAATTAAAAGTATCATAAGTATTTAAAAGTAATATTTATTGTTTGGATTATGTTTAAAAAATCGAGATTAAAAAAATTGTCAAACAAGAAGAACCAACAAATCCTAAATCAAATCGAAACCGAATTCGAATCCGATCAGAATCAAAGGATATAGAAGAACGCATCTCTATTTTTTATATAGAACAACAATAACAAATCAATCTATAAACAATGAGAAGTATTTTAATCAATTTCATCATATTAATTGATATCAAACTCAAATTTGAGCGTATTATTACACTTTACATGTTATATTTACAATAAAGGCAGTAGCCTTCTAAAAATAGAGTAACAATCACACGAACAAATAAATTAAACAAATTAATACAAAACTTACAACAATTAACCTAATTACAAAACGTATTCCATCAATTCATCAATTCCGGATCAATCGTGAGCAACAGTCATCTGCCGGAATCGGAACGTCCGTCGGAAATCAAACCGGAATCGGACGGTGTTAACGGCGAGCTGTTACACGTCGAGCTAAATTCACATTCATTTCGACTTCGTTTCTTCTTCATTATCATGTTCGTAGCAATCGAAGCAACTGAAACAGCTGAATTCATGATTTGACCGAAGATTTTACGCTTGATTTGACCTCGTCGTAACGGCGGAAGCGTCGACTTCCTTGATCGGATCGATTGATCGGAGTAGAACGATGCAGATTTCATGAGTATTGGAGATTGAGTGTGAAATTGAATGACCTAATTTGGATGGAATTTGGATTGAATTTGGGGAAATTTGAATTTGAGTGAGAGAAAGCAGAGACCAGAATTAAGGAGGGAGTGTAGCGAGTGATGTGGAGTTGATATTTATAGGACTCGAGACTGAGTGAACTCAGTAGCTTCGGCTTCACGTTTGGCTTAACTATAAATTCTTTCCCTCTAGTTTTCAGTTATGTCAAAATTAGTCCCTGTGAAAACTTAGTCGTATTCATCGTACTTGATTCATTAAATACTCCAACTCTTCAATTGATTGTTGTTTTTTATTAGGGAAATGATGGATTACTATGTACTTTGTACGCTCCTAATACGTTTGACATCTTGTAAACGGTATCTTTTTTTTTTTTTTAACTTTTAAAGCTAATTGTATGGTTGATCATCGTGATTTACACACACTAACACACATAGTTTTAACACACATAGTTTAGTATGTACTTAAATTCACTTTTGCACTAGGAGTCCAAACATACGAAACTTGTTACATTGATGTTCTTTACTCGTTAAACATTTTAGCTGTTAATTGCATTAAAATGACCGTTTCAACAAATTAGGAAGTCCAAAATAATTCAAGTGTCACATAAAATGCAACCAAATACGATTCAACAATCAAGTCAAATCAAACTATTAATCTATAAGTCCCAATTTAGCGCACTTTTTTATGATTTATTGTCTATATCTTACTTATTTGTGCGATTTCATTTAGTCACAAACACTACATCATTATATACGTATTTGTAAATCCAGAAAAATAAACTTGTCCGAAACATAAACAAAAATATTTGAAAGTGGTTTGTTAAGATATATAAACTAGAAGGTATGATCATGTACTCAGTTTATCACTCATCAACATGTTTAGATGTGGCTTACTGCTTAAGCTTAGATGTTAAGTTAAATACAAGATTGATTACGTGATGGATGACGTCATATATGACGTGGCTTTGTTGCGGCTACCTCTAAAATGCCGGCACGGAATATAAAATTCTGGAATCTAAATATTCAATTAATCATGTTAACTTTTCAATTTGCTCATTAGTCATATATTGTCTTTTTAAGAAGTATCTTTCTTTATTTCTTTTGAACATCGAACTATTTTGCTACCTTGTTGAAAAAATAAAATATTTATCGTTCATCCTAAAATGGAATTTTAATAATAATAATACACTTGAGTCCAATAAATAAATAAATAATATTTAAAATATAAAGTATATATGTAGTAACTTGTCACAAAGTATAACATACTAAAATATCTTTAAGTAGACACGATTTGTTACATACTTGGATATATCGTTAACGTAGGCGTCTCTGAGTTTTCAAATACTCTATGCAAAAACATGAATAATTGTATAAATGAGGTCCTATATCAAGCTATAAAATGTTTTTCTTATTCTTTTTGTTGAGGGTCAATCAATTTTGAAACAAATATAAAATATTTTCCTTCTTGCAGTTAACAATCAAATTATATGTATATGTATATACACATCTATAAATATACACAAGCACACATATTTTGACGCTCCTGTGATTCGGAAGCCCTGAGCGGTCAACCACCTTACCCACTCTCGAAGACGACCCTGATCATGAAAGACTTGAAGTCCATTCAATTAATTTATACTATGATTTTGCAAGTTACTACGATAGTAGCGACATCCTCTCAAGATGACCTAGTGGTTGACGTCATGATATCCTCACAAGAGATCTCAAGTTCAAATCCAATAACAACACATCTTGAGGTGGTCAGGGAAATGGTCGAAAACGATCACTGAATAACCCGGTTAAACGACGTACATCTAAGTTAATATATTCGTCATCTCATGATAACCTGAACAGAGAAAAGCTCATCCGTTTAGGTTAAGTTTTTAATAAAGGTTACAAATATGGTCCCTAATTTAATTTGTAGATAGAGTATAAATATCATAATACAAATTCACGCGGCTTTTATCCACATCATACTGTTTATTTTATTTATTTAGATCTATCTATACTAATATTCTTCAAGTATAACGCGGCTTTAAAACAAAATGAGTCTAGATGTCACTCCATAACATATAAGTAAACAACAATATTGTTAACATCAGACTTAATATTATTCATTTACTCCCCACTTAGTTGACATTCAGTCTATTTATGGTTAGATACACATAATATTTAGAAATGTAACAAGTATAACAAATTTAGTCAGATACAGAGAATATGACTCAATTGATTGATAGATAAATTATAAATGTCATTATAACGTTTCCATAGTTTGATAATCAAATTAAAGTGTTGGTGAATTACATCAGTCTTCAAATTATTAGCCTTAAATGAGTTTAAATCAGCTTAATTCTAGCCTAATAAATGTTTGGGAGAATTTCATATACATCCCTAAAAAACTTCAATAATTACATACAATCCAACCCAATTTTATAATTACATATAAATCCTTACAAAGTACTTAAACTCTCATATTTATCCTTTCCTCTAATTAAATAAATAAATAATAATATTAACATTTAGTTTAAAATAATATTTTCATTAAGGACATTCGAAAACATGAAAAACATATGTTGCTCAAAATTAAAGTTTTGAATAGCCCTAGTAAATTTTACTTTATAATTTTATTGACATGAATCAAACTTATAGGTACTAAAACTCTCATCTTCATGTACATTATCTCTACTATATATGTGGTTCTACTTGTTTCTTGGACGGAAACTAATTTTCTAATTTATGGCTTTCACCATTTGAACATCTTTTAACATTACAAAAAGCAACACTGCCATCACGAAATGGTTTTCATGCAAAGACTCGTAAACATATAAAAGTAGCTATATAGATCTTATTAAACTCAAAGTGATATCAACATGTTTGTAATTATATTCTCAAATAAGCTCACCAAATTCGACATGTTTAATCCAACACAAAAAATACGCATACCCGTAACTATACAAAAAGTAGCTACACAAATCTGATTAAACTCAAAGTGACATCAACATTTGTAATTCCGTGCTGAAAAAAGTAATCAAAATCGACATGTTTAATCTAACACCAAAAAGCTCACCAAAGTGACAGTGGAGTTGTTTCTAAAAATTTAATTGTATTTATTTAATTAGAGGAATGGATATATATGAGAGTTTAAATAGTTTGTAAGGATATATATGTAATTATGAAGTTTGGTCGGATATATATGTAATTTTAAGAGTTTCTAGGGATATATATGAAATTTTCCCCAAAGTTTTTTTTAGAAAAGGTAGACATATTATATTATATTAATAAAAATAAAATAAACTAGCAAGATGCTAGGAATTACTAGGTCTAGTAAAGTGATTGCTCACTTAACAAAATCTACCGTGATAGTTATGAGGCAGCTTACTGTGACAACCGGCACTTAGGCGTATTAATTACCCTAAGCTTGATTATCATTACTTGTATCTAGTTTGAAATAAGGCTAAGTACAGTAACATTTGGTATATTTATATAAAAACGTATAATTTTGAAGAAACTAACCTATGGACTGTTTTGAACATATATTTAAAAACGATACTTTCAGGTTAACCATAAAACGTAACTCTAATTTTTATAATCCCTAAAAACATATTTAAGAGTCGTGTAAAAGTTTCGGGTCAAACCGAGCACGTTAGACCAAGTTCTCGAACCCGAAAACACATCAGACCCTTAGTGTCGCACTAGGCTCAAATCGGGTGCGTCACTAACCCTGTGTCGCTACTTTTAAAATCAGCAGTATTAATTTGTGTCGCAACCTGCGACACAAAGCCTAGTTTCGCTAGCCAGCAGTACTAACCTGCGACACTACCCTTGTGTCGCAACATTTATATCTGACAGTACTAACCTGCGACACTACCCCTGTGTCGCACATCTATTTGACAGTCAAGGAATACATGTCGACCCATCCAAGATTGAGGCTATCAAGTGCTGGCAAGCACCCACAACCCCAACCGAAGTACGTCAATTTTTGGGACTCGCTGGATACTATCGGCGATTCATTGAGAATTTCTCAAAAATAGCCCAACCATTAACCACTATGACTCAAAAAGAAAAGAAATTCGAGTGGACTGACAAACAAGAGTCAGCTTTTCAACTATTGAAACAGAAACTTTGCAGTGCGCCAATTTTGTCCCTACCCGAAAGCAGCGATGACTTCGTGGTTTACTGCGACGCATAACATACGGGACTTGGTTGTGTGTTAATGCAACGAGAAAAAGTCATAGCCTACGCCTCCCGACAACTCAAAATCCACGAGAAAAACTATACGACTCACGACTTGGAGTTAGGAGCCGTAGTTTTCGCACTTAAAATCTGGAGACACTACCTATACGATACAAAGTGTACAATCTTCACCGACCACAAAAGTCTCCAACATATCTTCGATCAAAAGGATCTGAACATGAGACAACGCCGATGGGTCGAACTACTTACCGATTACGACTGCGAAATCCGCTATCACCCAGGCAAGGCGAACGTTGTTGCCGATGCCTTGAGCCGAAAAGAACGAACGAAACCACTTCGAGTTCGAGCCCTCGGTATGACCATACAAAACAACCTCACCACTCAAATCCACACCGCACAACTTGAGGCACTCAAGGAAGAGAACATGAAAAACGAAGCGTTACGGGGCATGGATAAACAATTCGAAATCAAACCTGATGGAGTCCGATACTTCTCTAATAGAATTTGGTTACCGAACTTTGGGAACCTACGAGAATTGGTGATGGATGAAGCTCACAAATCTCGATACTCTATACATCCTGGATCTGATAAGATGTATCACGACATCAAAGAATCGTATTGGTGGCCCAACATGAAAGCTGACATAGCTTCGTACGTCAGTAAATGCCTCACCTGCTCGAAAGTTAAGGCTGAATACCAGAAACCCTCTGGATTACTATAGCAACCGGAAATACCTCAATGGAAATGGGAACAGATTTCCATGGATATCATCACTAAACTGCCAAAAACACCAAGCGGTTGCGACACCATTTGGGTGATTGTAGACCGGCTTACCAAATCCGCTCACTTTCTGGCCATCAAGGAAACAGACAAGATGGAACGTTTGACGCGACTCTATCTAAAAGAGGTCGTGTCAAGACATGACGTGCCCATGTCAATCATCTCTGACATAGATAGTAGATTTACTTCTCGCTTTTGGTAAACATTACAAAAATCTCTAGGCACCCGTCTAGATATGAGTACAGCTTACCACCCGCAAACTGACGGCCAAAGCGAACGAACTATACAAACACTGGAGGACATGCTACGAGCTTGCGTAGTTGATTTCGGTAACTCTTGGGAAAATCACTTGCCATTGTGCGAGTTTTCGTACAATAACAGTTATCACACCAGCATTAAGGCTGCACCTTTTGAGGCACTTTATGGGCGAAAATGCCGCTCACCTATCTGTTGGACCGAGGTGGGAGATAGTCAACTCACCGGTCCTGAAATCATTCATGAAACAACCAAGAAAATCGTAGGTATCCAAAACCGGCTGAGAGCCGCACGTGATCGCCTGAAGAGTTATGCTGACGTGAGATGCAAACACCTCGAATTTCAAGTCGGGGACCACGTTCTTTTGAAAGTGTCACCTTGGAAAGGTGTCATTCGTTTTGGTAAACGCGGAAAACTTAACCCTAGGTACATCGGACCGTTTGAAATTCTTGAAAGAATTGGTCCGGTGGCATATCGACTGCAGCTACTTCAAGAACTCAGTAGCGTGCACAATACCTTTCACATTTCTAACCTTAAGAAATGCCTGTCTGATGAGACACTTATCATTCCACTCGACGAAATACAAATCGATGACAAACTTCACTTCGTTGAGGAACCCGTAGAAATCATGGACCGAGAGGTCAAACGTTTAAAACAGAGTCGCATTCCCATCATTAAGGTCCGGTGGAATTCTAGACGAGGTCCTGAATTCACTTGGGAACGAGAAAATCAGATACGTGAGAAATACCCACACCTCTTCTCGGACCCCACCCAGACCATGACCACAAACTAATTTCAGGACGAAATTCCTCTAACAAGGGGAGAATGTGACACTTGGCAAATTAGGCCATCATTTACACTTAAGATAGGTAATTACTACCTGTAATTAGTGTGAAATAGGACTAATTACGGTAACACTTTGTATATTCTATTATTCACACGTACGTAATTAAGTTGAATTACGCAGACTATCGGATGAAATCCGACGAACAAATACAGACGTTGGTGAAACGCTTTATCTAATGTAAAATTCGTTAACAATGGTTAAATTTCAACATACCATATCGAATATGCGAACATACATACCGGTACCAAAGAGCACAACTTACGTTTAAACAACTTAAAATAAACGTAACAAAAATAACAAAAGACTGCGGACCAAAAGTACCAACAAATCAAAACGTAAGATATGAAAAGAAAAAGGGAACAAAATAATGGAAATATTTAGATTAATGAATAAATAAATAATGCATATTTAAAAGAATAAACTTAAATCATAGAACAAAGAATAAAATATACATGATTTATCCAAGAGATAAAAATCTCTGCAAAAAGATATCCCACTTGCATTTTGACGGCTACAGTACTTTCGCCTTACCTCTCATTTCTTTTCATTTCACTTTTACACTCAACATCACTTTTACCACTCATTTTCTCTGCTCCCAACCATCACCACCTCCATCCGGTTCAACCAAAAATTTAAAGATTCAAGCTCAAAATCTCGAACTGCCTCTTCTTTTTGCCATCTTTCATCTAGAATCCTTGTAAGTAAAACTCTCCTTTTATATTTCCTTCCTGAACATATATTTTGTATCATGCTAGTAAGTTCACTCATAGGAAACAGACTAGAAATACACTTGAAAGATCTTAAAACGAGCAAAGCCAAACATTATAAAAGGACACACCAAGGGCTGTTCGTGTTTCTGTGTTTAAAAATCAAGCATCTTTGAGTTTGTCAAAAATTATAAAACTTACTTTTTACAGGTGCTAAAACATTGAGATTTAATGCGTATAAGTTTCGAATCAAAATAAGTACGTTTGACCCAGTCATGAAACGAAACTCAACAACACAGACCGAAAACTGAGTCTGTGAACTCAGTCTGTGGACTTAGCGACACTAGCTTTAGTGTCGCAACACTCGATCTCTGTCTGTAAAACCTTCGGTCTGTGAAAATAGCGACACAAATCTTGTGTCGCAAAACCCTTCGAGTTTGAGTCTGTGTCGCACAGACTGAACCTTCGCGAGCTTAGCGACACTACCCTTGTGTCGCAGCGACCTCAGTCTGTGAAACTCTCAGTTCGCAACACAGCAACTCAGTTCGCAACACAGATGGATCCAAAAACATATTTTCAAAAAAAATATATATTTAATTTGTGTTATAATACATAACTATGATACTTACTCGGATACGCACAATATGTACTTTTACAAGTATACATCGAAACGGAACATAATAATAATACCTTTAAGAATTATTATTACAAACCTTCACCAACGGGTCGTACATGTTTTCTAAACACAACGATAAACAAACTTTGGACAAACTAGTTGAGTGGACAACTAGCATGAATGATCTTTTGAGACATTCACTTACTCATAACCTTGTGCGTTTAGGGCGCCAACAGGTTACTTATTGGATATACGTTTATTTTTATAAACGCACGCTTTCAAGACTCAGGTGAGTCTCATAGCCCCACTTTTACTGTTTTATACTATGGGGGTGAAATTACATACACTGTTTTTATAATCACAAGTACTGAAACAACTCTTATACGGATTGCATGAGACCTTTAATCCACTAAAAGTCCTCACTTTATCATAGTTCGTTAATTGTATGAGCGCGAGTATTATTGGATAGATCTATCGGGAATTGACATCCCCGTCCGGGCTAGTCGCTCTAGCCGACCCACGGACGCATTAATAATTGACTGTTACGGGTGTATTGGATTATGCACCTGCCCGAGGCACAAACCAGGTTAAGCGTCGAACTATGAGACTCATGGCAATAGTATACACATATTTTGCATTCGTGCAACGCTGATTATATCTTGTGATTATTACAAACTTTTGATAACTGTTTCAAACCTAAGAACTCACCAACATTATGTTGACCGTTTTAGTATGTAATCTCAGGTACGCAGACACAGTAGGATGGCCTACAGGGAAACCCTAGCTCGAGTCGCATGCCTTACAAACAAACAGAGAGATTTACCTTCATTACTATTTTTGTATTGGTAGTTATGTACTAAGATCTCTAGGCTTTTATGCGAATTCGTTGATTGAACAAACGTGTTATTTTGGTGAACAATGTATTTTATGGAATGTAATTCTAAACGTCTCATTTAGAGGTCGTTAGTTATAATTTGTGTAATGATCCATGAATAGTCGTGCCCCGACCCGACTTCCGCTGCACATTAAATTTGGGGGTGCGACAAAGAGATATCAAGAAGCTGCAAGAAAAGATGTGGAACGAGCATTCGGTGTGCTTCAGGGCCGTTGGCAGATCATCAAGAACCCGGCAAGACCATATAGCACCAACAAAATATCAACAATCATGTATGCTTCTGTGATTTTACACAACATGATAACCGAGGACAACGAACGAAATATGTGTCAACTAGAGGAGGAATATCCGGAATTCCCACCAAGACGTTCGTGGCAAGAAAGGGTTGAAACTCAATTGCGTATGGACAAAGAATTACGCGATCGGGAGGTTCATCGCCAACTTCTCAATGCTCTCATCGATCACATTTCGCAACTGCCACCAAATTTCCGTAGTCGTTAATTAGTGTAATCGTTTTTTATTTTAATTATTTTAATGTTTTTTTTAATTTAATTATTGTAATGTTTTTTCTTATTTAATTATTATAATGTTTTTTATTTTAATGAAATGTGTTTTATTTAAATTATTGTGTTTTAAAAATTTAATTTATTAGTTGTGGGTCCCTGGAAAAAAAACTGACAGATCACTGATAACAGGGGTCCGTCAGTTTCTGTCAGTTTTGTGAAAAAGCTGACGTGGCCCGTCGGTTTCTGTCAGTTTCTATCACGGTTGGAAGGAGTCTAAGTAAGTGAAGAAAATATTTATATTTACATATTTAATCCTTGACTTTTACAATTATACATTATCAATCTTTTTATTAAAGCTACCGGCGCAAAAAAATCCGAATTACACATAATATTTTCCCTATACGTGGGAAATGATATTTAATTAGTTTTAAACTAGGAATTTTTTTTGTAAAATAAACCTAATTGTTATTAAATTTACGTGAAGCTGATACGTCGTCGTTTTCGTTTTTAGTAAGAAACCTCATTTGGAATGTGCGTTGTTGCGTGAATGGCTGTGTATTGGTTGAAGAGAAAAACAGACGGCGGTCAGACAAGTGATTGGTCAGAAAGTTGTGAACTCTGTATCGCACCGGTGGACGGTAGATGGAAGGATTGTATGTGAAAGTGGTGATGAGTGTAGCCAATTCGTACAGGCCATTGAAATTTGAAATACACTATACTTTGTTTGGTTCTCGAATTTATCTAGAAGAAAAGCTAAATTGAGAATTATTGTGCAGGAAATTAAAAAAAATACCATTTTTAAATACTTTTATAAAAGTTTGCATCCTTTTAAAAAAAATTGCGTTTCTACCCCACCCGGGTCGCAAAATCGCAATCCCGGACGCAAATCCGCACACCCAAACGCGTGACCGAGAAATACAAGTCGGTGGCCGAGAAATACAAGTCGGTCTCCGGGCGCAAAATACGGGTCACAAATTGCGATCGAAAATGCGATCAGTGTCTGTGCCCCGGTCACCGACTTGCATTTCTCGGTCACCGACTTGCATTTCTCGGTCACCGTATTGCTTTTGCGTCCGACGACACTATTTGCGAGCTACTTTTGCGGGCGACCCGATTGCAACTCAGAAACCCGGGGCCAACCCACAAATTAAGGGTTATATAAACCAAAAAAAAAAGATATCGGCATTTGAACGTCGAATAATACGAAGTTCGCTCCCGAATAACCTCCTGAAGTTCGCTCGCAAATTTAAAACCCGAATTTCGTTCGCAAGTTCAAATCGAAAAAGGAAGCATGCAAATCTCGAACGCAATTATCGAAAGATGTCTAATTATGAGATATAAACACATTTAAACTCCGAATTATCGTTATATTTGCCAAAATTATTGTTGACATTTTATCGAGCAGTTGGCGTGCATGATTTTTTTGTGTTTAATGAATTAAATGGTGGTTTTTTAGTTGGTTATCGTGTTGTATGTGTTTTTTAAGTTAGTTTGTTGTTGAGATTTGATTAATATCACTGTTAAAGAGGTTCGTTAGTTTGTGATCGAAATCGTTTTGCTTGTTACCGGTGGTGACCGAGCTCGCTATCAGCAAGTCGCATAGTTCGCTACTTGCATTTCTCGGTGATGACCGAGAACCGCAAAGATTGCGACTTGCGATCGCATTTTGCGATCCGGATTTGCGCCCCGGGTGTGCGGCTGCGACTCGGTCACCGACTTGTATTTCTCGGTCACGCGTCCGGGTATGCTGATTTCCGTCCGGGAATGCGATTTTGCGAACCGATTATGCGCCCATGTGGGGTAAAAACGCTTTTTTTTTTTGTAACGGGCAACCTTTAATAAAAGTTTTTAAAAAAGGAAATAAACGGGCCGTGTGAGAAATACAATGGGCCTTTAAGGTACTTTATGGGATTATGGCCCATTATTTCTATTTTAAAGTCTACTAACAAAAAGAAATCTAAGGAATAACGTCAAATCAATAAAAGCAATAAAATCCTCTCATGCTCCCGATTGATATAATTAATTTTAATTAATAATTAATTAGAGAGAATAGTAAGGATTATGAATACATTGCTCCCAACTAACACCATGGATATGCCCTCTATTTTTAACCACGAGAATGTGATGGACTGAACATGAAGGAAAACGTCTCGTTGAAGCAAACCCAATCTCTTAACAGGAGAGCAATGCATGTTTGAGTTCTGCCGCTCTCAAATGCTCCACAACCCAGCAAAAAATGAAACCTTCAAAAGTTTTATGGAATTTTGCATTGGTCGATCCCACTAGAGAACCATTAACGAGACGACGCAAATACTTCTTATATGTTGTCATCTATTTTGAATTAACAATGGTATTTTACACACACAAATACTACGTATAGCTAAATATGGTACTTGACAACTTGGTAGCATGTTAAAATGACTTTGAATAAAAACAAATCATATTTTGAAATCAGGTTAGTTCATTTTCATCCCCTAAAATTTACCACTTAAAGTTTCATGACCCTGCAAAAGTCATTTGAAATTTTGACCATTACCATGCAACATAATTATTAAAATACTACATGTAATCAAAGCATGAATATTTTTTGGACTTGTGACCATATGATAAATAATAAAAGATAATCAAAGATTAAATCTATGTTGGCGGCTAAACTTCTAAAAACATAAGCAGAAAATAGAAAGAAATTTAGTTTTCGTATACTTGCATATTCCAAAAAACAATGAACAAATTTACAACTAACAAATCATAACATACTTACAACTGACATGATATATCCTGACACAAAAACCTAAAGAATTACATAGACAGAAAACAAACACACGATTCAGTTCATACATAGAAAGGGAAGATGGACGTATATGATGATATCATAAATCAACGACTAAATGTTGTCGTTTGGAGGTGGGTAGGGTCCACCTCTAGTCCTCCAACCCTTCCATTGTTGTTGGTGTTGTTGTTGTTTGTTCTTGAGACGATACCAAGAGTGGCGGCAAAGGAAGTGAATGCACCGCAAACATCACTGAAAATTTGAGCCTTGATCTTACCCCGTTTAATGGAAGGGGACATTTGAGATCGGAGATAAGACTAAAATCCGATGAAGTGAAAGAAGTGAAATGTTTATTGCGAATTGAGAGAAGTAATATAGTTTATGTTGAGGTTGACGGCTTATATAGGCCAATACTATGGCTCTTTTGATCAACTATAAAATGAATAAAAAGATGCTAATATATTATTATTATTATTATTATTATTATTATTATTATTATATTAAAATAGCAATGCCGTGTAACTTAGTTAATGAGCGGTGACATCCTTAGACCCGACATCTACATTGTCACATTATCTGAAAAAATTAGGTATGCCCCACATTATGAATAAGTAGTTGATTGTGGGCCGATTTGGTTTGTCCGTTTTTAACCTTTTGTCACATATATTATATATCAATTGTATTATTTATTTTTTTGTAAATTTTTTAAGAAATTAAGGTTTTTAAATTTATAATAAATATATTTATTTTCTGTAAGATATTTAAGTTTGAGTTTTAATAAAGTAAATTCATTATATTAGATTTAAGAACCCAAATTAAAACAATCACAAAAGACTTTCTAGTTTTTCTTTTTCAACCCTTTTCACATTTAGAAAAGTATGAAAAATCTGTCAAAAGTTTAATTAATTTTTTGAAAGTCTATCCGAAACTTCAACATGTGTCATTCGTTAACTATATTGCTTGCTTATTAATCACTGCACAACACGGTTTAAATGAAACTAACCAAACCTAATCTTTAGTGCAATTAATTTGATTTGATCTAATCTTTATTATTAATTAACGTCATCATATAACTAAATAACTTGACCCAAATAACTTAAATAATTCAAACGCTTATTTTTAACATCATATTCATAGATTTGGTGGTGTAGAATTTGCATTAACGCGTGTTCGTCACTGTAGGCCACAATCAAGATTCACTTGGCCAATTATTCCTTTACCATATCTAATTAGGAGTAGTAATTTTATTGTCATTTTTATTTAATTACCTGCCCTCTTTCAAGTTTCAAACCCTATAAATGTGACATATTTAACAAAACTTGATTGTCAAGATACAACATTTGTGAAGCTTGATCGATGTCATGTCGTATGTCATTGTTATTTAAACATGTGTGACAATTAAGTTAAGACTTGCTTTACATAATTTATTATTTTATACATCATAGCAATAAGTTTTAAATCGGTCAAATTATATATTCGCGTGTTTTACTATAAGAACGTAATTTTAGTAGCTGGTTCATTCATTTTATATATGATGTATAAAACATTTATTTTTTGCTACCGTAATTGTGTAAATGTGCATATGAGACGTGTTCGATGGTGAGATACCATCACGGAATGAAATTTATGCTTTACATCTTTGTTTATGGGTACGTTTTGTCAATATCTCGTTTTATATATAAACCATCCTAAACTAATTTTAAATATCTAAACTAAACTCAACTAAATCACTAAATTAAAGTTCTGAATAAATGGAAATTACAATTTACAAAGGACAAATGGGACACTGTTATACATATCAAAACACATTAGCCAGCTAAATTAAATCAGATAATATACATGGGGCCTTGGGCATATTAAATTAAGGTTATTTGTGGGCCCAAAGACTTGTGCATTATTGATAAACTAATTGGACCTTTTCTCTTCATCTTCATATTTCAATTTCTGCAAATCAAAACACACACAAGCTTTCTTTTCCAATATTCTAATGGCTATTGCTGAAATCTTTCTCACTGCATTCATCACTGTGTTGTTTGAGAAGCTGGCCTCAGCTGACTTGATAAGGCTGGCCAAATCTGCAGGAATCTATTCTGAACTAGACAAGTGGAGCAACACGTTGACCCAGATCCAAGCTGTGCTTGTTGATGCAGGCCAGAAACACATAAGAGACGGTGCCATTCAGGTATGGCTCAACAAACTCCAGCATTTGGCCTACGACATAGACGATGTACTAGATGATTTGGCCACGGAAGCTATGCGTCGCCAGTCGAATCAACAACCACATGCCAGCACGAGTAAGGTAGTATTGAAATTCATTCCAACCAAATTTCATGCTCTTAAATATGGTCGTAAGATGAGTTCTAAGCTAGATGATATTACATCCAAATTGCACGCTCTTGTTGATGAGAAAAATATTCTGGGTTTAATTAGTAATGTTGAAAGGTCAGATACAACAAGTCGGCCGCGATCAGAGGAAACTTCACTGGTTAAAGTATCTGAAATTGTAGGAAGGGAGGCGGATAAAGAGGTATTGCTAAAAAATTTGGTAGGGAACGAATCGTGTGATCAAAAATTTAGCATCGTTTCTATTGTTGGTCTTGGTGGAATAGGCAAGACCACTCTTGCCCGACTTTTGTACAATGAACAAAAAGTAAAGGATCACTTTAAACTCACTTCCTGGATTTGTGTTTCTGATGAGTTCGATGTCTTTAATATTAGCAAGGCAATTTTTAAAGATGTAGGTGGAGATGACAGAAATTTTGAAACACTAAATCAGCTTCAACTGGCCCTTTCAGAAAAACTTTTAAATAACAAGTTCCTAATTGTTCTAGACGATGTCTGGAACGAAGACTACAAGGAGTGGGAACTACTCCAACGCCCTTTCGGTGCAGGGGCACCTGGAAGTAAAGTCATCGTGACAACAAGGAAGACCATGGTTGCATCGGTCATGGACTCGATTCAAACTTACCCTCTTGAGCTTTTATCTAATGATGAAGCTTTATCTTTGTTTGCTCAACATGCGTTGGGTAAACAAAACTTCGATTCAAACCCGACACTTAAGTTGCACGGTGAAGGTATCGTGAAGAAATGTGGCAGATTGCCTTTGGCTTTGAAAACACTTGGAAGGGTGTTGAGAGGAAAAACAAACGAAAAAGAGTGGGAGGAGTTGTTGAATAGTGATATATGGAATGTACAGAACGAAGGGAACATTCTTCCAGCTCTACGACTAAGCTATTATGATCTCCCTCCTCATTTAAAGCACATGTTTGCATATTGTTGCTTATTTCCCAAGGATTACTTGTTCGAGAAGGACGAACTAGTCCTACTATGGATGGCAGAGGGGTTCTTGCTGAAGTCAAATGGCAGAAAATCAATGGAGAGTTTAGGTCGAGATTGTTTTGAAGAGCTGGAGTCAAGGTCATTTTTTCAGCCTTCAGCTATCGATAAATCACAATATACAATGCACGATCTGATAAGTGACTTGGCCATGAGTGTTGCAGGAGAGTTCTTTTTTATGCTGGATGACAAAATTGATCTTGATGACAAGAACGAGTCTTTGGAGAAATTCCGTCACTTTTCATTTATTCGTCAACGATATGAACTGTACAGAAAGTTTAAGGCTATCGAAAGAGCTAGATGCTTGCGTACTTTCTTAGCTATGTCGGTTACAAGGCCATATGACTTTCACCGATTCTTTTTATGGAACGAGATTATTGTCGAACTACTCCCCCAACTACAGTATTTAAGAGTTCTAAGCCTCGCTCATTATTCAATCGAAGAGGTACCACGATCAATTTGTAGTCTCAAGCACTTGCGGTACCTCAACTTTTCTAATACTGGTATTCAACGTTTACCCCAGCAAATTGGCGACCTCTATAATTTGCAGAGCCTGTTGTTGTCTGGTTGTGCTGAGTTATCTAGTTTGCCAGAAAGTTGCGGAAAGTTAATTAACTTGCGACATCTTGACATTAGTGATACTCGGAAGTTGAACGAGACGCCCTCAGGCATCGGTGGGTTGACGAGTTTACAAACTCTATCTAAAGTTATTATTGGAGGAGCTAGTGGGTTCGAAATGTCCAATCTTAAAGACCTATTGCATCTTCAAGGTCATATATCCATTATTGGACTGCATAAAGTTAAAAATGCAGCACAAGCAAAGGACGCCAAGTTACATCAAAAGAAAGGTCTGTGTGATTTGGACTTGTCTTGGATTGACCTATTTTATGATGCTCGGAATGCAACAATGGAATATGAAGTACTCGAAGCGCTTAGGCCTTTTGAAAAGATGAAAAGCCTCAAGATTTTGTACTACATGGGTACAAGATTTCCTAGTTGGATCGGGGATCCCTCGTTTGTTTGCTTAACCGAGCTGACCTTACGTGGCTGTCGAAGTTGTATAAGCGTACCGACACTTGGACATCTACCGTTACTTAAGAAGTTGTATGTTGAAAGCATGCATGGATTGAAAAGACTTGGTCCAGAATTACTGGGACATGCTGATTCTTGCAATGGTATTGCATTTCCAGCACTTGAAGTTTTGAGTTTTAGAGATATGCAGGGCTGGGAAGAATGGTCAACTAGTGGTACTGATGAAGATGCAAGAGTTGGATTGTTTCCTTGTCTTCGTGACATTTCTATAAAAAACTGTCCGAAACTGGATGTAGTGGCAGTTGACTTGATACCATCACTTCAGGTTTTACATATAGAAGGATGTTCAGTAGCAGTGTTAAGAAGCATGGTAGTCGTGTCTTCATCAATTATTAGATTGACAATGTACAAAATTAAAGGACTTACTCTGTTATACAGAGAAGTGTTAGAGCATCTTAAGGCAGTTGAATATCTACGCATTTCAGCGTGTGATGAACTCACTTACATGTGTGAATTAGGAGCGGAGGCATGTGACATTCTGGTGAGTTTACAGACCTTGAAAGTGAGGCGGTGTGTAAATTTGGTGTCATTAGTAGACAGAAAGGAGAATTTGGTGATTAGCGGCATGGGTTCTATTAGAGAAGTAGAAATTTCCAATTGTCCAAAATTGGAGAGTTACAACTGTCCGAAGAGTATCGAGAAGTTGGACATATCCGAATGTGATTCAATGACATCATTGACCTTCCCACCAATGGTTAGTTTACAGACCTTGAAAGTGAGCGCGTGTGTTAATCTGTTGTCATTGGTGGGGGAAAATGTGAATTTGGTGATTAGAGAAGTAGAAATTTACAGTTGTCCAAAATTGGAGAATTACAACTGTCCAAAGAGTATCGAGAAGTTAATGATTGAGTGTTGTGGTTCAATGACATCATTGACCTTCCCACCGCTGGACGACCTCCCATCTACTTTGAAGGGTCTTGACTTGTCGTTTTGTGATAATCTGGAGGTGAATTGGGTTTTCAGCAACTTCTTGTCATCACTTGGAAATCTTACACTTGATAATATATCTAATGTGAGGTTGTTTCCTGAAGGATGCTTAGTTCATCTCACTCGATTATCTATTAGGAATTGTGATAACATAGAATGCATTCCAAAAAAAGGTTTTGGTTTTCTTCCAATTCTTTGTTTGAGAGGCCTTACGATCGGTGGTTGCAAGAATATAAAGTCATTTCCTCACGAGCATTTGCAAAGTCTCACATCTTTGGAATCCTTGTCGATAGTTAATTGTCCAAGTATGGAAGACTCATTTCCTAGTGGTTTGTGGCCTCCTAATTTAAGTCGGTTATATATAGGAGAGTTAAAGAAGGGGATGTCAGAGTGGGGGATTCAACATTTCCCATCCTCACTTGTTTATCTATCGTTATATGGTTCTAATTCAGGAGTGGTAAGATTTGCAGCAGAGGCAGAGGAGGAGGAGGAAGAGAGGGATATGAGAAAAAACAATACTTCATCATCATTATCATCTTTTCTTCTTCCGTCATCTCTAACTCGTCTATATATCGAATATTTTGATGAGTTGGAATCAGTTAGAAAAGGCATGGAACACCTCACCTGCCTTGAACATCTTGTATTTAATAAATGCCCGAAGCTGAGAGATCTGTCAGAGACGCTACTCCCTTCACTTTCCGGTTTGCAGATTTATAACCCTTCCCCAGAATTCTATCAAAAGTTATCATTGGAGGAGCTAGCGGGTTCAAATTATCCGATCTTAAAGACCTATTGCATCTTCAAGGTCAGCTATCCATTAAAGGACTCCATAAAGTTATAAATGCAACACATACAAAGGAAGCCAACTTACAGCAAAAAGAAAGGTCTTCTTGATTTGGAGCTGGAGTGGAGTGGCGATGTCTTTGATGATATCTGTAATGAAAGAGTGGAGTATGGAGTACTTGAAGGGCTAAGGCCTGATTATAAGTTAAGAAGCCTCAAGATTTTGAACTACACAGGAACAAATTTCCTACTTGGATTGGGGATTCTTTATTTGTTTGCTTAACTCATCTTACATTACGTGGTTGTCGAAGTTGTACATGTTTACCAGCACTTAGAGATCTACCATTACTCGAAGAGTTGTTTTTGGAAAGCATGAATGGGTTGAAAAGACTGGGTTTAGAGTATCTTAGACCTACGAATTCTTGTAATAGTATTGCATTTCCATCACTTGAAGTTTTGGGATTTAGAGATATGCAGGGTTGGGAAGAATGGTCAATCAGTGGTGACAAAGATGGAACTGCTGTATCGTTTCCTTGTCTTTGTGAGATTTCTATAAAAAATTGTCGAAAACGGAATGTAGTGGCAATTGAATTGATACCATCACTTCGAGTTTTGTTTATAGATGGATGTTCTGTAGCGGTTTTAAAAAGTATTGTTGGTGTGTCTTCATCAATTCTTAGGTTGAAAATGAGGAATATTAAAGGACTCAGTAAACTACATAGAGAACTTTTAGAGCATCTTAAGGCACTTGAATATTTAAGTATCTCAGTGTGATGAACTCACTAATTTGTGGGAATCAGAAGCAGAGGCATACACGATTCTTGGGAGTTTACAGAAGTTGGAAGTAAGTGGGTGTGTAATTTGGTGTCATTAATAGAGACAAAGGTGAATTTGGATATTATCATGCAATCCATTAGAGAAGTGGTAATTATGGATTTTGTCCGAAATTAGAGGATTACGATTGTCCAAATGGTATCGAGAAGTTGGAGATATACGAATGTGGTGCAATCACATCTTTGACCTTTCCACCAATTAACAACCTCCCCTCTACTTTGAAGTTCCTTGTGTTGGAGTATTGTGATAATCTGCACGTGAATTGGTTTTTCAGCAACTTCTTGTCATGACTCGGATCTCTTGAGATACGAAATTTATCAAATATGAGGTTGTTACCCGAAGGATGCTTAGTTCATCTCACCTGCCTTGAACAACTTGAAATTTATGATTGCTCGAAACTTAGAGATCTGCCAGAGACGCTACTCCCTTCACTTTCATGTCTGAAGGTGATACCTCTGTCCCGGGAATTGAAAAAGAAGTGTAGAATAGGACAAGGGAAATATTGGCACATTATCGCCCAAATCCCTCACCTTCATATCTCTAACTAGACGTAAAGCATTTGGAGTGTAAATAAATACTTTCATAATTTTCTGCTGCACAAGGTTCGTTGAAGAAATCATGATTGTTGCAGGGATTTCGTAAGCTAAAATCCGATGAACACGTAACTAAATACGTTGAGACCACCATAATGATTGTTAAAACAGGGCATCATTTATTTGAAATGCAAATAACTGTAACAGTCACGAGTACAACTTATAAGTACTCACATGAGGCCAGATTACATGCAAGTTGAAATTCACACAGAAAGCTGCAAAGCAAATGTCATAACCTTAAACTTCAGAAGTTTTTGTTCACTTCAAATGTTACCTCAGCTTTTATGTTGTACGGATCACTCTCAATACTTTTATATATGAGGATTATAGTAATTGGTACATACAATCACACAATCGACAATTTTAATTTAATAAGAACAAAAACGAAAAAAGAACTCTTTTCAACGATTCAGTTGCAAATCTTTTTCACGGTGTAGAGACTAGAAAGAGCACAAAGATTAATTGCCTGGAGAATCACCAAGCCCAATTTCCACTGCTCAAGTTTCAAAACAGGATCCCATCTCATAGCTTGCTCCGCCTGCGAAGATAAAAACAATTAACTTATCATAACTTGCAGAAATCTCCTAGTTCACAATAGAAAAAAAATGATATGAATCTCACCTGCCGGTTTCTGGAAGCCTTTCTTAAAACTTCACCAATCCGCAGCGCACAAGATACACCAATAAAGACTGAACCATAAAGCTTCTGTGCAAAGCCTCGTTACACCATCTTTCTCACCCCAACAAGCTCAGAAATGCCAGGTGGAAGGATCAAATTCCAAATGTTCTGTTGTACAGATCACTAGAAGTTGGCAGCTGGTATTTTGCATCTTGGTGACCTGAATAATATCTGTTGAATCCCATTCTCTCGTTTCTGAGGAGCTCCGCCATACCAATATCATTTCCACCCTGCACTTCATTCCAACCATTCCAGTGGCCATTAAGGTTCAAAGAACTCCTTGGCTGCTGGAAACTGGTTTGCTGATAAGAGGGTAGATTGTTTTCAACCATCCTTGATGGAAGTCCATAAGAATCGGTTTGGTGAGGATAATGATCTCTTAGTTGAGAAAATCTAGGGTTTTGCTGAGAAAAGGATGTTTGCATCAATAGTTGGAGTCTGACATCATTTTCATAAGTATTCATTTGTGTAGGAAAGTTCGATCTCATGTCTAAGCTACTTGGAATTCTACCACCAACTGCCAAAATTGCAGGATCCATCAACTCCAAATCACCACCCTCACTAATATTTACAGGGGCAGTAACTTCATGTGCTTTTCTCATCAATGAGGAAATGTCGAACATATGATTTCCTGAAACGTAGGTTGATAAAAGGAAGTTTATTTTATTGGAAAGTAGAAAGATCTGTGTAAACAGGAAAATGACTTAAGTATTTGAGCAACTAACCTGATGTGTTTTCATAAGTTTGTTCCATCCTCTCGTGAGAGGTGAAGCCGGGAGGTGGTGCTCTCTTTGGCCCTGAAAATCCAGGTGGGGCAGATACTTGTGTCCTTGAAACTGTTTGAACAAGCCAAAATTAGAAGGATTTACTGAGAGAACACAAATTCTTACTAACCAACAATAATAATAATATTGTGGCAAATGGGCAGATTGGGTAACGGGTCAAAGCAAGTATCATTTTGGTAGTTGAAGCAAGTCAGTCAGGTTGACTAATGACGGCTTTCAATTCTTCTCTTAACAAATACCTAAAATACCTAATGTGTTAATTGTTAACTACGATGACAAAACACTATATTGTGGCAAAAAAATAGCTTAATCTTCTTTTAATAAGGCAATTTACAAGGTTTTATGTGTTTATACCAAAATTCGGATGACTTCAACCTGTTTGACACGCTCAGCCCATTTTCTTTATATGTTAGCACTTAAAACCATTTGACCAATAAAGATTAAATGTAACTAAAATAAACCAATTTTCATTTAAATAAGTTAAAATTGTCACATCAAAAATTAAACAAGATAATCCAGCATAACATGATTCACTTGGTCTTACCGAGTCACTAATAGATTCGTAAAAGGTCAACCACAAAAACAGTGTTGCACCATGATGGTCTTTGGCACAAAATTGTGAAGTAGATCGGAAATAGACAAGCTGAGTTCAAACAATGATACAGCAAACTTTCCTTCCACCAAGGATAAAATACAGGATTATTACAGAACTTCAAAAAGAGGCAGGATATACTTATAACAGGTGGATTGGATTTCTAAATTTATCCCCAGCCCGTCAAAAGGGTAAACTTTTCGAATTTAGTAAAACAGAACGGGGTCAAACAGGTTGAACACGATGGAAGTTACCAGAACATACCTGAAATCTTATTTTCAAAGGAATGAGAATAACTGCTGGCAAAATGATCAGATTCCTCAAAGCTAAAAGAAGAGAAACCGTTGCCATTACTACGCTTGTTGTCAAGATAAATACTATTGTTACTCACAACATCAGGGCTGAAATTTTTATACTCAGCTCCTTGCCGAAAATCACTTGCAGTTGGTGCATAATTGGAGTCTTGATATGAGCATTCATCCTCTCTAGCGAATGAGAACCTTGACTGGTTGCTGTTTTGTGCTCTTCTTGCACTTAAAACTCTATGAGATTCAGGTTGTTTATTACTTTCACCTAAAAACTTAGCCAAGTTTCGAGGTGAAGTTAATGACTCATCCCAAGGGTCAAAATCCATAGAAAGAATATCAGATATTAGACTGCTTTCTCCTGAATCCAAGCCAGTACTGTTGTCCCCCTTTTTTATTGCTGCTCCTTCAAACATTCCCATTTGACTTGCACCACTTTCAGTATCACGGAAGTAGGAACGTTCATTAGATACATCGAAAGAAGAGTAACCATTAATTATGGGTGTATTAAATGCATGTTGGGAAGCCTTGTCAAAATTTTGATCGACTGGAGGATCTGAATTGCCATTAGCCAGAACATATGGATCTTGAGAAGAATAATCTATAGAATTATTTGTGTGAGGAGAATTATGTGCCATACTTTGTATATAGCTTGTATTTGTACAAATCTCTTTATCACTGAGCCTCTGATCATTGAAAGACAGCAAATCTTCTTCTGCTTCACTAATTGCAATTTCTGCTACTTTCCTTTGCAAATCTGATACTAAATCGGACTGTTTGGCAGTGTCTCCTGCTTCATTTGAGACCAAAGGTTCTGCAACTTGCTCTGCTTCCAATGTTTGTAATCTTTGATTCTTATCGATGTTTATTGATGACCCGTTAAAAGGCGAGTTTTCAGTCCTTTTTAGATCAGCAATATTCAGTTCCTTATCTAAAACAGAACTAGAATAATGCTTGGATGACTTTTTATTCTCTGGTGAAGTTGTTGAAACCTGGCTGCTTGAAGTTGAAGAGGAAGGAAGTCTAGTGGTAACAGGTGTCTCTAACAGAGTTCTTCTGTGGTCCAGGCGCACAGCCTTTTTCATTGATACTGGATTCTCCAGATTACCATTTTCTTGAAAAATGTGGTTTTCTTGACTATGCTTATGTACCAACTCATCTCCATGATATGATGGACCCAATACTGCTGATGAAAATGATAGTGTAGCACTAGACACATCAGCTTGTTGTTTAGAGGGCCCATTAGAGCTTGCTACATTTGCAACAACAGGCTGACTATTTGAGGCACGTGCTCCCCTGTAGTACATTAAAATTTTAATACAAATAGTATAGGTGGAAATTTTGACCCATTTACTTGGTAATAGCCAAATGGGTCGATTTGAGCTTCATTTCATCTCTAATGGGTCAAATCGAACAATCAAAAAGTTACATAACAGAACAACAGGACAAATGGGCTGATAGGTTCAAAAAGGTTGAAGTTGCCCAAAGACTATGTTTAATGCATACAACTTCCTAATTCGTCTTATTCAATGATTCACATTATTGTTTAACAAAATGGTTTTGTTATCATGATGGCATTCATTATCTTAAAAAAATTAATAATAATAATAATTGCAGGTCAACTCATCCTGCATGTACTAAAAATGACCTGATTCAACCCGCCCATATTTCCACCTCTAACAAACAAAAATATGTGCACAACACAGGACTTTACCATGAAGCTGCTGCAGGAAGAGCTACTGATCTCCCAGAACTGCTATTTGGTGGAGAAACTTTCATGCTATTTGTTGGATTCTGCTAAACAAAAAAGGATCAAAGGCGTCAACAAAATCAATGTCCATCTATAGTGTGGCCAACCATTCTCTCATATAACTTTTCAAGAAGACAACAAAATCAAAATATTAATAATAACATTGCAACAAGAGATTCGAACATGTAGCCTAAATACTTCATAATAACATGAGATGTAAAATAGTCTCTGAATACCATCAAAATTAAAGGTCGACACAGAATATCTTACATTGGTGGTACTTTTACTAATAGGTTTTGCCGAACAGCTGTTATTAGAGTAATCATCAGCTGGAGGTGGTAAAAGATTTCCAGAACGCCGTTGCATGTCATTTGTGGCACCAGTAATTTGCTGAACTCTATTCCTTTACAAACCACTATGCAAGTTAATTTTGGGGACAATAAACAATCACACAATTCGAACTAACAAAATAAGAAGAAGCTGAAATGTATCTCGAGAGTCAAGAATCATCCAACCCATTTAAGATTTTCAAAATTTTACATGGAAATTCTTATATCCTTTTAATAAGCATCAACCATATGATCCTTGCATAACTCCCTTTAACTAATATTATAACTTGTATATATGAGAGCTTTCTATAATCTATATATAAGATTTAAAATAAAATGAGAACTTCTCCTCATCAATACAGCGGAGACGGCTCAAAATCCATCTATCCTTAAACACTACTATCCTACGAGGGATGACTCATATACTACACATGTCAACGACTCAACGCACGTACATACTATAACATTAAAACTTTCAATCATTACTAAAGATAATATTCTTCGAAAGCTAGTCATTAATATATATTCTTTGAGATAATTTTCATGCATTTGAGAGCACGGGTAGAACAACAACATATAGATATCATGCAAAAACAATATGAACATACCTTGTATATGCTGTTATTATTTCATCTTTGGTGAAGCTATCTTCTTGCGGGCCAAACTCATGCAAGTACAAACAATCAGCATTGGTGCAAGGCTGGACCAACCAAATGAAAGTCCCAAATGAATATTATGTATGAAATTAAATAGTAAAGCAATAAACTGAAATGCTTGATTATTTATAATACCGTATTCCTCAGCCAGGCATGACAGTACTTTGTGGTCCCGAAACAGGCCCTGCAACAAAACCCACTTGTTGTCATGTAAAATAAGAGAGCAAAAAAACATCTTGGACATGTTATAGTGTTTACCTTAAAGGTCTACCCTCCAAGACAAAGCCATGTGCTGACTGTATACTACGAACTGCTTCTTCCTCCTTGGAGTAGGTGATATATCTGGATAATGTGAACATTTGAAGAAGTTGTTCAGGATAAAGCAAACCATATCGAATCAACATAAGTGTCACTTGAACAGGTTCAAGGTGTCGAATATCCATAACCACAGCCATTTCGGCAGATATAGTCATCCATGAATGGAAATTTCCAATATCTGAAAATACATGGGGTACCCCTTACAGAAATTTAAGATAACCAAAGACACTAGAACTTACACACTACAAGTACTGTTAGCAAATTGCTGAATAGCACCAGCTGCCGTCCGAGATATAGAAACTTTTAGTACCTTCCCATACTGACCAAAATACTCTTTTTGCTGCAGAAGCTGAAATATAACAAAGCTTGGGTAAGAATTCCAGAATTGAAGAACAGCGAAGATGAAATATACAAAGAGAAAAGCAGATACGTGTGCAGGAGAGAAAATACATACATCTTCATCTGCTAAATTAAGAGGTAGTCCTACAATGTAGACAAGGTTACGTTGAATAACCCTGACATTACCAAGCTGATTTCTCCCTTCAGAAGTTTTAGTTTTTCCCTTTTGTGACTTCTGTTTCTTCTCCACACTCGCTCCATTGACCAATCTGATAGTATTATAAAGAAGTCCAAAAAAAATATTAGAACGATAAAAAAATATAACAAGATGAATAAACATATCATAATTCATAAGGAGTCAGACCCTTCACACTTTGATGCTGTTCCCACAATCTTCTCCTTGTTATAAGGAGTACGACATGCTGGGCACCGCCCTTCCGTGCTATCCTTCTCAGCCATATCCATTATGTGGTGCCAGCACCAAACACAGATCTGTATATATGATATAACAAATTGCACAAACCATGCACCAATCAGCATAATAAACAAAATAAAACTACAGTAGTAAATAATTATTAGTAGCAGATAGAAGAAAATTCAGCACCAACCAACTGATGTACAAAACTGAAATCACACAAATTTTATCATATCTGCTAAGAATACATTAAAAATAAGTCATAATAATTCTCTTTTCTTACATTTGGTCCAGATATGAGTACGCAGAAACATCAAAAGTAAGTAATTATCCAATCACAACAACGGGTCATCGCGAAAAATGCATTTCCTAAACAGATCACTCACGGCTATGGACCTATGGTTGCTTACAAATGAATGATCATAGACTCTCACTAAAGATGTATACCAATAACACTTCTTTCAAGTCCTATCCGCATTTGCCACCACCTGATAATGGGTGAAATGTCTAAACATCTCCATCAACCAAGCATGCAAACAGATCAGAAGATGATTTCAACAAAACACATTTTCCAAAGCATAAATGATGATAGCATGAAGTAAACTATCAAATAAAATAAGGGGTGAACTAGTGGAAACATAAATTTGACATCCAAACAAATTTACTATATCTCAATTTTAAAAATACAACAATGCACAGGGAACTGAAGGCCAGTAGTAAAGTTGGATGATAAGATGGATATTTTATGATAATCGTCCAATATCACGTCTGATGAAATGTAATAGAGATTCACGCATATCAAAATATTGGGGACCAAAGTACTAGCCTCCACATATGTCAATCAACTTCAAACAAAATGCTACTCATAACAATTATAATGCCCCTTTTCGAATTTTAATAGAGAAAGTAACTATGTTAGCAACTAGCACACACTAAAAGAGAACGTTCCATACATCATAGCCACACTTGCAAGGCTTCAGATGCTGATCTGTTAGATCCATCTCTTCAGCACAAAGTGGACAAGTCCTTTCTCCTTCGTCACTCATAATTACCTAAACAATAAAACAGGATACAATCAATATCAACCACAGTCACAAGTAAAATAACACTTGATCTAGAGACTTGTAAATGCAGTTACACACACACAAATATCATACATATATATGTATGGAAAACACTCATTTTTTAATTTGTATCATATAAAGTCAACAAACCTAACTTAGCTTGTACTTATTTATCACTATTGAAGTATTCAATAATACTTTGAAACATTAGAGTCAGCAAAATCAAAACTTTTAATTTGTGCATCTATTCCGGCGTATATATACCGAATGCCTGAATCTGTTCATCTACGATCTTCCAACTTACATGAAAATCTGCTACCATGCATCTATGTATCTTTAAATATAAGAGATATAAGAATGTCAACTTTGTAAATTTGTCTACTTACATGATTCGAATTCAAAAAATAGATGCTTTATTACACATATATACATGAAATACATGAGCATATATATAATAGCATGTATGTGTACCCACTGATTCAACAAAAAATCAATCAAACCATCAAAATATACTAGCTAACATCTGAAATTCTAGATCAATTTCAAAAAAATTGAAATTTAAACTGCAATTGAACATCTTAAATCCATAAATTAATAATAATCAATCAAACTCATCTAAAGCTGAAAAATAACATACTTTATACAATTAAATCCAATCGATAAAATAATAAAACAACAGCAATTACAGAGTCGGTTGTGTAAAGCGATAAAATTAGGGATCTTAAATTAAAATTAAACATACTTAAATCCACAACTTACTAATAATCAATCAAACTCATCTAAAGCTAAAACTACACAAATAACATCTATATACATCATATAATTGTATCAATTAATCCGATAAAATAATAAAACAACGGTAATTACAGAGTCGGTTGTGTTAAGCAATAAAAGTAGGGATCTTAAATTGAAATTGAAATTGAATAATAAGAGATCTGATTAAAACGGAAATTGTTAGAGATATATAGGTAGAGATAGATATCATACAGTGATTGGATTGATTGATTGATTGAGGAGATGCAAAGTAGATGAAGAATTGAAGAGTGCAAGAACAGAGAACCACAAAGCCTAATTGGAAGTGAGTGTGTGAGAAAAAGAGGGGTCTTCGTATACGGATTGGTTTTTTAATTTTGGTGTGTGTGCAAACAAAATAAATATGAATAATAAATAAATATATATGAATAAATAACTAAAAAATGTACAATTGGTAATGGAATATATTAAAATAAAGAGTAAATTTCATAAATTTGTCCTCATAGTTTACATCAATTTATGAAAATTGTCACTAAACTTTTATTTTCACATTTTAGTCCAATATGTTTACATTTTTGCTCAAAAATAGTTCCTCCTACAATTAAAATGACCAAAGTACCATTTTCTCTTGTCATTTCGAATAGTCAATTCTAAACGGCCAAAAGGTACTTTATTCATTTTAGGTGGATGAGGGACTATTTTCAAACAAGACGTAAATTTATTGGACTAAAAATGTGAAAATGAGAGTATAAGAACGATTTTCGTAAATCAATGTAAACTACATGGACCATTTATGGAATTCGCTAACATTCATCGAAGAAGATGAGAGTGTAGCTTCCCTACTTCCCCGAAAAATAGTGTTTCTGTAACACCCCAAAATTTGAATTAATATTATAATGTAGGTAAATGCTTTATTTTATAACTTGTTGTATAAATTACGTGTGTCATACGTAGTCGTGAAGTATTTAAATTACTTAAACAATAAGTTAGGAGTAACCAATTGAATGATGTGTTTTAAAATTACTGGAACTAGAGGGAATGGGGTGTAAATACCCAATTAAAACACTAACTAAATAAATATACATACATACACGTACGTACATATGAATCAAAAACACATAAACTTCCAGAGAGGGGGAGAGAACGCGGGAGAGGAAGAGAGGAGAAGAGAAATCAACCACAACACATCAAATTGAACATTGTTAACTCGAATTCAAGCCCTTCCAACCTTTTCTAACTTGAGGTGATCATGATTCTTGTATAATTTAACCTAGAAATTGAGTTTTACGGGGGGTTTTGGGAGGTTAGTGATTATAATTCGAAATTAGGGCTTAAATATGTTGAATTAATGCTAGTGAAGTTCATTAGTGATGGTTTCTAACCTAATTACAAGTTAAAAGTAAAGAATTATAAGTTGTGTTTATAGTGATTTTGATGAATCATATTGAATTATTGTAAACTAGTGTTAACTAGTTCAAAGTATGGTTTGAAAGTGTTATTATAATACAAATATGGTGTTTTGATTGAAATTAAAGTAAAGGTTCAAATAACCAAACTTTAGAATTGAGTATTTTATTCAAAATAAAGTTTTGTTAAAAAGCTTAATAATCTATGGAGTCATGGAAAAGATGAATAAGTAGTAGTTTGAATGACTTTGATGTTGAACTTGTTGTAATGGAGTTGATGAACAATCTAAATTAAAAATGTTGCAAAAGTGATGATTTAAGGTAGTAAGATGTATAAATAGAAGTTAACTTATAATGACGAATTGAGAAGAGTAATTTGATATATAAAGTACTGAATCAAGTGGTTAAATACTTGAGTTGATTATGATCATGAAAAGTGTAGTCGTGCTTTAGTCAAACTGGTCAACCCAAAGGGATGATGGGTTGATGATGATGATGATGAGTTGATTATGGTGGTTGTTAAATGCTAAATATGTTGCTATATTATTGTGTTATGTGATAGGTGATTAAAAGACGTGGCATTTATTATTGATCGTTGGATTGCTCAATTGCCTAAAACGCCAAGGTGAGTGATATGGGGGTTATTTGGGTAATGGTTGTGTGTTCCAGATTGCATACGTGCAAAAGGTTCACATGACCGAGTGGATTGTTATTATATGTTTATGTTGCTATGTGTTGTTGATTTGGTATTTTAAAGATTAGCTAACTTATGTTAGCTTAAGTGGTTGCACATTGTGCTTGTTGTTGCAGTTGTGCTAGTTGTTGACAGTTAATAGATGACCGCGGATCCGCATAATGAAAGAATAATCTCTACAATTGCCCAGTGATTAATTGCTTAGTTGTTACTTGTTCAGTTGTTGCTTGCTACTTGTTGTTGTGCATTACTCACTTAATTGCCCGTATGCTCACTAAGCGTAATGCTTACCCATTTAGTTGTTTAATGTTGTAGATGCCAATGGGTCGAATGCTAAAAGGTGAAACTAGAGGTGGCAAGGGACTATGCTAAATGAACTTGGATTTCACTTGCAAAGAGGGTTGACAAGTGTACTTTTAAATTGCCGAGTTGCTATTAGCTTGTTATAATTCGCCCAAGTTGCATTTTGGTCAAAGTGTCAAAATAGGTCGTTTTGGTTAAAGTGTCAAAATGGACCATTTTGGTGAAGTAGTCCAAAAGATGGTTTTTGGTTATGATTTGGACATGGGATAGTGGATATGTTGTTGGTTTAGAAGCTTAATAGTTTAATTTGTCGTTGATTTTCCAAACGGGTTAAAATGGATCTCCTAATGGGTCGTTACGTTAAAACTAATCAAAATGATGGTCTGGACAATTTAATGTGTGTCGATATATTAAAATGTGCAAATGGACTTGCTGGAGGGTATTTGGAATGACTGAAGTAAAATGTTTGCAAGTTTGGTTCTCAAAAGTGTCCAAATGGTCACTTTTCGGATTTAAGTCCAAAACCTTCATTAGTGTGAATTTTAGAAAAGTGTCAATTGGGAAACCTTCGTTATGTCGTATGAAATGTGTCTGCAAAATTTGGTGGTTTGATTGTTAACGAGTCAAAAGTTATGCGCGTTTGAATTTGGGTCAAAAACCTGAGTTTTTGTTCCGGAAGAACTACCCGGCGGGTACACTTGGTACCCGGTGGCCAGTGGGTACTCCTTCACAAGTTTGATCAGAAATGTGTCAAAAATGGACTACCCAATGGGTACTCAGGTACCCGGTGGGTACTCCCTCAGCATTTTGAAAATCCCATTTTTAAGCTAGAAAATAATTGTTCAAGTTATGTAAACTTATAATTAGTATTTTATTGAGTTAAGAAACATTATTTGATAAATTTTTTTTTGGGCGTTTCAGTTTCCCTACTTCATTGATGATGATTTAATTTGATATGAGCCGGATCCAGAGGGAAACAATATATTTCGGGGAAGTAGGGAAGCTACACATTCATCTCTGATTATTGTTAGCGAATCCATTAATATTCATCGTATAATATTATCAGATATAAAAATTAGTTTATCGATGAATATTAGTAATTATAACGTCGATTTTGATTAATATTTATTGGTAAAACTGCGTTTTTTTTTTTTTACATTTTAAGTATTATTCATCGTGAATGAATATTAACGAATAATTTTTCAAAGAAATAATCATGAAATGATAATATCTACTTTGGTTAACATTCATCAATGATGAATACTATCGGATTCACTTAATATTCATCATATCATAAGATAATATAAGTTATAAAAAATTGAATATTAGTAGTTATAACTTATAATATCAGTTTTGATTAATATTACTTTGTAAAAAAAATTAAGTTTGATTATTATTCATCGTAAATGAATATGTGACTTCCCTACTTCCCTCATTTTTCGCTTACCTCTTGATCTCCACCAAATATATATATATATATTGATATCGACACATCTGACAAATGTTCGGGAGTTAATTTATTATTTATTAATCTTTTCATCTGGTCAATTATTGAATAAAATCAACTGAAAAGGGAAATCATTTTTTGCGATCTCATGTAAGATCAACCCCAGAGATCATGGGATCCTTTTCTATCAGGAAACTGAGAGTTATGTGGTTCAAACCCGGTTCATAATAGAAAAAACTTCAATCGTTTCAATTCTACCGACGAAGAATCTATAATAGAAATGATTATATAAATCCTTCCGGGTTGAGACCACAAGAGTTTTTGAACTAAGAAAGGAGCAATAATGCCCTCTTGTTTTATCAAGAGGCATTTTGAACGTTGCGATTATATATTTCAATCAATATACACATATTCAATTGTCGGATGTATTTTTGGATGTAGTATCTCTATCGTAGTGTAGATGTACGACAGTCTACATCTTATCCTTACATATATAGCTATTAACGGGATTGTGTATTGTTATTGTTGTTATGACATCTTAGACGTGTAAAAAAAGGTTTCACCAAAATCGATATAACTTTATTTTTCAATTGGAAAACAAATTAAGTGAAGAAGGTTAAATTTTGGAAAATAGACTCTCAAATGTTACAAAAAAGATTAAAATATCAGTGTTTAATATCCATAAGATATTTGGACTATTATATTTAGAATTAGAATAATAAGAATAATAATTACTTTGATCGGTTCAACCGTATTAGTTAACCGTATTAGTTAACGTTTATGTTTCAAAATATTTTTTGTTTTTTTTTAAAGGTGAGGTTTAAATGAGAATGAATTTTTTTTGTGTGAATGGAGAAATCAATAGGAATGCGACACGTGTCACAAAACCCACTTTCCCCACATTTTTAAAAATTAAATATCTCAAGAATGACTCATTGAAAAATTACAAAAATTGCACCATAAAAATCTGCATTTTTCTCTCTTCGATTAGACATCTCACAATGTATGCTTCCGACGACTTTTTTTTTAATTTTATGATTGTACAATATTAATAACACATGTGTTACCCGCTGGTATCACATGTGTTAGTTGTTTTCAAATCCCACTAAAAAAATGAAAAAAAGAAGTTCGTCGAAAGTATACCTTGTGAGATCTCTAATCGAAGAGGAAAAAAACGCTAATTTTTATGTTGCAATTTTTATGATTTTTCGACTTACCGTTTGAAATATATTTAATTTTTAAAAACGTGAGGAAAAGTGAGTTCTGTGACACGTGATTGTTCTTATTGGTTTATCCATTTTCACGAAAAATTATTGTACTAATTTGAACTCCACTATATATTTAAATTTAGTAAAATTACATATATTATTAAAAACCATATTTTAAAAAATCGTAATAGATATGTTTGAAAGACATGTATATTCTTCATGAGGTACTTGACTACGATTTTAAATACAGAGGTTGCACCAAACAATGACTTTTACAAAATATTTTAAATTTTTGTAAACTTTTAAGTATTCGTGTTTTGTTGTTATTGGGTGCACACATATCTCAAGTTTGTTTATAGGGATTAGTGTTTGAAATGCATTCAATTCGAGTACAATCTCAATTATGTGTATTCCACTATTATTTTTTCTACTGTATGTACCCAATTTTTAAAAAATGTATTTTAATGTATCATGTATTACTTTTGATGATATGTCAATATCCATGGATGTCACATGACACCTTAAATAAATGACACGTTAGCAAGATACATTAAAAATATATTTTGAAAGTTGATTACACATAATAGGAAAAAAAAAATGATTGGATACACACAATTGAGATCGTATCTAAATTTGATGCATTTTTAGACACTAATATCTTGTTTACAAGGTTGATTAGTAAACTGGGGTCTTCTTATCTCAAAATTTTGAACTTTAGTCACGTTGATGACAAAATATAAAGTTATTTTCTTTACATTAACAAAAATAACAATAATAACATAATAAACAATAAATATTTTGTACCTCGAACGAGTAGAAATTATGTTTTGCAGTATTTATTCAACTACCTTTCAATTGTCATTTTCTTTAATTTTAGTCTTTGATTGATACATTACAATCTTGGAGCCTCATGATCACCTCAATATACACATTTCATACAGTGAGTAACATTGATCTTCTTCTTGCACTGTTCTTTTGTTCCACTTTCTACCACATTTCTTATTCGTGCACCGATCAACTCTGCCCGGCAAGTGAAAGTTTCACCTATATATATACATACCATTCTGAATTGATTACTTCGTTTACGAGTTCAAAACGTGACAAGATTCTGTATTATACAAATATATATATTCGAAATTTCTTTTGGTTATCAAAACGATGTTACAAGCATATATACCATCAGCAACCTCAACCAAGATGTACATGTCTGTATTCTTTACAAAAATCAAGTTTTATTAACTGTTGCCTGTTCTTTCATCAACGGCAAGTCAAATAATCCCAATGATATGATGAGATTAACGTAATAATAATACCCATCAACAAACAAAAGGAAAAAAATTCTCTGAATCAATGCAATAAATATTTAGTAAAGAAAAAAATATTGGATTTTATGCATCCCTGTTTCTTTCTTGTTTAATATAATTTACTTCTGTAACACATGAATAATGGAGATATTTAAAATAAAAATAAAAATATGAGTGCATCGAGAAACCGTACCTGTGATAAATTATCATATCTGAAGTTCTTCGAAATCTACATGAAGGTCAGGGATTTGAGAGATGATGGGCCAGTACTTGCCTTACCTACTAACACACTTTTTCATCAGTTCCGAGGAAGAAGAGTCCACACACAAACGTGAAAGTAAAGGAAGCAGTGTCACTGGCAGATCTCTAAGCTTCGGGCACGACCGAATAAGAAGTTCTTCAAGGCAAGTGAGGTGCTGTAGGCCCTCTGTGAATGAACACACGTTCATAAAACCGTGTAATTGTAGAAAAGTCAGTGATTGTGGAAGAAGAAACGGTGATGAAGCGATAAATCTTTTATTCCTCGTATCTTCTGCCTTTGCAAAAGGAGCCACTCCTGAATTTTTACCATATAAATATAGTTTAACCAGTGAGGCTGGGAAACTTTGCATCCCCCATTCTGAAATCGGTTTTTTTAAGCCCCCTATCGTTAGGATTCTTAAATTAGGAGGCCACAACCTACAAGGAAAGGAATGATCCATACTTGGACAATCTCTTACCCACAACTCTTCCAAAGATGCGAGACTTTGCAAATACTTGTGCGGAAACGTTTTTAGATTCTTGCAATTATTGATCTCGAGATATCTTAGGCAAAAAAGAGGAAGAAAACCAAAACCATTTTCTGGAATGGATTCTATATTATCGCAACCACAAATTGTCAATTTGGTGAGATGAACTAAGCATCCTACAGGAAATGAACGAAGATTCGGCACCCTAGATATTGAAAGAGATTCAAGTAATGATAAGAAGTTGATGAAAAACCAACTCACCTCCAGATTCCCAAAATAGAAAATGTTAAGAATCTTCAAAGTTGATGGGAGGTCTTGCGGAAAGGTCAATGATGTGATTGAACCACAACCGTATAACACCAAATTCTCAATATTATTTGGACAAACGTAACTCTGGAGTCTCGGACAGTTGTGAAGTTCCACTTTAGCAAGTTTCAGATCAACCCCCATATTCACTTCTTTCTCTCCTAACGACACCAAATTTCTACAAGATTTTACTCTCAAATCCAATAAACTCACAAGAAACTTGCATGCCTCTGATTCTAATTCCCACAAGTATGTAAGTTCATCACACCCTATGATGGATATATATTCAACTGCACCAAGATGCTCTAAAACATCTCTATGTAGTTGAGTAAGTCCTTTGATATTATTCACTGACAATTCTACAATGGACGAAGACACACGAACTATGCTACTTAACACTGCAACAAAAATTCTTGTATATGTACCACCCGAAGTGATGGTATTGATTCGATTGTCACTGCAGCTAGTTTCGGGCAGTTTATTATAGAAATCTCACGAAGAGAAGGAAACAGTCTGGCAATTCCGTCTTTGTCACCACCATTTGTTGACCATATCTCCCAGCCCTGCATATCTCTAAATTCCAAAACTTCAAGTGATGCAAATGCAATACTGTGGCAAGAATCAATAGGTCCAATAAAGTCGGGACCAAGTATCTTCAACCCATTCATGCTTCCAATACACAACTTCTGAAGTGCTGGTAGATATCCAAGTGTTGGTAAATATTTACATGTTCTACAACCACGTAGAGTAAGATGGTGTAAGTTAACAAACGAGGGATCCCCAACCCAATTTGGAAATTTCATTCCCATGTAGTACGAAATCTTCATGCTTCTTAACTTATCATAAGGCCTTAGCCCTTCAAGTACTTCAAAATCAAAACTTCCATCCCGAGAATCATTGAAGGCATCACTCCACTCCATCTCCAAATCACGAAGACCCTTAATTTGCTGTAAGTTGGCTTCCTTTGCGTCAATCATTTATCACTTTGTGCAACCCTTTAATGGAAAGTTGACCCTGAAGATGCAAAAAGCCTTTGAGCTCGGATATATTGAACCCATTAACTCCTCCAATAATGACTTTTGATAGTGTTTGTAGACTCGTCAACCCACCAATCCCTAAAGGCATATTGTTTAAGTGTGAAGTGTTACTGATGTCAAGATGTCGCAGGTTTACTAATTTCACACAATTTTCTGGCAAGGAAGATAGCAAATGACAGCCAGAAACCAACAAGCTCTGCAGATTATATAGGTCTCCGACTTGTTCAGGTAAACATGTGATGCAAGTCTTGGAAAAATTAAGATACCGCAAATGTTTGAGGCTACCAATGGATCCAGGTACCTCTTTGATTGAATAATTAGCCAGGTTTAACACCCTTGAGAACTGTAGTTGAGGTAGTATTTCTACAAGAACCTTATTAGATAAGGAAGATCTTTGCCAAGAATATACCTTTTGTACTGAGAGTGCTAAGAAAGTTCTCAACCGTCTAGCTCTTTGCAGTGCCTTGAACTTCTTGTATACGCCATCTCTATGATGAATAAATGAAAGGTGATGGACCTTATCTAAATTTTCATCCTTGGTGTAAACATCCATTTTATCATCCAACTTACAAAAGAATTCTCCTCCAACACTCATGGCCAAATCATTTATAAGTTCGTGCATTTTACATCTAGATTTATCATTGCTTAATTGCTGAAAAAATGACCTTGATTCTAGATCTTCAACTCACGACCTAAATTCTCCATTGATTTGCTGCTTTTTGACTCATACAAAAACCCTTCGGCCATCCAAAGTAAAACTAGTTCATCCTTGTCAAACAGGTAATCCTTGGGGAATAAGCAACAATATGCAAACATCTGCTTCAAATGTGGAGGGAGATCATAGTAACTTAGTCTAAGAGCCGGAAGAATCTCACCTTCACTCTGTAAATTCCATATCTCGTTATTCAACAAATCCTCCCATTCTTCATCGTTCGTCTTTTTTCTCAACACTCTACAAAGTGCAATTAATGCCAAAGGCAATCCACCACATTTCTTCATAATACCTTCACCGTGCAATTTGAGAATTGGGTGTGAATCAAAGTTTGGTTTACCTAACGCATGTTCCAAACAAACAAAGGGCTTCTTCATTGGACAAAAGCTCAAGAGGGAAAGATTGAACAGAGTCCATCACCGTTGCAACCATAGTCTTCCGTGTTGTCACAATAATCTTACTTCCCGGTGCCCCTGTAACAAAAGGGCGTTGGAGAAGCTCCCACTCCTTGTAGTTTTCGTTCCAAACATCGTCTAGAACAAGTAGGAACCTTTTCTTAGAAAGTTTTTCTTCAAGGGCCACTTGCAGCAAATTTAGATTGGCAAAATCGTTATCCTCCTTAGTAATAGCTTGAAAAATAGCCTTACTAATGTTAAACACATCGAACTGTCAGAAACACAAACCCATGCCCTAAGTTCAAAGTGATCCTTCACTTCCTTCTCGTTGTACACAACCTGAGCAAGAGTGGTTTTCCCTATCCCACCTAGACCAACAATGGACAAGATGCTGACCTCTTGATTACATGATTCATCTTCCCGCAATAACTCCCCCATTAATGCCTTTTTATCCCCTTTGCGACCCACAATTCTAGATATATCAACCAACGATGTTTCCTCCAATCGTCTACGTGTTCTAGTTGACCTTTCAACATTATTCATCAAATTCAAATTTTTTTTTTTCTCAACAAGAGCATGCAATTTGGTTGTAATCTCATCGAGCCTAGAACTCATCTTACGACCATACATAATTGTATGAGGAGTGTAATTAGTACAACAAGTTGGAATAAACTTCAATACCTTACTAGTACTACTGTTACTGTGAGTATAAGTTTCTTCAATCGAGTTGCGCTGCATAGCTTCAGTGGCCAAATCATCGAGTACATCGTCTATGTCGTAAGCCAAATGCTGGAGCTGGTCAAGCCATAACTAAACAGCTCTTTCTCTTAAGTGCTTATGTCCAGCATCCACAAGTACAGCTTGGATCTGTAGCAAGGTGTTTTTCCATTTGTTAAGCTCAGAGTAGATACCTGCAGATCTAGCTAGTCTGATCAAGTCAGCAGATGCCAATTTCTCAAATAGCACAGTGATGAATGCTCCAATAAAGATGTCTGCAACAGCCATTGAAGAATGGAAAGTTAGTTTCTTTATTGTAGCTTTGATTTTGGAGTAATTAAGGTAAGTATGAAAAGGTGCAAATTATATAAAGGTTGACCGACTTTGTGTAAATAGTGAGTGAATATAGAGTCCATCATTCTAATCCACAAGTCTCCATGTGGTGCCTTACACTTGGACATATATAATAGGTAGTTGCATTTGCATCAAATGGCCTTCCACTTGGAATTAAACACATTATTTATTTTTTTATATAGCCTTCTCATCTCAAAAGTCGAAAAAATTCCAGTTGTTCACATTAATCGACAAGGATCCACATACATTATGGTTTATGTGTATGGATCATCACTACCCATGCTACTTAGACAGATAATATGCTGTAATGTAATACAATAAGTTTTTTTTTTTAGGGACTTTTCGATTCTGCCAGATAACGGTTTCTCACGATTGATCTGGAATTGATGGACTGTGTTTTGTAATTAGGTTAATTGTTGTAAGTTCTGTATTCTTTATCCAAAAAAAATGTAATACAACAAGCACACAAAACGGCCGAAAGTGTGAATTCACTAACTCTGTTCCTTCACTTTGCATCTGAACAGAAAGATCAACAGCCTTCCTCTCATTTCCATTCTGGGTATATGACCCAATCATGGTATTCCATTTCATGAAACCAAGCTTCTTTTTGGAATTTCATCGAACACTTTCCGTGCATACTCAATAAACCCACGGTACATTTTTATAAGCGTGTTTGAAGTTAAAGTGTTTGTGCATACTCCATATTGGATTATACAATATCTAGAAGCTTTTCTTTCGCGCAATTTTACAATATCAAATGGGAAGTTGGGTCGGGTAAGTCCGAACCCAGGTTCCCTGGGGGGTGTTAAATACATTTTTTGAGACAAGTTCATACTATGCAAGGTTTTAATGGTGGGGACTCCGGGTGTGTTCGGCAATAATCGAGGCTAGGTTGAAGTTTGTAATTGGAGTTTTTTGTTCGAGGGCTTATGTGAATTTATTTTTGTAAAAAAGTTTATTTTTTGTATTGTCCTCGGATTTATTAAAAGTAGAAGTTCAAATCTCTAAAAGTCCTAGAAGCTCTGTGCCAAACTCACCCTTAATTCAAGTTCATCGCGATGAAAAGAGGGATAATTTTTTGGTGTGACCTATATACAAAGAAATGAATTAAATAATATGGTTTGAACAATAATAAAAGAGAGTAAGTGGGCTAGTTTATGAATTTTATGATATTCACAGATATAAAGAAATGAATTTAATGAAAATAAAAGTTTAATAAAAAAATGATATTACATGACGTGATAATGCTATGAATTTTTTAAAATTGATATCATTACGGATGCTCTAAAGAGTAGAACTAGGGTTGAGCATGGAAAAACGAAACCAACCCAAAATCGAAAATAACCAAAAAACCCACACCAAAAAAACCGATCCAAATCAATAATCGACGGTTTGGGTTTTGATTTTAAAGAAACTGAATGATTCGGTTCGGTTATGGTTTTATACGAAAAAAACCGACTGAAAAAACCGAACCAAACCATACATTAAAAAAATCGTATATTTTAAATTATATATTTTACCCATGGATTTTATCCAAACTTGTTTTTGTGATTTTGATGGTCATTTGGTTTGATAATATTATGGTATTCTATTTTGTAAGTATGGAATTAACCAATACATACTGACATATTGTCCACAAACTCATATTTTCCTTATGACTATTAATACTTATTATTTCAAATTTTGTTGTGTAGTTTAATACTTTGATAAAAACTTTATAGTGTCATTCACATAAGTTAAATGAAATCATGGGAGTACGCTCCATTATCTATCTATTGGTATATTGTATGATAGTATTGTTTGGATTAATATTGGATTAATTTGTTGGGCTAAATTTAAAAACAACAAAAGTTAATGGGCTTCATTGGCCGAGGCCCAAAAAACATAAAAACCGAAAAAACCGAAACCGATCCAAAACCGAATTCAAAATCGAAAAAACCGAATCATCAAAGCCAAATGGTTTTGGTTTTAAGTTTTCAAAAATCGAAGTTTGTGGTTCGGTTTTAGCCAAAAACCGACCAAAATCGACACATACTCACCCCTGAGTAGAACGATATATATACAGCCAAACTGAAATTTTTTGATTAAATAATAATCTTATGAATGCTATGAATGTTACATGTGAATTTTGCTATTAAACAAATCATCTAGGTAAATACTTTGAGGAAAATGATGTGTGCTGTTTTTAGGAATCAATATTTTAGATGTGTGTGTTTAATTTTACTTTGATAACATAATAATAATTACGTGATGCTAGAAATCTAAAGCACACATTACATTCATTATTTCATTATTTAATTTAATTGTAAATTGTAAATAAAAATAAAAATATACGATTTCAACATTTGGCCCGTATATTTTTATAATTATAAAGTCACTTTAGACAAACTTTAATATATATGATTTATCTATTTAACATTTAACATATTTAGTCAAAATAAAATATGATTAGGATACAAGGTACAAAGTTACAAACATTATAAGTTTATGATGAAAAACGTTGAAATACATAAAATGATAAAATAAAGTTTTTCGGTTTTTACCTTCGTATTTTGAGCCTTTGAGGCGATTTTTATTTCTAAATAATTTTTCTTTTCTTCTGAAATCTGAAAATCTGAAAATTTGATTTTCATTCCAAGAACCTCTTCTAAAACCCCAATTAACCCCCGCAACAGAAGTCCCATCGTCGATCACCACCGTCGTACGCCGGCCATGCCGTCACTGGTCCGTTTTTCACGATTTTAACAGCCAAACACGTGGTAAGCACATTCATTTATCGTACAATTACACAACCATCAATTAGTCTCTAATCATACATCAATTCCTTAATCAATTCAATTACATGACATCTAACCTGATTCACAAATCCCCGTATGAATCCCATAACCCGTTCGCCACATCTCTATACGAATCATTTCAGCTCCTAACACCCCAATTAAAACCCCCATTTCCACTAACAATATTAACACAACCCCAATACCTAAATCTCAATAATGCTATTTTATATGCTATTTTAACTAGTGAACCACATTATGCTAAAATTCATATCAAACACTTACATGGAATAGTAACTGATGGGTACAGTTACTTCACTTCTTTAGTTACTAAATTAGTCAATGAATTGTATCAGAATCTAGTTGACACTGTGAAACTTCAGTTGATACGGGTTGTTTCGGAATTGATCGATGTGAATGCGGTTGGGGTCGAGGGTTTGTTAGTAGCGTTGTTGCGGCAAACGCGTGGTGGCGATATTAATGATGGGAATTTATGGTTGTGTTTGGAGTTAGTTGGGATTTTTGTAATGAAATGGGAGTGTTTGGTTGAGAATGAGGAATTCGCGGTGTCTAGCGGTTTGTTTGTTTTTCTTAGGTTGTTGGGTGATCATTGTAGAGTTTGTTTGGATAAGAAAGTTGAGGTCTTGAAGCGAAAAGAGATTGAGTTTTGTGTTCGGGTTTTTAGGGAGGAATTTCGTTTGTGTTTGAAAATCGGTCGGGATTTGGTTAGGTTGTTGCAGGATTTAGTTCATGTGCCCGAGTTTCGAGATATATGGAGGGATCTTTTATTGCAGCCCGGTAATTTTAAAACTTCTGGTTTTTCGGATATTTTGCAGTTATATCAGTTGAGGACTTCTACTCGGTACTTTTTGCTTCGTATTAGTCCTGAGATGGAAACTCACTTGCGGTTTTTGCTTACGCATGTTAAATTAGGAAGTCAAACTCGGTACCAAATTTGGTTTGGGAGGAAGTTTCTTAATGAGAACGAGAGTGTATTAATTGATATTGTGCGGTTTATTTGTTGTGCACATCACCCGTCTAATAAAGTGATCTTATCGAATGTGATTCCTAGATGGGTGGTTATTGGTTGGTTACTTAAGTGTTGTAGTAAGAATCATGTTGAAGCTAATGTGAAGCTGGCTTTGTTTTACGATTGGTTATTTTTTAACGAAGAAGTTGATAATATGATGAATATCGAGCCCGGTGTCTTGTTGATGATAAACTCTGTACCCAAATATGTTGATATGAGTAATAACCTTTTGGAGTTTTTGTTTTTGTTGGTGGATCATTATGACATTGAGAGGAAAGATTTGACGTTTAGGGGTGTATCTCTGGCTCTTGATGTGCTTGAAAGAAAAGGGGTGGTTCAGTCGTTTGATGCTTTGACTAGTTGTGGGATGATTTCGCCTTTCCTCAAGGAGAGACTTGTGAAAATGTTGTCAAGAAAGAATGAGAGCAAGTTATTGATCTAAATGGGAGATAATTTGTTTGCACGTCGACCCAGACTCGACAGATTCAATCAATCGGACGGTTGGGATATGAAAATGGAAAGGATATTGCAGGAAGAGAAGCGTTCATATGTAAGAAAATCGATAACACAACTCTACTTTATGTCATCTAGTGATAGTATATATGTTGTTTATATGCCTTATATTGCATATTTATGTTTTGTTGGCCATTTTGACCCACTTAAAGAGAAATGGGTCGGCTTGTGTTATTTTTTTTTATCTCAAACAGGGCAAGTAGTGAAGTAGGTATACTATATAGAATTAAGCAATTAGCTATTTTAGTAATGGTTTAAACCAAAACTTGCAGAATCGCTTTATTTTATTAGGTTTGATTATTATTTTTATAACCACTGTATATTAGTTGCATATTCCAATCCAATTTTGTCTGTCTGCCTATTAGCAATCACTATAAATACTTGATTGTTATTCAACATAATTTTTAAGCTGTATAAGAAGTCATATACTGTACTTCGTATGCACGTATAATCATATATGCTCATTTGTATGCACATATATACTTATCTCAGATATACGTAGCCACATGTGCATATATATAAATAGAAACATCAACCATATAGGGTATGGTTATTAATTCTTAGTTTTTATATAATCCTGGATATGATCTCTACTTACACTCAAAACTACTACTAGAACAAGCCGATTAGATTGACAAACAGTTAAACACCAGACAGTGACTTGTTTTTGGAACCTTTATATCAGCATAGATGAGCTACTACTTAGTATCTAAGGATATGGGAATAAATGATCTCGCTAATGAGTGCTACTGAATGTAATTCCATTCACTTTACATTGTCTGCAAAGGCTGTAATGTTACTAGTACCGAAAAATTTGCATTTTGATACTTTAATACTCAAGAAAGTTTTCTGAGATTTGAGCTTACGAGAACTCCATAACAATCATGTATTTGACATACTATGCTAATCAAAATATATTGTACATTTGTATGCCCAACTGAATATCAACAATTTAGTAACAGGGTTAGTCAACACAGTACCATAACTTCTAATTGGATTTTTTTTTGCATCTAATTCCGAGCTACAACTTGCACTTCGCATATAAATAAGATCTAGAAATGTGTGGTCTGGAAAACGGAATCTCATATGAGAAGACAAAATCACATCCAGTTCTGTAGTTTTCTAGGAAGTCTAGAAGGGGATACAACTGACTTGAACATGGGTTGCTTCTATGAACTTCACCTTTCATCGCTATAAACTTATATCATAATGACCTGCAATTCATCATCTTGAGTGTCAATTCTAGAGGGGGGATACAAGTGAAAACCGGGAAATAAATGAATTGCAGCAGTAAGTAATAGAATAGCTTGAACAGACAAGTTAGAATGCGGTCCTATCATTTTTACTCGATTGTCATTGACACTATCATACCCTGTGAAGTGATTTCAAACGGAAATGCAGAGGTTGCTACATTGGAGACTTTGCCACAATTATAAATTGCTGGCATGCAAAAAAAAAAAAAAAAGTTACAACAGTTCCGTAAGTAAATGGGTCAAAATCGTCTACTTTAGTATACACTTGTGGGAGAAGTGTCAAACCAACCTGATGTAGATTCAATAATAAGACGAATGGTAACAGAAGGCCCGATAGATAATAAGCCCAGCCCATATCAAGTAAGAGCCGTTGAATTATGATTCTTTTTCTTATATATAAAGGCTTGGGAAATGATGTGCCTGTACTTCCCTTTTCTTTTTTCACACTTCTTTTTCAGTTCTCCGGATGTATTTTTCACCCACAAACTTGAAAGCGAAGGGAGTAGCATCTCTGGCAGATTTTCTAAGTTTTGGGCATTCATCAATATGCAGTATTTCAAGGCAGGTGAGGTGTTTCATGCCTTTTGAAACTGATTCCAACTCATCAAATTTCCAGATATCTAGCCCTTTTAGAGATGATGGAAGAAGAAAAGATGACGATGAAGTATTGTTGTTGCTATTCCTCCTCCTTTGCCTTTGCTGCAAATTTGACCACTCCTGAATCGTTGCCGGATAAACTTAGTAACAAGTGAGGTTGGGAAATATTGCATCTGCCACTCTGACATTGCCTTCTTTAATCGTCCTATTGTTAGGCAAATCGAATTAGGAGGCCATAAACCACTAGGAAATGCGTAGTCCATACTTGGACAACCACTTACATCCATGTATTCCAAAGATGTGAGACCAATAACTAAATTTGCCTTTCTCTATACCAATGACTCCAAATTTATCCAACCACTTACTTCCAACTTCCTGTAAACTCTCCTCTGCTTCTGATTCCCACAAGTATACGAGTTCATCACAATTAGAAATTTCTAGATATTTAACTTCCTTCATATGTTCTAAACTTCTCTGTGTAGTCAAGTAAGTCCTTTAATGTTCCTTATTGTCAATATATAAATGGACGACGACACGCCGAGCATCCTTCTTATAATTGCTACAGAACAACCTTCAACATCTAAAACCTTAAGTGATGGTATTAAGTCAACTTACACTGAATCCAATTTCGGACAATTTCTCATAGAAATCCCAAGAAGACAAGGAAATGATCAGCTGTTCCATCATCAAAGACATCACTCCAATAATGACTTTTGATAGTCTGTAATCCTGTCAACCCACCAATTCCTAACGGCATCTTGTTCAATTTCGGAGTATTACTAATGTCATAGGTTTATTAACTTCACAATACTATTTGGCAAGCTAGTTAACATATGACAACCGGACATCAACAAGCTCTGTAAATTATAAAGGTTGCTGATTTGTTCAGTTAAACATATGATGTTAGTTTTGGAAAGGTTGAGGTACCAAAAATGTTTGAGACTGCCAATGGATTGTGGTACCTCACGGATTGAATAATTAGCTAGGCTTAGCACCCTTAAGAATGTTAGCTGAGGAAGCACTTCAATAAGAACCTTGTTCGATAAGTAGAAACATAGCCAATCAATATTCATAGTTGACCATCGCTAAGAAAGTTCGCAAGCATCTAGCTCTTTTTAATGCCTTGAACGTTTTGTATAACCCATAGTATTGACGAACAATGAGAAGTGGCGGAACTTCTCTAAAGCCTTGTTTTTGTCGCCAACATCCATCTTAGCACACAACATAAAAAAAAACTCTCCTGCAACATTCATTGCCAAGTCATTTATGAGGTCATGCATGCATTGTATATCTTGATTTGTCATCAGTTGAACAATTAAAAAAAGATCGTGACTCTAGCTCTTTGAAACACTTACGACCTAAGTTCTCCATTGACTTGCTTCCATTTGACTCGTTCAAAAAGCCTTCTGCTATCCAAAGTAAGACTAGTTCATCCTTGTGAAACATGTAATCTTTGGGGAATAAGCAGCAATATGCAAACATATGCTTCAAATGTTGAGGAAGATCATAGTAGCTTAATCTTAATGCCGGAAGAATCTTGCTTTCATTATGTGAATTCCATATCTCACTATTTAACAACTCCACCCATTCTTCCTCGTTTGTTTTTGTTCCAAACACCCTTCCAAGTGCTTTCAAGGCCAAAGGCAATCCGTCACATTTCTTCACATACCTTCACCATGTAATTTCAATGTTGGATGTGAATCAAAGTGTGTTTACGTAATCCATGTTGAGCAAGCAAAAATAGAGCTTCTTCATTTGACAAAACCTCCAGAGGGTAAGTTTGAATGGAGTCCATCACTAATGCAACATTATTCTTCCGTGTTGTCACCATAATTTTACTTCCATGTGCTGCAACTGCAAAAGGACGTCGAAGGAGTTCCCACTCCATGTAGTTTCATTCCAAACGTCGTGTAAAACTAGTAGAAACCAAGACTAACAATAGACACGATGCCAACAATCTGATTATCTGAATCATTCTCTAACAACCTCTTGAGCAATGATTTTTTATCTCCTTCCCTGCCCACAAATTCAGATTCATCGACCAGTGAAGTTTCCTCTGATCGCCAGCGTGTTATCTTTGACCTTTCAACATTACAAACCAAACCCAAAAGATTTTGCTCATCAACAAGAGCGTGCAATTTCGATGTGATATCACCTAACTTAGAACTCATCTTACAACCGTATTTAAGAGCTTGAAATTTTTTTGGAATGAACTTCAATACTATACTAGTACTGACATTAGATTGTTGATTCAACTGGCGACGCATAGCTTCTGTGACCAAATCATCGAGTACATCGTCTATGTCATAAGCCAAGTGCTGGAGTCTGTTCAGCGATAACTGAATAGCCCTCTCTCTTAAGTGCCTCTGCCTGCATCAACAAGCACAACATGGATTTGGGACAACGTGCTGTTCCATTTGATGATTTCAGAATAGATTCCTGCAGATTGAGCAATCATGATCAAGTCAGAGGAGGCCAATCTCTCAAATACCACAGTAATGAAGGCACCAAGGAATATTTCAGTAACAGCCATTGGAAAATGAAAATAATGTTTCTGTTTTATGGTTTTGATCTGAAACTTGCAGACGAACGAATCAATACAACATCAGTTTATAGTAAGTTTATTCGTATGTTCCACTTGGAATTATAACATTCATAATTAAAAATTTAGAGAGTCCAACAAGAAAACATTATTATTTTAAAGCTTGGGTACTCACATATATACCTCTATTATAATGATATATTTGAAAGCCACATCAAAGTAAATAAAAAAGTATGTATAAATTCTCCTATTTGTAACAATTCTGTCTCTGTAATCAAAATTCTTGTGGTAGAATGTAGAAACCTAAGGTGCAATATCTGTGCTCTTTCGAACAAATTAATTTTTGATAATCTAATTGATATTTTTTTGATATCATAAATTATTATATGTGTCTGTTAACCCATTTAATAAAAATTACAGGTTTTATTCGTTACAAATTACTTCTAAGTTTCTATATTTCGGCCGTGAATTACTAATGACGTCGTCTTATACATTTTCGATGACATGGCATAATATGAGTACGTGGCTATTCACCCATAATAACTTGACGTCAACATTTTTCTCCCGAAACTTCTTGGCCACCTTTGTTTCTTCTTACATTCTCTAGAACCTCACACATTCTTCTATCTCCTATATAGAACACTCCAGAAACTCCATCCAAAAACATCTATAAAAACCCAAATCACAACATTCAGTTGACACATACATTTGCTCCATACGTTAAATCTTGAAAAACCTTAAAAAATGTCGAAATCACACGTGATCACAACTCTTTTCATCCTAACAACGTTGATAGTGGTTAATTTACCAGCAAAAATCGAGGCTCTGGTACCATATAACAGACCTTTATGGGACACAATGGTCCCATTCGAGGATCCATTCAGGATCCTCGAACACAACCCACTTGATCATCTCACAAAAAACATGGACACAATCAACTTAGCACGTGCCGACTGGAAAGAAACATCCATGCATCACGTGATCACCCTAGATGTCCCCGGGATAAAAAGAGAGGATATCAAGATTGAAGTTGAAGATAACAGGGTGTTGAAAGTGAGTGGAGAGAGGAAGGACGTGGCAGAAGGAGAGGGTGACAAGTGGCACAGAGCGGAAAGGACAAGTGGCAAGTTTTGGAGGCAGTTTAGGTTGCCGGGAAGTGCTGACATGGACAAGATTAGTGCTCATCTTGAAGATGGTTTGTTGAAGATTAAGGTGCCTAAATTGGCTCAAGAAAAGCAGCAGCCAAAGGTTATTGATATTACGGGGAGAGATGGTGTTGGTGAAGATGTTAAAACAACTAAAACTAGTGCTGCTTGAAGTTTTAATTAAGTTTAATGCATAAGATTTTAAGTATGTGTAATTATATAACATGTTTTGTTTCTTGATGAAGTTTTTGTGGTTGTTTAGAGGATAATTTTGATTGAATAAAATGTGTTGTTTATTTTGGTGTTAAAATGGTGTTTTATGTGTTTGGAACTTTGATGTTGTTCTTTGTTTCTGAGTTGTTGTGAATGTTTTATTTTTACTTTCTTTTTTTTTTTATTTTTTCTTTTTAAAAGAATTGACATCTTGATAGAATATTCTATTAATTTGATTTAGATTTTCTTACCTTGGTTGTATTAGTATGTTTTTTAAGTTTCACCAGTGATACTGATTATTATACTTTTTAATATCCCTTGAAGTTAGTATTTTAAGTAAAAGTTACGGCTAAACAAATTAATAGTGGAATTGTTTTTTTATGACAGAAAAAGATTTACAGAATAATTTGGGCATACACGAGGAGAAGTAGGAAAATGATGAGATCAACTATTTTCTATAATGCTGTAGTATATATATTATCATTTTTATATTGTATTTTATATAAAGTTATACGTCATTTTTATTATTTTACTGTATTTTTATACATAGTTTTAGTATAGCATACGGTTCAAATGAGTACAGCAACTTTAGTTGAGAATGGAGAAACCAATAAGAACGCGTCACGTGTCACAAAACTCACTTTCCCCACGTTTTTAAAAATTAAATATCTCCCAAACGGTAAGTCGAAAAATCATAAAAATTGCACCATAAAAATTAGCGTTTTTCCCTCTAGATTAGAGATCTCACAAGGTATACTTTCAACAAATTTTTTTTTTCGTTTTCGTTGGGTTTTGTAAACGAGTAACACATGTGTTACCAGCAGGTAACACATGTGTTACCAGCAGGTAACACATGTGTTACTTACTGCTAACACATGTGATACCAGCAGGTAACACATGTGTTATCAACGAGTAACACATGTGTTACTAATATTGTACAATCATTAAAAAAAGGTCGTCAAAAGTATATCATGTGAGATGTGTAATCGAAGAGAAAAAATGTCGATTCTCATGGTGCAATTTTTATAATTTTTCAATGAGCCATTCTTGAGATATTTAATTTTTAAAAACGTGGAGGTAAATGAATTTTATGACACGTGGTGCATTTCTATTGGTTTCCCAGTTCTCAACATTTTTGTCATTCTCATTTAAACCTCACTCTTTTAGTATATAATATTTGTTTTGTATTACATTTTATACAAGTTATATTGCACTTTAAATAAACTTATACTGCATTTTGTTTTTTTTACTAGATTTTGTATATATATTAAAGCTTATAAAAAAAGCAAGAAAAATAAAAAAAAAATGTTTAAAAAGGTAGAAAAATAGGTTAAAAAAATTAGACTAAATATTAAAATAAAAAATAAAAAAATTCGATTAACAGAATTCGGCGACCAGTAGTTGATGGTAAGTGGGATTGGAGAGGAAGAAATAAAGAGGAAAAAAAGAAAGTAGATAGGTGAAAATAATATAAAAAAGTAGTGGAGGGATTTAAAGTGAAATTTAATATTAATTTTTTTTTCTTAACTATTACTTTTTGACTTTTTCAAATTAATTACAAAAATATCAATACACCTAACTATTAATCTATAACAAAAAATAATCTAATAACTTCAACTTTTCGTCTCGTTCTTCCACTCATATAACCCTTTGCCTGTGATTCCAATGAATAATTTTAGTTTTGTCATAAAATTTCGTAAATTAAAAGTAGACAACAAGAGAAAAGAATAATGGGTTTGGGCTTGGGTTTCTGATAAGGAAACAGGCAGTGTGGAACACAGTCAGCAGGTGAACTGGTGAAGTGATACTTTGGGCCTGGGCCTGGGCCTGTGAGTCCAATATGATCATATTAATTCATACCCATCAGTTTTGCATAGTTAATAAATACATACTTGGTACATATAATGAAAGAAAACCATGTTTGGTGGTTGGAACTTTAAAAATTGCCAACTTGGTTTAGTTTTTCAAGGGGCTAACATTATTATATGTATTAATAGATTTAAATGATATCAAATACAATATCATAGATTCAATGACGTGTTATTAATTATTAAAAAAATCAAATTACTATATTGCTTTTATAATCATGTCAATACACTAAATGTTGAAAAAGAGAAAGTATGTATTTAGGTGTCAACGTAACCCAACTCATGTTGATTTTGTATTATAATAGTAACACTAATTTTAAGCTAAACTTATTTGAACACTTAATCCAAAGTTACCACCTTAATTAAATTCCTTAATTTGTGATATTTTAGCATTAAAATCCTAGAGAACCTTAAATGGGTACCCAAAAGATCTTTAGGTCAACATAATAATCCTTCATTATTTCTTTAACAATCCAACCACACATGCAAGAAGCAAGACACGTTCATTTTTCATAAACCATACAAAACAAACACTCTTGTGTCAATATGCATTACCACATACCAAACCCTCACCCACCACCCTCTCTATTCACTTCCTCCCACACATATATTTCCTAACACCCTTCTCTTCTACTCCACAACAAATCATCATACATATTGTCTCTTGCAATATCAATCTAGCTACATTTTGTCCATGAGAAACCATCAAGAACAACATCAAGAAGTTCAAGATCAAAAACTCATAATTGGTTCAATGGATTCCAACAAAAACCCTAATCTTGAAACCACCCACAAGACACACCACCACATTTTGTCATCACAATCTTCTTCTTCACAAGATTTTAAGACCACCCAATATGAAGAAAACACTCATGATTCAAAGGACAACATCGAAAGTGAAGGGTTCATCAGCAAGTCAGACATCTCGCACACCCTCAAAGACAACCCAACTGATTCAGTTTCTTGTTCGTCACTGGTGGACGGACAAGAAAACATGACCACACTACCACCACCACCACAAGAAATGGATGTGGTGGAGGAGAGTGGAAGAGATAGGCTAAAGAGGCATCGGGTTGAGATGGCGGGTCGAGTCTGGATCCCAGACATATGGGGTCATGAAGATCTTCTTAAAGATTGGATAGATTGCACCGTGTTTGATTCTTCTTTAGGAAGCAAGACCATAATGTCAGCTAGAGCATCTTTGGTTCAAGAAAGAAGAAGATCAACCCTAAGGATAGAGAACCGATGCTAGCTAATTATACATCGTCAATATTACCTTTTCAAGTATTTACCCTAATTTTTCTATTTTTTCAAAATTGTCTAGTTTGTTTAGTCGAGTCGGGTTTACTTAAATGCATGGTTGAACCTTTTTCGATGCGTCCTTAAGATTCCAAGTTTTAGATTGTGTATTCTTTAGTGAACTATCGAAGATACGTAGATAGATTAAAGATAGAAGATTCGACCTTTGAGTTGTTGTTCGTTATTTTTAAGATAAATAAAATGCACGTAAAATTTGTATTTGTTACTTTCTTGACCGATCCAATTACGATTTGATGTTTTTTGATACGTCTTGTTGTGTCTCTTGATTAGTACATACAGTAATGTTAGGGGTTGTATGTCATTTTTGAGAAAAACGACGGTCTAATTAATCGATCTAGATATGAATATTTATCGGTTAGTATACACACTAATTAATCTCGCAAACATCTCGGTAATTTGGAGAGTGTAATAAACTTAATTACAAACATAAAATAGCAACATAGAAACAAAAAAAAGACTCAGATTTCCCCCCTCTGCGTTAAACCATTCCATTAGGTTTTAATCATGACGTTCGCATATGCAATGAATTGAATTATCAAATAATGTCGACAACATATGTTGGAAATTAAATATCTTTGTAGGAATGGTTACGATTAAAGATAATCGGTATCTATATTTCGAATTGTGTATGAATGATTTTCAAACTAAAGTATTTCATCTCAATAATTAAAAATAACTTTTTATGCATTTACCTTTAAAAACAATTATAACTTGATGGTATAACTTAGTCTTGTAAAATAATTTCAATTTTAGGCAAAAAGTATACCCTTTTCAAGTCACTCGATCCCGCAACCTTGATTGTGCTCATTCATAGACATAACAATTCAAAACAATAATATGAAGATCATTAAAATGATAATCTTGATTAATACGAGTAATTATTATAGCATTTATGAGGAATAAATCACACAATACATGATTTATAATTGGAGGAAACTATGGTTGTGAAGAGACACGATTACTTCTAAAGCAATCATAATAACAAGAACAAAATTTTGGTTCATTACATTTTCCATGAGCAGACGATCCGAATTTCGCAAGACATAAACGATTACAGCCTGGAACATGACATTGAGCTGTATCAACATCCTCTCTACAAAATTTCTTCGATTCCGTTCCTGCAAATTTAATTCCAGTTAGTTAACAGTAATATAAGTTAAGTTTTTTCAAAAGTTCAATCTATTGACAAAACCAACATTTTGTTTTATGTGCTAATATAGAGAAAGTTGTCACTATAGGAATCAAGAAAGTATATATATAGACTTTCATTAAGTTTGTCACATAACTTTTTTATTTAGAAGGACGATCACTCGTACTGATGATTAAAGCACATATTACGTACGTACGTATAGTACGTACGATCACGGTCAAGTATTATATATACAATTGTCTAACAGAATGTTACCGAAAGTTACCTATGAGGAGGAGCAATAGAACAAAGGTGGTAAAATACATGGATTTTGTCATGTTGAACTGCCTGTACTGTTGTTATTTCTTGTGAAATATTGTATGTGTACTGCTGTAACTAAAATTAGAACTAAAATTAAACAATATTTACTGCTGTTAATAACTAAGAAAATGTGTTTACGTATATATTGCATTGATTTATTTATTTAATTGAAAATATTGCATTGATTTGACTTATTTATGGTCCTACGCAGTGTTAATCTCTTCCATTTAAAACAAAATATTACGTTGTATCGAATATTAGTTAATTAATTAATGTTTGAATTCATTTGGTGACTTGGAAATACAATTAACACAATAAGAAATGTACTAAATAAGTTAAAAAAAAGGTTATTTGGAGGGTACCCTGACCCCGTACCATATTTTAATAGTATGCGTCCGCCAACTCGCAAGGAGCATCAACGTCGGGCAAATCATATGTCCACAAATCATCCACATATGCTGAAACACAAATTCAAACCCCTGAGTTGTCGGTTATATATGTGGAATCTAAGCGTTTACGGTGACAGTACCATTTAGGCGATACCCAATTCGTTACTACACAATAAGTTGGTGACATGTTTGAAATCAGTTTTGCATAATATTTGTTTGTGCATATGTTCCAAGTTTTAAGCATTTGACCATGCTTTTGGTTATTATTTATTTTTGACTTGTTAATAAGATTTTTCTGGTGGAATTTTTAAATACAGAAAGTACTTTTTGAATGTTTTGACTTTGTAATCCACACTTGTTATAAGAAGATTTGGCTTTGACTTTGTGATTCACTCTTAAGACAGATTAAAGTAAAGATTTGTAAGATATTACTACACAAAACAAATAATGTTGACATCACAATTGAAACGCGAAACTAACCAATCACAAAATAAATAAATCCTTTTATTTTATAGTTTACAACCTTTAACTTTTAGCAGCACCATCTATTTTCTCAAACTGTAATGTTATTTAAACATTTCGCACGGAGAATAATTAAGTAGAAACAAAAAAATTAGCTACAAAATCTTATAAGGTTACTGTATTGAATCCAACTTCCAAATCTTGATTGTGCCGTCATCACTTGCTGAAGCAAGAAGCCTATTTTCCTGCAGATAGAGATTTGCAAATTGTGAGATTGCTTAATTATGAGTAATAAATTAACCATCTCTCTGTAACAGTCACATTTGTGATTTTTTGTTTTTTAATGCACTTCACAACACTATGCATTTTTATTTTTCTAAAATATAATATGAAAACTTGAAATATGATCATAGGTGCTTTTAGGTGTAGAACCTCAATATCAACAACAATGTCAAGACTATAAGGTCAAAAAAAGGTTTTACTTTACAAATAATGTTTAACGAAAAATTGTATACGGACTCTTCAAAGAAAAAAACAAATCTTGCAAAAAGATTCTGCTTCTCCCTGTTACCAGAAAGCGTTTTTTATTACAATTTTTTTATGTAAACAAAACTGAAAGCATAGCAAGATGAGTAGATGTCATGAGTTTGTAAAAGATTACCGTAGGGCTCCATCGCACTGAATTTATGTCCATGTCATGAGCCTTTTCTTTCTTGAGAAGCAGTTTATATGAAGGTCCATCATACTGCATAAACAGAAAAGACTATCATGTTATAGATGCTATGTTCAAAAATCAAATCACTTTGTACAAATTTCCCAAATTCTATGCTTCGTTAGTAAAAAATTAATGAAATGTGTACTTTAATGCCAATTTTATGTAGTACAATTTGCATGTCATTAAAACATCATGCATCAATAGGATCAGACCATGGTTGACCCATTAAAACATATCTCTGGCAGGCATTATCTTTGAATCCGCGAACAATCCAAAATTCTACAAGACCGTTAACAAGCTGAACCATACGCAATTGATGGTAGAAGTATTAGGCTAGCTCAAGAATACATGACGTAAAGACGAGAATTGTATAAACGCACAAATAAATAGTACGAGTAATTAATATGTGAATTTATTAAGTGTTGCCTACCGAATGCTCTTCAGACTCGACAAATAAGCATATAGCATCATCAGCTGCCCCAGTAGCTATAATACCTTCCCTGTAACATTCAAATTTCAATTATTAAATAAATCGAACTCGCAATAAATTTTTGAATATAAAAAAAAAGTAAATATGCTAACCTCGACCAATGGACCGAAAATATTGTCCGCTCATGATAACCAGATAAAGTGCAAAGGTGCCTCCTGCAAAAACAAAGGAACAGAAAAGAACAGTCATCATATAGCATATGAACGTGCAGAAATTTTTTATATTTGAATAAGCTTTTTGTGAAAGTAAACTTATGGTTAATTTATTAAACAATTTTAAGTAGGTACGCAAATTGAGAAAAAAATGCAGGTGATGTAGAGAAATAATCAAATGATGGAATGGGATGGGACGGTACTCACCAAGGTGCATTGTTATCACCAGATTGCATTCTTGCAATGTCCACACCCCACACCTTAACAGTGAGATCATCGCTGCAAATGAATAAACAAAAATGAGTTATTTTCGAATTATTTTATGGACCAATACACTAGAATCTAAGAACAGCCACGACCCACGATACCTGCATGTTGCCATTTTGTCTCCAGAATCATTAAACGATAGAGCCCACACTGTAGATGAGTGTCCACTGGTAGTAGTTACAGTAATTTTATCAGTTTACAATAACAGCAGTTAAAATATTAATAAATAATTACAAAAGAACATATTCACTAATCACTAATAGCAAAACCTGTCAGATTCACCTAAAGTCTGAACACACTGCCAATCATCACTATCACCATCCTCTGCCCAAACCTGAAAATGTAATTGAACTTTGTAGTTAAACTATTGGCCAAATTTATAAAATTTTAACAGAACTATGACCCCAAATGATTTTCTTCATCTCTATTTCTTTCACAAAAATATATTATATAATTCCAACAGTTCAACATGACATAGTTATACTCATAAAGCACAAATATAACTATGGGATGCAGGTAATGCATGTTGCAATGTAGTGCATTACCTTTATAGTGTTATCGTAGCTACATGAAAATAAAACATCGACAGTTGGATGCCACTGAACCATCTTAACATCTTGTGTATGTCCCTGCAGCACTGCAACACAATCATACTCGTTTCCTGGCAAAACTTCCCATATCCAAACACATTTATCTCGGCTACAAGTTGCAAGCAGTGAACCAGATGCATTCCATGACACGCTTTTAACTTCATTTTCATGACCCTATACACATGTAGAACTTAATTCAGATGACTACGATATATTTATTTTTCGCACTATATTGCAAAAAGAGGTGCTAGAATGATGAAAAATCAAGAATACCTCTAAAGTGGATACACATTCAAAATCATCACCATTCTGTTCCACAATAGCCGTAGTGGCATCAAAACTCGCAGTCGCTAACTTTTCACCAGATGGTGACCACGCGCATGATCTAACTGTTCGAGTATGAGTCTCTTCTAATACTGCCTGAACACATTCACAATTTTTGAACTTAAAATTTTAGTAAAAAACCTTTCTTCTATTCATTCAACAACAACAAAAAGAAGACATGCGTTCAATCACATCTAAAAGAATTGACTTCTCAATTCACATACACATTTTTGTCAATTTTAATTTGCAAATCATCAATCACCCAAGTATAAGACTGTTATACATATAATTCCCCCTATCATTATATCCCTATTAAAGTGTTTGATAACATTTTTGAAGCATTCAATTCAACAAAAACACAACTTTTGATTTGTGCATCTACAACTACTTAGTAACTTATATAAAAAATCTGCATCCAATCATATATGCATCAATACTTGAAATAAAAATGCCAACTTTGTAAATTTGTCTAATTATATAACTCAAAGTAGACAAATTTAAAACTCCGTAGTAATTTTACACACATATACATGTATATATGTAAGTTGTAAATATAAACGCTAAACCCTAATTTAATTAAAATTGAAAAAGGAGGAAATTAAAAACAAACCTTGCTATCAAATGAAGTAGAAGGGCTCCGTTGTTGCCAGATTCGAACAGATTTATCTCCGCCGCATGAAGCGAGAATGGCCGGAATACCGCCGGTGCCGGTGGCCGGATTCCAAGCAAGACCCCAAACCCTATCGGTATGACCTTCTAGCTTTTGTACTTCTTTAAGTTGTAATCTTTCTTGTTCTTCTAGTAATAAAGTCATAGTTAATGACCGGAATATAGAGTGATCTGTATGCGGAGTTGGTCCGTTGTTTTGGTGGTCGCCGGAACTCGTGACGGCGGGAGTGTGATCGACCCGTGAGCTTTTTTTATAGTAAAACTTTTTATTTTTATTCTACTATATATATATATATATATATATATATATATATATATATATATATATATATATATATATATATATATATATATACTATAAGAGTATAAAAGAAAACTTCAGAATTTGTCACGTAAGCATGAATGTCACGTGTTAATTTCTTAACTTCAGTTAACAAATTATTTAATTAATATTATATTATTATTTTATTATTTTATAATAATTAATAATTAATAAATATAAATGCTACATATATTATAATAATATGGAAAGATGAGTCACATACGAAAACAAAGTTCTATAAATAATTTAATTAATATTATTTTATAAATTATTTTAAAAAATATGTACTACAATTATCATTTAATCACGTAATATCTAAAATAATTCTAATAAATTACCGTGCATTGCACGGGTCTTCCACCTAGTTATTTGAAATTAGATGAATTTTAAATTTTGCATTTAGTTCCCATGGTTCTCACCAATTGTTAGTTCTTACAAGATCATTACCCTATATATATATATATATATATATATATATATATATATATATATATATATGGACATGCATATATTTTTTTTGAAAAATCGAGGAAACTCAAGAATTGAGCATGAATCGAATCGAAACTGAAATACTTGAGCATAATTGGTCAAGTCTATGGTTCAGATTTTGTCGGTATTTTAGGACTCAATACGGGACGGATTATATATAAAAAAAAACTAAAAATAGACCAAACCGAAAGTACTATATACATTCATTAATTATAGCATATCAACTCCTTACATGTCATAAGAAAAATAACATGTCATCTTAATCTTTGCTACCTATTAATACTAACAATTTTTTTTTCAACTAATCATCAAATAACACAATTACATAAACTAATAAATTTTAATAAATCAACGATAGTTCTTTGAATATGTTAACAATGATTTAGTATTTTATTCAAATCATCTGCTTAGATGATATTTAATATTATAAGTTTAGACCAAGATTTGCAGGTAGACAACAAATTATTATATATAAACTTTATATTGTAAACTCATCATCTTTCAACTACAATAAAAACTTATGCATGAATCTCCAACTAATGACCTTAAAATTGTGTAAAGTCAATAAAAGAATCATGTTAAAATAACAACCATCTCGGTCCGGTTCGTTTGAGAGAAACAATCAGAACCGTACCAGGACCGACCCGAACCAAAATGATGATACTTAGCCTGGTCCTCGATCCGCAAATTTGGTGCAACTTGGGATTTCATTCGGTCCGGTTCTGAGCCGGTGGTCCGGTTCTGGACCATGTACAGGCCTAACACCCAACACATTCTTTTTTTTGTTTTATGATGTAACTACTTGCATTACATGCTGACTAGAAGAATACCATCATAATGGATGGACAATAATCTCTGTTTCTATGACATATTAATATATTTATCACTTAAGTTTGTTTTATACACGTGTAAAGATAGCTAAATAGTAGTTTTAAAAATTAAAGAAAAAACATGTTGAATTATAAAGATGTAAAATACGAATTTGAGAGTCCATTGTAGTCGACATGGAGATATATTAAAAAGCAAAAAAAATGACATTTTTAAAAATTTGTAAGTCAATTTATTAGAGTTGTAGCATGCTATATATAGACGTCATAAGTTAACAATTTTTATGTATAAACGGTTAATTGTTTCATTATGTTTATTGGGTATAAATTAAATGTATATTTTTGTCAGTTATAATTTAAGAATTGATCTAATTCCTTCTTTTATATAAATTTGAAAGGTCTGTTGATAGTAAAACATAAACAATTTAAAATAGATTTATTACGTTAAAAAGTGTGTGTGTGTGTGTGTGTATATATATATAGTTTAGATCAAATGAGAATATTTTAAAAATAAGAACGTCTAAGAACAACTCAAATTCACAATTACTCTTGATAAAATTATTAAATACACATTCGTATATTATATATATATATATATGACAAAACTTTATAAAATCATGTTTGACTTTCATTGATTTATATCGAAATAATTGTAATTGACAAATGACAACTTAAATGGATTGCAATATTTCATTTCAGTTAGATATGTAGTAAGAGAAATCAAATTATTATAGAGTTACATATTTTGTAACTGAAATTGAATATCTATTAACTTATATTATTAGTTGTATTAATAAAGTGATAAAGTTGAATTCAATATTCAAATGATAGAATAGTAGTTCTACTCTTTAGTATATAATATAGATAAATAATAATAATAATAATATATTTATGATATCTTTTGGTTATTATCTAAAACTCTTATTAATGTGTCACTTAGTTATATAATCTTTGCATTTATGATATCGTGATCTTTACTATAATATTGTTAGAACAATGGGAGTGAAGCCTTTCTCAAGGAACACAGTGTTCTGCCACTAACCTATAATGTTCCCAACATTATTCTTATCAAAATTCTCCTACACCCTCTTGTATGAAATGTTGTTTTCACTTTTTTTCGTTTTTTTTTTGGGTTTCCAAGCACACATTGGTTTAAAATACCAAAAATACATTTTGAGAACATGATAAACTCAATATCCTCCACTACTCCACTTTTTAAGCATTAATATTCTCACGAGAACAATGCTCTTATGAGAACACTGTAAATACAGTATCACCACTCATCGTGCTCTTACACATCTTTATCTTAATATAATTTATTTGAGTGATTGTTAAAAAAAAAATACATTTTAGCTAAAATTGTTATGATAAACAAAATAAAAAAATCACTTTAATTTAATTAAGCGTATACAATGTATTTTTGTTGAACTTTAGGTTTGCAATGTATTGAAAGAGCCTGAACCATCTCCTTTCATTTTGTGCTTCTCTCTTCGTATATAATCTGTCATTTGAATGTTTCACTATTAAAACAGATAAAACATAAAGCTATCATTTTACCAGATATAAGTACTACATTTACATTTAACCCAGACACCAAATTTGTAAGAATGTAAACGAACAAACAGTGCAACTGACAAAAAAAACCTAAAATTTCAATCGAAACCAATATAGATTGTAGTTGATCTTCGATTAGAGCCCAGATTTTAGTTTGAATCGACACAGAAATAATATAACTCCCTACAGTTAGTTATTTCACAGTATACGCCCTCTTCACAGTATACAACTATACACCCTCTTTACACCTGTGTGAGTTTTAAATCCATCAATTAGACTTCTTGACATCTTTGAATCTTCTATCCCACTCTTGTGTATCATACTCTTGTTCCAATACGTCTTTTTCGGTGGTGTAAACAATCTGATCTTGGCCAATCACAGTCCTCCGAGACATTTCTCTAGCACTGAGAATCTGTAGAAATCATACAGAATTCGAATTAATAATGCCAAAAGATAGCATTCACACCCGCACAAAAGTCAAATTTAATGATACTCAGTTACTCACAACAGAAAAAACAATTGAACATGAAGAAAGATCGGTGACTAGCAACTAGTGGTGGCAAGATAACGGGTCAAAAACGGTTCGGTTCAAAACAGGTCAATTTCTGGTATGGGCCGTGTCAGACTGACTTGACCAGTTAAAACCTTTTCAATCCATTTCCTAGTGATTTTTTTACTTAATTATGGTGTTGGCTATGATTACAAAAAACAATAATATTACAATAATGAAATTAAAATGAAGATATTTAAAAGGTTGTATTCATTATAAAATTAAAATTTAGCCGACTTTTAACCCGTTCCATCCATTTCATATGTTCCCTTGTAGCTACATGTTTTTACATGACCAGTTTGAGATAAAAGTCATAAAACACAATCCATATCGACTTATTCATAAGTAACTTTCGAACGACCATCTCCCATGTGATGATAGATAAATACTAGGATTAAAGCATATAAACAAGCATTCGTCCTAAGAAAATGAAATGATTAGGGAAATTTAATTCATAAAAAAGTAAACATACTGTATAACCCTTCATATATTACCTTTCGTCTGAGGAAGCCATCAGGCAATTTAAGTGCTTGTGCACGCAGCTCTCTAGCTCGGTTCCTTTTTTCTATTTTAGCATTGGTATTTAGAGAAAAATACCATCGGACCAAAGGAATAGCAAAAAAGGAGGTAGCATACAGCTGTGCAAGTTCATGGTGTTAATTAAGTTATGAAACATATTATTAAATATTAAAACTATAAGCTTGATTCTTCAATACTAGAGAATCCGTTCAATATCTCACACACTTAAATCTCTCATTTTGAAACCACAATAATAGTTATAGTTTTAGACAAGATAGTCAACTGTCACTTGAAAGAAAAAGAAGATGAAAAAAAAAAAGACTAGGCAACAAGTCAAAAGGGTAGAAGCACTTTTGATTTGGTGGACCTGCCAAGTACAAAGACTATAACCAAATATTTAGTATGCTTTGGGAGGTTGTATAACACTTGACATGCTTTGAGTGACTATTGAACCATTTCCAATTTAGCAAAAAATAGACGCTATTATCCAATTGACAGGTTAGCAACAAAACATAACCCAGATTGACCAGTTCACAGGGTTGGAATTGCCCTCGCATACCTGAAGAAGAGGGAAGATTTTAATCACAAATGAAATGAATCCATTTGGTTCGATGATCCTCGTATCCCTTCAAACAGTCACACAAAAGAATTAGAAAATCGAAGAAAAATAATAATCCTGAATAAAAGATATCTTTTTATACGTACTTCAGCAAGGCACCAAGAAAAATCACCCCAAACAGATTAATCCCGCCCAAAACACCGACAAATGCCCTCTCTGTGTTGCTAGTTTTACTGCAAGGATGAGCACCAACACATTTCAAAAGGCTGAAAACCAAAAAAAAATAATTTACAGGTAGCAATTTCAACCCGTATACTTATGGGTGGGTCAATGCGGGTGGTGTTCCATCTCAAACGGGTCAAATCGCAAACAATGACCCGTTTCAAATGGAACCAGTTTTCATCCATTCCCTAACCCGCGCAACCTGCCCATATTGCTATGTCTGCAGAGAATGGAAAACTAAATAAATTATAAGACCTGAAAGCCCATTTTTTTTCCTTTAAGAACGTAGTGCCTCCGACCCGTTCACTAAATTGCCTCCCCAAGTCTTCCTTTCTATCCCTCTTTGAAGCAGCTGTACGTTGAAGTGATGGAAAGCGATACAAGATATTTCCCTGAACAAAAAGATGAGATTAGACAAATAACAAAACACTTCCAAAAATCTTACTGCTATTGATTGAAGGTGGCTATTTTGATCCATTTACTGATAAATGGGTTTCGGGTTGTTTTTTTTTATCTCTAATGGGCCACCTGGTAAATTTTTAAATAGTTACTTAACAGGTCGAAAGTCATCCTAAGTGTAAATTTAATAAATTTCATTGCACAAAACCTCCTAGATCATTTTTTTCGAGACAAATTAGATTTTATTGAATATAATTTAACTTTTGTAATCAGACAGTTGACATACTAATTTAACAACTGTTAAAAAAAAGTGTTTATGTTCAACCCAACCCGCTTATTATACCACCTTTACTAAAAATCAACAGACGTATGAAGTACGAACATAGTTAAATGGTCATTCATCTCGAAACATACCACTTCATCCACTTGTGGTTGACCATTGAAACGCAGAAGAATAGGTAACATGTATGGGTCATCATCCTGCCATAGAAAATAATAATATTATTATTATAGACATAATAAATTAAGTTACAATGGAAAAGGCTTGCACAATTTGCATATAACCACCACCTGTCTCATATAGCCTGAAAAGAGTTAACACAGAACGATTCAAATGGCATTATATTTAGCGGACAGAACACAATAGTGTATTACTCTCAAGTACTTAGACCTCCAGAAATGCAAAATTCAGATTATTTTTGAACTAATACCAATTTTTATAATCAATCTGACACGCTAATTAATAATACAATTTTAAGTCGTTAAGTAAAAAGTGTTTCGCGTCAACTGACCCAGCGCATTTTGACCTGTTACCAATTCATCAAATCTGCCATCTCTAGAGAATATATTAAGTTCCAAGGCGACTATGTAAGCACCACATATAATTATTGATTTGTTCTTCGGAATTAAATGTTTTCTTTATTTAGATAACTTCTTCCTACAGTATGTTTTACTGCTCAATACTGTTCTTATGTCCTAAAAAAATTCATACCGTCTTCTGTGCAGTTTCTACATCAAGATAGGGAGCAAGTTCCTCTGCTGTAACAACACCGCCATTTGAACCAATGTACTGACCAATCTGCAACAATGGGATATGGGATAATACTATTATAAGGAGACCAATTTAAAATACAAAATGAAATTATAAAACAGTAGTACATAAATGAAGAAAAAGATGAACCTTCTAGTGCAATACAAAGCATAACAATGATATACAAATGCAATATATAACATTATAAGTAATGAACCCCTAAACTAAAGGGATAATATTAGCAACTTCCACCTCACTTCTTCGATACCTTCATTAGGATCACCATCACCAAACACAAATGAAAAGACCTACAAGAAATTGATAAAATGTAATAGTTAATCACTTAATTGTCCATGTCGGCAAAATGATTAGCATAAATGAATTACTCCAATATTACTACTTTTGGGCTTACAGGTTCAATGAAATTCATTCCACTATCTCCATCATAATGTTGTGGCCTTCTATAGTAATACGGATCCCACAACCTAAAACAAGGAATAATATGTTCATACCAGTATACCACATTTCTGCGAAATGCTTTAATCTGTGGTTCACATCAAAAGAAATTACAAAACGGGCAGGAATTACAGAAACTGTGAAATGAATTTACCTAAACAAATCAGATGGACTAGGATACAGCTGCAGTAGTGAACCGAAAGAACTTCTTCTGCTACGTTTTCTATCACCTTTATCGCTGTCATTTTCAAAAATATTTTAACAGCCTCAACCGAAAATCAATAGATGATAGAATATTTGATCTAACTTTTTATAAATGATACGAGCACACTCAGTAAGAACATATAACGAAAAGAACCAATCACCTAGCACTTGCAAGAATAGCAATGATTGCTGTAAAAACAATAAGAATGGAAGCAATCAATGCTGTTCCGAAGGTAACCCTGATCAAGAATTCCGCACCTGACTGTAAAATTACATATGCATTTAAGTTGTAACCTCTGGCCTTCTGGGCATCATATTCATCCCAAAATATCATAGCATATAATATGTATCTAACAGTTGGGATTATATACCTTTGCCTTCTCAATATAAGGTTCTGTTCTTATCCGCAATGATTTGGCTGCAAGCTTTGATCGATAATCTTTTGGGTACACATATAAAACATCACCTTCATTTGATACCTGTTAAATTAATCATGAAAATGATTACACACTCACCATAACCAGAAGCACACAATCAACCTTTCTCCCCAATCAAAGCAAGCACGTAATAATGATACCTATACATTTATACATACACATATATCTACATGTCTACGTATATTCATACACGCACACATATATGCATCCATATAACATATAAGTATATGTTATGCATACACGTATACATATAGCACATACGCATATGTTTACCTATGTATGTATATGTCATATATGCTATATATTATATATATATATATGTATATATGTAATGTGGGGATGTGTATGCATACACATCTGTAATCTGTAAATGTATATATGTATGTGTTAATGTGTATATAAATATATATACCTCCAAAAAACCATTAGTATCAGCAGCAATGGCCTGTAAGGCTTTTTGAGCTTCAATCAACGTAATGCCAGCAACAGTTGCCACGTCACCAACTGTCACTCTCCTTCCACATTTATCCACAGCATCCATCGTTCGATTCCGTACATCCGCAGCTAGCTTATCACTCTCAATGATCTTCCCCGGCCTAACCCTAGGCGTTGATTCCACCGCCGATGTATCAGAACTAGCCCTAATTTCATACGAAAAACTTCTACTATTACAACTATCACTAATCTGTACACCTAATTTCGGTAAATTGTTTACGAAAATGTTGCGATGTGCTGTTCTAAGTGAGTAGTGGAATTGGCGGGAAGGGTTTAGGATTGAGGGTTTTGAGTGGTGGTTTGGTGTTATTGTGAAACATGTGGAAATTGAGGCCATTTGTTTTTTAAACAATTATATGAATGATTATGGTGATTAGTATAGCAACAGTTCCGTAAATATAACCATATATATACACTACGTGTATACATATTTACAGTTTGCTACTTGAACTTTCTATTTTATTTCATCCCAAAATAATTTTCACAAATAGGTAAATTTGAAATTTTCATTTTGTTGGTAAATATTAAAACTAGTATAATATCCACGCTAATAACTAGCATAATATTCATTATGTAAGGAAATCGTAACAGATCTTGACAGTCAACTTAGGATATGAAAAGACCTACAATAAATTGATAAAATGTAATAGGTAATCACTTAATTGTCCATGTTAGCAAAATGATTAGCATAAATGAATTACTCCAATATTACTACTTTTGGGCTTACAGGTTCAATGAAATTCATTCCACTATCTCCATCATAATGTTGTGGCCTTCTATAGTAATACGGATCCCACAACCTAAAACAAGGAATAATATGGTCACACCAGTATACCACATTTCTGCGAAATGCTTTTTTCTGTAGTTCATATCAAAAGAAATTACAAAACGGGCAGTGTGAAATGAATCTACCTAAACAAATCAAATGGACTAGGATACAGCTGGACTAGTGAACTGAAAGAACTTCTGCTACGTTTTCTATCACCTAATTAGCAGTAAGATGATGTCCATTATGTATATTCCACTTATTTTTGCTCCAAAAATGAAATTGAAAGAATCAGTTAAGTAGTATAACTTTTCACAATATCTTTTTATATATTGTGATCCTAGACGTCAAGTTTTGTTGAAATTTTAACTGCATTATAATCAGATAGTGTGACAGCATTATCTTTTGGTGATTTCGAAATAAAGATTGAAACAAATTTGTATTGCAAATTTGCATGAATCTAGACGAAATACAAATGGTGCAATCTTCTCTGGTTTTATTTGTACTTCAATTATCTTTCATTATAGGAAAAAGTAAAAAGTACAGACAAGATGCCCTAGTCCTTTTGGTAAGCGTAAGCATTTCGTAAGCAGAAAAAACTAGATTTAAGACTTGTCGTCTACTTGAAGGAAATGTTTGCCGCTTCCTCAGGGCCCTCACTTCCTCACTCAACTCACTCGGCCCGGTAACCTTCGTTACCGTCAGCATTTGGTACTCTCAAACAAGTAGAGTATACTAGGGCGCTTGAGAGACTAACTAAGGCGGGGAACGGATCAGCTGCTAAAGAAGTAAAACATGGTGATGTAGAAACTCAATTGAGGTTATATCAGCAGTAAACACCATGCGAAACACAATTAAATTAGGACCATTACTAACACTGCACCTAATTAACACTAATCACACTTTTGCACGCACTTGGACTTGGAGCCTCAATAGCTCTGTTTTGATCTCCAATATTTAGGCGATCATGCAGATTGAAGTAGACGTAAGCTAGATTAGCTACAATAGATACATATAGGAGAAATTGCAGCATTTTCTCGATCCACGAAGTATGGGCAGCAAAAAACCACTGACCTCTCTAATCATAGAAGTTGCCTTTGCTAAAACAGCTTGCACATTGGGGGCAACAGGTGTATACCAAACTTCATCTATAAATACAAAAAGTAAAATATATAGATAAATTAAAACATGTAAAAAGGTTACTTAAAAGGTTTCTAAGAAACTTACAAAGAGCATAGCCCACTTCTGTAGCATAGAGGTGAAAACGATCATAGAACATTAAGGAGACTGAGACCGGCTTCCTTTGTAGAACTAGATTGTGTGCAGCAATCAATGAAAAATGACAAACATGGGTAGTCAAAACACCATACAAGCAGAAAACATAGATGTAGTAAACCTGCATATATAACATAAAATAAAGATTAAAAGAAAAATAATATAAAATTTAAACGTGTCAATAACAATTAGACTTTTGTAGATAAGATTAATAAATATACTTACTAGGAGAAATCAAAGGTGAATGTCATATATAACTGACAAAAATACAGCCCATTTCAGTTGAAGAGGAATCCAATAATACCAATCACATTAGTATTTGAACATATAGAAGTATGATGAGCACCATAGTACAACATAAAGTGCAAAGAGGATGATGTAAGAGTACAAAGTTTACATGAATGTTAAACAATATGGTATAACCTTCATTAATTGTAAGAAGCATCACTAACCAAACACTCTTTATATTGAACTTCAAATGAAACAATCTCAACCTAATAACCACATACATCAGATTCGATGATAAAACAACATTCAGTGACATACATCATTTTGATGTTCTATGATAAATACACGCGGTCCCATTTTCAAAAAATTTGAATCTAATAAACTTAAATTCCTTCTATAATTCCCTATAGTTGATTAAAATGGATTTGACCTATGTGTGTTGTTGAAATCATACATTTTTAATTGATTTATTTTAATTAATATTAAATGCAAAATTTGTGCAACCTGTGACATATAATCCTAGTTCAGCCCTTGACAAGGGCGGAACTACTATGGTGGCGAGGGAGGCCCGTGTCACTAGTCAATTTATCATGCATAGTGTAATGTTTTTTTATACTCTTGAATATAGTATATGTGAAACTAACTTTAATTTTTTGTACAATTGATCCGTTTTTAAAATTGTGATTTAATAAACTCAAATTCTTTTTAAAACATGTTTTACTGATTAAAAAAGATTGATCATATGTATTTTGTGAAAAAATTGTGCTACATGTTACATGCGGTCCCCTTTTTAAAAAATTTCAATCTAATAAACTTAAATTCATTCTATAATTCCCTATAGTTGATTAAAATGGATTTAACCTATGTGTGTTGTTGAAACCGTATATTTTTAATTAATTTATTTTAGTTAATATTAAATACAAAATTTGTGTAACCTGTGACATTTAATCCTGATTCCGCCCCTAGTAGGTCATTAATTTTAAAGCAACCAGTAGAGAAGTTCTAAGTGTTTAGTGCTGCTAGTACAAAAGTTACCGTTGTTAGCATTGTTTCTACTGTTAGGATATCGCTGTTGCTATCAGAGTTTCTGCTATCATCAAAGATTGAAGATACTACTGCAAGTGTAATATTAGTGATACCATTATTAGTGTTGCTGGTTATGTAATAGTTAGTACTATAAAATAGTACTGCTTATGTAAAACTTACTACCGTTAACTGCTATATCAATATTTCTACTGTTAGAGTAATGCTTTTATATTAGTAGGAGAACTTGTACAGGACTCTATGCATTATAAATAGAGATCCTTGTTAGAGTTAGAAAGATATAGAACAATTAGCTTCAAGGTGTAAACCCTAATACAAACTGTGTATTCGTCTTATTGATATAGTAATAAAATTGGAGCTTTTAGTGATTATATTATGTTTATGTGTTTAATTATTATTGTCTTTGTATCTTGACAATCAAAAACTATTAAGTGTTATTCTGCATCTTCTTAATAGTGATTCAAGCTTTACGTCTTAGTTAAGATCTTGATCCTGACAAGTGGTATCAGAGTTTGGAAAGCTTTGAATCAAGAAGATCATCAAGATATTAGTTATTGAAGTTTTATTTTCTGATTTAAGACAAGATGACTTCGGAAGTTATTGATGGAGTGCAAGTTATCAAGGTTCCCATGCTCAAGCCTAATGAGTTTGACATGTGGAAACTTAGAATCATGCAGTACATGCTACTTACAGACTATACCATGTAGGTAGTAATTGAGAATGGTCCAAGGTATACATATGAAGCAGATGGGGTCACAAGACAGGGAAGAACACCACCTGCAATTGATGCAGAAAGAAAAGAGAGATCATCTGAGATGAAATCTTTAAGCACACTGCTTCTATCCATACCCAATGAGTACCATAAGAAGTTTGAGAAGTGTGCTGATGCAAAGGAGCTTTGGGAGGCAATAGATAATAGATTTGGTGGTAATAATAACACCAAAAAGACTCAAAGATCCATGCTGAAGCAACAATTTAAAAATATTAATTCTGTAAAGTCATAAACTTTGACTCAAACTTATGACAGGTTCACAAAGCTGGTAGGTGATCTGGAGAATCATTATGTTAAGATTGACAAGGATGATCTTAACAGAAAGTTCTTAAGATCACTTGTAGATGACTGGATCATGTATACAGTTGCTCTAAGACAAGGAAAAGATCTTGATGACAAGGAGATTGATGATTTATACAATGATCTTAGGGTATTTGAAGCTGAACTTCATAGTAAAAAGTAACCTTCAAGGTACAGTCAGAATGCAACTTTCACGTCCATGGAAAGTGCACAGTCTGAAAGTGCAAAGCAGTTTGGATGAACCCCTATTTATTCAACCAGTTCTGGGTCATCTAATCTGGATAGACCTTATGATCCAACATTAGAAGCATGCTTTGCTATTTATGTGAATTCATCACTAACTAATGAAGAACTTGAACAGGTCAATCTAGATGATCTTGAAGAGATGGATATTAAATGGCAAATGGTCATGTTAACCATGAGGGTAAAGAGGTTTATACAAAGAACTGGGAGGAATAACTTTGCATACAAAAGAGAGGATGGAGTAGGGTTTGATAAAAGCAAAGTAGAATGCTTCAACTGTCATAAGCTGGGTCACTTTGCTAGAAAATGTAGAAGTACAGGCAAGCAAGAGGGCAATAATACTAGGACTGGAAACTACAATGGCATGCAGAGAAGAAAATTCCCGTCCAGAGCACATCAACTCCTCTTGTATCATAGGATGGATTGCGATTCGATTGGAGTAATCAAGCTGAGTAGGAGGTCCACAATCAGGCTTTAATGGCAATTGTTGATGATGATACTTCCATTGATGTTCCATATGATGTACAAAGCAAATTATGTTCTTTTGTTCCTAAGAAACTTGTTAAGCAATATAGAGATCAAATTATGTTCTTTTGTTTGACTTCAGTTTGACTTCCACGCTAATAACTAGTATGATATCCGCACTATGCAACGAAACAGTGTTTCTAATAATACATGTGTTATGTTATTCTACTAAAATTTTAGTTATATAAAAATTTTATAAATCAACATACGAAAGAAGGTATCATGATTCATGACTCTTGGATCAATTTCAAATATGGGAGGTGATACAACATAGATCATTTTGTATACATATGGTACAACAACACAAAGCATGTGTGTTCATGTACAAATATTACCTCCCTTAAAAATACTCCGTATTATGGACCAAAACAAAGTCTAACCAACCCTCTATTCATATGTATAAATATATAAATATTTTTGAACAATATTCATCTGTATAAATAAATAATCAATAATCATCTGTTAATCAGACTTTTCGATCTCTTTGAATCTCCTATCCCATTCCTGTGTGTCATAGTCTTGCTCGAATACGTCTCTTTCGGTGGTGTATACGATCCGGTCTTGGCCGATCACAGTCCTCTGAGACATGTCCCGAGCACTTAGAATCTGCATTGATTATATACAACAGTAAGGTTACTGATGCTAAAGAGCTTCCTCAAAAATGGAAATGGAAAAACATGTAAATCTGCAGATATATACACCAGCAAAATACTAGAACATCAACGAAGATTGGTGAACAGCAACTATAGGTGGCGATATGAGAGGGTTGTGTAACACGTCAAAATTGGTTTAGACTGAAACGGGTCATTTTTCTGTACGGGTCAAAATGGGCCAAGCTAGGTCAGTTTAGATCGGCCCGCAAACACTTGTACTTTTTGATGAAAGATTTAATGTTTTAATAATGACTAGAAGAACACTATTACAAAATTAATTAAATCCTTTAACAAACGATCGAGGAGATTGTTTTCATGCATCAAAAACAGACTGTGGACTTTCAACCCATTTGACACGTTTCCGTTTAGTTTGATTTATCGGCCTGACCAATAAAGACAGCCCAAAAGGACCCATTCATATGTAAATGGCTGAAATTTCCAACTCTATACATGACGATAAATAAATATTTACATCAAAACACCCAATAAGAAAACCATCATTTATCTTGAGAAATGAACCAATTATGAAGATTCTAGTCAGATAGTCGATATACGGAAAAGAAAAGGTTCCACCATACCTTTCGTCTGAGGGAGATATCTGGCAGTTCAAGCGCTCGTGCACGCTGCTCTCTAGCGCGGTTTCTTTTCTCTATATCAGCATTAGTTTTTTGTGTAATGAACCACCGGACCAAAGGAATAGCAAAAAATGACGCGGCATAGATCTGTGTAGTTCATTATGTTAATGTAAAAAAGATCAAAAAATCAGGTCAATGGCACACAAATTGACAATGGGTCATTTAGAATTTTCACGATACATGATACATACCTGGAGAAGAGGAAATATTTCAGATACAAATGAAATGAATCCGCTTGGTGAGACAGTCATATTTCTTCAAATACAATCACAGAAAATAAGTCAGAGAAATGATAATGAATATTTATGGATTTAAAGAATAGATTTATAGGGAACGTACTTTAACATGGTACCAAGAACAATCACTCCAAAGAGATTCAGCGCGCCCAAACCACCAACCATTGCCCTCTCCGTGTTGCTAATTTTACTGCATGGTGAGCATCATTACATGTTAAAAGACTAAATGCAAACAAAATATGGAAAAAATAGAGGCGGAAATTTCGACCCATTTACTTAACAATTGGGTGATTTTGGTTGTGTTACATCTTTAAGGGTCTAATAGGTAAATGATTATATAACTTATAAGAAAACGGTTAAAAAGGTTGAATAGGCAGAAAGTAACCCATAGGTGTATTATTCAAAATAGAACAGAAAATTATCCTGAGTAATTAAATTTAGTAATCATATTTGACCCAAAATTCAACAATTTAGACAGACAGTCCATGTACCCAAAAAAAACATGTTAGTATGTAACCAGAGCGCCCATCTTGCCATTAATACCACATAAGAAGAAATTACGAAAATGATGAGACCTGAAATCCCATTTTCTTTCCTTGAAGAACTTATCAACTCCTCCAACCCATTCACTAAACTTTCTCCCCACGTATTCCTTCCTACCACTTCGTTGTGAAGCAGCTGTACGTTGAAGTGATGGAAACCGATAGAGGATGTTCCCCTGAACATGAGATGAGAAATTTAGAGATTTAGATGTAGAATAAAAAGAAGTCTGCAAATCTTACTGCTATAAACCAAAAAGACGAAGGAATAATAAAGCAAACACATGATTCTTCTGAAATAAGATACGGCAAATTTGAAGATACTGCGTTTATAAGGGGTGGCAGAATAGGCAGGTCTGGTGGGTTGGATAAAGAGTAACAGATGGTAATCGTTTAGTGGATCAAATGGGTGGGTCAGTTAGGTCCGACCTGCAAAGACTTATTTTCCCTTTTTTTATGTATTTATATATAATCAATGTGTGGCAATGAGCCTATGAAAACAATTCTATTACAATAATAATCTGACTTTTTTAATGAAATGATTTAGAACGTTTTATGCATTTTAAAACATTTGGGATGACTTTCGACTTGTTCCAGGTTACCTGTTAGAGAGAAAGATAATCCAAATTGACCCTTATGGGTCAAAAATCCCCTAATTATCTAACAACTATATATGAAGTTCTTATTCTTTCAACTTTCATATGCACACTTTTATTGATCATTCATCTAGCAACATACCTCTTCATCCACATCTGGTTGACCATCGAAACGCAGAAGAACAGGTAATATGTATGAGTCATCATCCTGTAGAAAAAGACAACTGGAGTGCTTAAGAGAATGTACTATGAACGAGTGCGGTGCAACAAAGAATTAGTTCCATAAAGATAAAAACAAATTTAATTATGGAGGAAAGCTTGCCAACTTCACATAAGTCATAACCACTCCTTTGTCATAAATAGCTTGATAATATATTATAATCATGATTCAAAATGTAAATGGACCAAAATTTCTGTATCTGTATGGACTTCTCATTTTCTTTCATCACACAAAAAATTGGATTCTCCGTGACCACCGACCACTATGAAACCAGATCACTAATTGAAGATGGATCCTCAAAACAAATGTTGGAGCTATATTATTAGAAGGTTCAAAATATTTCCTTGAGAGAAATAATAAATTACATGCTGGCTATCCTAGTTTCACAAGTAGTTACAGATTCCTTTTTCAGAATTGTAAGCTTTCTATGTTTCCTAGATATATGTTCCTCCTACATAGTGATTATTATGCAGTTATATTATTCCTATATCCTGATAAAAGTCATACCGTCTTCTCAGCAGTTTCTACATCAAGGTATGGAGCAAGTTCCTCTGCTGTAACAACACCACCATTTGATGAAATGTACTGACCAATCTGCAATAGTAGATAATATAATATCAGGGAGCTGGTATTAAAACAGAAGTATGAAATTAGGATGCAATGCACAAGGGGGAAATAACTTATAGCACAAAACACAACCATGAGATACACATATAGCAAATCATAACATTGAAAGTAACGGACCACTAAACTAGTGCTTGATTATTACCAACTTCCACCTCTCTTCTTCAATACCTTCATTTGGATCACCGTCACCGAAAACAAATGAAAAGACCTACAAGAAATTGATATATTAGAACAATTATGAACATAATACCTTCTTATAATTAGCATATTAATATTAATTTTAATGAAAAAAAACATAATTACTATTTTTGGCTTACAGATTCAATGAAATTCATTCCATTATCTTCTCTTCGAACTCGCCGCCTCCTATAGTAATATGGATCCCAATACCTAAACAGGAAGTTCAACGAGTAATGAACAAGCATGTTTGCAGGACTTGACTAAGATGTACAAGTTTTGCCATAAAAAGAAACTGAATATTATTACAGTGATTGCATTATTCCTACATATCAAATAATCTATAAACAGCATTTGTATTATTCCTAGATGATAAGTGATAACTGATACGATAGAAGATAAACTTGTATTTTAACTGTTTATAAGATATATGATATCACCTAAAATACACATATTTTAAGAGGCAATATGGACATATGGTACCAAAAGAACAATTTCTGGGAGGGAATTCTTTTTCAAAAATTGTTTATTGTAACAATTTTCTTCTCTATCTAACCAAAAGAACAATTACACTATTTTATAAGGCATGGAATAAACTACTAGATTACCTGGTGTGTTTACAAGGTTCACCTCACTGCTTTTCTTAAGCGTAAAACAATTAAAGATGCCTTCCATGATTCCCATGTAGAAGATCGTGTACTCAATTAAATAAATAACAATTCATAGATAAACTCCTATTATTTTGGAATTGGTGGAAGTGGGTAACGGTCACTAAGGACCAATTCTTTGCTACCATTCACGTATCACGATAGCCCTCTCATTCAAGTTAGTTTGAGTACCAAAAGACATGACTTTGATACTTAATTGCTTTATATTTGCTATCCAAGCCAAAGATCTGGACCGGAGAAAACTAGAGCAGAAATTTGGAGCTAAACCGCGCGAGAAACGGGAAGCTGATTGCATCCTTGTCGCAGCCTTCGACAATTTCAAACCCTACGACATGCTTGCTATGGACATTAGAAAATGGCAGAATGTCTAAATTTTGGCAACCTGGTCACAGCAGGGTCACAGGCTGCGACATGCCAACACGCACCAGATCTGAACCATATAAAACCTGAAATTTTCAGGGTCGTAGCTATCTTTGGCGTATACCATCCTAATCTGGAACCATGAAGATTTCTAAAGCGAATTTTGGGATAATTTTGGAGCTTAAGATCAAGAGACTGATAGAACCATTCTATCATATCTTAACATTAAGATCTGTATTCACTCAAATTAAATAGCTGAAAGAGCAAGAAATTAGAAAAAGCCTGAAGGAACATTACCAAAACAAATCAGATGGACTAAGATAGAAAGAGAATCCTGAATCAAAAGATCGTCCTCTGCGTCTTCCTCGATTATCTTCTTCACTGTCATTATCAGTAATATTTCAACTGCCTTGATTGAGAAACAGTGATGATAAAATATTCAATCTAACTCTTATTAATGACAAGCACATAAAAAGAGAAAGAACCAGTTACCTACTACTTGAGAGGATAGCAATGATTGTTGTATAAACAATAACAATGGAAGCAATCAATGCTGTTCCAAACGTAACCCTGATCAAGTATTCAGCACCAGACTGTATAAATCACATTTGGATGGAAACTGTAAGTTTTCTGGGACATATTGATCTTTAAATAACATCATATGTAATATAAAGAGTATTTTGATGTTAAATTATATACCTTTGCCTTCTCAAGATAAGGTTCTGTTTTTAGCCTAAGTGACTTAGCAGCAAGTTTTGACCGATAATCTTTTGGAAACACATAGAGAACGTCACCTTCATCCGAAACCTGTTCACATAAGTATCTTCAAAATGATTGCACTCGCCACATGAAAAACTTCAATTACCAATCTAAAAAATTTAACCATGTACATCCATCTATTGACAACTAACAAGCTCAAGTTAGAATAAATATTTAGCATGTTAGAATGATGATTTTAAGGCTATCATCCAAGTAACTCAATCAATGCACATACACGTGGTGATGCCATCAAACTGAACCATTTTTATACATCAAAATGAGCTCCCTTCATCCCATGAACATAAAGAAAATAATCATATTTAGATGTACGATGTAAATTTGCAACATTAACATTGTCTATTATCCCAAGGAAAACTATTAAATAAGCATTTTGTCATTCTAATTTTAACCCGTAAGATACACTTCAACCCTAAAACTAATACTCCATCAATTAGAGCATTCCCGATACTTAATGTTGGAGCTAATTGAAACCTAGTCAAACACTCCCATTGATATGCAAGTACTATTGCAATATTTATAGGACAGTGCAATAACATTAAAGACAAAAGCAGCAGGAAGTAAGCTCGATACAACTACTTACTGCAAACAAATCTTATGAAGCTACATTGACAAAATTCACAGACACAGCTTTCGAAGACCCAACTTAGCTATAAACTACTTTGAAGAATTGATCATTAACAGCTACCTGAAGCAATTAGCAACAATTCACCTCCTACATTCATCTCTTCTATTCTTTCAATAATCATATGTATATGCCACTAGCATGGTGCCAGCACAAAGCAACCGCCGCAAATAACTTCCCGTAGATTCTCGTTTTGTTTGGCAGTTTCCATGTGGCAGATTTCTATTGGAGCTAGTTAACGGTATGCCTATATACCTTATATTTGAAAGTAGTACATATATGTATATATAGTAATATATAAGGTTTAGCGATTATATCACTTCTTACCGACTTACCGTAATTAGATTGATTTAGTCTCCTAATTTAAGTTTAACTAACACACAAACACATAATGCAATTAAATCAAACAAAATTAGTAAAATGAATTCAAAACATAATTAGTAAGCTAGTAACTACCTCTAAAAAGCCATTAGTATCAGCAGCAAGTGCTTGTAAAGCTCGCTGAGCTTCAGTCAACTTAATTCCAGCTCTACTTGCCACGTCACCAATCGTCACTCTCCTTCCACACGTATCCACAGCATCCATCGTTCGTTTCCGTACATCCGCCGGTAACTTATCCGTCTCAATTATCCTTCCCGGCGGTCTAATCCTCGCCGTCGAATCCACCGGCGGAGCATCAAAACCAGCCCTAATTTCCGACACAAAACTTCTACTATTACTATGGCAACTACTATTGTAATAATTACTGTGATTCTGTTTACCTAATTTTAATAAATGTTTATGGAACACATGATTGTGTGACCTAAGAGTGTAGTGATAGGGTTTCGAGTAGTAATTAGGTGTAATCGTGAAACATGTGGATATTGAGGCCATTAATTTTGGTTTAATTGAATTGTAATTATGATTATCTAAGGATTATTAGGTTTTTGCCATGAGAAATGAGTGAGAATTTGGGGATTTTGAATTTGGTGTTTGTTTTGATTTTGAATGTTTTTTTTTGGTTGGACAGGAGAGTTATTGAAGATTCAACGGGTATGGAGATAGGATTTCTATTTTTACAATTTATACCTTATTTAATTCATTTTTTAATTTTTAATTTTTAATTATTAACTACCTTCTTTCATATATCTTCAATTTGAATAAATGTCATTTATACCTTTATAATCAAGACATGTTTAACTAAATTTATTTAAAAAATAAATACTCCATCCGTCTCATTTCAAGTATCCTGTTTTTTACTTAATAAAGTCTTTTTTTTCAGTTTTGACTTTAAATATTTTTATTTGTGTTATATAATACCTGATAAAAATTATACCAATGAAAATATATTTAAAACCCAATCCATTCATATATTGTGCATCAAGTATTATTTAATATAAACGAAAATATTTAAGGTCAAAGTTGAAAAGGAAATACTTTATTAAGTTAAAACACGACATTTGAAATGGAACGGAGGGAGTAATTTAGAGTAATAAACGAGGGTAAAATGGAAAGCCTGATGTAAATGTCATAAATAGAAATACATATACTTATTTTGGTCGGGTAGAAAGGTACCACAACGAAGAAGCTAGTAATGGATATGATTCTATCATTTTATGGATGTTGTATTTTAGTACATTTGTAATAAGTTGGGTGTTTAAGAACATTCACCGACATCGAGCAACTCCATAAAACAAATCGAGAGATCGAGGGTGACAAATTCAACATTACGAACGCCATTTATGTTTGCAAAAATATGAATAGTTTGACCCTTATAATGCTTGTCTACTGCAAATCTTTTCATTCGTGTATAGCTACAGTATAAGTGTGTTCACATCTACAAACATAAGCAGACCAAAGGATCGCGTTTCTAGTACTATTTTATCAATCACTTGAAAATATAAAGAAGAATCCTTTAGACTAGTGTCGATTTTGATGAAAAAACTAGTTTTGTGCAGCAGAAATGAAGGGAAACGCCTCTCTGATGAGCTGCGGCATCAATTTAGAATATCATCAACATTTTGCGCTACACGAAACAATATGCATAAGTTCCAATAAAGCTTTATTCTTGTTTCACATAGAAGCAGTTCATCGAATACCGAGACCTTTCATCAGCCTATTATAAGTTGCAATATCAGGTATGAAGTCATTATCCAACATCTCATCCACTATAACCTTCCCCTCAATTTTTCTACCTTCTTTTGAATATCCAGATACTAAGATGTTATAAGTTACCTCATCAATACATACACCTTTATTAGAAGCCAAGATCCTCAATTTATTCGCTTCCACCGTTCTTCCTGAATTACACAAATCACCAAGAAGACAGTTAAATGTCACACTATCGGGAACAATACCTTCTTTAAGCATCTTATCCATCAACATGTATGCCAATTCAAGGTTCTTAATCCTCCTTAAACCGTCAATCAATATAGTACAAGTGATAGAGCTAGGAGCATTTCCCTTCTCCCATATTTCATCGACTATCAATCCTGCTTTAACCACAAACCCTTTATCACAAAGTGTCTCAATTAAGCCGAAATAATCAAACTTTGTAGGTAAAACTTCTTTTCTTGAAAAATCAAGCACGAGATCACAAGCCTCTGAAGCCCTCCCTTCCTTAATAAGCCCATCAACCAAAATCTCGCAAGTTACACTCGATAAACCACACCCCAATTCGATCATCTCATATGCCATCCCTATCCCTTCTTTAAACTTCCGTTCTCTAAAAAATCCTTTGATCAAAGTATTAAAAGTGACCACATTTGGAATACAACCTTTGACCCTCATTTCCTTAAACACCTCTAGTGCTAACCCGAATCTTGAACTACGAAAATACCCATTAATCAACATGTTAAATGTGACCACATCAGGCTTTACCCGATCATTAATCATTCTCCCATAAAACTCCAAACCATTTTCAAATTCCCCATACTTAACAAAACTATGAATTAATGTATTGTAGATAGCTGCATTTGGTTTACCATCAACTAGTTTACGCATATTATCAAAAGCATGGATGGCATCATCAAATCTACCAACATTGCAGAAAGAATTGATGGCAAAACGGAAAATAGGTTCGGTACGTGAGCAAGAAAAAATACCGTCGGAGCACGGGCAAGGATTGGAGACGATGATATCAAGGACAGACAATAGGGAGTCAAGGCGATGAGTGATAGCAAGGGTTCGGACCATCCATTCATAGGTGGTGTGGTCATGGCGGAAGGAGTCGAGGGTGGCTGCATGGTGGAAGACGTGGAGGTCAAGGTGAGCGAATTTTGGATGGTAGTGGAGGTGGTTCTTGAGGAAGGAGAGGAGGTCTCTAGGAGTAAGGTTGTATTTAAGGTGGGAGTTGATAAAACTGGTGAGTTGTGATTGAGAGGTTTCGGTGGAGGAGGCGAGAGAGAGGGTTGGTGATGCAATGAGTGATGTGTCGGGTGGCGGAGGCGGGGGGAGGAGGTTGGTGGTGGTTGACGGTTGTAAAGGGCGGCAGAGTGGTGGTGGTCTTGGAAGTTTCTTCAACGGCATTTCTTCTAAAACAAAATCAATTAAACCAGTTGACAAGGGTTAGAGAAATAATAAGAAATTATTGTTCAACCATTCATGCCAAAATCTTTTCTTGATTATTACCCTGCGAAATGAACAAATGAGAATTCAGTAGATATACATATAGTTCTAGTAAACATATAATAAACGTTTAAGTTACAACTTTAAAACTACAAAGCAGTCATTGATAGCCGTATGTTAACTTTTCACCATTTGTTACAGACTCACTATTCTTTTAGCGTTTTAAAATTGCAAATTCTTTACTTTATAACTAAATTGGCTAGAACAACATTGAAGTATGGAGAAGAGCAGGTTTTCTAGATTGACTGTTGATGAATTCAGGTAGTTTTGCTATTGCTATTGGACTGAGAAGTTTAAGGGTTTTTTAATTAAGCTTTTCCAGTCTTTGAGAGAAATATAAAAAGTAGAGTATTAGTGAGGAATATAGTAGTTTTAATGTTGTATGATGATGAAGTTTTTAATGTTGAAATCTGTTTCAGCATTAGTAGGCGTATTTAGTTTAATTTATATTTTAAGGTGGTTTTAATGTGAATAAAATTTGGAACAGTGATATACTTGCTGCATTTCATGTGCTTGAAATAACAGTTACTAGATGATATATCTATTTATTTAGATGGATCTAAACTGAGTTTGACAGTCTATGGTTCTCTGTTTATGAACTTTCTGAAATGAAGGGAAAGAGTATTTAAAGTTAGAGGTAGTTATTGTTGAGAGATTTACAGCATTATTTACTTTCCAAAATGGAAGATTGAGAATTATGGAAGTGTTCTGTTAACTCTCTGAGTTTAATTTGATGAGTTGTTCAATAAATTAGTTAAATTGAAGTGGATTTCATCTGTAGAGTTCTATTCTAATTGGTTAAAAAGATGAAATCTTTGTTGTGAAAGATTTTGAGTTGTTTTGGTTCCTGAACTTTGGAAGTATACAACAACAACAACAATATCCAATCCCGCAGGGGTGGGGTATGGGGTTGAACTTTGAAACTACATTTTCTTTATACTTACTTTCCGAAATGCAAGAATGAGGGTGCATGAAGTGTTTTTGTTTACATTCTGAGTTTAATTTCCTAAGTTGTTTCATATATAACCAGAACAGAAGTGGAACCCATTTGAAAGAGCTGTATTTGGTGAAATAGATGAATCCCTTTGTTGTTTGCTGTGAAAGATTTTCAGTTTATTTTGTTATGATGCTTCTTCTATTATCAAGCCCACAATATCAGGTCAAGTGTTACTCAAGCTTGACTGACCCTTACCTACCCTAGACCTCTCCACTCAATTCCCTCGGTGTTCAGGTAGTCAATCATCTCTAGATGTATTTCCATTAATGATATGCTTGTTTAATTGTCTGAAGCAGATTCATCAAGTTCTTTTTAAATCGTGGTTTCTAATATCCTCAGCTTTACAAGTTAGACGCATTCTGTATGTATTATTTTCACAATTTAATTCAAAAGAAACAAACATTTAGGATCTCTTTTATTTGTTTGTAAGGAAATGGCTGGCAATGTGGGAGTGAATGAAACTCAAGATTTCGTTTGCAGAATTAGTACGGATGACCAGTGGTCGGAACTGCAAACGAGTAAATCTACGTTTGCTCGACAACTTGATAAAGATTCTAGCTTTATTCATTTTCAGCAAGCTCAATCAGGTCCTTTTACATTTCTCTACATTATAATGCACTAGCGGCAGGATACACACGTTATAGAGCAGAACATTATCCCCCAAACTTATAGTTTTAGTTAAGTACTTAAGTTGTCTTAAAGTGTTACCAATATAGTATACATATAGATAGATATCGATATAGATCAGGCCTTTATCTCAAAAGTCGCAATCTTGTATTATAATTTACTTTTGCTATAAGCCTATGAGGTTTGGCTTGTATTGAATCACATATAGCCAAGGTTCTTACTGGAATAACATGATAAGTTAATTAATTGATCAATCACAGCTTGGACAAATATGTGTGATCATCGGTTTTCGTTTAAGTAATCTGAACAATTCCTACTTTATTCAATAAAGAACGAGACCATGGGTTTCGATTGCACTTATTCTAAACAATTCCTACTTTATTCAAAACGAAAGTGCAAATGCTATTTGAACATCAACTAAAATGAAGAACAAGAGTGGCATTTTATCAAACAGGTGGTGTGCATAATAAGCTTATCACACAATCATGCCCAATATGACAAACTATATAAACCGTTATAACCCAAAATACATACAAAATCATATCAAAACAAAAGAAAATTCTTATAACAGCACATAAAAATGAGGCATTTTTAGCAATTACAAAACTCGCAACCAACGTGATAATATATAAAAAGGCGTACCTGTGTTTATTTTGGAGATCAATTTATAAGAAGCAAATTAGTATTAAAATTGCAGCAGGAAGATCGCGCTGAAGCAGCGAGTATCATAGACGCCTAACATCAATATTAATATATTATATTACTACCTTTTATACACCCAGTTTTCATTAATTAGTTAAAGTTTTCATTAATTAATTAATTATTCCGTTAGCTTAAGTTTCAAAATAATTGTCCAAATTACTATGGAGTACTATTTATATTTAAAAGATTATTCAATTATAAAATATAACTACTAAATATCATTAAAATTACTATTCTACTCTTATTTAATTTTTAACAATTTTCATTCAAACTTGTATTAAATTCAAAAATAAAACTGATATTCTATCAATCTATCGTAATTCAAATGGGAACATTTTTTGAGACCGAAAGAATATTAATGATTAATATTTAAATATAAAATGTGTTCATGTTATCTTTTAATTTTTGTTAGAAAAGAAAAAAAGAATTTTATTACAACTTTAAACTACACGTTACATACAAAGAGGTCTATTTACACTAAAAGCCAATGTCCTACACTTTTCCCATATAATAGCAACTCGATCGTATCACAGAATTTGATCACAAAATATATATAACATTGAAGAAATTTGAACCAAACATCTATAATATTAATCAAGCAAAACGAATCGAATTCGGTACAAAAAACTTAATATCCGTCAACCTCTGCTTCAAATCAAAACTGCACGGTACTTATATTTAATCGCGATAAGTAAAAAAAACAAACTAGATAAAAATAATCGTCAATTTGCAGTAAGTTCCTCCTTCAGTAATACTCAAAAGGAAGTTGTGAGAGCATATTGGCCGGATCTTGATCGTCGTTTTCGCTGCAACTGATCAAACTTCTAGCCCCCTTCAACTTCTCCCGCTGCAACGCCATTCTAAACACAAGCGGCACTGAATTCTCAACGTTAAAACACATGTCTTCAAGGCGGACAGTTGGCGGCACACGATAACAACTATGAAAGAAAGGATGTTGAAGTGCTTGCATGGCGGTCGGCCTTGTGCATGGAAACCACGAAAGAAGTGTAGCAATCAAGTTAATCGCATCAGAACTTGCAGATGGCAACAATTCAGAAAATCGCACTCCATTAAAATCGGGAAACTTATAAAACATATTTTTTGCTAATTCGAGTCCTTGAAACCATGTACTTTCCGTTGGAGTACCTAACACGCTACATATCTTATACATCACATCCGCTTCAGAATCACCATTAAATAACGGTTCAAGAGTAAACAATTCAGCCATAATTGCACCCATAGCCCACATATCAACAGACGAATTGTAATAAGGCGCACGTAGAAAAACTTCGGGAGCACGATACCATAACGTTGTGACATTATGAGTAAAGGGTGGTTGACCGTTAGACTCGCGGGCTTGACCTAAATCGCCGATTTTTATCACATTCTTGGAGACTAAAAGGTTTTCGGGTTTCAGGTCACGATGAAAGTAACCGTTTTTGTGCATGTATGTAAGACCTTGAAGGATTTGGAAACACATATCGCGAATTGTGTTTTCTGAAAAAGGTTTTTTACGATCCACCATAAGTTTGTAAAGATCGGTTTCCATGTATTCGAATACCATGAATAAAACCATGTCCTCTCTAAACACTTCCTTGAGTTTCATGATGTTAGGGTGATTGGTTATTTTGGTTAACGATTTAACTTCTCTCAAATTCATGCATTCTTCCACCGAGTTACACTTTTCGTGTAGTTTCTTGATCGCAACGACTTCATTAGTCTCCGTATTCAACGCTTTACAGACGCCCCCATACGCTCCGCTTCTGACTTGCTCCATTATGTGATACTTATACATTGTGTACGATAAAATTTACGTGTAGAAGATGAAGTACGTACCAGAGGTTTTATGAAGAAAAGGGTTTAAGAAAGACGAATGAAAGAGATATGATGTATGTGAATTATGAGTACTATTAGTTGTAATTTATAGTGTAGATAAGAAATTGTGGTTAGAGTAGGTTTAGTTAATTAATTAATTAATTAAAAACTTATCTTTTTTTTTTTAAGAAGTACTAACGATCTAAGGATGTATTCATAAGATTTGGTAATTTTATATACGGTAAGTTAACTGGTTACAGTTGTAAATTTAAGTTATTTAAATTTATGATAAACAATTCCAACGTGAAATAATTAATCTACTTAAAATATCTAAGTTTGTTGACAACAATTTATAATTATCCAAGTAACAAAATAGAGGATAAGCTGATATCGTAAAGATGATATAAGTTTATTATAGTTTTATACTAAAAGAAAAATTAAACAATTACTTAATTTTTTAAAAAGATATGGTAATCTTATATATATATATGGTATATGTTTTAATGGATACACATGTGAGCTTAAACTACTTAATAAACAATAATAAAACTACGTTGAATTATAAAACATGATTTTTATTTTCTTAAACAAAATATATATTTTATGATAATCGTTTAGAGTGTGTTTAGTTGAAGAAAAAATGGTAATTTTCTAGAAAATTTTTCTAGACTAAGTGAAAAAGTTATAAAATGCGTTCAAATGGGGTATTTTCTAGAAAAAAAATTCAAGAATATGGGAAAATCACTTTTCCAATTTATAACTATGAGATGGAAAACAAGAATTTTCACTTCTCTATTGTTTTCCAATATAACACTCCTTCCACTTTTCTAAAATTTTCCAAAACGTTTTAAAGCTTAACTATTTTTTCAAAATGGAAAATGCAATAACATTTTAACACATTTTTTAAATTTTCAACACTTTCTAAAAAATGAAAATTTCTTTCATTTTCTAAAAAATTAGAGATGGAAAATTGTGAAAAATTTTCCACAACTAAACACACCTTGAAAATCCTAGTAAGAAATGCATAGCGAAAAGATAGATTGCATAAACTTGTAATCCACATTTAACTAGTTAAATTATTTCAAATTTCTTTATATTTTTATCTTTCTTTATCAAAAATAGCTTTGGTTATCGTAAAACTTTTTTAAAGAAAACTGAAAATTTAGAAAAAAAATGTCATGTTTTTGAAGTTTTTCGGAGAAATTTTCTAAGAAAAACTATTTTATAATTTATTAATTTATAGTTTCCTATATTATCTATTCTGTAAAATGAAAATATCTCTTACATTGAAACGCGTTTCGTAAAATTTCTTTAGTTTTCAAAGAAAATAAAATTCTAAAAATATGAAAAAAAAAATAATAATAATTTTTCATAACTAAACGCAACCTTATTCCTTCCTAAATATGACACATATATTTTTAATTTTATTGGTTATTAATATAATAATGTTCTATTGCTATTATTGTTGTTACTTAGTGGTTACAAATTAAAACCCGTCAACCAAAATAAGCAAGTGTTCATTTCCTGTCTCAAAGTCAAGGCTAAAGAGTATCTTCTACCTTGGAGCACATTTTATTTCTAAAAGTTTCCAACATATTTCTATCAAATTTTAAGATTCAAGCACATCAGTTCATATGAGAGTTATACAAAAGGTGAACCAAAACACGAAAATCTAAATAGTACAAGTCAAGGTAAGAAAACGAAGTATAAAAGAAAGCTAACTCTAATCCTCTTTGTTGTCCGAATCATCATCACCATTTTCTTGAGCTTCTTCGTGTTCAACATCCTCTTCATCATCGCTATATTCACTCTCGTCATCATCATATTCATCTTCCTCGACTTCTTCTTCTTCGATGCCATCCTCATTCCCTGCACCCTCATCCACCTGAACGCCACCCCTTGTCCCAGCTCTGGTACGTTTCAAAACCTTTAACTTTATATTCATCTTTGTGTCACACCCAAGCCACGAGTCACTCAAGCAATACAAGGTCAAATTATAAGTACCCTCTTCAGGAGCCAAAAACCGACCTATAACCAATCTCGACCCGTTCCTCACTTTCTCAATTGCTTCTTTAACAGCAGAATTCAGTTCTTTTGGGCTAGCCCCAGCCCATTCCTTTGATTCCCGAATCACTTTTGGAGCAGCGATTAATGCTGCAGATTCATCCATGAAGCTGACTTTTTGTGATATCCAAACACTGTTGGAATTCGGATCGGCTAATAGTAACCAAAAGTTTTCTTCTTTGTGAAAAGGGTAATCAGGGCAATGGGGAAGGGCTCGAACCTTGTGATTGTTACGGTTAAGTGTCACCCAACCTCTCATCGTGACTATGTCACCCTCTTGTATTGCTTCTTCACCTTCGGTTTCACATTTGATGTCAAATGTGATGGATGGCATCATTTCTAGAACCGTTTCTACGTCTTGGGATTGGGATAGAGAGAATCCGGCAACCTTTGTCAGTAATTCTGCACGCTCTTGTTGGTTCAAGTCTCGGAAATCCTCAAAAGTGCGCACTTTCTGCAAGCAGAGAAACGATAATGAGAGATTACAACAAAAGATATACGATAGGTGTGGCGAAAAAGCAGGTAGAATCAGTTTAAGTCAGAGCGAGCAACTTTTATGTATGAGTTGGGCTGACCTGTTCAACAATTCCTTAAAATTTTGTCAAAAATAATGTATTAAAATGAGAAGGAAAAAAGTTTTTTCATATAATAAGATACATTCTTTTTAATAAAAGGATTTAAGATATAGTTTCATTTTTGGCTAACTAATCTCCGCTCGACCCACTTGACCATGTAGCAACAGACTAACTCAACTTGACCATCTAACATGCGACATGTGTACAGTGTACTCTTCCGAGAGTTCACATAAAATTATTTACTTTATATTCTGGGAAAAACATCACAAGGAACAGATTGCAAATAAGCAATGACAAACAAGTTTGTGTTGAAGTTGAACAAAACTTACTCTACATGTCTCTTAGCAAACAGAGTGACAACAAAAGTGTCATTGTAAGTATAAAATTATATATTCATACGTCGACTTGATTCTTAAATTGCAATATAAACATTTTTAATCTTTGAAAGACCATTTGACAATGATGTCTTATTGGAGTAACAAACCAAGAAAGAAATGTATTTCACATATAAACTACTGACGGAAATTTCGACCAACTGATTCATACATGGGTCGCATCACGTTATGTTTCATCTCTGAAGGATTTAACTAAAATGGAAACATCACAAATGGATCAAATATGTTATATAACAATAGGGTCGAAAGTTGTCCACACTCCATACTCCATAGTGTTCTTTTAATGTACAATCTCCTAAATCGCTTTATTAAAATAGTTTATTATTATTGATATAAAATAGTAATATATTGTGGCATAAAATAGTAATATATTGTGGCATAAAATAGTAATATATTTTACAGAAATGGACAATTGTTTCGGGTTAGCTTTTTACAACCATCGACCCGTACGAAAGTATTACCATGCTCAGCACATTAGCAAATCTCTACCCAGAAAAACACAACAAGATTTAACCACAAATCCACAATGCAAGAGTAAGAAAAAGAAACAAAAGAACTGGGGGTGACATACCTTTCTAGCAAGCTTTTTAAGGACAGCCTCACTGAAATGTGGTAGTTGCAGAAAAGGGGCTATTCCTTCAACAGACCCTCCAACAGGTTTTCTTGCACTGAGTGGAACTGCCTACATGTAACATCGAGAAAATTAGAAGCAATTGAAATGGAAAAACTAAAATAAATAAAGGAGATTATATGTTGAGATAAAAAAGAAAAAAAAAAAAATCTTATTTTTTTTCTGCAGTAGGCTTCATAGGAAGTAAAGGATAAAAGTGCTACATCATATTGTATAAATCAATAACGCATATACAATACAAAATGACAGTTTAAAGAGACCTCTACCGTTCCTAAAGTGTCTAACGGCAAGTGACAGTTTAAAAAGTTATTAGTATAGTTCTTGAACCACTAAAGAATTAAGATTTCAGTGAATATAAGTATATAACCTTTTGTGTTAGTATACCTTTCAACAAATATGTATACGGAGTTATGTAAGCAGTCATTTTATTATAACATTTCCTGTTAAATCGAAAGATGCAGCTACTTTACTGTTATAAAATCTCTCTTTGTAGATAGCAGACTGCTGGCCAAGAAAAATGTAGACAGCCAACAGACTTTATTGTTTGAAAAGTGAATCTTTCGCTTAATCCGCTCTTCATTCAGTTGTTGAGTTTTAAGTATTTCCGAAACTATGTTTTATATTAAAACCGGTGTGGCCTTTGCAACTATAGAAAAAACTCAATTACAACTGTCGTTAACTAGATCGGTATGATTTTTCTATTTCTTATTTGGAAACAAAAACAAAAGCGTAAGCAAACACCACCTGTATGATACTCTGTGAGAGCTCAACCACTCCGATTGCAGGTCTCAGCCACCCATGTCCATGTGGGGGCCGCTGTAGAACTGCCATCTACAAGAAGAAAGATATACCTTAAATTATAAAAATTGCCACGAGAATCAACCAGAGATATATAGCATTTTAACATGCAAAAAAGGAAAAACGATACCCATAAAAGGTGGCGAACATATATTGGGAATTTTAGTGTTAATGATCTTAGTACTAGTATATCATTTCAATTGACACATAAGGTAACCAGGGTTTTTTTTTGCTGATGTGGCAGGCATATAAGTTGCCAAGGCATCTGTCACGTCATCAAAACTGGACATCACCAGTTTACAAGTGATAAGAGGTCATCAACAGCGGTGCCACATCATATACATACAAAAGCAATAATTAAGAGTTTGATACATAACTAGTAATTTATAAAGTCAGATACATACATACAATTAATTTTGGGTCAAGTTCAATACATTTCAGGCACTTAACCTTGAAAGAAATTTAAAAGGATGACAATTCTTTGCTGGCTATTGTTATCATGTCATGTAAGATTAGGAAACATAAGAACATATCACATAGCCTTTTTCATGGATGAGAAAAAGTAGGCAAACCTTCATCAACTCTTCAAGAAGGCGAGGAGCAACCTCAAGTATACGTCTAAAATCCTGCTGCAAGGATGGAGATAGACACCCTGTCTCACGGGTTAGTTGAGCTTGAACTAACAGCTCGGTCTGCAGCAAGGTTTATAAGCAATGTCAATAGCAAGTATAAAACTGTTTAACACACGGAAAGTGCTAACGATGGACATAAGAAAATAACCTTCACTAGAGCCGGATGCTGCTTCCAAAACTTAGCTTGTTCTTGCTTGATGTTTTTAAGGTCCAAATTCAACTCGCTTCTAACCAGGACAAACAGTCTCTGAAGGGGTTCTCCATCACTTCTACGAACTGGAATTTCCATGTATTCGGCGGCTTTTATGAAAACATCCATGACTTTGCTGTAATGTTAAACAAAAAGGTAAACCAAAGGTAGACACGGATTCGAAGAACTGGAGTTTTTTATTTTTATTTTTATTTAAAAAAAAAAAAAGAAGTTAAGTATAAAGGTAGTTTTGCTAAAGAAATGTGAAGTTATTAGTCACTTAAGATTAAAGGAAAAGCAGTAAATATTTACAGATAGACCATCTACCTAAGGAGGTGCTTGAATGTGCATTGTTGAAGTGAATATGTGATGTTGAATTATAATTATAAGAATCAAATAACCAGCCATACTATAACGAGGATTATAGATTAGTGTTTAGAATCAAATAACCAGATGTTTTGAGTGTGGAAATTTCCAATTATTAAAAGCATTAAAAGATAAAAATGTCCAAAAAATATATTTTCTAATTTCTATTAATAAATTAAGACATATTAGACAATCAGTTTTGTCAAGAAATTGAGACGTTAAATGAAGAGATAAAAAGGTCAATTTATTCTACAGTTAAACAATCAGTTCTGTTGTAGCTGTAATAAAACTGATAAGTCAATACTGAGTACTTAGCCCCAATATAATAAGATGATTAGAAAACGAATATGTTTATCCAAACATATAGAGCAGATTGCTGTGAATATCAGGTCACTATAATAAAATATTTAGTTTCAAATGAAAATCCAAACACCCCCAAGTCAGGAACATTCTAAATATAAAGTATAAAAGTCGTATGTAATTCGTACCTAGGAGCCAAAGAGGGCTTCATAAGATAGAAATATGCAGATAATGTATGCTTCAAGACATAGTTTCCAGTATATTTGGATGACCTAGATAAGTACATAACAGCAATCACCAGGGGCAAAATAATGCAAACCCCAACAATCCCAAGTAGATTTACTGCTCCTGACTTCCCATCAATGTTCAATAGAAACTGAGGGAGGGCGATACCCATTTGAAGCCCCTGTAGAAACAATTATGATAAAAACAACTTATCATTTATACCCTGTCTTAAGAAGTTACAACAACTAAATCCATATTACCTGCCTTACAAGATATATAAAAAGAAATCAACAAGATATACCTGCCTGCCATCAGGATGGCCATATTTCTCAAAATTCTCACGTGATATTGGATCTGTTAGAGCCTGATAAGCCTTTGATATGAATTCCACAAAATAATTGTGGGCCTCTGGAGAAGCAAGAAGAAAAATTTATCACTGACAGACTTCATGTCAATAGGATCCACAAAATGTTTCGAGAAGGGATAGCTTTCAAAAAAGTATTTATCAGAATAACCATCAACCTGGATCTGGATTTTTATCTGGATGGTACTGAATGGAAAGTCTCCTATATGCCTTCTTGATTTCAGAATCCGTAGCTCCATAGTCTAATCCAAGAATACTGAATGGTTCAAAAATTTCTACCTGCCAAACATGAAAAAGGAGGGATACGGATATTGAATGGCACAAACACAGTATGACTTTTTGAATATTGAAATGTCCCTCATTCAGCACCTTAGAGATCTATCCATGCTATAGTAGAATACTAGTTTACCACTGCGTAATACAGTGTGTGTTTTTAATAAATAGACATACATATTAGCTATAAATTACTAATGTCTCTATACACAATACAAATGTTAAACTTGTTTTAACAAATATAAACAATATAATTAACTATAATATATAAAATTCAAAAAATAATCTCAAAAATAAATATATGAAAATTTATTTAATATAGTTTAACGATACTCTTATTTTTGTTATAAAACTATATAAAACACTTGATAACATTAATAATATGTCAATCTTGAGTTCATTTTAAAGGTACCAAAAAGATCTTTTATATGTTGTAATTAAATATACATACATACATGATTCATCCTCCGTAAATATGTTTGAGATTAATTAACTTTTGATTGCTAATTTAATTAAGATTAGGGTGAAATTAGTTTCACACACGTCACTATTGCATAGTATTCAGATTACCTCATGGCTGCTACTTATTATATGATAGGCCAACATCACCATGATCACCCAAAGCATAACAAGAGTCAAGTTGCTATATGTCGAAAAGTTTGATATCTGTTAACACAACCAATAAAAAAACTTCAGGGAGACATATTAATGAAAGACTAGCAATAGGATGTACGTATATAAAATTATAGGTTGGTTAAGAAACTGACACGCCTAATTACAGACTTGTGGTACTTCCCAGATTGCAAGCAGACTGAACATTGGCACTTGGTGATCCTAGCCTTCTTAGTAGCTAAATGATACAACTGGAATATAGTGTACGGTACTAACGGAAGAGCCAATAAGGAGAAGATAAAGATTGGGAAAAGCGTATTGTTCTCTTCTGATGCAGCCATGTTGAATTCTTCACAAAAATAGTAGGGCTTTCCCAAGTTATGACCCTGCAGTCGATATTATAATTAGGATTAATAATTAATAACAAATAATAACAATATTAACAATAACCCTGCAGTCTATATCACACCAAGACCTAGCAATTATTGAATTTAGAAAAAAAGACATGTGCACGGTAAATATTGGACCATATATTCCCTACTTGGGCAAAGATAATGTGTTTATACTAGTTTGGTATTACTGACATTCCACATAAGATATATGCATTTCTAAAAACATACTAATGTGATACGCCTACATTTAAAAGGTCATCTAAGTAGCATCAGACGAACAATCTTTAGTACTCCTTGATGCAGATTACGTAGTGTTTTCTTGTAAGACACTGATGCGTGAGAGGTGCTAATGAATAAATACGAGCACTGATAAGTAGAAGAATAAGTGGAAATGGAATTTTCCGTACACGGAAATCAGAATTCTCATAGATACAATTATATGATGCCACTCAAGAAATAAAATGGAAAAGTAGATTCTTTTTATGTTTTATGAAGAAAATATATAGATGGTAATCACACATGGTACATTGAAAATGGAGAGAAACAGTTTAATAGAACCTCCAACCACCAAGGATATTAAGTCAGTGACGAAGTACTGAGCGCCCAAAAATTGTGACATGATTAATGAAATTAGCTAAAGTAAGCTTTTACTCATTTAGTAACTGTAGGGTTTTACCTTTCAATTAAAAGTAACTGATTATATTTAATCATATTATCAGTTGTTTGAATATTTGTAGCACGTCTGCTACAACATCAATTACATAATACCATAAAATTATGCCAAGACTTCTAATAATCTTATATTTCAAACATCTTATCAAGCTGCAATCTTCCTTCAATTAAAAACAATCAAAGGACTAGAAAACAATATCGTTACTCGAGACTAGTTCTATTTAAAGATCGTTTATTATTAGTCCAGTATGGAATTTTTTTCTTTTTATCATAGAATCAGATCAAGTGGTTGTCTTCTGTCACTAAGACCTATATTCATAACACACTAAGACCTACATCACTCGTCCAAATCTGTACAATAGCATTGATCTTTTTACACCTAAACTTATTCCGATGTATCCTATCTATATCCAACAAGGAAACATATACGGCCTTCTCTATATGTCTAACAGATAAGCAACCATCTTCTCGCCGATAGCATTACCTAACTTGTAAGATCAACCTGATTACCGAGTTATCATCAATATCTATATCTAATATCTACACCACAATGTTTTACACGAAAACCGCCAAAAACAGCGAGAACCTACAGAAAAGTATTTCGCCGCGGCCGCGTTTTGAGCAGTTATCATATAGTCTCTACACATTCAGTGAAACTACTAAAATTGATCCGGTAATCAAATTTTCTCAAAATTGAATATACTTGCATAATTTTAAGTTAATACGGAGTGTTACTTAATTGCGCATTGAAATAAAACTATATAAATAGCGATCTGAGTGCAATTATACACGTTAGAAATGCAAAACACGGATAGAATGATAGATAAACAAACCTATATGGAATTGAAGATGAATGAAGTTATAAATCAGCAAAATGTAAACATTTCATAATTAGGGTTCTGAAAGTGATTTGATCGATTGATTTTACCTTTGTGGAGGTTTGAGTTGGTGAAGACTTGAATTCGTTGGTACGGGAAAGAGCCCTAACTCGATTTGTTGTTCAGATCTTTACGTAATAAAACGTACTCTTCCTTATTTATTTATGATTTATTTTTGTACCAATGACTCCTTGCTTTTCTCATTTTAGTTCTTCTATTTACTTATAAAATAAAAAATTACAATGAGGTATAATAATCCTCCTGAATTTGTAAAGTAATCTTTTTAAATGTTTTATTATACGAAATTAGGGCCGTTAGATCTTCTTTTGAATAAATTATTACCTAAATAACAAGTTAAGAATTGACCAACGACAAAATTGCTCTTGAATGGTTTTGTTAACTACTTGTATTTCATTCAGAATCATCCAAGAAATTTGAAATGGATATAAAATTCAAATTCCACAAAAATTAGTTCCCCATTTAATTTCACAAAATCAAATTCAATCTCTCTCCTATGTGAAAGCATTTTGAATTGTTTACCATCAACGCCAGTGTAGCGCGATTTTGCTATAATTTAATTTGATATTTGATATGAAATTAGGGTTCACATAATTAAGTCTAGTAATGATTTTGATTCGGCATGAAACTATTATCACTTTTTAAAAAATGTTCTTTCACCAGGAAAAGAAATTAGCATGGTGATAATAGGTTAATATAAGAGGTTATGAACATTTGGTTATGATATATGAGCTACTACCAGTTATTATTCATCGTTAGTTTGTTATTTATAATAATGGAAAGAATTTGATGTTATTTCAATACTTGATTATAAAGCGGGTATAATATAATCTACTAAAATTGAGAAAGTCTATCTTCACAAGAAACTACTCCCCTCTACTATTTCATTTTTATCATCGTGTTTTTTTTGTCAGATCCGTATAATCATGGTTCAATAAATTAAGGGGGTGTTTGGAGAGAGCTAGAAGCAAATCTACAACCCTTATAAAATGTTTTACACTCTCTTCCTTACGGGGTGTTTGGGTTAACTTATATTTTTTTAACTTATACGTTATCTAAAAACAAAGAAACTGAGGCTTTTGGCTTCTTAGCTTATTTATCCCATAAATTTTGAGAAGCTCTCTAACAAAAGCTCATCCAAACACCATCAAAAATATTTTTAGATATATCATAACACAATAAGTTAAAAAGCCTCATAAAAAAGTCAAGCCAAATGTCATATGATAATTCCCTATTTTAACTTTCACATTCACATTCAATCAAATAAGTAATTAATATATAAAACGTTATTATAGAAAGTCTAAAATTTACTACAAAACGTACGTTTTATTTATTTAAATGGAGAAATACATGGATGTTTTTTAAGTTTTAAAATCGGACACGTAGCTTTTCCCTATACATATATATATATATATATGTATATATATATATATATATAAATTTATATATTATATATAATAATGATAACTTATAATTCAAAGTGGAGTATAGTAGTTTTAGACCTGTAGCAGCTTCTGATTACATGACTAAATTATTGACTATAGGATCATATTTTTTATTATCATCTAATTTTATTATGTATTGGATCTATGAATTATTATTCATATCAACTTTGTTATAATTAATCGCATCATTATTTAATCGACTTTAAAAGAAAGTTTTACTTGCATTGGGCCGGTAATATAGCTTATTTTCATTTCATCTCCTTTAATTATATAAACTTCAAAATAAGGGCTTATTCAAATTCATATACCGAATATAGTTAGTAATAAGCAAATAACTGAATAAGCCGTGAGCCCCCAAAACACCCGCTAACCCTAAGACTTCTCATCGCCATCTTTCTCCGATCACCGGCGACTTAAAAATTTATAAACCCTAAAACTGCATTTTCAGAGAGAATGCAAATTAAGAGCCTTGAAACTAGTTCAACATGTTTAGGACTTACTGATTCCTTCAATAGAATTCCAAGCAGAAACCAGAAGTTTGTAACAGCACAGAGCTCAAGTATGCATTTTTCTACACTTCAATTGTATTTATTAAATCTTCATTTTGTATGTTTCTATGTTAAATGTGTGGTTTAGTGAAAGAAAATTAAATTAGTTATATTGTTACAGGATCTCAATGTCTATCTATTAGGTGTGGTGTTAAGTTTCGCCCTTGCATTGATATACATAAGGTTTGTGCTTAATTAGACCTTTGTGAATGTGAATTATATCTTCAAATTTATAAGCTTTTTGCTAAAAATAGTTGATGAAGTAAATTAAGAAGTGAAACAAGATGAAATAACAGTAGCTTATTTGTGCGGTTTACGAGCTTATTGGAAGTAAATAATCTAAAAAGGATTGATAAAGTATAAAAAGTTGGAAGATTAAGGTGTTTGGGTAAGCTTATTGAAATTTGAAAAAGCCGACATGCTCATTTACAAACCTTTGAAAAATGAGCTTAACGGCTTTTTCAAATTTTATTAAGCTAATAAGCTTGGAAAATAGGCTTATCCAAACACCAAAAATTTGATGTTTACTTCTTAATTTGGTTTATCAACTTGTTTGTTGAAACAGTCTTCCTAAACAGCTTATTAGCTAAGCTGTAATTTATCAGCTCGTAAGTCGTGAAAACTGAGTTTTCAATGGCTTTTTTCAAAATTCAGTAAGTATTGAAAATAAGTTTTAGCTAAACAGGCTTGTATCTTTTAGTTTATTGAAGTGGTTTATGTGATTTTTAGGGGAAAGTAAAGCAGATTGTTGGGTCTACTCTTTCGGATATAAAAGATAGTGGGTCAACACTTATTACGAATTTTGAGTCTGATAAATCAGCTGCAGAGTATGCTACTCTTTATAAAGAAGATGGTCTTATAGGTGGTCATGTAATCATGCTTGGAGCGGATCCTTTAAGTAACGAATCAGCTATTGGGGCCTTACATGCTTATCCTGGTATGATAACTGCCATTTAATAAACCAAATTTTTACTTCTTATATTATAATGGTCATAAACAGAATGTTAAAGAAGAAACCACTATAGTTATACATTATGTTAGTAAATAACGAGTCATCTGAGCTATATCGTAACATATTTGTTTTCTGTCTAATTTAATTGCACACATATCATGTATCAGTACATAGCAGTCCATCTTGATGGTTGATAGTATGAACTTACAGATTTTTTCGTTTGCACTTACTTCGAGAACCGTATCATCTAGGTGGTCTGCAAGTTGGAGGTGGTATCAATTCGGGCAATGCTTTGAGTTACATACAAGAAGGGGCTAGCCATGTCATCATCACATCAGTATATTTATTTTTTCTCTTAATATTTTTTTCTTGTTATTTTGGAAAGGTTTACATTAAAAAACTACGATGAAAGTTTTACAACCAACATTTAAAGAGAAACATTTAGTTGTTTTAATATTTATTTGGACGTACTATATATTATTGTGAAGGAATTTTCGGCAACTTATTAACTTGTTAACAAATGCGCATCAAAATGCTGCTAAGTTAATGATAACTTCTTAATTAGAAACGTATACAATTGCAGTATGTATTCAACAATGGACAAATGGACCATGAGAGGCTCAAAGAACTTGTTCGCGTTGTTGGAAAAGAAAGGATTGTCTTGGATCTCAGTTGCAGGAAGAAGGTACACATATTTTTGTGGTTGTAGTCCTGTGAAATCATCAATACATGTAACACACACTTACAATCTTGTTAGGGGTCGACCCAAAATTGAAATCTAAGTTTTTAATTAAAATTTCTGTAAATGAAGATATGGAATCTAATCTAAAGCGGTAAGCCAAGTCTTCTATTTGGACATTTCGAGAGGTAAGCTGACTTTCCGAATGACTCACGATGAAGCCTTAATTAGTATCAAATGTAGCATACTTAAAAGAAAACCTTGATTATAATTTTAATTTATCATGGATACTACATCATTGACACATTATCCATGGAAATAACATCGATAGTATATTTGTCGCTTAACATCTCCCCTCCCAAAAATCACCCTTGTTGTCAAGGAGTAGATTCTAAAAAAACAAAATTATGAGATACAAGCTCTCATGTATTTTTCTTTCATGTGGATGAAATGTATAGTGGTTTGCAGCCGAAATCGGCCCACGTTGATTGACCGTACCTAGTCTGAAAACATTCCCTTTATTACATTTTCATTAAGCAACTGGGGTTCTTGTTCATTACCTGTACGTCTCCCCTGCCTCGTAATGGTCAGAATATCGTCACCAGGTTTGAACGTTATTTACTTCACCATCGTTGCTCACGTCCACATTGCTATGTGGGCCGCTTCTACCCTTCTTCAACATGTTTTCCTATTTGGTGAGTTGATTTGGCCAATTCTGTATCAAACCGCGTGGCTCGCACTCGTTAGTGTCATTTTTAAATTGTTTATCCTATCACGAGTCCCCTCTGAATTCTCGTATATTGCGGTTTCTTCCTCTTTCTCCTTTAGATGTGTGTGGTTGTTGGTGATACCACTTCTTTGACATAGGTCTCTAATAACTTAAGTGTCAATTAATTGAAGCCTACACGAGGGTGTCACTAAACACTACTGCTACAGACTTACAGGCATCAAAAGTGAAGACAACATTAATATAAAGGGGAAAAAAGGAAGAGATCACAAGAGAGAAGTATCTAGCGTAGAGGGATGATGTGATTGTCAATAATGAGAGAAGAGTGATACTGACAGCTGTGGGTCACTGATGTCAATAATGAATGGAAAATTCCATTGACACACCAAGTTGGTCGAAACGGGGCAATAGGGGGCTGCAGTGACACGGCTATGCATAAAATAATTGGTACTGGGTGGTGATGATCTTATAGTTGTGATGTTGAGTGAATATTTTTGACATGCAATGAGGTAGTGGCGACATACGGATGCTGAATCAGAACCGTTGTTTCTGAAAGAAAATGGATAAAGGGGTCAGTCTACTTGGTATGATCAATCAACATTGGTGGTCCATGGTCTCAATGCCTCACAATCTGTGTTGGCGGTTCAATTTGTGGCTCATCTGTGCGAAATGCATCCTATGATAGAGTGCTTAAATGGTAGTGACATTAGTTTTCTTAGTTAATATTATATTAGTGACTATGCTAGTTTCATATTATAACATGTATATAAATAAGGATTAGTTCTAGGAGATTATTATGCTTGATTTAAGAGTCTGCTTATATCTTGAAGGTAAACCTTTTTAGGGTTTTGACGACACCTGTAGTAATTCTTCTTTTGGTTATTGGTATAATTGTTACATGATCTGAGGTTCTAAAATATTCACACATCATAGTGGCACTAAGGAGAGTGTCTCGTTTGCTTTTAAGCTGCATTATAAAACTTTTACCCGTTAGACCCGGTAGAGATGAAACATAACCTGAATCAACCTATGTATAAGTAATTACGTCAATTTTGCTGTGTGTACTTTGTTCTCTAATATGATTCTTTGTAATTCTAAATTTCAGGATGGTAAGTACGCCATTGTAACAGATCGATGGCAGAAGTTCACTGATGTATATCTTGATGAGAAAATACTACATTTTCTTTCCACATATGCTGACGAGTTTTTGGTCCACGGTGTTGATGTGGAAGGTAAAAAGTAAGTAATTAGCCCCTTCATTTTTCTATGCGATTGATGTGCTTTGCTTTGATCAGATACCTAAAAAGTAAGTAATATGGTCTTAGGCTTAGATCAAAGAAAATTTTGGACCAATCATTCTTTCTTATTGATCTTCTCTTGATTTTCGTTTTCCTTTTATTACAGACTGGGCATTGATGAAGAACTCGTAGAACTCCTCGGCAGGCACTCCCCGGTATGTACTATACAACTCATCTTTTTTTAGTATACGATTGTAGCCTTTTTAGTTCATCCAGTAGAGATTTCAATACGGGTAATGTTTTGGCTCTGGTCAAAACGGGCCGGTTTGGTTACTATAATATTTCTCCAATTTTTTTAAAATAGTTGTCAAATATGAAAATTAAATTATTTCAAGAACAAAACTTAACCCAAATCAACATGTTCAGTAGTAAATGGGTCGATATTGCCACCATGTGTACATTAACCATCTAACCTTTGTTTTCGTGGTGGATTCATTTCCTTCAGATTCCAGTCACATACGCTGGTGGTGTAACCGTAATGGACGACATGGAGAAAATAAAAGTTGCAGGAATGGGTCGTGTGGATGTAACCGTAGGAAGCGCTTTGGACATTTTTGGAGGCAAATTGGCTTATAAAGATGTTGTAGCTTGGCATTGTCAGCAAGAAGCCCTGCCAGTATAACAATGTCTTTGTTATTGTTTTCCAGTGACTACTTTTTTAATTAATAAACGAACTTACCGCATTAATTGAGTTGTTATAAGTTGACCTTCAAAAGTCATGTGGTATTAGTGGTGTTTTGACAAATTTTGACTTTAGGTTGATTGCATCTGTTTTGACAAACGTATATGTAATAAAATAAAAACTTGACATTAGTTAAACCACTAACATTTTTCTACACACCTTACAATTTCTCCTGTAACAACGAAAACAGGTTCCTTAACATATTTAATGTGATTTCATGTACGCCCATTAGTTTTTAGCTGGAATAACAACGATTTCAATTGACTTTGACGAGGTAATATTATAGTGGTTAAACACCTGTAGTATTGAACATTTTATCGCAAACCTTTTTAAAATGTGACACTTTTTAGTCATGAAACTATAATCAGTATTATTTTTCACGTATTATTCTTGATAAGTATAATATCACCGATGTTACCATAAATAAATCATGACACTTTGTTCAGTCATGCCAATATAATCACAGTTATCTTCAACGTAATATTCTCCAAAAGTATATAAACCGATCAACATTACCGATTATCGATGTTACCATTAACAATAATTTTATGGTTACTAAATCCTATACGAGGCAAAAACATAGTCCATTGATTGGGCATTTTATGTGGTGCAAAATGATGTTGGCTTTAACCAAAACAAACCCCACACCGTTTACTTATTCCCCTCCAAAAATGCCAAAAAGACCCAACCAATTTTCTTAGCGGCATTTTGTCGAACACTTTCCTAGCTCAAAACCCCAACCACTCGCCGGACAATATAATGGCCGGCGTTTTAAACTTCACTTCACTACCACCGATTACTAAACCAATTTTCCGTCATCAAAAAGCAAAATTAGCAACTAGTAGTAACAGAGTTTTTGTAATTAAATCATCAGCAGAAGTTTCAGATACATCTTCTTCAACTTCAGTTAAAAATGGGATTGATTCAATTACACCTCCGCCCAATTTCAAACAACCAGAACCGAAGCTTTTTATACCTAGACCGGATAAGATTATTGACCTTGTTACTGCGAGTTTAAATCTTTTGTTCAGATTGGGAACTGGTGTTTTTGTTTCTGGGTAAGTATTTTTTTCATTGAATTATTAAGATATTTTTTAGTGAACAATAATTAAGCATGTATGTTATTCCTTTTAAAGATATGAAGTTATTATATGAAAATGTTAGAGTACATTTTTTTATTTATATAACGTTAAAGTTCTATACTATAAAAATGTTAAACTTAATGCTTTTTTAATGACTTAAACATGACAAAGTGAAAAGTAATGTTTTTTATTTCTTATGAAAAATCATTTTTTTTAACCATTGAATGCCAATAAATTCAGATTTCAGAATACTATTTTGAGTTGCTTAGATTCAATACTACAAAATTTTGTTCACTTGCAAGTTGCATTATGTATGATGTAATATTGCTTGACTTTTTTGATATGTGATGTATCAGGTACTCAGTTTCATTTGTTCCCAAGAATGAGATTCCATCTGGCCAGTATGCTCTTGGAGTTGGGGGTAATGATGTTTGTTGCCTGAACTTAGTGATTTCATATGGTTTCAAAATCATGTTTCAGTAATCTGAAGAGATAATATGCGTAATATACCTTTGGTTTAAGTATTGATCGATAATATACGTTGTATGCTATGCTCGCAGGCTTCGTAGCAAAAGAGACATCAAAACTTGGGCCCAGACCTGCAAAACCTATTGAGTTATACGAATTTGAAGGGTACCATCTAAAAGAATCTATTCATTTTATGATATCTTAGTCATTTATGCTATTCTATTATTGTGTTATTCATTATTGTTATGATTCTTACATATTGTGACTGAATCCGTGTATTAACTTTATGATTCTTCCATATTGTGACTGAATCCGTGTATTAACTTCTTGTCATTGTGCATTTTCGTGAACGTGTGGAAACTTCAGCTGCCCTTTCTGTCGAAAAGTAAGATCCTATGTCCGCATTATTGATTGGAACAAAAGAAGGGGGCATGTTACTAAAAACATGGATCAAAATTGAACCTTGATCAAAATTTAATCTTTTTGTTTGTGGAATTACAGGTGAGGGAAATTGTTGCAGTGTTGGATCTTGATGTATTATATTATCCTTGCCCGAGAAATGGTCCAAATTTTCGTCCCAAAGTTGGCAAAATGGGGGGGAAACAAATGTTTCCTTACATGGTACGATGCACAAACGTAGAGGCCTTCCTCGGTGTTAGTATATCTGATTAAAATCATTTAACTTTATATTGTATTTTTCTGCAGGTAGATCCAAATACAGGTGTTTCAATGTATGAATCTGACGACATTATAAAATATCTTGTCAAGAATTATGGTTATTATTCTTTCTTCTTTGTCATTCATGTGAAGTTGCTTTTCCTTTTTACGGTTAAGTGCCTGTAACTGTATTTCGAAGTTTACTCAAAATCCTATCGTATGTATCCAGCTTTAAAAGGTGAAAGTTTGATACATACAATGGAACCTTTTGCTGTTTGATTCATACAATAAAATTTTGGGTAAAGTTTGATACATCTTCAGAGTTCTGACACATAACCGTACTTTTTATCAGTTCTTACCGATGATCTTAAATGTTTGTTATTCTGATATCCAGGTGATGGAACTGTGCCGTTAACTTTGTCGCTTGGTCTGTTGACAGTAAGTAATATAACATTCAAAATGGTATCCTTTAGATTATGCAAGAATGATGTATACATCATACTTTATACAAATCATTCTTGCTGACTAATTCCATTACAGACTTTAACCGCAGGGTTTGCAATGATTGGACGTATGGGGAAGGTACATTTGTCGCTATTCTTACTACCATCAAATGGTCTTTTACAAGCGATATTTTACAAGTGTTCCTCCATGCATTAACATTCGTGTATCTCCTCCGTTTTAAGAGGATGATGTCATTAATATACTGTTAGTTTTAGGTACTTCACGTCATAGACTTGCACTGAAGTACTGCACAATCTCTAGAAGTGGCAATTTTGACCTTCTACTTATGACTAGGTTGATTTGGGTTTACGTTTAACTGTAACGCGTCAAATGGGCCAATTCAAAATTTTTTGTTAAAAGGAAACAAATTAACTGGGTTGAACGGGTTTACATTCTCCCAAATAGCAGGTTTAATGCCTAAAAGTATACAACCTCCTGAATTGTTTGATGAAAAGATTAGAGTAAATTTGGAATAGTATAGTTTCTGCAATCACAAATGTCACGCCAAGTATAATAAAAAGGTATAGATTGGACTAAAATCTGTTCATGTCAACACAATATAATCCTACTTTTACAAAACTTATCCGTTTCGACCCATTACCCAATCCGACCAACCCATCCTGGCCCTGTGCAACCTCTAACAATCACGTACTTCTATCTCCTCAGGGGAGCATGTATACCAAGGCAAAGATGCCACCACAACCTCTTGAAGTATGGGCGTATGAGGTAAGATCACATGCTTAAAGCTTGTTAGAGTGACTGAGTTGTTTATGACAGATTTAGTGTTACGGTGCTTAACTAGCACCGTAGATTTTATCATTAGCCACCATGTTAAATGGCCCATTATCATGGCTAATGGTAGCACCATTAGCCACCATGTTTCCTTAAGCTGATAGCACATATCCTTTTTAGGCGTCACCCTTTTCCAAACTTGTGCGTGAAGTGCTTGTAGAGTTGGAGCTACCACATATTCTTCACAGGTAAAGTCTTATACTTTAGTTATATAGGTGCATATAATTTGATCATTTGTATCTGAACACCTCTAACACGTGTGCACAATCACTTGTTGCATTTGTTGACTGACATTATATAGGCATGTTCTCTTATATGACACAATGTAAAAAGTAGACTTTAGCATGTTTTACAATTGCATTGAACTTCTTTTTGTTCTTTCAGTTGTGCACGTGGCAGCCCAAAACGGCAGGAATTATATGAGAAGGTTGGCCGCTTCCAGGTATTCTTTTTCTTTTCCTTCAATTTTTTAGCATTTCGCAACTCTAACAGGTTGGGTAGAGGAGTAACTTTTACCTGTCGAATCATCTTCGGTTGACCCGGAACACTTTTTGTACAAAAAAATCAATTCTTTCTATAAATGATCAATATGCCATATATGGTTACAAATTATGTTGGTTATATTAATTCAATAGTGATCCAAGTTTTATAAATGAAATGATATAGGGGAGTTTAAGCTTTAAAAAGATACAATTTGGGCGATCTACGACTCTCTTCATCTTTTTATTTTTGTAATCAGATGAGTTTGACCCGTTAGGCATAAAACATAATTGAATTGACCCATACATACGTACAGAGGTTGAAATGGCAACCACTACGACATATTATATAACCTTTTTCCGCGGAAAGGTGAATTGATTCCCTCTCATTGACAGGCACCTTATTTAGAAGATCCAAACACAGGGGTCAAAATGTTTGAAAGCGCTGAAATCGTGGACTATTTAAGAGCTACTTACGCTCTTTGAGATTCTTCTCGGACCCTATTTCATGTATATCAATTTGAAAGGACCTTAAAAAGAGCACCTTCTTGTAAAGGTATGTTACATTAGAACTATACTTCCATGAAACTTCAAAGGGCACCTACATGAAAAGTTTGAGTGTCCAATGTATACATAAAATGCTTGTAGAAAGTTGTCATATTATATCTAGTCTTTTGCAATATATTTTATTCTGTTATTCAAATACATAACATAATGATTACATTGTGTTTGCTAAACCTAACTTTCTACTTAACATTCTTTACTTACTACATTTAACATGCTAAAATAGTCCCCGTGATAGTAGCTTAGTGGTGGAAAACATGCAATATAAATGCGTAGGTCATGAATATCCATCCCCTTATTCCTTTAACTACATGTTACATGATTTATATCTCTCATGTTGGCCGCGGAACCGGTCGGTGAGGGGCCGCCAGAGAATCGGTTTTACCCTAACATGCTAAGACAAAATAGAAAGATCAAAGAAAACAATATCAAACCAACACAAAATCACTTAAAATGGATTGAACAATTTTCTTTTTCAATAGTAAAACACATTATTAACTTACCCTTTTTCTCTAGATTCAAGTCAAATGGTATTTAAGTATCCTGAAAACAATTAAAACATGCAACAAAAAGTAGATTGGAAAAATCTAAAGACCATGAGGTTAATTGGGCCAAATTGGACTATTGGAGGAACTCTTGTTTCCTAACCCACCCAAAAAAGTAAAGGAATAAATAATAGTCATAGTGCTTTCATATAAAGCCATAAGTTAAGATGTTAGGCTTTTTGGAAAATAAGGGAGTCAAATTTGTGGAATTAAAGCCTTTGACCAGATTATTAGGTACTTTATTAGGATTATGGACAATGGAAAAAAAAATATTTACATTTTGAATAATGAATATTTCATAACACAAAAAATATAAAGTTCATTATAGAACTAAAAAGATGTATGGACACAACGAGTCAATTTCACTATAGTTTATCTTAAACGAGTTACGTAAACTACAACAAATATCTCATTTTCACGCACTTTTTCTATACACTTACTGAAAAATGTGTAAATTTCATCCATTTGTACGTAATTATAATGATGTATATATTCTTTTTACATTTATAAGTGCGAAAACTACACATTTTGGCACTTAAAAATGAATTAAAAAATTGTTCACACTTGGACTAACAAGAAATTTTTTAAAATTACATGTGATGATAAAGGAGTGAAACCAGTATTTGATGCACGTTCTGTTTTTAAGATCTATATTAAGTTATTAATCACGTTAGCTTACAATTTCATTTCAATACTTTAATACAGTACATACCTACTGTAAATTTGAAACTATATCACAAGCTTATTTCGATCCTTGCTAAGTAAACATCCTGAGAGACAGAGTAGTCAGAGAAAGGGTCAGAACACAGTCAACGGGACATTCCAGTTAGACCGCGTACATTTAGGTCAAATACTCGCGCTCCCCGGGTAACCTTGACATTAAACACCTCATTCTTTTTCCGTTTTGTTAATATGATGATTTTGAATTCTAGAAATATGTTTCCCACAAAAAAAAAAAAAAAAAAAAGACAAACCTCTTATTAAGATTGTTTATTAAATCATTATATATTATTAACTTTGAATTCATTATTTTGTACCAATTGCATTACTAATAGATATCTATTAGATCACCGACAATTTGTTAAATTGAAAATAGATGTAATCCCAACAAACTTTTACCTAAAAAACTCAAATTTACAACCACCATAAAATTCTAAGAACTAATTTTCTTGTGAATAGTTTATCTATTTTTTTCTTGCTACACTTTTGTAAATAAAAGTTAGACAAAATATAGTCCCTTTCGGGATATAATATGCACAATTCAGCCTTTGTAGCAATAAAGTATTTATATTTATATATTTGCTCCATGAATTTATGAAATATCATTATTGGTCCATCTTTTACATCTACAATAATTTTCCCAATAAATAAACACAATCCAAATATATGTAAAGAAATACATACACAAATCCAAAAAAAAAAAAAATTATAGAGTTACTTAATTTTTGCACTCATTTAATAAGTCTTTGACTAACTATTTTGTTATAATTGGTAGGTACGATAAGGACAAAATATGAAACGTACATATATTTCTATAATTAACTAGTACGAAAATTGTTAAATAATACTTCCTCGGTCTTATAAATAGATGATAAAACTCTACTAGGTATCTCATAAATAGATGATACACGCAAACATAGCCCTTAAATATTCAGGCTAAGAAATTTTGGATTAAATCATATGGGTTACAATTTCAATACAACAATTTTGCATTACATATGTAGTGGTATGGTCATTTTATACAACTAATGTCTTTTAACTTTTAATCTAGACCTTGATATCAACAAATAAATTATTATAATAATAATTAATAACAAATACACGTATATACATATATACATACATAAATATAATAAAAATATGTCCCATGCACAATAAAGTAAATACACATTTTGTTACTTTTTCACAAAACTTCGCAAAAGCTTCCTTCACCTGCTACAAAGTACATATAGTCATGTACCCAACAAAAAAACATTTTAAAAATCAAAATTTGTTTTTTTTCTAGAAAAATAAAAAGATTTTTGTATTAAACGTGTTGTTACCTTTTTAAATTTGTTATCTGTCAAGACGTGATTAACATGCCAATTCTTAGTGGATATGTTTGGCAACTGAAAACTTCAAAACCTTGATTCGCACTTTATTGTATTATATATTATAAATATAATTACCCTTATTATTTTATATTCTAAATATTTATTTAATAAAACGTACACATACACGCCTTAACAAAGTATGCGAATCCTGTATATGAATTGCCAGCTCCAAATATATATGTTATATTTTTAATTATTTAAAACCATCAAATAAGTTACGGAATAAAAAATAACTTATATCTCGCAAAATGTCAATAACCGACAACACTTCCGATCAATCGATTATAAATTTAATTAAGAGTAAAAATTATATTTCTCAATATATAGAACATGAACAGGAGCCATGAGAAAAATACAAATTTTCTAATCAAACGTTTATACAAATATATATTAAATAATTTACAATCACAAAACCGAAACGGAAAAAAGAATCTATATCATTTTCTTGATACTAGCCAATTTTCCAGAGTAACGATTTACAAACTTAGAATAATTTTATCATATAAAATCGAAAAGTTATTATCATACCTTAATACTTGTTTGTTGTGTGTATTTGTTACATGATTAAAATTTTATAAACTAATTGTAAAATGAATTACTTATTACTTATAAATTATATAAAAGTAAAAAACATTAACATATGAGTTTTTTATATTTTAGCCATAATTTAAAAATCATATATTGAAAAGTATACACTAAATTTGCTAATCTTACTCCGGAAAAAGGGATTAGCTCAAAAAATCAAACCTAACATTAAGTAAAAAGATAAGAGAAAATCAAACCAACCGTAAAAACCGCTGTACGTTTTACAAAAACACAAATAATTTTATCCACGTGCCACGTCATCTCAACCAACTTCCATCTAGTCAATGGTGAGTTAACAGCCTGTGTCCACGTCATCAACAAACTATTCACACCGTTACCGGATACCGGCAATATCAATATCATCAGACCACGCCACTGATCTCCGTCCAGAAGCAAACCGGTTCATACCTCCTAGAACCGGCGGTTCAGGTGGCGTTGTTGGTTCACTATTCACCGGTTTAACCGTGTTTCTTCGCGAGTACGAATTTTCCGATTGCTCTGTGACTTTAACCGACGACTTCTTACTTTTCTTCCGGCGATCACCGTCAGACCGGAATAACGACGTTATACGTGAAATAATACCGGTTTTCTGTTGATTTGCAGATTTCGCCGGCTTATTCACCGTTGCCGTGGATGTTGTCGTCGGTGCTGCGGGCGCCGGAGTAGCAGATCGACGGCGATTAGGACAACGTTTAGATCTAACTCTTCCGATACACGAAACCTTAGGTGACGACGGTTCCGTCACCGTTCGTTTACCGGAACCAGATCGTTTAGGAAACAAACGTACGTTCGCAGGTTTACACTGCCGGCGATTTGTATCAACGTGAGTATTCTTCTGCGTTTTAGGTAAACCTATAATCGCCGGTTTCGATTTCAAATTGACTGTAAACTTCTGCGAATTTGATTTCGAGTAGCTAGGATTTACATTCGAATTCTTCGAATTCGTGTTTCCTTTTGTTGATTCTTTTCGTTCTAAGAAAGCGTTACGATCGAACCAATCGAATTCGGAGTCTTTTGATAGCCAGAATGATTCAGGTGGAACGAATTCAGTGCTGTCTGGAACATCATGATCAGCCGGAGTGATTTTCCGATCGCCGTCAGGTAGTAGAGACATATTTTTGTATGTATATGTGATGTGATTTTAGGTTTTGAATTTAATGATGGAATTTTGTGAAGGGGAAAGTGTCAAGGGGGGGAAGAAAATATAAGGAGGGGTTTTAGGAGACTTGTACCGAGTCAACTCAAGTGATAACTTTTTGTACAACTTTTGCTGCATAGTGTATAAGTGATTGCAACACCATAGCTTATAATTTGGGATAATTTTATTTTTGGTATTTTTTATTTATTAGATAAATAAACGATAATTAACTTTGGTAAGTGTTTTATCACTTATCCGTGAGAAGATGTGATGAGAGGTAGCATATGTTTTGTATCGATAGAATGTACAAAATTTGAGGTTAGTAACTTCGAGCATATGGAGTCCAAGTTCATTTTTATCATTTTTGTACCTTTTAACGTCGAAAAAGTCTTTTCGTCCGGTGTCAAAGGTCCATATTGAACGCTCAAGGGTGCGTTGACTCAATTGTCATATAGTCATAACACAGTACATCGAAACATGTCTAATACTCAAAATCGCTTTTATATTGTTCTTTGTTAATAGTTATTACAGTCACTTTTTACCTTATAGTTTTCTATTGTCGGATCGTCTGATATCAAAATTCAAGATCGATATATATTTATGTTGGAATTTTAATTTAATGAGATTTTCATCTACTTGGTAGAGACCTCGAATCTGATTATCATATTTAGAACCACACTATAACCAAAAATGAGATTATATATAGGCGATTTCGCGGATCGACATTCAAATGGTTTATTTGAATACGATGACTAGAAAAGACCTCCAAGTTGTAAAACATAAATTCCACAGTCAAATTATAAGTTTTCCTGGTCTCTTTGATATGTTGAATTTGAATTATGTGTTTAAGCATACATATTTTAAATAATGATATGTTTAGACGTTCAATAATGCATATATATAAATATGTTTATTTCTTAGTCATGATACATTTATTGTAGTAAACAAGCTTTCAAACTAAATGTTTATTTTGAGATGGGATTTAGGTAATTGGTTGGAGGGAGTCTTTCAACTACTTTGAATTATATTGTATTAGGTATAGTTTAATTTAATATAATTATATCATATGAATGTAAAAACTATGCAATAACGGACCAAACACTCCCAATACTTTTCTTGTCATAATAAAATCAGGATTTGTTTGGATGGTGAGTTTTGGACAAAGGTTATAAGAATAACTATAAAACCTAAAGATATATTATGTTTGTTTCAGGGGTTTAGAATTTTGAATTTGGAAATCAAAACCCTAGGTTTTTTCATACCCATAAGAGCGCAAAAGGAGTAATTGCCCTAATGCTAGGTGTTCAGTTTGATGTTCAATTGAACACTGAAGTTTAACACATATACGATTTTAAAGGGAGTTGTTCAATGTTCAATTCAATGTTCAAATGAGCTCACAATAATAGTTTTAACCAATCAAAAATGAGGAAAAAACGATAGAGGTTAAAGCTTGCAATCAGCGTTCTAGACTGAATACTGATGTTGAACGCCGAAAGTGAACATTGAGATGGAGTGGTTGAACGCCATTACCAGCGTTAAAAATATGTCTTCCCACTCCCTATGCTCTAAAAGGAGATGAGTTTGAAAGTAATACCCATTTTCGTTTAATCTTACTATTAATTAATCATAAACCCATAGTAATTCTTTTAAGCAAATCAAACATACCCTAATTGTTATACTTGGTTTTGTCCTCTTTTGATCTAATATTAATTAATTCTCTTTAATAGTTCATTAATACCAAATATAAAATTATCTTAAACAATGATACAGCTTATGCTTAGTTTTAGGTCAGCTCTTTGTCTATTTAAAAATAGTTTTCATTTTTGAAATTATGATTTATTCCAGTTTTTCAATGCAAAATAAAAAATCCTAAGCTACCAAACCCCAACTAATGGATGCCTTTATCATTTTTTCGCATTGCTCACTAAATATATTATTTGATTATATTATATTACTAAGCATAAAAATTGAAGTCTAGATTTATTTTTTAAATTGGAATCTTTTTTATTTGATAATATTGGAAAAGGACGGAATAGGAACGTTACAACTACTAGAGAATTCATGTAATTGCAAAAATACATAACACAATTTTTCTTAGAAAATATTAAATATTTTTGGCATTCATAAATGTTTGACTCCGATTTTTTTTAGTGTGAATCATGACATAAGAAATCATAGTTTGTTTTATTTTCTAGAAATAAAATACGTGCTAGTACATATAGGACGTCTTGGTATGAAAATATAATAATAAGCTTAATAAAATATTTTAACTTACAATTTAATTTAATAAACTTTTACTTATCATCATCCTCATTTAATACTAAAGTTAACAGAACCATTACCTTGATGACATATCAACCTTTTTTTTATTAGTTTAAATTCATTAATAGCACTTTTAACAAAAACTAAATACTCATAAATAATAACAAAAAGAAAAAATTACACATGCATAAAACCTAAAGAATAAACTAATCAAGCAAATAATATAAAAAATGACATATCAGCTATGTTGTTGAGAGCATAAAACAAGTATGTTGTTGGCTAATTATCATTCGCATAAAATTACATATATTTACATTTATGATCTTTCAACATTTTATATATACACACACAATTAGTCCTCCACTAATACTAACAGTATCTTTTAATTCCTGCAGTTGAACAACATGCAATACTTTCTCATAAAAAAAAGAAAAATTATTAGCATTAATAAACTAAAAATAATAAAAATAACAAACATAAAAAAAACTCTACATGACAGAAGCTGATTATTATAATTAGATAGCTATTATAGCTATTATATCAAATTTTGTATTATCTATTTAAATATAGTAAGAATATGATCCCTTTCTTGGGAAAAAAAAGTGGCCCGTTTTAACTTTGAACAGGTAAGCCATTAATTAAATCTACTTACATATTTATCTTCTTCCTATTAGATTATAATTAGGCGACTATCGTGAAACACCCAATCCTACATTGATTGGAGAAAAATTTCAAGGCAAACATATAAGTTTCATGGATCTTGTGCAAAGTATCGTTGAAGGGAAGGCCCGGTGATATGATCTTTGATTTGAGGGGAGGATTGTTGGGTGCAAACCCAATTTTCACCTTAGTTGGAGAAAAATTCCAAAGCCAACATATAGCTTCATGGCTACTCCCTCTATTATCAATTGATTTTGTAGTAAAACCGCATATGAGCTTATACGTTTGAACTTGATGAAGATACTGAGCTATAAAACTAACAAGACAAATAATATGTGGCTTGCCTTCCACATATTCTATTTATTTACACATTAAACAAATTTCGGTTTACTTATTTTTGTAAACAAAGTCGCATACATTAACATAAATTTCTTCTATGAATTGAAATAGCAACATATTTGGTCTAAAGTAACTTGTCTACTGAATTTGAAGGCCATTTGAGGTATTAACACTTTATCTGCAAATGTCAATTTTCAGATTAAAAAAGTAAAAAAAAAATAAAAAAATACCACATAATACAAAAATCAATCTCCATCAAATTACAATTGATTTTATACATTTCAACACTTGAAAATGATTGTTACATTAGGTGGCATATTTTAGAAAAAAATAATGAACCCAAACATGCTAATAGCATAGTAAGAAGACTCCAGATTCATAATCACATACATATGAACAGACTGACATTAATATAAACATTATCTTAAACCGACGTGGATTAGTCTTGCACACTAGTGAATCTTGGTTAGTAAATTGCGATCACATATATAGCAATATTTGTTATTCTATACTCTAGGTATTCCGCAAACTTATAGTAACGTAACAGCTCAGTACACAATCAAAGTTATCATAAGTCCTTTATGCAAAATGGAACATGTGGGTTGATGATTTTAGTGTGACAGTTATGAATATGATTTGCCATACATTTAGTCGTTTAATATATGGGATTAGCAACACGCAGTGATGGTAAAGAGAGGTTGAACGAAATGCAGTATGCTTAAATCTGCAATCTAATCCCCTATGTTCTACAGTTATAGTTTAAACAAGCAATGTCACGAATAACTAGGAAACAATTATTTAACTAACTTGACTATTACATAACTTACTATCTTAGTAAACCTTGGATTTTTACTCGATGTCCTAAAATACACAAATTTCCATGTTATTTCCATGATATATTTGGATTGGATGTTTATTGAGTTTGAGATACCATAGGCGAACTTTTGGTGTCTTTATTCAGAAGAACTCCACTCAGGATTGATAATGATTCATCTAAAAACACTGCAGCAGAAAAAAGAAAAGACTGTTTTAGTAATGAATAGCGCACACATTTGGCTCAAAAATCTTGACAGTTGGTTTTAGAGGTGCAATTTCGACCCAGTTACTTATTAATGGATTTAATATGGGCTATGTTTTATCTTAAACAAGTCAAATGGGCCGAACGGGTTAAAGGTCGCCCAAAGTTGATTTTTTATTGCATACAACCTCCTGAATTGCTTTTGATAAAAAAAATGTCTGTTATTGTGGAAATGTACTTTTTAATCATAATTAGTTCAATAACAATTTAGAAAAGTGGACAAAAAGTGCTTGGGCCAAGCCAAGTCAACCCAATCTTGCCACCTCTAGTTAGTCTTTATTAACAAATGCGTGGAATATTACCTGTTTCATTACTCTTCCCAGCTGAATGTAGAGATGTCTTCCGGAGGTTCGACCCAGATGCTCTCAAACGGATCTTGTTCTCCCCAATCATGACACTGCTTCCGTGGGTAGTATCTTTGGTGATCTAAAGAGTATGATATGCAGCGTTTTCCATAAAATCGAACTTTAGAGAAATAAACACTATTCCTCATCATCCCCAGAAGGTCCGTTCTTGCATGGGATGACAGAAAACTGGCAAACAGCGTCACACCTTCAAGTGTTTTCATTTCGACCCATTCTTTATTCGCCTGATCTAGCTTATAGATAATTGGGTTTTCACTGTAACAAGTGTAGATAACAAAGATATCTCCTTTATGCTCAGCCATAAACTTCCCTTTCCACCAATTTTTAACAAAGAAATTATCAGGACACCTGGGTGGAGGGACAATGCGGATAGTCCAAGTGAGCTCATGTGGGTCATAAACCCCCAGCCATCCGGTTAGACTCAAACAATAGAACAATCCATTGCAAAAAACAAGTTTATTCCAAATACTGCTTACAAAAGGCAATCGATTGTGGTAGTTAACTGTAGTCCACACTGTTGCTCCTGGATGACAAGTGCTGATAGCAACAACAGTAGGACTAACATGCTTAACTGTAAAAACAATGCAGTCAGGAGATTTAGGGGATGTTGAAAACGCCACAATCTGATAAGTCATCTCAAATCTTGGCAATTTAATCATTTCTCGCGTAAAGGGGTTAAAGAATAGGACTCGTTGTGTTCTTGGTTTGTATAGCAACAACCAACCGTCTTTATTATAACAAATCCTGCAGCCATGTAACTCAGGTAATTCAAGAGAGTACGTTTTGCGTTGTGAAGGGTCATAGAACTCGAAACGATGACCAAGTTTTGGGAAGTACATAAGCCATGGTGGCTTGTTGACCACTCTGACTGATAATGCTACTGACAACCATCTTTTGCACACTGCCGAAGTGCGAATGTTGTCCCTCAACGTCAATTGTGATATTATAAATTCAAGGAGTTCAACTGGAAGGAAAGACCATGCCTCTTCTTCCTCCTGCTCCATATTTCCACTTGTTGAAACTTTTGTATCCTCCTTATATGTTACTGCTAACCTATCAAGCACAAAATCATATAGAACAGTCCACATTGGTTATGTAACATTTCATCATTGATGTTTAAGAGAACACGGGAAACAATCCATACAATCCTGATCACAGTCAACCTAAATGCTTATTGTATAATTATTTACCACATGAAGCAAGTGATCGACATTACTTAAACCACGTTAGAAATCGGTCATCTAGTTTCAAATAACATCAAACCAGCAACATTTTCGATTACTATTCTTCTACCTATCCTTATCACATTTACTTGTTGCATAGCTTACAGAGACAAAATTGAAATAAAAACTGATAAAAGAAATATAAAAATTGAAAATTTATCATGATGATTAGTCGATTACCTTACTGAATCAATGTATCTAAACCATAAACCCTAAAAAATTGAAAATTCACATAAACTACAATAACTCAACACAGACAATTGTCTAACAAATGCTTAAACTAAACAATTGAAATACGTTCACAGCATTAAATCAATTAAATCACAAAAATCACCAACTACCTACACACTAACACATAATACACAAAATTCTCAAAATCAGGCTAAATCAATCCAATTAAACTTTAATTCCACACATTCACAGCTCAATTTGCAACTATAAGCATCGATTTCATCTCTACAACCACAAATCCCCAAATTTCATGAAAACCTAAAGTACAATTCAGCTAGTAAAACACAAAATTGACGAAATCAACTTCAAATTCGTTATCAAAAACTTACAATTTGAGTCTCTTTCTCTTCCTTCCTGCCATAATCACAATCAATTTAAGCTTTCTCTCACAACAACACTGTATGTATAACTGTGTGTATTATTGAGGTGTATCACTGTGTGTGTGAGAGATAGAAATAATGATATTGAGAAAGACGGTTGTCACAACGTGAATGTGTGTTAGTATAACACGTGTAAAATAAAAGAGGGGGATCTGATGTGATGCGGTACAGTGTAAGTTTGTGTGGTAACCAATTAGATGTTAGTAATTTGGTTGATTGTTGACGTGGAGCGTTTTGGTTGGGTCGATGAAATTGGTAGTTGGAAAACACACGGTAGAGGTGTAGTGTGTTGTCTGTAAGTAGATCTGCGTGGGAATCACAACCTTTTTTTGGTGGTTATATTGTGCGTTAATTTCCTCATTTTGATAGGTTGGTATGTTATGTTATACTTATTTAAAACATTCAATCATGATAAAAAGTATATACTATCTCTAAAGTGTTATGAAACTTATTATAACACTTTAAGGCGCTTATAGGTATGATTTACAGTTTTCTCGGTGTATTCGATTTGAAAATTTTTGAGAGCAAAACCGAAAACCGGAAAAATCAAATTCAGTTTTGAAAATCGAACCGAAAATCGAATTCGAATTCGGTTAAAACCGAAAAAATAAGAATTTTACCAAATAACCATAAAAAAATCATTTTCAGCTTGTAATTGTTAGTGTGTAAGGGTTGCATTAGTGTGAAAAGTGAGACATGTGAAATTAATTTAGGATTTAAATGTGAATAGACTTGTTTGAGAAATTTAAAGATCACATATATATTACATATATTAATAGTTTAGTATATCATTAATTTGAATTGGATTTTGAATTCGATTATTTGTTTAACCGAATTCAAAAATTTAAAACCGATATATGTAAACTGAATCGAAAACCAAATTCGAATTCAGTTCGAATTTGAATTTGACATAAATGGTTTCAAACCGAATATTGAAACCCCTACGTTTATTCATCCAATGTTATGAGTCTTTGAGATACGATTTAATCATTTTTTTCATTAATTCCTTAAGACATGTGTATCAGACATATTTATTATTTATTGAATATAATAATAATAATAGATGTCTATATATATATATATACTACATATAACTCATCTTACATTTCTACGTTAAAGAAGTTTTAGGTCTCCTTAACTTCAACAAACTATTTTGTAAATCATGCAATTCATACAATTTCAGATTTCATAATAGAGATGAAAGTAACAATTGGTAAAGTTGTATGTTTTTAACGAGGGTTGTGTAATTTTGCCCGTGTTGTGGTGGATTAAAATCTATATTGTTGAGTGCATGATGAGATGATCATTATTTAGGGAGATGTTTATCTAGTAGTTACATTTTATCTCATCCGGTTTTATTCAAACATTCATGTGAACTTTATTAAGATACGATTTTTATGATGGTGTATATAATTCAAGTGAAATTTTGTAAATATATGACAAACTAAATCAATAGTTCCAAAATGAATCCCGACTAAGAAACCACCTCCTAACAATTTTTCATCCAGCAACAAAGAATGACTTTTTACCAAGAGCGCGCCATTTTTATCCAAAATTCAAGTCCATTTATCAGAAGAGTCGAGTCGGTATATAAAGTTACGTCATTTAAGCTTCACAATAACTCTCGATATTCATCCAGAGATCTTCCATGAAGGGCGCACCTCCCGTTCCAATTGGAGATGTTGTAAGATGCTAATAACAATTCGCACAACTCGTCCCCTTACAAGGTTTAACCCGTTTTTTCGTTTTAACCGCTCCATTCTCTTGGTAGCTAAATCTTTTCTATTTTGTACTTATTAATGTTTTTGATGGCAAATAATATATGTTTTTGGGTGCCTCAGATAATATCAGTCGATGTTAGTCTAAAAAATGCATGCTCTTTTATTTATTAAGACAGTTTGTATTTATTTTAATTACAGCCATTCAAATAATAAATAAATAAATAATTATCTAATATTACATCAAATATATAAAGACTAGGGGAAAGATCAGCAGTTCCTAAAGAGAGTGCAAGTGTTGGATCCTCTGTATAGCTTGTTTTACCTCAAGAGACGGTTCATCTTGAAAGCAAAGCCTACGGTCAAGTTCCGTTGCATTGATCGGATTCCCAATTAAAGCACGAAAAGATTCTGCAACGGAATTAGACAGAGACTCTAGGTTGTAACCTCCTTCCAAGAAAAACACGCATCGACCACCACACAAGTCATCTGCAAGTTGTTTGATGCTCTTTGATAGCATGTAATACGTTCCTGTTGTGAACTGAAGATCGGCAAGTGGATCGAGTACATGTGCATCATATCTAAAAAAATCAATTAAAAATAAGTACTAGTAACATGTTTTAATGTGCTTTTTTAGTTTTTTTTTTTTTTTTTTTTTTTACTTGGTGTTTAAAGATGTCTAATTATTAGAAAAACAGAAACTGGACATTCTTGTAAAAAGGGTAATTAAGTAAGATCGAAAGTTTAAGTCTCTCAATTTAAGTTGCCGGAGAGGGTGATTAGGTAATTTGCGTTTACCCTTTTGTAATCAAGAGTAAAATATGTTTATTAAAACAATTAAAATAGATCATTGCGACTACAAGGCACGGTAATTAAATAAAGCAGTTCCAAAATGCATATCGAAACGCCATCGTGGCAGACTAAGTAGCAGATAAACTAACACATGAAGGGCCAATGTGCAGGTCTGTCGGGTTAAATAACGGGTCAGGTTCAAAAAATTTATAAATATTTAGTATGCCGTACATTATCACAATAGCTATGTTATTACAATAAAAAGTTTTTTTTTATTTAATTTTTTTTTCCGCATAGGCCACTTAACAGGTAGCAAGCCTTAAATTAAAAATAAAAAATAAAAACATTCACCCATTAAAACGGTACATGACTTGGTTCCCCTTTAGCCAATTTTGATTTTATCAGTTTGACCCATTAAAGATAAAACACAACCTAAATCAACCCATTCGTAAGTGGATGGGTCGACATTGGCCCCACTGCTATGAACTAATGCATGAATGAAAAAGATTATATAGTGTTTTGGCAGAAAGAAAATCACCCTGCTGATACAAGAATTATATCGGGCTTAAATCGTTGTGCAGATGGTACAATGACTTGATCAAACACAGTTCGCATGGCTACATCACCCGAACCTTTTGGCAATGGCAAATTGAGTGTTGTTCCTTCACCGTTCACCTTTTGGCATATATTAGTAAATTAGAGATGTTGCAATAATTTTGAAAAAATAAAAAATATTAATTAAGGGGACATGAATAGAGCCTATTTCTCAGAAGTAGTTACTAGAAGAGGTTCATCTCTTGTCGCAACCAGACCATTGTTCACTAGCATAATATTCCACTTATTTTAATAGAATTAAGTTTATTCCTATCATTCATACTTATCGTGTGATTGCCACTCGTCTGAATCCCATGTGATAAAGGTGGCAAGATGGGCGGGCTGAGCAAAGGGTCAAAATAACTTAGTACGGGTAAAATAGCCCAGGCCAGACCTCTTTGATCTGCAAACACTAGCCTGTCCTTATAAATATTACCGTATTAAATAATGATCTAAATTCTTAAAATGACTTTAGAGGTAATGTGGTTACTTGGGCGAATTTCAACCCGGTCAACCCATTCCCCATTGAGTTAAGAGAATTTATTTGACCAGTTTGAAATGAAACCCAACCCAAATCGACCCAGTAAAAGTAAATCGGCCAAAATTGTAAGCTTTACCATTTTAAGGTAACCCATATTCACAATATACCATACGTGATGTATTAAATAAATTCATACATTTACCAAATTTCATGGCAAGTTAAAAACACAAATAATTGGATGTTTGTTACTTACTTGGTGAGTTGAAAGAAAGAATATGTCAGGGTCATCACAGAATGCATCGCTAGTACCATTCCCATGATGGACATCAAAATCGATAATGTAAACACGCTTAAGTCCATGGGCACGTTGTGCATATCGAGCAGCTATAGCAACATTACCAAAAAAACAAAATCCCATGGCCCATTTTGCAACAGCATGATGTCCAGGAGGCTGTATTAAAGCAAAACCAACTGGAGGCCTCTTATTCATTTTGGACGCAGCCACCTACAATTTCACGAATAAAACAACTACATGTTTGAAAAAAAAAAATGCAACAGCACAGCAGTAATAGAGGTGGCAAAATGGACGAAATATGGTAACAGGTCAAAACGGCTAATTTCTATTATACATTAAAAATATGTATGCTTGATAATTAGTGTGTCATATATGACAACAATAGATATATTGTTTCACTTAGAAACTAGTCACATACTATCTTTATAAATTGACTTATGAAGTTTTATACTAAAAGCTACAGTTTTTATCTGTTTCATTATTAGTTAACCTTTTTTTAACCTTTTGACCTGGTAGACATAAAACATAACCCAAATCAACACATTCAATAGCAAGTAAGATGGAAATTACCACTGAATCAACCAAGGACAGGCCTGCTCTTTTCGTTGACATGATTTAACTTACAAAAGTTTTAATATAGTAAATAAGAAAATTTGTATACGTTTGTTAAGTAAATATCATATTTATCATTTTTTATTTAGTATGATAAGAATATTCAGCAAACTATAATGACAACAGTATTAAGAATTTTAAAAAAACTAATTGATGATCATTTATATTTCATTTATCTATTTTGAATTGTACATATATCTCAGACATGTTGTAACATTTCAAAAATAAATAATATATGTTATATTTTTAATTATTATTTAGATGTTTTATATGTTAACTTTAGAGAGTATCATGTAAGAATAATTTCTAATATTTGAATCTTTTCAACAATATAATTTACAATGCATTAATGTTTTTTTTTTATTATTAATGGGCAGTGTTCAGGTTTATACACATCATCATTTTTATCCCTTTTTAGGTTCACTATATAATTTTTGTAATAATTACATTGATATTGATCAATACAACTTAAAACTTAAAAGTATTAACGAACGAAATCAGTTTTATGCATATTTATTCTCGATCAATATATGAACAAAATAATTACTCTTATGTGATAATATTTTCTTTTAGTTAGATAAATATCGATTAGAAAATTTAGTTTTATTTAAAATGTCAACTTTATAATCTTGTCGCAAAGCGCGGAAAAAAATTCCCCCATTCAATAACATGATCGGTTAAAGTTTCAATTTTGATATCTGGGTTTGGTCAATATTTCATGAATTCGTAGTTTTAGGTTTCTGGGTATGATCAAATTACTGTTTACGGGTTGTTTTTACTTTTTACGTTAACTACTAACTACTACCGTAACACATTTCGCCGATGTCTGCAACTGAGAAAAGTGAAAAAGACAAGAGAGGAAGCTCCAAGAACGTTATCAACAAGTGGATATATAGAGGCTTTTGTTAAATGATTGTTGATTAGTTTAAGCGACATCACTCCAATTTCTTCCTCATGAGATTGAGATGAGATCCATGTTCTCATAATAGTAATACCCAAGAGACTGCAAAAAAGCAAAAGAAGATAAATAAATAAATAAATATTCCAAACCTTCAATGAGACTGGCAAGAACACTATATTATATTACACAAACCTCAAATCCTAGTTTTTGGTAGCAATTAACTGCTGCATTGTGGACATACATATATATGGATGGTGTTATGAAGTAGAGTTAGAAAATTCAAAGACTCCAACTTTATTGCCTAACAAAAGTTCATTAGTATTTTTTTATATTGAAATTTAATTTTGAACTCTCCTTAATTTCACTATATTTCTATGCATAGTGAATTTTGAAATGTATGGATGAAGTTGTCCCACTAATTCTACAACCTAATTTCACTAATTTTTCATGCATTAATTAATGGACTTACAAATGTAGGTAGTATTGGGGTTATGAGGTAAGAAATTATATATAGAGAAATAAAGACAGACCTCCTTGTTCCAACTCATCTCAAGGTTCAAGTCAAGAGCTCCCACAATTTGGTCCCCTTTAACCTGAGATGTCAAAGAAAGTCATTTAGTAAGTCTAATTTCATCAAACTGTTTGGATTGTTAATGCAATGTATGTACATACATTCATTTAATAAAAACCGAAAACGCTTTTCAGTTCAGTTTAGGTAAATATTTCCATCTAATATCGATTAAACTAAAATTATTTAACAACGTATTCTTAATGGAATTAATCGCAGTTTAAGTTGATGAAGTTTCTCATGATGACAAGTGATCGGAATTAATCGCAGTAAAAATGGAGGCGTTCTGTGTATGTATGTATTTGTTGTATGTATAGGTGTGGTGAGGGTGGTGAGTATATGTATAGTCCGTATTCTGTACCGATAGGGGTAACCTACTCTATTTCCGAAAAAAGCGCACGCACATACTCGTGTGTATGTATGTGTGTAGTATCAGCGTGTAATAACACTTTTTTGTTTTATGTTATTTGCAAAATTTATATAAATTTATTTTACTTAATAACACAGAAGTGGTGACACTCAATTTACATTACATTGTTTTCGTGAGAATACTAATACTCAAAAAGTGAAAGAATAAAAATATTAGTCGCATTAAAAATTGGGAAAAAAAGTGTTATTACACATTGATACTACACACGAGTATATACAGTGGTGACACTGTATTTAAAAACAGTTTTCTCCAAATTTATTTTTGGTATATCAAATCAACGTGTGTGTGGGAAGAAAAGAAAAGGTGAACGTCCAGTTGTAAACGCTATGTACGAGAACACCTCGACCTCAAACAATCTTAAACGGTGATGAGAACACCTCGACTCTCTATTCTCTATATATATGAAGTGAGTGATACATACCTTCAAAAACAATTGATCTCGGGGATTATTACATTAATACCATACAAAGTAATGTGCAAGAAAATATATTTTATTTTACTTTTGTTGAAAATGAAAATAGAGATGAAAAGACGTCTCTATTTAATAAAAAAAAAAGTATTATTAGACCCCTATATTTTATCCATACCATCGATTATTCTTTTCAATTTAGCCATTTATTTACATTTTACATTTTGTATTATTAGAAAAACCTTTTACTGGTTGGAGAAAAAAGAAAACAAAATAGAATTGAAGAACGAATCATTCCTAAAATGAAGAAACTTGAGACCTGTTTACCACCCGTACCCATTGCTCAAAATAGAATAAAAAAATCATGGCCACTAAGGCGCTCCCAACGATGCCTGTCAATGTCTGTCGGTTTCAACCGACGGAACCGACAACGATGGCACGGGTCTGTCGGTTGACTCCGTCGGTAATTCGACGCCCCGTCAGTTTTTTTTACTTTTTCGTATGTGTAAAAAGTAAAGGTAAATTGGTAAATGTGAGACCCAAAAATTAAAGTGACGGTATCACTGATGGCAGGAATCTGTCAATTTCAGTCAGTTTTGAAAAAAGCTGACGTGACGCTGAAGTAGCCTGTCGGTTTCTGTCAGTTTCAGTCTACAGTTGGGAGGAGTTTATAAGTCATTTTGCTTTTGAAGATTTTTACAACAATATCTGAAAAGGGAGGCACAAGTATAAACTGTTTTGGCATATTTATTTTCATTAGTTTTCATCTCTATTGTTTTATAATTTAAGAACATTTAGTTATATGATATCCAATTATTATTAATTAATATTAATATAATACTAATACTAGGAATTATATAAGGAATTTGAACATTGATACACGCTCTTTAATCTTTGTTTAAAATTTTAAAATTTGAATGCGGATATGTTGTCAAGTAATCTAACTATAGCATGTACACCTAACTCTATGCCCCTTGTAAAACATGTTTAATCAATCACCTCTTTAAGTTTAAAGATGGAAAATTACCGTTAATCACACATTGCAACATTTGAAAAATTCCAACAACTGTCATCACTTTATTGTTGCACATATGTTTTTCATCCATAAGAGCGTTATCATTGTCGGTTCACCATGATAATAAATTCTTACAAGAAGAAAAAAACGCCTTTTACCATCCGATCTACGTTACTACCGGTCATCAACAATTCATCGCCATTTATTGTATTGTCTGTTACTTAGCACGTGTACAAAAATTCACCCTCTACAAATAATCCAAGAAAGAAAAAACAGCATCCGTTTATCCGTCTTATTACCATTACGTTACTAGCTTTAGCTTATTGAAAAAGAGGCGCTGAAAGATCTATGAGATAATCTAAGATGATCTCTGTGAGCAAACAATTTGGATTCTAAGCGCGGGTGTGTTTTATACTCCTCATTCCAATTTAATTGTCCAGTATTCTATTTTGGGATGTCTCAAAATTATTGTTCACTTCTGATTTCAACCAATCAGAAAGGGTTTTAGTGGATAGATAGTATATCCTATTGGTCGACACAGACGATTTCTAGGTTAGTATCAGAAGAATGCCGGCGATGTTTAACCATAAAATAGCACCGGCGTATGTATATACTTGGATCGATTTCATCTTATCTGAAAATTAATCATTGGCTTCTTCTTCATTGTGAATTTGTATGTGTTTTAAGATTAAAGAAGTTACGGTGAATGAAACTTGTTTGTTTTTCTTGATGGTTTGTAGGAGTGTTGTTTTAGTATTGATGGTGACAGTAGGCTTTAGATGGTGTATTTGGGATTTTGGGAGGTTGAAGGAGATGATTTTGAGGAAGGGGATAGTTGACATGGATGGATTGAGTATTTAAGATAAATATATTAATTTCTATTTTCTAATAATAAAAAATGTGATAAGGGTGTTTTAGTCATTTTAAATGGAAAAAATCATTTTCAGTTAAAATGTAAATTTATTGGACTGAAAAAGAAAAAAAAAATATAGAAACAATTTTCGTAAACTACATAGAGCGTTTATCTAGAAAGGACATCTTTATTTCCTATCACATATACTCATTTTACGGATATGAAAATAAACATAAACATTATGCTATAAAAGACGAAAAAATAACGCATGATAAAACAAATTAATCAATGATACAAATAACTAAAACCTAATACTATTCCTTACTTTGTCATTTCAAATAAAAAATAAATTACAAAGTTGTGCTGTTAGCCAATTAAAAAGCAAGAGAAGTTATAATAATTTTATTTTTAACCATTCAACTTTTATAAATATATATAATGACCCCTCACATGTAACTGCAACATAAAAATATCCATACGGTTTAGTGCACCGTATATTTTACAAGTAGTTAACATTGTAGGGCCTTAAAGTAAATCGGTAACATAAGGGAGCCTTTAGTAAAATAGGAAATAGGAAATACTTCTAAAAGAAAACAATAATAATAAAATATAGGATTTATCATTTAAAATGTATTATATTTTACTTCCTTTTAATATTGTATGTATTAAATAAATTTAAAAATCTTGTTTATTGTATGTATATTTTTGTTTTTTGTTAAAAAAAGAAAAGTGCATATATAATAGACGAGATTTTCAAGTTCAATATATTCAGTAGAGGCAAAGTATTGTATATTTTAAAACAGCAAACATGTAACTTTCACCTACCTTTAAAGTTATAATATAATAAAAAAAATTCTAAAAAAATAAACTTAAATCTCAACCTAACACATACGTTTTTCAAAAGACTACAACTCAAGAGTAATCTAGTGATTATAATTTATAAACACAAATAGTTAATAATTATAAAAAAATATTAGTGTATTATCTTGCTTCATTAAAACCCATGACAATCGCTACGTATATCAATAATCTTTATTGATCTTCATAATCCAACAAATTCCAAAATGAAAGAATTTAAGCTTACATGACTAACGAACAAACAAAATAATTATTTATATTAATTAACCACTGCGATTCGTTATGGTTAGTGATTTAAAATATTACTTGAAGGTAAACTAAAATAAGTACACTAAAATATTGCACTTGTAAATATCGTTCCATTGTATATCCATGTTATTTTTTTGGCATTGACTATAAAGAATTTTTTTTTTGTCAATGCCAAAAAAGGAAAGTATACAAACAATAAACGAGATTTACAAGTTCAATACATACAATAGACCAAATAAAAGTACGTGTCATACAATAGTAAAAAAGGCAAGATATAATACACTTTGAAACAATAAACCCAATACAATTATATCCAACTTTATCCTTCATTCGTTCTAAAATAAATGTCCACATTGCTACTTACATAAATAACTATTAAAAATTATTACACTCTCCATATTACCCTTTATTACTCTAAATCATTTATTTCTTTAGTAAATTCAGTCAAACTTACCTTGATGCCAAAATTGACATTTACTTACCATATTTCTATTCCCAATAAAAAAAGTTTGGCCACACCCTAATTGAATAACGAAAAGAATGAAATCTAAATTTTTAATGCAAGAGAAAAATATAAGTCGTTGCGCCAGTGAAAGAATAATCAATCAATTTGAATATATAAGAAAAATATTATTATTCTATAATTCACAAAAATGCAGGCCATACATCTTGTGTACGCATTCCCTTCAACTAACTTCCGTTACTTTCCCAAATTCGGATTTTTCATTGTCAACGAACGACTAATCACTAAAAGTCAATCTTTGCCAGCTATTGTTAACATGGTCTAAAATGTGCAACCTCAAACGATATTGATGGACCAAAAGGAAGAAATATCATTCTGAATGCAAAAACTTCAAGGATGCCTTCTTTTAGGTGATGAAATATAGTTATATGAGAAGGCCACTCGATGTCAGCGAATCATGCTGAGCAACCAGGAGAGACGAGCGAGGAATCTCCTGCAGTTTTCCATCATTTATAGAAAAAACCCGTTCTGCCATTAGAACGGTTTCTAAGCGATGGGCAATGACAATAACCTACATGATTCAACCTCAATAAGTCAGTGAATTTCCTAAACCAAGGTCAACACACCATTAATATAACAAATAGAAAAATGGGATAGAGGTGGCACAATGGGCTAGGCAGACAGGCTAGGTCACAGGTCACAACATCGACACGCGTTTTAATTTTCTTCAGTGAATTTCATAAATTAAGGTTTTAAATCCATTTACATATTTGATCTAATTAATTACAATAAAACAATTTATGAACTTAGCTACATTCTGAATACACTTTGTGCGACTTTTGACCCATTTTCATTTTTAGCCAAGTTTTATAAGTTACTCATTTACCCGTTGATGGGAAGGAATTGTTATCTATAAAAAAGTAAGATTAGATTATTTAAATGGTCATCAGTTTGTACTTACAGTACGATCTTCCGTTAAGCGCTGCAAGGCTTGTCTTACCAACATCTCAGACCTTGTATCCAGTGCAGAAGTTGCTTCATCTAATACAAGAATTGAAGGATTCTGATAGAGAGCTCTTGCAATAGCTAGTCTGCATTAATACATTAATGTAAAGTTGGTCTAGAAGATTGAAAGCTACAGGTTCATACTGATCAATAAATACTTTTGATCCATTTAATTATGAGTGGGTCTTCATGGTATAGTATAACTCTAACGGGTAAAAAAAGCTAATAAAAATATCGGTCAAATGGGTAAAATTTATCGACACTTGCGACCACAAGGGGTGAAGGGTATTACTCAAAAAGACGAGTCCAAGAACAAGGATTATTAACTTGTATAATTTCAATATTAAGGCTTAAAGTTAAACATGGTACCTTTGCCTTTGGCCTCCACTTAAAAGTGAGCCTCTGGGTCCAATATTAGTTGCATATCCTTCAGAGAGTGTCTCAATGAATTCAACTGCATTTGCCATTTGTGCTGCAACCTTCACTTTCTCCATATCGATTTTAGTCATCAGATCTCTGTACCCAATATTTTCAGCAATTGTCCCTGAAAAAAGTGTCTGATGACCATTCATATGTTAGGAAGACAAAACTGGATATGTTTTAACTAATTCATTATATTAATTATCTAAAGTATTAATACTTATATGCTTATACCGTGATAATACATAGTGGGTTAATAAGATGATTCGGATACTTACTGATATGCTAACACTAAAAAACTAATAATGCATCCACACTATCTATTTAGGTACTTACAGTGTCCTGAGTAACCAGTCCAACATGTGTCCTTAAAGTTTGCAAAGAGATACTCCGAATATCGTGGTTATCAAGGAGAATGCGACCTATTAACAAACATATTTCAGCATTAGTATAAAGATATATCTAAAAGTAATCAGGTGTTGAGAGTATTAATTAGAGGTGATAAAATGGGCAAGTTGGGTAGTGGCCTAATGCATAAAGAGGGGTTCAAGTTCAATCATGCATCTTTAGTGGGTCAGATTGGGTTGACCTGAAATACTTATGTCCAGTTATCTATCAACTTTTTAATAAAATATGACTATGAAAGTTATATTGTTCATTAATGATCTAATTTTCTATAAAATGACATAGGAGTTTCTATGCTTTACAAATACACAGTGACTTTCGTCCAATTTGATCTAACAAAATCAGATGGAATCTGAATCAACCCATTCATAAGTAAATGGGTTGAGATTGCTACCTTTAGTATTACATTTGACTTCCCCAACAGCTTACCACATAGAGGATCATAGAGGCGAAGAAGCAACTTTACGAGGGTGGTCTTTCCTCCCCCTGAGGGCCCCACGAGAGCAACTGTCTCTCCAGCTTTTATATTAAGATCAAGCTTGTTTAAAATGAGAGGCATACTGTCACCATATCTAAATGACACTTCACAGAACTTTACCTCTCCCGCAACAGATTCTATATGAACTTCATTTAGTTTCTCAATAACCTACACAGATGTCATAGACGTTCATTTATGAGTAATAATTAGCTACCTTTTAACTACGTTAACCACACAGAGTTAAATATGTACTGTGGGTTCAAAACTTGAAAGTTGAAACAAGCGTTCAATAGCAGGCTCTCCTTGCTTTAGCTCATTGTATGCTTTTCCCACATCCTGCGGCATTCTTAAAATCAGAATGATGAAATTATAAGACACTACACATAGGCTGGACCATAATAACAGATATCATTATCAGCAATTAAGAATCATATTATAAAGAAAACCTAGGCAGGAATAGAGAAGTCACATTCAAATTATAGATAAGAAAATAAAACTGATTCATACCATCTACTAACCAAGATTAATAAAAATCTCATTCCAAGTTTTGACGATCCCTCTTTCAAATCAAGAAACTTCTGGTATCAAATGGTTGGCAGCAAATCATGATGAGTTAAACAATTAAAATATGATGAATTTTATACCAGCCAGCCAATAATGGTGTCACACTAGCAATTTTGTGGTTCTCATGGTTAAATGATCATTTGACAATGTTAGCTTTACAAGAAAAATATAATGCAACCATAAGACGAGTTGCACTAAGCAGTAAGTTACTGAAAAACAATGGAGTGCCTAGTGTTTCAAAGACCTTCAAGAATCTAACAAAAGTTTGATGTTACTTATATAAAAGTTTTCTTTCACCAACTAATAACTCTGCTAATACTGAAAACATGAACTCCTGCATTAATGAAACCTTCAATTTTAAGTTGTGCCAAAAGAAAGCAATATTTGTTTTTGGGTAACATTATGGACATTTCATCAAATGTCAAGCATTCCAATTGAGCTATGCACAGGATGATGAAAATGAAAGGTAAAGAAAGTGAGGAGCAAGTGAATAACCTGAAGTGGTTCAATTAAGAGAACCAAAGATGTTAAAAACGAAACCACACTAGAACAATTACATGCAGCCACCGATGAGCCCATAAAAATCAGAAGTAGCATCCCAAATAAAGTTAGCTGTACCATCTGAGGAACCAATGCCTTCATTCTCTTTTTATTCAAACGTTCATATAGGTCATCATGAGCAAGTCTCTCGAATCTCATACACTCACTGTATTCTGCATTGTTTACCTTCACAAAAAGGACTGAGGGCAGGACCTAAAGCACATCAAGTCATCAACATTTACAATTCGTGGAAAGGAAAAAAACACAGAAAGAACAAGAAAGGGAACATTACCACAAGATGGTCATTAAGCATACCTCATTAAGATAGGCTGAGAGAGCAGCAATGCTTAAATTCGCTTTATTTGATATATCACGGAGCTTTTCACCAAAATATGTACTCACCAAGGCCATCAGCGGTATCACCTTCAGACATTTCAGACAACATTACTATAGAACTAACATAAACAGCATCAAAATGAAACGGAAAACTCAGTGCATCAAATCTCCTTGGCATTGTGAGGGCTGGGAGGGAAGCCTTTGGATCCAACAAGAAGTGTCAAAATGGGTCGAAATTCGCCCAAAATGTATTCAAAATGCATGAAACTCATACTTCAATTCATTCACAAATTAGATCATTATTGAAATGATATAACGGAGTAATCATATATGACACAATTATCAATAAAAAATACGGAGAAAAAGGGTTTTGGGTCAATTCGACCTGACCTACCTCTTGAGCCCATACAAAGAATTATACACTACCCAACCTTCTCGACCCACCCGTTATGCCACCTCCACACAAAACCTTTCATTACATTTTACAAAGCGGATGACATTGTAACAACACATAAAAAAAAGCATCTGCTTACCAACGCACAAACTAGCGAAAGAACAGGACTGATAACCACCATCTGATTCGCCATTGCTAATAGTTGCAATGAACTGGGCACGATGGTCTACCAATACATACAATAGCAATAATTACAAGTTTGAAATAGAAACTTCTAAAGTTGAATACATACAAATACACAATATAATTACAAGTAAAGAGTCATGTCCCCGTCATGGTAGTCTAGTGGTGGGGGACATACACCATAAAGACAGTGGTTACGGGTTCATATCCCGTCACCATGTTCTTTTAAACTCGGGGTTACGTGATTTACCTCCCTCATGTTGGCCGTGAGACTGGTGGCCAGAGGGCCGGTTTTACCCTTTTACAAGTAAAGAGTCATATACTTAACACCAAGTTAAATGGCCTAATTGAAGTAATCTAATTTAAATTAATAAGTCCATATCATCTACACATACAAACATAAACATCAACTAAACCGAAACAAAATACCGACATTCAACAAAGCGTAAACCGTATCCGCTACATCAGAAGCCTCAGCAGTAATCCTATAAGCAACATCACCAACTGACTTCCCATCACCACCTTCAAAAAACCCTAACTCCCTTTTCAAAACTCTACCAAACACAAAAACCCTAGCTTTATAAACCGACTGAAGCGCAGCTTCCCACAGCAACGACTGCTGCAAGTAATTCGATACCAATCGAACCAAGACAAAAGCCCCAATCACCAAACTCTCATTTCTCAAATGATCAATATTATTAACGGCAGATAAGTTTCCTACTCTTGGTACAATTTTCGATAACGAGTAAACGGAAACAGCGCTCCAAATCCAGCCGTAAAGGATTGTTTTCCATTGTAATTGAACATAGGGTTTAATTGAATTGAGTGACGTGGATGATTTAATTGAACATGAAATTGGAGTGAGGGTGTAGGGTTTATGATGATCATGACGTTTTGTGAAGTGTTGATTGCTGGGTCTGATTAAATTTAATCGGTTTGATTTAAAATTAGGGTTCAATTTGAGGGATGAAGATGATGGTGGAATTAGAAGGATCATTTTGGTTTAGTCGTGTGTGTGTGAGTGATCTGTTCCCGCCTAAACCCTAACGATATGTTTTTAAGGTTAACTATTTTTTTATTTATTTAAAAAGAAAATAAAAAGTTTTTAAAAAGAGAAAACGATGGAGGAAAATGATAAGAGTAAAGAAAAATCAATGATAAGATATGATATTCAAACATGAAATAAGAGTTTGGCTATCCTGTGCCCTAAATACATAAGAAGTGATTAATGATCTCAAACTTTCATTTTTAAATTAAAAATCAAGTTAAATACGTAAACATATTTGTGAATTAATTGCATTTTCTAAGTGAAAAGGGAAACTTTAAGATGATTAATCACTTCTTATTTTATTTTGTGCCTTCAAAGCACAAGATAGTCATTAATGTAAATATGTTGATTTCGCATGCGATGTTTTAAATATTTTGATTTGCATAGGATACCGCCGCTAATGACTATGGATTGTAACTTTTCAATCGATTTGACTTCGCCTGATTTTCGATAATAAATCTCAAGAAATTTAACTTCATTTTAAAATTTCTATAAATCAAAAGTTATGTAAATCTAAGTGATAAATTTGAGAAAATCTATTCATTTTCGACTTCAATAGTTATCTAAATTTCTACATTAATTTTTTACTATACTACTCCGTATTATTAACATGTTTATTATTATTATTATTATTATTATTATTATTATTAATATTAGTTATTAACATGTTTAAATTACAAAACATGTAATGAAATTTATTGCTTGATGTTTGTTATTTAAAACAATACATAGAAACTAGAATTAAAACATTTATTAAAATTTTATATTATATTATTTTTTTATCTTTGATTTTTAACAAAGCCTTAATATATAGTACAACAAAAAACATACAGAAAGCACCTACCAGATTCATGCTATGACCAAACAGTCCTTCACTTTTAAAACCACAACCGACCACTTTTCCCACCATTTTCCCACCACCATCGCCACCGTGACCAACACCACTTCCACCTCATGGAACACTCATCTCCGGGAGCTAACCAAAGACGGAAACTACCAACAATGCATCAATCTCTACCGTCAAATGCTCCAATCCGGCACCCGTCCCACCGCGTTCACATTTCCAGTCGCCCTGAAGTCCTGTGCAGTCCTATCACTCCCAATCTCTGGCACGCAGCTTCACTGCCATGTCATCAAAACCGGGTGTCATTCAGAACCTTTTGTTCAAACAGCTTTGATTTCGTTTTACGGGAAATGTTGTTTTATTGAAGATGCACGTAAACTGTTCGATGAAAGTCCCGAGTCACAGAAATTGACTGTTTGTTATAATGCATTGGTAGCTGGGTATACAAAGAATAATCGGTTTTTAGACGCTTGTGAATTGTTTAGGAGAATTAGGGGTTTGGGTGTTCGTGTTGATGCAGTTACAATGTTGGGTTTGATTCCGGGTTGTAGTGATTGTAGAAAGTTGAAATTTGCTGAATCTTTACATGGGTTGGTAGTGAAAAATGGGCTGGATGGTGATTTTTGTGTAGGGAATTGTTTGCTTACTATGTATGTAAAATGTGGGTCGAAAGAACTTGCTAGGAAGTTTTTTGATGGTATGATTGTTAAAGAGTTGGCTACATGGAATGCTATGATTTCAGGGTATGCACAAAATGGATATGCAACCGAAGCGTTGGAACTTTATAAGGAACTTGAGTCGTCCGGTTTGGAGCCTAACCCGATAACGCTTGTTGGTGTGTTATCGTCTTGTGCTCACCTTGGTGCACAAAAAGTTGGTGTGGAGATTGAAAAGAAGATACAAAATAGTACTTTTAAAGACAATGTTTTTGTGAATAATGCTTTAATTAACATGTATGCTAGATGTGGTAACCTTGTAAAAGCCCAAGAGATTTTCGATAGCTTGTTAGATAAGAATTTAGTATCATGGACCGCGATTATTGGTGGTTACGGGATGCACGGGCAAGGTGAAACCGCTGTTCATCTTTTTAATGAAATGATAAGGTGCAACATTAGGCCTGATGGGACGGTTTTCGTTAGTGTATTGTCCGCTTGTAGTCATGCTGGGTTGACTGATATAGGGTTGGATTATTTTGATTCGATGAAGATGAAGTACGGGTTGAAACCAGGTCCGGAACATTACTCGTGCGTAGTGGATCTTTTGGGTCGGGCGGGTCGACTTGATGAGGCTCAAAAGCTTATTAAAACAATGCCAATGGAACCTGATGGTGCGGTATGGGGAGCTCTTTTGGGTGCTTGCAAGATTCATAAGAATGTTGACCTAGCTGAGGTGGCATTTGACCGTGTGATTGAGCTTGAACCAACCAATATCGGGTATTATGTTTTATTATCAAACTTATATACTGAAGTCAATAACACAGAAGGCATTCTACGAATACGGGTCATGATGAAAAATAAAGGGCTAAAAAAAGATCCAGGTTATAGCTATGTTGAACATAAAGGAAAAACTCATCTTTTTGTTGCTGGTGATCATAATCATTCACAAACAAATGAGATATATGCAATGCTTAATAGACTTGATGATTTGGTAAATGTTACTAGTAGTGGTGGTGGTTTGGTTCATAGTGAGAGATTGGCTATTGCGTTTTCACTGTTGACCACTGATATCGGGCAAGACATTCTTGTGATAAAGAACTTAAGGGTATGTGGAGATTGTCACGTTTTTATAAAGTTGGTTAGTAAGGTTGTAGATCGTCAGTTTATTGTTAGAGATCCGACCCGTTTTCACCATTTTAAAGATGGAGCTTGTTCATGTAATGATTACTGGTAATCTTTACTTTCTTATTGTTTTGGAAGTATAGACCAGGTTGTTCAAGGCTTTTTCATCTTTGTGGTCATCTGGATGAACAAGCACTGGTGCATCTTTTAGTTCGACTGTTAAATCCCTAAACAGATCAAAGTCGAATCATTTGGCTATTTACAACAGCAACAATTTTCCAAAAGATGCAAACAGCACCAGATTATATCCTAAAGAGGCCAACAGAGCAGGTGCTGAAAGGGTCTTATTGCCCATTTTGTATAACATGGTTGTATGGTGGGAAAAACAGACAGAACAGAACGAGGATTTAAGTGGTTTATAAAACTTTGTTTTGAAACAGAAAGGTCTATGAAACCTGGTTTGGAAACAACGTAGGTTCAGAGAATAATATAAAGCATTGTATCCGCCAGTATACATGTATTCACCAAAACATCATTCATATAGTTATTTTGCTATGTTGATTTTGATTAGCGGGCAACTCCACGTGGCCATTCACATCATCTGCACACTAGGAGCAACGATATATCGTTGAAATGTAACCCAGAAGTTTGTTTTCGCTGAAGAATTTGGCATACCGTCTGTCTATAGATAATATAAATGTTGGAGAAATGAACAAAAGGCTACTCATTTGTTGAAAACATTATAGATAACCGTATAGTAGTACAAAAATCAAAGCAAACTATCTCATACGATTAATGTTTTTCAAATGACCAAAATTCAAATATCCAAAACACAAGAATCATCAACAAACGTTTTCATAAGAAAATCTTAAATTACAAAAAAAAAAAAAAAAAAAAAAAGAATCTAAGAAAGTGAAATCAGAGTAGGCAGCTGAACTCAAATGGAAATATAGAGGATATCAAGGGTGCGGTTTCTTTACTTTCTTTTCCTTCATTTTCTCTTCGATCTCTTGAATCTCATCTCTCGAGAAAATTCATTTTCTCTTCCACATACTCCATGCCATACTGTCTCAAACAGTGAGATTCTTCAGATAACGCAATGTTTAGTATTTTAGACGATTTCTTGGACATGTCAAAGATGATGAGTTGATCTTGGGGATCCTCCAAAAGAATTCTTCCAATATCCATTATAGAATAAGGCCAGTACTGTGGATCATCCAAACCACCGAAAGGTAATTGGAATGTATATGTTTTAGCCCACAAGTACTTATAGTCGTGTTCTTTTATAACCCACATCTCAAACCTATCATTGAAGATCTGGTTGAGCAAACATAGACATCCATTTATCGTACCTAAAACAGGGAGCCACTCTCTCTTGAATGGCATATGTATCTCCAAAAATATCATATCTTTAACATTGAGGACGGTTAACACGTCCTTATTACATTAATCCAATGTAAAAATCCATTTAAAAATGTACCCACATCATATACAAACTGAATGTCTCTAATGTTGTGTGCTGATGTATTCCATGAACTCCAAGAATTCTTTTTAAAACAGTACACTTGACAAATATCCACGCACGTTCTAAGTCTAACAATCTTTAGGTAATCTGGGGTTGCACCGTAGCCAAATCCGTATCCATTTGTATCATCCACACCATCATGTGGACATGGAAGATTCTTCGACACGCGTGAAAACAGATTGTGTAGGATCATAGTTCCACAATGTTCCAAAAGAACTATCCCATTAAACGTTCCAATAATAAGATTTCTATGATTTTGACCATGTGAGTCTTCTAACTGATGACATCAATTAAGTATCGAATGAGTATCGTCGTCTATGAGATGTATATCTTGGTGTAGGGGCAGAATGATGGTTTTTCGTGATCTTAACTTCATAAAGTAGGGTTCACTAAACATTTGATTCCAATGTGTCGATACACATCGAAACTGTAGCAAGGGTTTTGCCGGAAGCCGAGCAAGTATACTTAGAACAACTTCATCAGGTAAATAGTCAGCCATCTCAACAAAACACGAACTTATTTATTGATTAGTTTACTGGTTTTATTCGTCGCCATTTATTTTAGTTTAGTGTTTCTTGGTGTCTTTAATATATAGATCGTAATATATAAAGGATTAGAGATATAAGCTAACATAGTCCATAGTCCGTACCTAACCAGGATAATTACTTCCATATTTATTATTATTTAGGATTATGATTAGAATTAGTATTTACTATTTAGGATATACGGGTCAAGCGCCAACGGCCCAACACCATCATATTAATCAATAATCAATTTTGTAGAAGGCCCGTCTATTTTCCACTTAATTGACAAAAACAAACACCAATTTATTACATATGACTTATTCATCACATAAATTATATATCCAGACAGACAATCTATCTTTTCAGAACTTAACGAGAAAAAAAACAAACGGGGCCTTAACACGTTAATTACGCAAAATGTATTATTGATAGATTAGATTACTACTTTTATTGCTAGTTATTGCAAGGATCATTAGGCCTTCGGTTGATTATGGTGGCAGTTAATGCATTCGAAGTAATGACCTCTTCGAGTTCACATCTAGTTACCGGCTTATTATGTTGTAAATTTCCATTGACGTATTCAAATTCGGCTTGATGGTTATATGAATAAGGAAACAATAACAAAATATGGATGATTAAGAGTCTACTTCCGAGTTTTTGATGGAAATAAAAGAGAAGAATATGATATAAATTGACAGAAAAAAGAAAAGGAATAATTATTTGCGTTCCCGAGTTGGAACGAAATGAGAGAAAATTAGCCTTCCAACCGTGACCATTCGAAGTTGATTATGTTCATACCATCTGTCTATAGACAATTAAAAACATTGGAGAAACATGTAGGTTCATGTAGTAATTTTGTCAATTTACTGAGCCCAAGTGACCTGACCTGCCCATCTTGCCACCTCGAGGACTAGCTAACTCTCGAGGTATGTTTCGCAGAAGAACCACATTAAGCAAATTATAAAATTTTGGAATACAAAAAATGGAGTGGAAAAGAAATCAACAAGAACTCGGTTAATAAGGTAAAAGGCAGAATGCAGTTGATACACCACTTGTTTCAACAATTAAGATAATCAACTGGCCACAAATCAACTTCAGTTATCACTAGAAACATTCTGGGAAATAAGAACTCAATTACATAGTACACCAATATCATACTAATACGGATCTGGAATCATTGACCTCTACTGACTGGCTCGAGTGCTTCAACAGTAACCACACTATTCCCTCTTATGACCTGTGAAAACAAGGGAGGATGGTCTTTTTCAGTTTGTAGAGATAATAAAATATAGATTCATATTCTAGTCTTGTTGAAAAGATACTTACCACCATGCCAATATCATTTTTCTCGTCGCCATTAACTTCCACAGTGTTGTCAATCACCAGGTTCATGAACTGGTCAAAACCACGAAGTGTTCCAACCACTGTCCGATTAGCATTCAGCTTGACTGCAATAAAAAGTTAAGGGAAAAAAAGGGTTATTCTTGCATCACACCACATTCTTCATTCCCTGGTTGTAACCAGCACAGTCATTACTTCGTTTCTAGCTAAAATATCCTATCCACATACAAAAACCATCATCCAAATTTACATCATATTGCTTAATTTGGATACCAGCATTCTAAACAGTTGACCATTTACACATTAAAAGCTTACTACGGTTAAGTATCACATTAGCATATGTTAACAAGTCTAACATCTCTAAACATATATTAAATGCAAATTTCAAGAAACCTGTTTCGCCTGATAACATTTGGAGTAAAAATCAAAGGTGAAACGCAGTAGCAACGATCCACAGGTAAATAAGTCACAACATAGAAATATTAGGATATATTTTCCTCTCATTATACATACGACCAACTAACACAGTTCCACAACAAATCAAATTCAGTATCCATGTTTCGTTACAGTCAAGTAACTCTAGAAATTCAGCTACTACAGAAATGCAACGACTGTCCTCTAGAAATTCAGTTACTACAGAAACGAGATGACTGTCATGACCTACTTATTCTCGATATAATCCTAGATTTCCAATTATTATATATTCTGTAATTCTAATGTGCATCATTTACATACTCTCGATATATTCATCATCATCTATCTCTTATCCTTTATATGGATATAATATATTTCAGATACTTTAAAACCTACATAACTATAAATTCAAGCTACAACCTAATTCGAACAAAAAACCGGATGCTTCACAAACAGAACTAGTTCCAAATTTAACTAACAGTGAGCAGTATTGAATTAACAGAATATATCTTATATAAATAAGGTACGACAGTGAAGACTAAAAGGAATTTTTGCCCTGATTTACTAATTTCATTGAATACGACGATGATTAAACAATTAAACATATCAAATATAATTGATAACAACAATTGCGTTACAAAATTGAAAACTTACTCTGTAGCTGCTTGTCCATGTACCTGTGTTTCAATTGAAGATAAAACGGTAGAAATTAGGGATTACGAATGTAAGAAACGAATAAAAATGATTAAAAGGAGACATAGAGAGAGTGGTTACTTCTTGAGGTCTGGAGGTTGACCTGATCTGCTCATTGCTAAACCCTAATTTTTGAGATACAAACTGAGAAAGTGAAGTTGAATATTTTGGGAGGTTTATCGCGCGCAGAAACCCTAATGCATATAAGCACCGCTGACTTTTATACTCCGTATCGAACCTGATGATTGGGGGCGTATTAGATTGCTTATTTTATTTTAGGTGTTTAGACGCCGCTAAAGTAAAAACAAATATTATTCTGAAAGACTTATCTGCTTATTTTTAAGAAATAAGTGCTTTTGAAATATTATTTCGAAAGACTTATCTACTTATTTTTTAAAGAATATAGGTGCTTTTAAAATAAACATATTGACACGTAAATCACTTTGATTAGGAGTTTTTTAAAATTAAAAATACCCCGTATTATACAGTTTGTTTATTTATTACATAGAGTAAGGAAAAATGTACTTACTGGTAATAATCTTCATTATTGATTTGAAAAACACATCAAAGTAGTGTTTTCATCAATTAGATATCATTTTTACCTATCAAAATTTTCAAGTGGTTAAAATATGACGTAAACTTCTATTCTGAGACAATTAAAAATATATATGGACACTTATAACACCACAGAGGTTGTATGTTTTATTTAAACTATCATCCTAATCAAACGAACACACTAATATTGGTTTATGGAATGCATTTAATATTGTATACTCTTCGATTGGCCTTTAATAACTCCTATTAATCACTGAAAGCACTTAGATTAGTGCATACGAGATATGAAGTATCAAGTGAAGACAACCAAGCAACAATACTTGTTTCAAAATCCATATATAAGGTCAAAATAGAAAAAGGAAGTAGAGATGAACATGTTCGGTTTTTTTGGAAAACCGGTTCGGGTTCGAAAATCGAACCGATTTTTGTCAACGGTCAAGAATCAGTTTTGCCAAAAACCGGTTCGACCCTAACTGGTTTGGGCCGGTTTGGAACCGGTTCGGGTTCAAAAACCGGTTTGGAACCGGTTTTCCTATATAATCATGTTTTTTTTTTCAAGCGTTAAGCGTTTTAGTAAAAAACAACGTAATCTTCAAAAAAAATTCAATAGAATATTAGTACATTAGGAATGGAAACATAACTTAACAATAACTTAAAACAAAGTTTTCTAAATCTTCATAAAAATATTATTGAAACCAATAATTCTATATAATTAAGTAATTTTTGAACGTTGAGCGTTTTAGTGAAAAACAACGTAATCTTCAAAAAAATTTCGATAGAATATTAGTACATTAGGAATGGAAACATAACATAACAATAACTTAAAACAAAGTCTTCTAAATCTTCATAAAAATATTATTGAAACCAATAAGTCTTCATAATTCTTCATAATCTTCAAAATCTTCAACTTTTATTAATCTTCAAATCTTCTAACATCTTCAAATGCGTAATCTTCAAAAGTCGAAATCTTCTTCAGAGGTAGCCTCGCGCGAAGCTTCATCGAGAGAAATTTCCTCGTCGGAAAGTGATATTACCATACCCGCTTCCACCTCGACATTGTGTATATCTTCTTCGTATTCCATTTCACCTTCAAGACTTGAAATGTGTTGTATACGTTCCGCGGCGTCTAAGTGATCCTTCAAGCAAATACACATCTCTAATTAGGCTGGTGTGAGTCTTGTTTTTCGTATAGATAATACCCTGTCACTAGGAGAAAATGCGGATTCCAAAGCTACCGTAGAAGCTTGGACGGTTAGTAAATCTCGGGCCATGATGGTTAGAACGGGAAATTGAGATTCCCTCTCTTTCCACCAAGCCAAAATTTCAAATTGTGCGAATTCATTGAGTAGAATAGTGGACAAAAAATCCGTTCCGGCATATCTCCCATATTCGCTAGTGGTGGCCGTTTGGTCACCATCACCCCTTGCCCGTTTATGGTTTTCTTGTCTTAAACTATTATATAAGTTAATCATCGGATCTTGGGAGGAAGATGAAACAAACATTGTGGAAATCGAACTAGAAGAATCATTTGTTGTTGAAGTATATTTTTGAAAAAATAATGACCAAATCTTTAAAAGATTTGTTAAAATTTTCTTTTGTATTATGTGAAAAAAGTGGGTCTTTATCATTCAAATCCAAATCGTTAAAAATGTTATCGATAACCATTTCCATCCCGGAAATGTTCAAACACGGGTTTAATGCGGCGGAACAAGTAATTATCGGTGGCATTTCTTGAAAATATTTTCTTAGTTTTGCTTTCATGGGAGCCACCATTGTTGCATATACTTCACCTTCAAATTCGTATTGGCTTAATTTTGTAGTCATTAGAAAATTTTGATTAAGTACCAAATGAATCGTGGGATAATAAACACCCGATAATAAAGTAGTTACGGTTTTAAAAACTTTGAGCAATTCAGTTATCTTTTGAATAACCTCCCAATATTCGGAGGGAAATGGTGTTGCAAGACCTTTTTGAACAAGTTGATCATGAAAAACGTATAAAGTGTTGTGTTGGCGTAAACCACATACAAACATATTGTAAGTCGAATTTCATCTTACAAGCATGTCCCAATTAGGGGTTAAAAAAATAGTATTCGTTTCCTTACACATTTTCATATAATGTTTGTATCTAGCCTTTCCCCAACAAAATATATCTTGTAACATAATTTTATACACTTCTTTTACTACGGTTATTTCTCCAACCGCTTGTCCGTCTTGCACAACCAAGTTAATGATGTGTGCAACACATCGACTATGATAAAAAATGTCCTTCAAAGGTGATCCGTATCTTAGTATTAATCTTAAAATGGCGTTTAAATTATTACCCGCGTTATCAAACGAGATTGAAAAAATCTTTTGTTGTAATTTAAACGCTTTCATTATATCTCGTAACATGTAAAATAAATTTTGACCCGTGTGAGGATACTCAAAGTCTTCAAAAGCAATGGTACGTTTCATCATTTGCCAAGTTACGGGATCAACCCAATGTGCGGTAACACAAAGGTACGAACCGGATAAACCATGAGGAGCCGACCAAACATCGGTTGTTAATGATACTATAACATCCACCCTAAGAGCCTAGTAATATACGGGTAATTTCCTAACTTTAAATTCATTATTTAATGTGTTAGGAATATTTTAGTATTATTATGTTTATTTGATAATATTAGTCCAAAGGATAAATAAATTATTGTGACTAATACATAATTCATTGTTTTAAATTAATCTAGTTGACGGTAAAATAAAATAGTTGGTTTTCGCAAAATGGTTTTAGGTTCCAGACAATAGATTAAGAAGGGAACTAAAATTGTAATGGTATTGGGATAGATTAATATATATACTCATATATTCTCAAATCTTCTACGCATCTACGTTCTCAAATACTCTCCCTGCGAATTGAAAAACTCAAACTTGGAAGAAACTCTTGTGAAGTCTTAAATCATCAGTATCATCATCATCTTGTTTTAAAAACGAATTTCAGTAACATCATCATCATCATCTTGTTCCTGTGAGTATTTTAGTGTTTATAATTTGTTTTATGAAAATTAGTCAATTCATGAATTAGTTGTGAAATAGAAGCTTGAAAGATGTTATATGATGATATTTGATGTATATGAAGTGTTAGAAAAGTTGTTAGTATGTTAGGAAGTCGAATTTTTGAGTTATGGTGAAAGAACGTTCGGATTTTCATGGTAACAGAATTCGGTTCGCAAGAAGGAGAACGAGATGAAGTCAGTTCGCAGGTCCTGGTTGCGAAGCGAATTGACCCCTGCGAACTGAGTTCTTCCCCTGCAAACTGAGTTGTTGCGATGTGAACTGAGTTCTTGCCCTGCGAACCGAGTTGGGCTGCGAACTGAGTTTGCTGCGAAGCGAACCGGGATCCCTGCGAACTGAACATTGCTGCGAACCGAGATCCCTGCAAACTGAACATTGCTTCGAATTGAAGATTGCTGCGACTAAGTGACAAATTTCACTAACTCGGATTGGGCCGAGATTCGCATGGTCACTCGAAAACGACACAATAATCAAGGCTCTATTCTAAGAGCCTAGGCAGTTTTTAGCCTTTCGGGGTCATCTAAGGGTCGAAAATGGCATTTTTCAGTTTTAAACCTCGTTTCGGGATTTTCTGGTTTCACTTCAGATTGAACTTTTATTTTCTTAGACTTCAAGAATTTACCTGCTTGCTTAAATATGTTATATGATTATGGAATGAGTTACTAACTCATTATTTGTTGTATTCTCAGATCAGCAGAAGACTCAGTAACATTAGACTTATGAGTTGTTGGACTGAGACTTACAGGTGAGTGGATCTGGAACTCACAAGTTTAATTTGGTTGTAACGGTTTGGTTGCAACAATTAAAAGTAGATATAATTGATAGACTATTTAGTCTGATTTGTTGATTATGAATCTACGTACAATGTGGCCTTCGGGCATTGGTTGTTATTAAAGAGGTCAACATATTGTTGGACTTGGTTATTACAGGATTACAGATACAGGGTTTGTACATGTGTTGTATTAAAACCTGTATTGTGAAATGGTAGTAACAAGTTATCGGTATATTCTGTATAGGCCAATACAGATTGTGATAAGCGTTCTTTGAGGGCCACCGCGGCAGTAGGATTCCTCAAAAACCACCGATCATCTTTGACGATATGTGTTTACGATTAATTGATGTAAACAGATTGTTAAGCTAAATTGAATTGTTAGTTTCACATTCATTCACTTAGCTTTGTGCTAATCCCCCACCTTAATCCCTGCAGGTCATGATTGATATGGGCGGGCAGGAAGATTATGTTTAAGGAATGTTTAACCAGCTGACAACTCTGATATATTTTGATAACCTAAATGAAAGTTGAAATGATGTAACACCTGGTTATGTACAATGTTTCGAACAATATATGTATGTATTTTTTTTAAATGTTATTAATGCAATACATGTTTTGACCTACGCTTCCGAATTAAAAAGAATATTTTATATCATACGAAGAGAGGGTGTTACAGATACACTTGTATTTAAGTTTTCAAAACCGGTTTTTAGTTGCTTTTTAGCTTGTTGCCACAATTTGAGGGCATCACGTTTAAGAGTAATACGACTTACATGATTATATCGCGGTTGAAGAGTATTTTGAATCACCCTAGTAAGCTGAGGGTTGTTGAAGTGGTTGAGCGACAAACCTTCTTGAATCACAAAGCCCGTAAATGCTTGTCGACACCGCTCCGCTTCGTATGTAAAAATACCATCATCCCGTGACATGGTTGCTTGACCCTCCTCCGGATTAGTTTTGACTTCATCACAATACCGTGATGCATGTGATTTTCAACGTTGAGTTGGAGTCGACTTTCAAAAATTTCCCGCAACGTTTACAATGTGCCTAAGTCGTACCATCCGACAACAATACTTTGTCGTAATTACACCAAACCTCCGGATTTCGTTTGGTTACCAAAACTTGAACAATAGTTGGTGCATTTGAAGAACCAACACCGACGGAAGTTAAAGAAGATTGAGTTGCCATTTTGAGAGCGTTTTGAGAGTTTTGTAAGCGAATCGTAAGCGTTTTTGAGTGTTTTGAGAGTAGAATGAGCAAGTTTGAGTGTCGTGACTAAACCATACCCAAGGTATCTATTTATACTAATTTTAGGATGACAAAATGGTAAAATAAACAAAAAAGGTCAAAAATGGCTATTTTTTCACAGCTCAAAAAACCGATTCCAAATCGGTTTTTCAAACCGGTTGTGAACCGGTTCGCCAATGGAAACATTCAAACCGGTTTCCAAACCGCCGATTTGTAGAAAAACCGGACCGGTTTTGACTAGTTTCGATTTCGAGTTTTTTTCGGTTTCGGTTTCGATTTCGATTTCGATTTTTTTGTCAACCCTAGAAGGAAACGTAAAGCCATAAAGTGTCAAAGGCATAGGAGAAAAAGAGGGCTGGGATACTGGGCCTTGGGCCCAACAACCAATCTTGAAGCCCTTGATGTTGAGGTCCATGACTTTTTAACATAGTTCGAAACAGTTTTAAGAAAAAAGGTGCAATTATGCATTGATTGTAATTAGTTATAAATTAAGTTTTGGATTATGTTAATCTTTCATAAGGCATGATTGTGCCTAAACTTAAACATTGTAAAACTAGTTAAGAAAAGGATCAGAATTATAAAAAAGAAAATAAAAAATGTCAGTGATTCTGTTCGGTTGCCAACCATAAAAGGAATTTAAAATGCAAAACCCTCACATGGCATGCATGTGCACGTACCTTGGCCAAATGGGTATATTTGTGCTACTAAAAAGAGTGATGAAAGTTTTGCCAAATGGAGTAAGGTTTCAAGCCCTTACTTCCAAGATGTACAGATACATTGTCCCATAAGTTAACAGATATGAACATCATTAGTCATGTAAACGATATCTTAAAGCTTACATTAGATGTATATTAATTCAAAAGAAATGTCAATACTCTGCGGAACAATCGGTGGTTACAAACTGTTGAAGGAACTTCAGCTAAATGTACTAAAACATACCACAATATGCACAACAAAATAAATAAGATCATAGTCACCCATTTCAATTAACCACATTTTCAGTTAACTCTGGAAATCTATGTAAAAAACTTAAAATTAGGCAACAACGATGCTTGTTTATAAATTGGGAAGCATTAAAATGGAAACAAGTTGCAGGACCAGCAAAATTATTCAGAATATCAACGAGCTAGCCACAAAATTACATTCAAGAACATTAATCAGGTAAAACCCGAATCCCTAACAACAAATGAAGTCAAAATTACAAGTATATTCATTGAGGAACACTAGCCCCAATAAGAATTTTCTTCATATGATCCACAAAATCTTGCATCTGTTCCCTTGAATGGGTTGGAGATGGATATACACAAGCACAATCAAGCTGACCATCATTGATTGTGTCAAAGATTGCGAGTGAAGGGCTCACACCATGAACAGAAGCACACCCAATGCAATCCAATAAACCAAGGTCTTTGTGCAATTGATTGGTGTTTTCAATTAAGGATTCTTCGAATACAGAGATGAGTGAAGTTCTTAATGAAGAAGAAGGGGTCAAACCAGGGTTGTCGATGGCTTTGCACATGAGAAAGTTAAGGTCAGCCATGTCTGTGAAATGTTTATTGTTGTTCTTTGCAGTTTCTAAGGACGAAAAGATTCTTTGTGCTAGATCCCATGGATCTTCTCCTCCCTTCACATCATGGGAATTTAAGATAGCGGAATGGTAAAATCCTGTATGTCATAAAGCGTATTTTAAAAAATATAAAACCTCCTAAATAGTTTTATTCTAATGCTAGATTATAATTGAAATGATGTATTTTTTATATTCATATCCAACACTAATTATTAAAAAGAAACTGTAAATTGCATAAAATAAGTATCTGGACCAACTATCCCTACTGGTTTTGACCCGTACAAATGGTAAATTACCCATTTTGACATGTTACCCAAACTGCCGATTTTGCTATCCGTAAATTTCAGCAGCCCTCAAACGCTTACGAATACCAGTTATCCAGTTTATGGAGGCATATACACCTATGAAAATCATTTTTCATCAAGCAGTATCTATGTGTATACACATACACACATAACTAACATGATATGTGAGCAATGCATGTGAAAATTTAGGCTTACCAACATGATGATCACCAAGAACTGGATCAAGAAGTGAACGACAGTCAACGAGAGTTGCAAGTGAATACTTTTCCCATTTTTCATCGGGAAGGTTTTTAGAAGCATGAGCAGCCATAAATCCAGCTGCTGCTAACAGCCCAAATAGCTTGATACCTCTCGATTTGCAGCCCTGAAAAAATTAATGTCACAACACAAGTACACAGATTAATCAGGATAAAACAGTAAATGTACAAGTACTTGAGCCAGACTTGATATCAATTGAGTAGTTCTATTATCTTTCATACTATGCCATATTTTCAGTTATGCAAGAGGATGTATCCTTTGACTATTGAAGTCAACCTAGCTACTTCTAACTTTCTAACCGTCAAATTCAATATCAATCATTCATAATTATTAAAGAAACTTGCAAACTACATTAACGCGGTATTTACAAAAATAAGAATTGTATGCAAATTTCATTACAATATTTTTACCAAAACTGTGTCATGGTTCAACAATGCATTTTGCTCCGATATAAAAAGAGGAGACATTCTTTGACTACCGAGGTCTACTTAATTACCTCTAACCTTTAGATTAGACATCAATCAATTTTCTCTGTCTATCAACGAAATTGGCAAACTACACTAAACCTCATAAGAAATTCCACATTTATAAATAAAATATTGCAGCAAAACTCTAACAACATTTAACAAACTCAAATAAAAAAAACTGTTCGACCTAACCATAGTTAACTAACCATCATTCTTGCAAATCTTATAACATTAGCAATTCATCAATTAACAACTAACAAAACGATATGAAAACAAACACTTACAGAAAGAATCTTTTCCGTATCCTCTAATCCAATTTTCAACCTAACGAATTCCGTCGACTTCGGAAACCCGGTTTCTTTAAAATCCAAATTCGAAAACCGAAAGGAATTAACCGAATACCCAAACATATCGGCACCACGTGCCCAAAACGGTTTATTAGCTTTCCCAGCTGGCACACAATCTTCAATAGCTAACCCTAATCCATCTTCTTTCATCAAATCCACATTATCCTTATCATCATTACCAATTAACTTCAACAATTCGCGTAATAAAAACGCAGCCGATGCACGATCACAAACCGCCGTATGCAACCGTAACACCACCGCGTACTTTTCCTCCGGCAAGTTATAAACACTAGCAAACATAACATCAGTTCCATTATCAGATTCCGTTTCATGATTCTTCCATGCGTTTGTATTGATTTCATGTTCTAGGGTTTCGTAAAACGAATGATTGAAATCGGAGGATGTAACTTGGAGATTGGAGGAAGTTGAGGGTGTAAAAAAGGAAAAAGTATTTGCTGAGGGATTGAATCTGAGTTTTGATCGAAGAATAGGGTGGGCGTTTTGTAAGGTATGGATACAGGATTGAAGGTGAGGGACATTCGGTGGTTTGGAGAAAAGGAGAGATAAGACGGTGACACCGGTGCCGCCGGGAACGGCACGGCACCAGCTGTATTCGGTGCCGCCGACGGGACGTGACGGAGGATCGGCCGGAGATTTTGATTGTGTAGACATTTTTTTGTCGTTTTGTGAAAAAATGAAATGAAGAAAGATGGCAGGTTTTTGATTGTTTTTTATAGATGACGGAAAAATGGAAAATGATGATGCGTTTAGGACTATTGAAATTTTTGATTGTAGAAAAGGGTGCTGGTATTTTGTACGTACGAGAGAAGTACGCATATACGTTATGATGATTGGAAGTTATATTTTTCAATATTTTATACTGATTTTGTATCATTTTTCTTTTTTACTTTCTCCCTCCTAAATTTATCGTCCACGAAGAACAATAAAATTTCACTTTTACAACATGAAAACATTTTGACAGGTTAAAATTTAAAAGTGCACAATGATTTTACGACGTACTAGTAAAGTTATTTTTAGACACATGAGTTTAACTTTTCCTTTTTAATATTAGACAAATAATAAATAATGTGTAGAAATTTTAAAATTTGTTCATTAAATTGTAGCTATTATCTTAAGAAACTATCAGTAATTAATTTACTAATGTTATAGTTATTATATTATATCATTATTGTACTTGGCATAAATAAGATTAATATAAACTTATCTCAATAGTAAAACACAGTTTTATAAGATGATCCATCATTATGAATGGATCAATATTAAGATAAATTAAAAACCGCTCTTAAAATGTCCTTGTTCAAAATAAATTTCAATCTTATCAAACTTCAGTTAAAGTGTCTAATTTATGTATGTAGTTTTCAATGTCATGTTAAACTTGTATACATCTCTATTTTAAATATTTACCTTAATATGTTAGGTTATATATTTTTTTCATTACTATTACTATATGTTATATGTGTTATTAAAATATTTGAATAAGTTTACGATAATTCATATATTTTACAAGTGATATATTGTACGTTTTCTATATTTTTTTGACATTTCTTTGTTGATTTATTACTTTATAAATATATAAAATATCAAAATCCCGCCACAACGCACGAGTTAAAAAATTTCATTCGAAACATATGCCAAAATCAATCAATAAATGCATTAAGAGAATAAAGAAACATATATTGTTTAATTTATGTAACATGAATTAAACATTGAATGTATTAAACCAAACTTAACGCTAGCATGTTATGACATTATCACATAGTTTAACAACTTTATATAGGCGATCTGCTTATCTTCTTTAACATAAGATATATTCACGGTGTCTAGTTGTCACATCACATTCAATTCATTAACAATTTAATGATTTATGACCCGATTATTAAAATTTGATAACCAACTAAACTCTTTCGTTCTTTAATTCTGAAAATGATGGTTACCTAACACTAAATAAACGACAAGAATTAAGATAGTACAATCATTCAACATCTATACAAAAAATGTTTTAGAAACTCTAAGTCTTACGACTACGGTCACACATGTCATATACAATTTTTTTAGAAAGTCAAGCTCTACAACTACTATACACTTCATATATATATATATATATATATATATATATATATATATATATATAATCACAAATTTTTACGTAATGCTTACCACAAGGCTTGAACCCACAACTAATAAATTGAGAGATAATTTACATACCGTTAGGCCAAAAGTAATTTGATTTCAACTTATATAATTAAAGAGTCATGGTATTGGTTTAGGACTTGACAAAAATACCCTCAAAAATATGACTTGACAAATGTTACTTCTCTCATAGGTGTTTAATATGACTTGACAAAAATACCCTCAAAATTATAACAATTGTTTGACCATCAAAACTCCACAGGCAAATACACAATCCATGTTTTCTCACTATATGACTCTGTATCCCTATCTCTCTCGATTTTGTTATAATTTTCTCATTATTAAACAAAATTCACTAAATAACAACAAAAACATGAAAGCTTAAAAGAATTTTATCATCTTATATATTCCCTATCAAACCTGAGTAGGGTAGTGTTACATATTAAGTGGTTTTAGGGTAAATTTATAGATTTGAGATGATGAAGTTTGGTTGTGAAGAAGAAATACAGAGAGAGAAGTTGAAGAAGGTGAAAAATAGTTTTTATATATTTTTTTTTTCACTTTTTCTCGAAATACGTGGAAGCAATGAAAAATGCTTTATGCCCGAAACAGTCTGTCATTTTCAATTTAATTTTTTTTTTTAACTTTTACTACTGTACTAATATTTCTATTTTATCTTTGTTATTTGTAGGTACTTATGTGCTTAAAAAATAAGTAAGTAGCAAGATATTTATTTTAAAATGCTTATTTCTTCTAAAATAAGCAGATAAGCAGTTCTGATATGAGTGTTTAAATGTGCTTATCTGCTGTTAAAATAAGCAAAGAAGCAGATAAGTGTTTAAAAAAACAATCCCAAACATCCTCTAAACACAACATCTCATAAATTTGTTTTAATTTTAATTGTGTATTATATGAATTCTATTTTTTTTAAAATCACGACTCTTAACAAGTCGAGTAACGAGTTAAGCTTTCGAACCATTAATCAATTTATGAGTTGACTGACTATAAAAGATAAATATAAGTTTATTGGTAAATACTCATTTAAATCATATAATAAAGATACACAACGAAACAAAAGATAAGTATAATACTACTAACCTTCTCTTGTGAATCTTGTCCTTACGGAGAACCATAGCTTTTTTCCTTTTTGGTGAGTCAATGGACAGACTTAATTGTAAATTAAAACTCTAATTCCGAAGTGACCAAAATGGGATGCAAGAGGTGGCAACGTTGACACCTTTACGAACCGTTGGTGAAACAACCCACTTTATCATAGTTTTGTATCTACCATTTAACTTCAATTCAGCAAAAGTGTGTATACTCTAACCTTCTTCAATATCGTAAGCAATTCTAGTCTACACTTTTATCCGTCGTTCCCTAACCTGAGTTGCAAAAATATATATATATATATATATATATATATATATATATATATATATATATATATATATATATATAGGTAAACTATAAAGCCTTGTGAGAATCACAATTTTCACAAAAACATTTATAAAGTTTTCCAATATAAACATTTAACAAACAATTTCAAATACCTTTTTGTCACATAAGCAATTAAAAATTCAATCCAACAATCCCTTTCCGATTTCAATTTCCACCTTTTTCTTTTATCCACAATTTGATGATAAGCCGTAGTTATACACATCTCCCACTTTTTTACTTTTTGATGACAAACTGTAATTTTACACATCTATCGCTTTTTCCACTTTTTAGCCCACCTTTTCCGCCATTCATATTATTGAGAGATTGAATATTCCGCCATTCATATTATTGAGAGATTGAATATTCAGTAAGTTTAATAACGGTTTTAATTTTTACAAATTCACATAGTTGCAACATGTACGATTTAGTAAACAAGTTTATAAACATATGACAATATAAAACACTTAAATATCATTTTAAATATACAATTAATAAAATAAGTGCAACCTAGTTAAAAAGTCACGTGAAACTCACCTTAGGAATTACGATCTCTAACTAGCTTTTCACTTCTTACTCTCAAAGGTCTCCTCCGTACCATACTGAAACTAAGAGTGTATTTGGCACCAACATTCTAAGAGATTATAGGGAATTCTAAGGGCTTGAACTTCGAATTCCAAGAAGCTCAATCCTTTATAAAATGACATTTTTTGTTTGGCACAAAAAAGAGATTAGGGATTCTTAAAAAAAATAATTACTTATAGTAAAAGCTCTTAAAAGTAGTTTATTTAGAGAATCCTCATCCCCTAATTATAAAATTACTACATCGCCATTCTTTCATATATTAAAAAACTAAGATTATATAAAATGTGATGTCTAATTATGTCATTTTATATTCATAAGTTCCGACCACAACTAATTTGCAAACATTTCTAAAAATAAATCTCTAGCTTCAACTCTAGCTTCAAACTTTCAACTTCTAACTATTTTTTCCAAACACACCCTAAGTACTTAAAACTTCATTTTCTCCTTTTCAACCTCTAGTCACTTTCCAACTCTATTTTCTTGTGATAGTGAAATTATGATGTGAGTAAACGTTATAATTTATTAAATCGAGTTTTACCGAAAGAACAACAACGTGGGCCCATAAGTGTGGGATTTGATACTCGTGTATTTGCAAATGTGTTAGTTCTGCTTCATGTTCTCTAATTCTCAATGTTACCCGGACGGTCGAACCGGTTGAACTAGGATCCGAACATTTAACTGGGTCAATTAGGAACGGATTTTCATTGTTTTTCAAATCTAATTGGCCCGCTGAGTTTTCCGATCGAACCGGTGACCGGGTGACAAAGTGACCTCTACGCTTCGTCACTAGAAGAACTTCAAAAGCAATTCCTCCCACTTTTACTCGAGCTTCGGATACATCCGGCGAGCGCCGGTGAAGAACACAAGGAATTTCTGTGGATTGCGTTGGGGGAAATCTACCAAAGCTAGGCAGTAGTGGACGAATCGAGACAATGCAGGATTATACACGAAAGATCCTTTTCATGGCCACATATCTTTCCGGCTAAGGAATGGGAAATCCTTCTCCTGTTCCATGGGATGAGAGGGAGTAGGTCTTGCTTCATATTTGTTAATTCATTTCTGGATATGGGATCCTCGTAGTAGGTTGGACCAATATCCAACCTTAACCTTTTTTTTTTGTTGTTGACCAGTGTTGACTGAGAAATTAAACTACTAAACCGGGTTTTGGCCAGTGATAGCCGGAGTTGCAGGTGATGGAGGGATGGTTATTCCTGTTCACGTGCTGAAATCATAGGTTTCACATTTTGTACGAGCATGGCTATGTGATTGTTACGTGGAAATCAAAAGGTCCAGAAGGTCCAAAAGAATTGACTTCTTTACAGCTTATTTATTGGTTTATCGATATTTGTGACTAAAGACTATTTTACCATAAGGCCCCCTGGATTACTAATAATTTACTTTCATCAAAAATAAACTATTAAGAAATGATATAAAACCCCCTATAATTTAACAATGGGCTGTTGTATTCAAACCGGGTTGACCCGCCGGTTCAACCGGTTAAACCGGAACCGACCACTTGCCCAGTTCAACTAAAAATCCGGATTTTAAAACATTGCTAATTCTTATCACTTAACTCTCAATTTATTTGTAAGCCAAATGATGATAACAAGCTGTTTTTTTTACCCGCGCGTTATGGCGGAACATAATTTTTTTATAATTTTAGGTGAATATATTATACGTGTGTGTTAAATATAAAAAATAACATAACAATATATATATATATATATATATATATATATATATATATATATATATACCAATTATCATACGTGGATCTCACTTCTAATTACGATAACATTAACATCAATCTTATATTGAAATTGATAGATTGAACATCAGCTTAATTAGATATTTAATAATAATATGAAGAAATGATAAAGATGAAAAACATATATCAGATAAAAGTTCATATTGAATCCAAATTTGATTTTTTTTTTAATTATAAGTATGTTGTAACTAAAAAGTAGACTTTGTTTGAAAACAAAAGTGGAAGAAGTGAAACCATGTGAAAGAAAAAGACAATAAACAAAACAAAAAGATTTAAGATGTGTCAATTTTCATTGAATTAATACTATTCATACAATCAAATTTACATTGAATTAATACTATTCATATAACAGTAGTTATTTATCAATCCCGGTAAATACTAGAGTTTACAATATTCATGATACATTCTAATTATCATATTAGTTTTTTTTGTTTTTTTCTACTTTTGTTGCTCCTCTGTGGCTTTAATGTTAATATATAAAAACATAGTTTTAGATTCCTTTTGCAACACAACCATGTTAAATAATTGTCACGTAAACACTTATCCAAACCAACTCAAATCATGACGAAAATTTCCGGACTTTATCTGATTCATTATAGATTTATAAAGATCTATTTATTTTATGTTCTATAAACATTAAGTATTAATATGACCCGTCATTAACTAAATTTCTCAATATATGTTTAACACGTCATTAACTAAATTTCTCATAGTTTTCATTTTTATTCGCAAAATTTAGAGTGCTACACTTGGCCTGCAAAAAAAAAGCATCATGAAGGCACACTAGTTATTGACCACTTCATTTACAGTGTCAATATCATGCTTTGCATTCTCTGTGCAATGTTTTAACCAATTTGACCCGTTTGATATAAAACATAACCCAAATTGATCCATTTATATGTAAAGGGGTCAGAATTGTCATCACTAATCATATGTGTGGGAAAAGTGTCAAACCAACCTGAGCTAGATTCAAGAACAAAATGAATGGTAACAACATCAGCCCAGTTCATTCCCGAAGCAGCAACTAGAAGAAAATCAAATTTTCAAGTATCTTCCAGTTGCCTGCATGAGCCCTACAAACAAAATATTTTAGAGTAAATTACATTGCCCGTCCATATGGTTTACCCTATGTTACAGACCCCGTCCCCGGGTCGGGTATTGTACGGGTCCAGTCCCTTGACCCGGAAATCTGTATCGCTGCCAGTCCCTACTCTTAACGAGTGTTAAAAAACACTGTTATCTCACAACACGTGAGACGCACGGGAGGGCAAAATTGACTCATAGGGTAAACCACAGGGACGGGCAATGTAATTTTCTCAAAGGCAGGGGAAAGGAGAAGTCAATTTTGCCCTCACGTGCGTCACACGTGTTATGAGATAACGGAGTTTTTTTAACACTCGTTAAGAGTAGGGACTAGCAGCGATACAGATTTCCGGGTCAAGGGACTGGACCCGTACAATACCTGACCCGGGGACGGGGTCTGTAACATAGGGTAAACCACATGGACGGGCGATGTAATTTACTCAAGATTTTATGAGAGCTATAAAGACCAATTTCGCTTAACCTGTATAGAACAATTAAAATTGAACCATCAATCCAGAGAATAAAACAGGCCAAAAAATAGATTAACAACAGGCAGCTCAAAGGTACCTTCTTGGATTAAATTTGGATTCCACATCGATACATATTAAGTGACTATCCAAGCTTCAATAGCAGGCAGTACATCCAAAAGTTAAATCTTCTAGCACAAGTGCAGAACTGCAACTTCAAGACTTCAAAGAATAAGCAAAAACGCATGATCCAATAACACAGCTTTATTGATGAAAACGAACTCAATGAGATTTCCTGACATGATTCCAGAGCATTAAACCTATTTTAGTCAACTAGTTTGGAATAAAGGTTTATAGTTGTGAGGAGGAAGTAACAAAGTAAAAGACTAATATACTTGTGTTTTTTCGATTGCTGCAGGCCCAACCAACCGTTTAAAATTGTGGATAGAGATGACTTGTGAGTAGGAGATGCTTGTTTTAAATGTGTTGCTCTGGCAGGAATTGACCTAAAACCGCAGTTGAAACAGTTATGATTGATATACCTTGTAAGGAACTACACCATCCTATATCATACTAACAAAATTGTATGTTTCATCACCAACAACAAAAAAGAAAAAAAAAAGTCAGTAAAAAATTTGGTTTATACTAGCAACATCCAAACGATTCCATCAACTCAAATTTAGTGAATAATAATGCATACTCACCACAAAGGTATTTCAAAATTCAGACAATATGTAACTTAAGGATTTAACTTAAATTTCGTATAATACGAAACAGAATTTAAATAAAGCACTATTTCTGTTAAACAGCATGGAGAAAAAACATAATCATTGAAATCATGGAAATCATGAAAATAGGATTTGAAGTAAAGCTTAAATTGGAAGAATATGAATATCTTAGGGGTCTGCGAATATGTTGGGGAATAGACACGTTTCAGTGATTAGCTTGTTCAACGTCGACAAAGTGTGAAGGCATTTTGTAGTTCCAGTAGACAATAAGCGCCTTTATTTGTATTATAACTTTTACTCTACAATATTAAAGTAAGGGATTTGGAAGATGATGGGCGAGTACTTGCCTATTCTGCACTTTTACCCAGTTTTGAGGAACAGTTTCTCACTGTCAAACTTGAAAGTGAAGGGAGTAACGTCTCTGGCAGATCTCTCAGCTTCCAGCAATTGCTGATAGCAAGTTGTTGAAGACAGGTGAGGTGTTTCATGCCTTTTGAAACTGATTCCAATTCTTCAAAATTAACAAGACGAAGAGAAGTTGGAGATGATGGAAGAATAAAATATGGTGATGATGATGAACAATTGATGTTGGTGTTACTGCTGCTATTTCTCATATCCTCCTCTTCTGCCTTTGCTGTAAATGTAACCACTCCTGAATTTTCACCGTGTAACATTAATGTAACAAGTGAGGTTGGGAAATTTTGCATCCCCCACTCTGACATTGGCTTTTTTAACCCTCCTATATATAGTTCACTTAATTTTAGGAGGCCACAAACCACTAGGAAATGCGTAATCCATACTTTGACAATTTTTTATCATCATGTATTTCAAAGATGTGAGACTTTTAAATGCTCATGAGGATATGACTTTATATTCTTGCAACCCTCGATTGTAAGAGATCTTAGGCAAAGCAGAGGAAGAAATCCCAAACCTTTTTCTGGAATGGATTCTAGGCTATTACAACCATAATATTCAATTCAGTGAGATGAACTAAGCATCCTTCAGGAAACAAGCTCATATCTGAAATATTACGTAGGACAAGAGATCCGAGTAATGATAAGAAGTTGCTGAAAAGCCAATTCACCTCCAGATTATCACAACACTGAACGGTAAGCATCTTCGAAGTAAATGGGAGGTCGTGCATTGGCGGAAAGGTCAATGATGTGATTGAATCACAATTGTGTATCCTCAAATTCTCGATACAATTTGGACGGTTGTAGCTCTCCAATTGCGGACAATCGTATATTACCACTTCTCTAATTTGTCTCATGCTAATCACCAAATTCTCCTTCTCTCTACCAATGACAACAAGTTTACACACGAACTTACATATAACTTCTGTAAACTTACAAGCATCCCACATGCCTGTGCTTCTGATTCCCACAGGTAAGTGAGCTCATCACACCGCGAAATGCTTAGATATTCAACTTCTCGAAGATGCTCAAGAATTTCTCTATGTAGCTGGGTAAGTCCTTCAATATTCTCAATTGTCAATCTAATAATTGATGAAGACACACTGACCATGTTTCGTAACACCGCTACAGAACATCGTTCTACACGTAATACCTGAAGTGATGGTATTAAGTCAACTACCACTACATCTAGTTTCGGACAATTTTCAATAGAAATCTCACGAAGACAAGGAAACGATCCCGCTAGACCACCGATTGACCATTCCTCCCAGCCCTCCATATTTCTAAATTGCAAAAATTCAAGTGCTGGGAATGCAATAACATTGCAAGAATTTGCAGGTCCAAGTAACTCTAAACCTAGTCTTTTCGACCCACTCATGCTACAATAAACAACTTTTGAAGTGATGGTAGATATCCTAGTGTTGGTAAATATTCACATCTACTACAGCCACGTAACATAAGATGATCTAAGCTAGCAAATGAGGAATCTCCAACCCAAGTAGGAAATTTAGTCCCCATGTAGTACAAAATTTTCAGACTTTTTAACTTATTGTAATTAGGCCTTAGTTCTTCAAGAACTTCATTTTCAATAATTTCATTCCGAGAATCATCAAACCCATCACTCCATTCCATCTCCAAATCATGAAGACCCTTGTTTTGCTCTAAGTTGGCTTCCTTTGCTTGTGCTGCATTCCTCACTTTATGCAGCTCTTTAATGGAAAGACGGCCTTGAAGGTGCAGTAAGCCTCTAAGATCGGATATTTCAAACTTACCAGTTCCACCAATAATGACTTCGGATAGAGTTTGAAGGCCTGTAAATTTACATATCCCTAATGGCATCTTGTTCAATTTGGGAGTATTATTAATGTCAAGATGTCGCAAGTTAATCAACTTTATACAACTGTCTGGCAAGCTAGATAACTCATCACAACTAGACACCAACAAGCTCTGTAGATTATAAAGGTCCCCAATATGTTCAGGTAAACATGTGATGTCAGTGTTGGAAAAATTGAGGTACCGCATATGTTTAAGACTTGCAATGGACTGTGGTACCTCTGTAATAATAAAAATAGCTAGGTTTAGCACCCTTATGAAGTGTAACTGGGGAAGTAGTTCTATAAGAACCTTGTTCGATAAGTAGAACTCTTGCCAAATACCCAAGTTTGTAACTGACATAGCTAAGAAAGTACGTAAGCGTCTAGCTCTTTCAAAAGCCTTAAACTTTCTGTACACTTCATATTCCTGACGAATAAATGAAAAGTGGTAGAACTTATCCAAAGCCTCATTCTTGTGACAAACATCAATCTTATCACCTATCATAAAAAAGAACTCTCCTGCAACACTCAGAGCCAAATCACTTATTAGGTCGTGCATTATGTATCGTGATTTATGAGTTGAATGCTGAAAAAATGACTTTGACAGTAGCTCTTCAAAACAATCTCGACCTAAACTCTCCATTGATTTGCTACCATTTGACTTGTACAAGAACCCTTCTGCCATCCAGAGTAGGACTAGTTCGTCCTTCTCAAACAAGTAATCCTTGGGGAATAAGCAACAATATGCAAAAATTTGCTTCAAATGCGGAGGGAGATCATAATAGCTTAGTCTAAGAGCTGGAAGAATCTTATCTTCGTTCTGTTCATTCCACAATTCACTATTCAACAACTCCTCCCATTCTTCCTCTCTTGTTTCTGTTCTCAACACCCTCCCAAGTGCTTTCAAAGCTAAAGGCAATCCATCACATTTCTTTATGATACCTTCACCGTGCAATTTAAATGTTGGATGTGAATCAAAGTTTTGTATATCTAACGCATGTTGAGCAAGCAAAGATAGAGCTTCTTCGTTCGACAGAACCCCAAGAGGGTAAGCTTGAATAGAGTCCATCACTGTTGCAACTGTATTCTTCCGTGTTGTCACAATAACTTTACTTCCATGTTCCCCAACAGAAAAAGGGCGTCGAAGGAGTTCCCATGCGGTGAATTTTTCATTCCAGACGTCGTCTAGAACAAGTAGGAACCTTTTGGTTGAAAGTTTTTCTGAAAGGGCCACTTGAAGCTGATTTAGAGTTTCAAATTTTCTGTCATCCCACCTACATCTTTAAAAATAGCCTTGCGGATATTAGAGATGTCAAACTCATCAGAGACACAAACCCATGACATGAGTTCAAAGTGTTTCTTGACTTTCTCTTCGTTGTACAATATTTGGGCAAGAGTGGTTTTACCTATTCCACCAAGACCAACAATAGACACAATGGTCACATTTTGATTACTTGATTCATTCCCCAACAACCTCTCGAGCAATGCGTCTTTATCCCCTTTCCTACCCACAATTTCAGATACATCAACCAGTGAGGTTTCCTCTAATCGCCTTACTGTTGTATTTGGCCCTTCAACATTACTAATCAAACCCAGAATGTTTTTCTCCTCTACAAGACCATGCAATTTGGATGTAATCTTGTCTAGCTTAGAACTCATCTTACGACCGTATTTAAGAGCATGGAATTTGGTTGAAATTAACTTCAATACCTTAGTCGTTTTGGCATGAGATTGTTGAGGCAAATGGTGACGCATATAGCTTCTGTGGCCAAATCATCGAGTATATCGTCTATGTCATAAGCCAAATGGTGGAGTTTGTTTAACCACAACTGAATAGCACTATCTCTCAAGTGCTTATGGCCTGCATCAACAAGGACAGCCTTGATCTGGGTCAAGGTGTTGCTTCATTTATTGAGCTCCGAATAGATTCCTGCAGATTGAGCAAGCCTGATCAAGTCAGAAGAGGCCAGTTTCTCAAACAGAACAGGTGATGAATGCATCAAGAAACATTTGAGCAATAGCCATCGGAAATATGCGAAGATTGTTTTTTACATTTGAGCAATAGCCATCGGAAATATGCGAAGATTGTTTTTTTCTAGGATGTTGAATTCAAAGTAATGCAAGAATGAAGATTGCAAATGAAGCAAAATGTATTTTGAATTTGTGTCAATCAAAGGGAGTTTCTGGTCTCGCAAATAAATTATACTATGTCATAGCTGAAAATGAGTTGATCGCTTATTATCAAATAATCCATTAATCTTAACAAGTATTTATCCAATTCATCACACTCATTAACAACTATCAATGTGCATAGTTGTTCCAATTGGAAATATAATACTCATGTAATGACATAAATCCTCTTTCTGCATGACTGTGTTCCATTTGGATTTAGCATAAAGTCTCCATTTGCAAGCTGTTTTTCATTATGCAGTAGTATTGTATTTATCACCTGCACAGCTGAAAATTAATCGAACTTATCAGGTTATGTAATTAACCAAATAATTCCAAACTTTTATTGTTCTAGCCACTGGTTTTGTGGTCAATGAATGAACACAACATATACGCTGATCAACAACTTTTTGATGATAGAAAGTTAAAAACTTGAATATTAACATATTAATTTAGTTTTAGAATACAAATACAATTATCGTATATAAAAAGTAACTACATATTTTCTTGTTTGTGTATGATGTACATGCTGATCTTCATCAGTAAAATAATCCGATTTTATGCTTTGTCTTTCTTCTTGTGTTAATACAGAGTATATCTTTCAGTGAAAACATAGATTACATCAACTATAATTGTTAAAAACAAGGTTGTTTGTCGCAGGTTTCCCATCAGCAGTTTCTATGACTCTTTGTCCTTTTCTTATGTTTATATGTATAATTCATGTATCAAACAGGATTCATTAACAATACTCTTTAGATGGTAAGCTAATTGAATAGATTCTAGGCAACTTTCATCCCATTTGACCTATTATATCTTACTAACTAATACTATTTTTACGCTGTTGACGGGTTGGGGATAAAATATGAACCAAATTCACCCGTTTTGATTCAGCTTAATCATTTCTGATTTACATCAGAACTTCTGTTCCAAAGACCATTTTGATCCAACATTGTTTTTTCAGATGACCTTTCATGTGATAAACAAAGTAAATCATGTTATGCTGGATTATCTGGTTGCTTGATACATAGATGAGTCAATTCAGCATATTATATACATGGGTGAATTTGAGTTATTTTTAATCTTTTTAACGGGTCAAAAGAGTTTATGTTTTACCTATGAGCGGAATGGGTCAGCGGTCAAAAGTGTTGAAAGAGTTGAAATTCATCCTAAGTTATGAAATGGCTTGAATGGTGGAAATTGAGCTCGTGATTATGTAAACTGAATCATTGACAATTTGACAAGAGTTTTTTTTTTTCTTTTTTTTTGATGAAGTTAAGATTATCAATGGCGAATGTGTGAGATTGCCTTATAAAACCTGGGCTTTTGAGCTTATTTTTGTGTATAGCCCATCCCAGGCTGGACCGGACTTTTCCAGGATGGGCTTTTGATGCTGGGCCCATGATCAGAGTTAAAGCCCATTAGTTGTGCTCCTGTGACCTGTCTAATTCAGGGTACAACACATAATTCTTATAACATCTTAACTCATATTATTGGGATAAAACCAACAAGAAGTAAAGGAGATTGCGTGTAATAACTCATATATGGAGCCAACGATAAAAATTGAGTAACATTTGTGTGTCTTTTATTGTAACAAATCCTCCATTTACAATGTAAGAAAGTTTTACAACTATCATTAGTTAAAAGGAAAATTTGTGTTTCATGAATGTTTGCGTTACTTAACTTAGATATCCCTTTACAAGGCGAGCAAAATGTATATAAAATTGTGTTTTGCGTCTACCAAGTCACATTTTTTAATTTCTTTTTCTGACAAAGAATCTAGTCACGGAAGTAAGAATCATTAAAACTGTTATAAAACACTCAACACGACCCGATACTAAATGTGATAAATCTAATGACTCAAGACAAAAGAAAGATATAAAAAACCCAACATGTTAACCTAATAAACCACACTCCATGGTACATAAATGTTAAAACACCACAACTAACTAACCTTGTTAACATTTTAGTCTATAGCCAGATTAAGAGGTGTGTATAACGTGTGTTAATAGTAAAAGGTAAAAGGGGCATAACGATATAAAACAATCCCGGCCAACACGCTGAGATACTTTCACGTTGAATTTCAACATTAGAGTTAACGTTGGACTCATTGTATTTAATTGTTTGTGAGAGAATATAACCTCTCACATTGAGTTCTAACTCGAGAAAGAATCTCGTCCCTAAATAATACATATTATGTTATCGCCCCTAATCTCAGTCTGGTTAAATAATAATTACCTTTAATAAGTCTTGCTCATGCTACAATTTTGATTTATTCCAATTAGTTGATTCACATTTTAAAGATTAATGGCTAAAATGTCACATTAAAACAATAGCCAATAAGTTAACCAAACCATTATTAATTAATTAGTCATGATAGCATATGAATGTTACGTGATCAATTCTAGCGCTAAACAGGAGCCAAAATGATTATGAGAATATATGTTTTATGACATGTAAGAACACATGAAACATGCATCTTAATTACCATACACAAAAATAGAAACCGAAATTCGTTAAGATTAAACTTACATACGAACATTGTTAAGTTAATCCTCATCTACGAGTTTCACATAACGAGCATCTAGCTAGTGATTGTTGTTGAATACGTAGCGTTAAAATAACTCGGTTTAACATAATGTATGGAAATGTTCTAAGTTATTACTTGAACGAAAGGGTTTTAGCTAAATACAACAAAGCAATGTTTTGGTTAAATGATGAATCTACCAAAAAAAAAATTTAAAGTATGGTCACAAATATCACATATTGCAATATATTGTGAAATTAGATATTCCAAGTCTGGAATTTGTTTTTGAGCCAAATGAGTGTTAATAGCCTATGGACAGTCATTGATACGTTCAAAACTAGCTTTGGTTTCCTATAAAAATCTTGAAAAAATCTCCGAATGTGTTTAAGTTTTGAAAAATTGATTGAAAACTTAGTTCTTGGCCATCACAAGAGATTGATCTTTTTTTCGAATCTTAAAATCTTAGTGATCTAAGCTTTCCGACTTAGTTTTACTATATGTACCATAAACATGAGCCGATATCGTAGGGGTGTTCAATTGGCCATATTTTGACGTAACAGGGTTATTCGGTTTTTGGTCAGTTCTCAATTCACCATAGACTCGAATTGAAAACATAGTCGTGCAATCCAAACCATCCAAATTAGTCTAGATTATTTGGTTTGGGATACGATTTACCTAAAAAAAATGAATTTTGAATTATGGTTTAGATATTGAGGTAATTGAATTGTTCAAATATCAATTTAAAATATTTTAATTACTCATATCAGGTTATTTAAATTAATGAATGTTTATTTGAGGTATGCGGATTGATTTGTATGAGTAATTAGAGTTGTACTTTCGTATTAGAATATAAAAAATAAATAATAACAAGTGATGATTATTCGAGTTTCAGGTGAGCACCAATTGAAAATATTCAAAAAGCAAAATTGAACCATTAAAATTATTTCAAATTCGGTTTCACCCAAAAACCAATTCAAATTTAAATAATTTGATCTAAATAATCCGGACAACAAATGAATCGGTTAGGTTTATTCGGTTAAATCAAATAATAGACGCTCACCGCACAGACGAGATGAGTCGCTAGTGGTATTCTCGAGGATGGGGATGTAAATAATCAATTTCATTTGAGCCTTTAATTAACGAAATTAAAACTATAAAAAGGTTGAAACTTAAAGGGGCTTTTCAAAGAATATGATAAAATATCCTAATTACACCTAGTTAGATCCAGTTTTGATTTTATCGTCGAGTTGAACTAGTCTGAACAAAAGTTTGTGTAACTTATAAATTTTCCAAAAGGTTGAAATTATGACAATTCTAAACGGTTTGCATCAGACCGCCTCAGCCTATCACGTGAGAGGTAAATGAAGCTCACATAGTTGTCTGCTCAGACGGCAACCAACTTATCTTTTTTACTAATAAATTAAATTCTTGTTTACTGTTGGTGATGATTGAACATATGATGCTTCCAAATGCCTACATCTCCGAAACAAACTATGATACATGTTGAAAGCGTAACTTGTAAACTTTGAAGATAACATATATGTCGATAAGCGGCATAAACTTACATATAAGTTGTGTTGTCAAAACATATATACATTTTTACCTCGATTAAGTTTTATATGTACACACGTGTCCTATTATTTAAGCTTACAAACTTTATCTTAAGTTTTACTTCTTTTTTGAACATTTTTCGGTAAAATCAAGGGGTTAAGATCCATGGAGTTGACTACACAAATGTTAGGTGCAATTGAAGAGATGTTTTCAAATAAAATTTACATTATCAGCCTTCAAAGTTTATTTATATTTACAGGATTGGTACTTCAATTTATCCTTGTTGTACGTCAAATCCGTACAGTTTTGCGGCACAGATGATTTACCATAATTATCCAAATGTTACCAATTACTTTCTCTCAATAAATAGGACTTTAAACCACGTACCTTTCATCTTGTAACTCCCCATAACCTCTCATTTCTTCTTCATCTTTCTTACACAAACCCCAACATACATTATAAGCCCTAATTACACACTAATTAAGAACACTAACACCATTGGAATAATGGAGATTTGCAGTAAATTCATTAAGGTTTTGCTATATTGTTTCCCAATAATCTTCAACATTATCAATGGTGGTGGTGGAGTCATGGGTTTCCATAATGTTTATCATGATTATCAATCTCTAAGTGTTGTAAAAGTCAATCAGGTTCATAAACCTGCTTACCATTATCAACCTAAACAAAACTGGATTAATGGTATTTCTTCTTCTTCTAGCTCATTATTATTTTTCTCATACACACAACAGCATGCACAATCATATATATCATTACAAGAATAAAGGGTATTAGCAACGGATAAAGTCTCGTCGCTAAAGCCCATAATTTCGTCGCTATAGAGCTTCAGGGATGGCATGTCGTCACAAAAAGGTCGTCGATGTAACCCCGCAAGAGTAGCTCTACTGCGACGACTTTGAATCCTATGGCGACGTGTTAATTTGTGTGTATTTTTATTTTTATTTTTAAGAGATGAAATTATAGTGCCAGTTGGGGCATGGAGAACATAGTAACACTATTTAACAAATTTAATTTTCTTGAAAGAAACTAATTTAGAAACTGTTATTCTTTATTAAGTATAAAAATTAGTCATATTTTTACATTAGTAAGTATATATAGAACACAAATTATATACATTTCGTGTCTATTTCAGTTATAAATCTACAAGAGATGTTTATATATTTCAAAATGCTTAAAATTCATTATGTTGCAAGTCCAATGGTGATTAAAACTTTAAAAGTACGTTATGTGTCATTAATTAATTTTTAATTGTTGATTAAATTATTACTTATTAACTTAATTATTTGGATATTTATATTTTCAAAATTTATGGCACAAAACTATATTTTCTAAAAAATTGGAGTTAATTAGTAATTATATATATAGATGGAATGAAATTACTAGTTATGAAAACAACGTTATAACAGAAATGAGCAGTTGCATGGCAGTTGTGGTCATAACCAATTAAGTTCCATGCAGCTGGCTGGCTACAGTTGACTCTGTCCATAAATATAACACTGCCAATAAACAACACATGAAGCTATATTATATAAAATTAAATATATATTCGAGCTATTTCTCAAGTTTTTTTGGAGAAAATTAATTAATTAGAGGAATCCGAGGATTACTATATATTAATTAGGTAATTTTCTGTTTCTATAATTTTTCTATTTTAAGACATGAGAATATTTGCATTGACCAAATGAAATCAAATGACCCTTAGTTGGTTAACGTTGACAGAATTGTATTTTTTTATGTTTCATTTGGTTCACAGAATTTTTTCGAACGAATTAGAATTCATCAAACAAAAAGGAAAAAAAATTCCTTTAACGAAAGGAATCTGATGTTTTTTTAACTTTATCGATTACCCAACCAAAAGAACTAAATAATGAAATCTCAATTCCAATTCCATAGAATTTCAGCCAATTTCGTAAACCAAACGCAACCTTAGCTTTTCTTAACTAGATGATTTAATTTAGCTTCTACAAATGTTTGTTTATTTTTTTTTTTTTTCAAATTAGCTGATATTTTTCCTCTTTCCACTTATTTGCATGATGATGATGATATGTGGCTCAAATATGATAATTCATCTTAGATCCAAATGGTACGTTTCTCAAAACTATTATTATACAGTTGCATCAGTTAACAACATCATAACCACTCAAATTGACAAGTGTATTTTGGTTTGTTATTAAATTAACAGCACCAATGTATTACAAGGGATTTTACCATTTCTTCTGTCAATACAACCCGAAAGGCGCAGTATGGGGCAACATTGTGTGGGCACACTCCGTGTCAAAGGATATGATCAACTGGATATCGTTAAAACCCGCAATGGTACCATCAAAATGGTTTGATAAATACGGGTGTTGGTCAGGTTCTGCCACAATTCTCCCAGGTGATAAACCAGTCATACTGTATACTGGAGTGATTAAAGAGAAGCCCGACCCGGGTTACCAAGTCCAAAACTACGCGATACCAGCTAATTATTCAGATCCTTACCTCCAAGATTGGGTCAAGCCCAAAAACAATCCAATCCTAAAGCCCACACTAGAGAATGTTTCATCTTTTCGTGACCCTACAACGGCTTGGTTCAACAATGGTCATTGGAAAATGTTGGTTGGAAGTAGACACTATGATCGAGGCATTGCTTATTTGTACAAAAGCAAAGATTTTGTTAAGTGGGACCGTGCGAAACAGCCATTTCATGAAAAATCGAGTACTGGTATGTGGGAATGCCCTGACTTTTATCCTGTATCATCTCATGGTCGTAGAAACGGGCTGGACACTTCAACGTTGGGCAAAGATACTAAATATGTTTTCAAGGTGAGCCTTGATCAGACGAGAAATGAGTATTACACGATTGGCGAGTATGATGTGGTGAATGATCGGTACCAACCATATAACACATTTGTTGATGGTTGGGCCGGGCTGAGATATGATTATGGGAACTTTTATGCGTCCAAGACATTTTTCGATCCTGTAAAGAGACGAAGGATTTTGTGGGGTTGGGCTAACGAGTCAAGCACAAGTAAAGAAGATGTTGCAAAAGGATGGGCAGGAATTCAGGTATAAAATCTATTATACTAATGTAAGCCGTTTTTGGTCCCCAAAAAAATTATAAATTTGATTGAAATTTGAAACTTTGTAGTTGATACCGCGAATGGTTTGGTTGGACCCTAGTGGGAAGCAATTGCTACAATGGCCAATTCAAGAACTAGAAACCTTAAGGAGTAAGAAGAAGATTTCAAGTAACGTGAAACTAAACAAAGGAGATACCATGGAAATCAGAGGAATTACTGCTGCTCAGGTTTGTAACTTTAGCATCAGTTGTAGTAAATCGAATCACTGCAAGAAAAACAACACATATCCTAATATTTCTATTTGTTTTTCCCTCCTATCTATCTTTTCACTATCTAAACTATTGATACAGTTGGAGTTTATTAACCATTCAAAATTCTTAATGATTTGAATCAGGCCGATGTAGAAGTTCGTTTTACATTTTCAAGTTTGAGTAACGTCGAGGCATTCGATAGAAAGTGGGACAAGTTTCCACCACAAGATCTCGCAAAAGACCTATGTGGGATCAAGGGTGCAACTGCACTAGGTGGACTCGGACCTTTTGGGATTCTAGCACTTGCTTCCAAGAATCTTGAAGAATACACTCCGGTTTTCTTTAGGGTTTTCAAGACTAGTGACAAAAAGTATAAAGTTCTCATGTGCTCTGATGCTACACCGTAAGCCTATTCATAACTAACCAACATATGGATACTGATCTTTTTTCATTCAACACATCGCAACACGCGTGAGATGTGTTGAATGAGAATTATAGTCCATAGTAAGGGGAATTTATATAAATGAAAAGGCCAAAAACTTTACTAACATTTCTGGTTTTGTTTATATTTTTGATGAAATATGCAGATCCTCAATGAACACGGAAGAATACAAACCATCATTTGGAGGGTTTGTGGATGTTGATTTAGCTGACAAGAAGCTTTCGCTTAGGACCTTGATCGATCATTCTGTTGTAGAAAGCTTCGGGGAGGGAGGAAAGACGGTCATCACGTCTAGGGTCTATCCGGAACTCGCAGTTGGAAGTGATGCACATTTGCATGTATTTAACAACGGTACTGAGACGATTACAGTTGAGAGATTGAATGCTTGGTCCATGAAAACACCACTTATGAACTGATGATAACTAGGGTTTGTAACACTAAATCATAGAGATAGAAATAAATTTAAGATATAGTAGTGTTATATTGTATCATCCTTGATATCTAGTTTTACTAGACATTGGAAATTATAATTTATATGAACTATATATGCCACTATATGGCAGGATTTCTCATTCAGTTATGATAATACAATATTTAATTTAATCAGATTATATTATATTATTCAATACTCCGTATAATAATAAGCTAAAATCATTGATTAAACACAGAACATAGATAAAATAACTGCTATTTTTATGCTTCCCTTTGAACTCTCATTACCACCACCTTATATAAAACTTTCCTTCCTCTTAACTCCCTCAAATCAATTTTCATCACCACCTCATAACTTCTTTCTCACCTTCATTCTATAAATTCTAATTCTTTTGTTCTGTTCTTGGTTAGACACACCTGATATGTACAGATATAATTTAAAAAATCATTTATTATATAAATAAATTAATAAAATAAAATAATGGGGTCTTCCAATATGTTTATATGGGGTTTGGTTGGGTTGGTATGTTTCTTCCCAATGTTGAATGACTTCAAAGGAGCAGTCATGGCCTTTCACAAGGTTTCTGAACACTTGCAACACATTAGGGCGTTTCAAGTCATCAAAGATCATAGAACCGGCTATCATTTTCAACCGAAGCATCATTGGATCAATGGTTGGTCATGAATTGTCTTCCTTGCTACTTATACATGCTATTCAATGTTGATTGTCGATTTGAAAACACCAGTGTACACATGCATATGTGCTTATCACATTACACATGCTTATGTACGTCGGTTATAGATCATGACTCAAGCATACATGCCTTCATGCATTCGTTTACTGACTTCTTAACATCTAGATGTGTATATGTGGATCGTGTATTAACTCAAGATATGTATATGCACACAACTCATCAATGATGTTGTTTTTTCATATGTTTTTGAACATTGTATTCGAAAGTAAAGTGTTTATCATATTACTACGTATTTCTTTCAGACACAAACTGATTATTTTTTCTTGCAATTTCTGTGCATGGTTTGCTGCTGAAATTCATCAAATGATTGAACAGATCCCAATGGTGAGTCTATAGTCTATACACCCTCTAATATTTACATTTACTAATTCACTAAAAAGATGGTTTCTTAATTTTGAGTTTGACAATTTGGTCACATTTACCAGCACCCATGTTTTACAAGGGATTATACCATTTATTCTACCAATACAATCCAAAAGGTTCTGTGTGGGGTAACATCGTATGGGCCCACTCGGTGTCAGAAGACCTAATAAACTGGACCCCACTAGACCCAGCAATCGAACCAGACAAGCCGTTCGACAAGTTCGGTTGTTGGTCTGGCTCTGCCACAGTCCTTCCAGATGAGAAACCGGTCATTTTATATACGGGAGTAATTGATGAGAACCCAGAACCAGGTTATCAAGTCCAAAACTACGCGATACCTGAAGACCATTCAGACCCCTACCTAAAAAAGTGGATTAAACCAGATGACAATCCCATCATCAAACCAACAAAGGAGAATGTGTCAGCATTTCGTGACCCCACGACAGCCTGGAAACTCAACGGTCAATGGGAAATGACTATTGGTAGCAGAGTCGATATGCAAGGTGTGTCGTATTTGTACAGAAGCCACGATTTCATTAAGTGGACCTTGGTTGATCACCCATTGCACCAAACAGAAAATGTCGGCATGTGGGAATGTCCTGACTTTTACCCTGTATCGGTTAAAGGAGACAAGGGTTTGGATACTACAGTAATAGACGGCGATATCAAACATATTTTTAAGGTAAGCCTTGATATTACCAGATATGATACCTATACAATTGGAAAGTATGATACAAAGAAAGACAAATACATCCCTGATGAAGGAATGATCGACAGCTGGCGTTTAAGATACGATTGGGGGAACTTTTATGCTTCTAAGTCATTCTTTGACCCCTCAAAGAACCGTAGGATTATTTGGGGTTGGGCTAACGAGTCTAGCACTGAAGACGAAAGTGTCAAGAAAGGATGGGCTGGAATCCAGGTTTGTTTTTCTACCTTTATTCAAGCCAAAATTAGTTACAATATTTTCTATTGAGATTCGTATTTTTGAATTTTGACAATCGTGTAGTTAATTCCACGAACTGTTTGGTTAGACCCGTCTGGAAAACAACTGCTACAATGGCCTGTTGCTGAATTGGAAAGCCTAAGAGAAAAGCAGGTGAAACTAAGCAATAAGGAGCTCAAACAAGGAGATAAAGTTGAAGTTGAAGGAATTACTGCTGCCCAGGTTAGTAACTGGTGCTGCATTTGTTATAGTACGGCGTTATATCATTATAAATGTGATTATGATTTTATTGCAATTGATATACAGGCGGATGTGGATGTGGTATTTAAGTTTCCAGGTTTGGATAAAGCGGAGAAGTATGACACTAAATGGGATGAAATATTCCCACCAGAAACTCTTGCGGAAAACATATGTCACGTCATGGGTACAACCAAACAAGGTGGATTAGGACCATTTGGTCTTCTAACATTGACCTCTAAGGATTTTGAAGAATACACTCCCGTCTTTTTTAGGGTTTTCAATACTCCAGATACTAAGCGTAAAGTTCTTATGTGTTCTGATGCCATGCCGTAATCTCTCTCTCTCTCTCTCTCTCTCTCTCTCTCTCTCTCTCTCTCTCTTTATATGTGCTAACGTTGATTAATAATGGATATGGTTGATTAATAAAATCCTAACTAATGTTCGTTTTTCTTTTTCCCAAAGGTCCACGTTGAACCACAAAGAATACCGTCCATCATTTGGAGGGTTTGTGGATGTAGATTTATCTGACAACAAGATTTCTCTTAGGAGTTTGATTGATCATTCAGTTGTGGAAAGCTTTGGGGCAGGGGGAAAGGCAGTAATAACATCTAGGGTTTATCCGACACTAGCAGTTGGCCACAAAGTACATTTGCATGTATTTAACAATGGTACGGAGACAGTCACCATTGAGAAACTTGATGCTTGGTCTATGAAGAAGCCTAAAATGAACTAAAGTGGATATTTCAATGGGAAATCAATTAACCTAAAATTGAAGTGGTTTGAAAATCTAATGTAACCATGTACATCCCAAAAAAATTATGAACGTACAATATACAGGGTAACATACATTGCCCTTCTTGAGAGAAGAAAATTAGTTGTACTTCTACAGTATCACAATGTTCTAATTCCTTAGAAGATAAACTAGCTTGTAAAAAGTTTTCCCTTAAGCCTGATTCAAGATCTGTATATATGTTCAGATTTAGTGTGAAATTAATCATCATGTTTGATTTTTGAGCATCAACATTTTCACCCTTATAAGGTTTTAGACTATACTTACTGATTGGTTCAGTAGTCACCTCTGAATGGTTTGGATCCGACTGCATATATAAAACAGAGTTAATTTCTAGTCAATTACAACTTTCCGAAGAAGATGAACCTAGTAGACAATTTAAGCAGCCATTAGGCATTAAGAATTAAGATCATAATTATTACCTAGTGCTAAATTGGTCAAAGCTAAAAGCAAAATTGTATCATAGTAAGCTTTCGTAGTTAAGGCAGACACTAACTTAAAATCACTAGGTAGGGTGCAACAAGAGACCTAATGACATCTAACATTGGGACATTATTTACCCGGTCCCGTTTCTACCTTGCTATTCTGAAGCTTCAATATTCGCATTTTAGACAGATTTAGTTACACAGATTATATGCCTCCCATCAAACAGCAGACAATCTAATAACACTATATAGACTAATGTATCAGCATATTTTAGTGTTCAATACATTATGATTTTCCAGATTGTTGAAGTACTAATTATCATCTATGATCAAACAAAAATTCAACTATCATCTGCACACAGTGAATCTTGAAGACACAAAGGTACTAAATTGCAACAAATTTGCTTCTGTAAATAAAAACATAATAAGTATAACAAAGATTGTAACTTTATTAGTTTTCCAAACTGTCGCAACACTTCATAGCTACATCGATAGTGGTTTTTATAAACTACTCATATTCTTCTCAACTTCATTTCAACAATTACATACCAAGAAAAACAAAAATGACTTAAACTAGGCATCAAAAGGTTCCAAACAAAATTAAGGTCCTAACTCCAAACAAAAAGAAAGAAATATAGAAACACAAGCCAAAAAAGAGTAAATCTTACCCGGTGATCATAGTTCCAGCCCCTTCATCCGTAAGAACCTCAAGAAGCAAAGAGTGTTCCAACCGCCCATCAATAATACTGGCAGTCTTAACCCCTTGAGACAGTGATTTCACACAACAATTCACCTTCGGAATCATCCCACCTGCAATCTTCCCATCTTCCATCATTTTCTTCACTCCTTTCACATCGATTTCCTTCACTAAACTTTCTGGATCATTTTTATCCTCCAGAATCCCCGCCACATCCGTCAACAACAGCAACTTCTCTGCCCCCAACGCAGCTGCCAACGCCCCCGCCGCCGTATCAGCGTTTATATTATACGATTGCCCCGTCCCATCAGCCGCCACTGACGCAATCACTGGAATCAAATTATCATTAATCAAAGGACGTAACACCGACGTATCGACACTCAAAATCTCTCCAACAAACCCTAACTCAGCTGCATTTGGAGAGGGAATCGCCGTAAAAATCCTTCCATCCGTCCCACACAATCCAACAGCAGTTGCACCGGCTTTATTAATCAATCCAACTAAATGTTTATTAACCTTACCGACTAAAACCATTGAAACAATCTCCATTGTTGAAGCGTCAGTTACTCGTAAACCGTTGAGAAAATTTGGTTGAATTCCTAATCGATTTAGCCATTGATTGATTTCAGGACCACCACCGTGAACAAACACGATACGAAGACCAATGCAAGAGAGCAAAACAAGGTCTGTAATGACAGATGCCTGCAGAGCTTCAGATTTCATCGCTGCACCTCCATACTTCACGACCACGGTCTTCCCCCGAAACTTCTGGATGAACGGCAGGGCTTCGGAGAGGATTTTGACCCGGGTTTTCGCAGGGGTTGTTGAGAGTGTTTCTGTTAGCACTGTTTGTGCAGATGATTTGAGACGTACAGATGTGAATCTCGATGGTTTTTGTGATGGCTTGATGCTAGTGTTTGGGAATGTTGGTGTTTGAGGAATAGAGGGACGCGAAAAGTATGTTTTTGCTGCCAACATGATTTTGCTAGTCACAATGCAAGTTGCAGGCGACGAGGGGTGTTAACTTTGGATCAAAAGGAACTTTTATCACAGCAACAAATTTATCTCAATTGCACAACAATAACTTACGATGATTGTTTACCGAACTGCTGAAAACAAAAAGTAGTAACTACATTAAGGCCGTATTTACTCCATCTATATTCCAGAGAAAAATTCAAGAAAACTAAAAAACATATTCAAGTTTGTGTCTTTTCGGAAAAAAATTCTAAGAAAACAAAAATCTATGATTTATGGTGTTCTACATTTTCTTTTCAGAAAAATTAAAACGTCATGTTTTACATTCGAACACGTGTTCAAAACATTCACTAGTTTTCTAGAAACACAACACACGTCTCATTTCCCAGAAAAATGCAAGGGAGAAAAAGGACCAATTTTTTCATAACTAAACGCACACTAAGAACCTTGTTCGATACAATCACATAAAAGCATTAGTATTACTCCTAAATTGTGTAAAAGTCATAAATTTAGGTCTCATTTCTCAAATCAAAGTAATTAACTACAGGTGTGAGTTCTATAAGCTTTGTTTAACTAGCAATAATACAACTTGAGTTAAACTAATAAAAAGTAATGTAATTCAATCAAAAATATATTTCAAATGTTTAATCATCTTCAACTGATAGTACCTTTTAACAATACAAGCAAGCATAAGTATAATGCTGTTATACAGAAATCAAAACCGAGTATTTTAACAATTACTCGTAACATGTAAATTGAAGCTAAATTCAATAGAATAAGTATATACAAACAAATTGAAATCGTAATGTTTACCTGTGAAAGATATAGCGGCGATACGATTAGGGCTTTGTCTTTCTTTTAGTAATTCTTCTGGTATGAATTTGTATTTTACTCCGTAAGATTAGGGCTTGTTTGGTACAGAGAGATGAAAAGGGAGAAATGGAAATGCTTTTATTTATGTTGTTTGGTAGCTCGAGAATTGATGAGAACGGAGAAATTGAATTTCTCGAGAATTCACATTCTTTGTATTTTGATTTCCATCCGATTGGAGGAGAAATCCATTTGCTTCATACCAATTTCTCCGTGTTTTATTGTTGAGAAAAGGGCCCAGCTTAAAAGATGGGAGGTATAAATGGACAAGTCACGTGTTTGGCACATTCTCCCCAAATAATACAAACCCTAGCCACTCCTCATCTAAAGCCACTGTACTCCGTCATCTTGCACGCAAGCTGCTACTCCTCAAATCGCTGGACCTTTCCATTCAACATTGATGCTGCACCTTTTCATTATCTGAATGAGAAATTAATTAACATGATATCGATTTTATTTGTTTGGCACTAGTTCAACTTTTCACCTGTATCAATTTTTTGCCATGGGTTTTCAAAGGTAAAAAATTAATTTGATATGAAGTTTGTTTTTTCATTTTAAGTTTTCTTAATTTTGATAATACATGAAGTATAAAAGATTAAAAGGTATAAATAATTTATAAATAGAAAATTATAAGATGGTTTTTCTTGGTCAAAATCTAATTTCATTTCTCTATTTTCCTACCAAACATGAGAATTAATTTCTTTAGTTATTTTCAAGTCAAATGTTTTCTGTAACCAAACAATGGAAATTTTTTGTTTTCTCTCTCAATTTCATTTCTTCACATGTCAATTTCATTTCATTTCTTCACCTTTTCATTTCTCTCTCAATTTCATTTCTTCACATTTCATTTCTTCAAATTTCTGTTTTCTCTCTCGGTTACCGTCACAATCTCCAAGACTCCAACAACCGGTTCTAGCTACAATTTTCAACTCCATTTAATTTTTTTCAAACACGCTCTAAGGCTAGTTTTGACATTTTCAGTTAAGAACGTGATTTTTATACCACCCCGATGTGCATACACTGCTAAATTAGTATTACTATTTTATACCATTTATATTTATCGGAGAGCATAAACAAAGTTATTGTTAAAAGATAAAATAGTTTAAATCACTCATTTGTATAATTTTTTAGGTTTAGTCATTTTAATTTGACATTTAGATTATCAGTATATATATTCTAGTGCAAACCTATGTAAACTTTTAAATTTCACCTTATGTGTTATCATACATAGAAAACAATAAATTATTCTGTTGTTAAATAAAAATAGAGATTAAAGTTATATAATTTTAAAAACATTACGACTGAAAAATATTTTTTGTGTGTACATAACACCACCGGGATATAGAGGTGAACAAAACCAGTTTTTGGGCCAAACCGGTTCGGGTTGAAAAACCGAACCGGTTTTTGGTCAATGGTCAAGAACCGGTTTTTCCAAAAACCGGGTTGGAACCGAACTGAGTCGACCCGGTTTGGGCCGGTTTGAGCCGGTTTGGAACCGGTTCGGTTCATAAACCGGTTTTTTCTATATAATTGTTTTTTTTCGATCGTTGAGCGTTTTAGGGAAAAATCATGTATTCTTCAAATTTTTTTCGATAGAATATTAGTACATTAGGTATGGAAACATAACTTAACAATAAGTTAAAACAAAGTCTTCTAAATCTTCCTAAAAATATTATTGAAACCAATAATTCTATATAACTCAATCTTCTTCAAGCGTTAAGCGTTTTAGGGAAAACCAACGTATTTTTCAAAAAAAAAATCGATAGAATGGTAGTACATTAGGTATGGAAACATAACTTAACAGTAATTTAAAACAAAGTCTTCTAAATCTTCCTAAAAATATTATTGAAACCAATAATTCTATATAATTAAATCTTCTTCGAGCGTTAAGCGTTTTAGGGAAAACCAGCGTATTTTTCAAAAAAAATTCGATAGAATGTTAGTACATTAGGTTGGAAACATAACTTAACACTAACTTAAAATAAAGTCTTCTAAATCTTCCTAAAAATATTATTGAAACCAATAATTCTATATAATTCAATCTTCTTCGAGCGTTAAGCGTTTTAGAGAAAACCAACGTATTTTTCAAAAAAAATTCGATAGAATGTTAGTACATTAGGTATGGAAACATAACTTAACATTAACTTAAAATAAAGTCTTCTAAATCTTCCTAAAAATATTATTGAAACCAATAATTCTATATAATTCAATCTTCTTCGAGCGTTAAGCGTTTTAGAGAAAACCAACGTATTTTTCAAAAAAAATTCGATAGAATGTTAGGACATTAGGTATGGAAACATAACTTAACAATAACTTAAAACAAAGTCTTCTAAATCTTCCTAAAAATATTATTGAAACCAATAATTCTATATAATTCAATCTTCTTCGAGCGTTAAGCGTTTTAAGGAAAACCAACGTATTTTTCAAAAAAAATTCGATAGAATGTTAGTACATTAGGTATGGAAACATAACTTAACAATAACTTAAAACAAAGTCTTCTAAATCTTCATAAAAATATTATTGAAACCAATAATTCTATATAATTCAATCTTCTTCGAGCATTAAACGTTTTAGGGAAAACCAACGTATTTTTAAAAAAAAATTCGATAGAATGTTAGTACATTAAGTATGGAAACATAACTTAACAATAACTTAAAACAAAGTCTTATAAATCTTCATAAAAATATTATTGAAACAAATAAGTCTTCATAATTCTTCATAATCTTCAAAATCTTCAATTCTTCTAACATTTTCAATTTGCTTAGTCTTCAAAAGTCGAAATCTTCTTCGGAGGTAGCCTCTCGCGAAGCTTCATCGAGAGAAATTTCTTCATCGGAAAGTGATTGCCATACCCGCTTCCACCTCGATATCGTGTATATCTCCTTCGTATTCCAATTCACCTTCAAGACTTGAAACGTTTTGTATACGTTCTGCGGCGTCTAAATGATCCTTCAATCAAATACACATCTCTAATGAGGCCGGTGTGAGTCTTGTTCTTCGTATAGATAATACCCTGCCACTAAGAGAAAAAGCGGATTCCGAAGCTACCGTAGAAGCTTGGACGGTTAGTAAATCTCGGGCCATGATGGTTAGAATGGGAAATTGAGATTCCCTCCCTTTCCACCAAGCCGAAATATCAGAATGTGCGAATTCTTAGGGTCCCATTGAGGCTAAAAAATTCGTTCCGGTATATCTCCCATATTCGCTAGTGGCCCTTTGGTCACCATCACCCCTTGCCCGTTTATGGTTTTCTTGTCTTAAACTATTATATAAATTAATCATTGGATCTCGGGAAGAAAATGATGAACCAAACATTGTGGAAGCCGAACTAGAAGAAACCATTGTTGTTGAATCATATTTTTGAAAAGAATGACCAAATAAATCTTTAAAAGATTTGTTAAAATAGTCTTTTGTATTTTGTGCAAAAAATGGGTCCTCATCATTCAAATCCAAATCGTTACAAATGTTATCGATAAGCAATTCCACCCCAAAAATGTTCAAACATGGGTTTAATGCGGTGGCACAACTAATTACCGGTGGCATTTCTTTAAAATACTTTCGTAGTTTTGCTTTCATGGGAGCCACCATTATTGCATATACATTACCACAAAATTCGTATTCGCTTAGTTTTGAACTCATTAAAAATATTTGATTAAGTACCAAATGACTCGTGGGATAATAAACACCCGATAATAAAGTAGTTGCGGTTTTAAAAACTTTGAACAATTCGGTTAACTTTTGAATAACCTCCCAATATTCGGAGGAAAATGGTGTTGCAAGACCTTTTTGAACAAGTTGATCATGAAAAACGTATAAAGTGTCGCGTCGGCGTAAACCACACATGAACATGTTGTAAGTTGAATTCCATCTTACGAGTATGTCCCAATTAGGGGTTAAAAAAATGGAATCCGTTTCCTTACACAATCTCATATAATGTTTGTATCTAGCCTTATCCGAACAAAATATATCTTGTAACATAGTTTTATACGCGTTTTTTACTACGCTTATTTCTTCAACCGCTAGTCCGTCTTGCACAACCAAGTTAATGATGTGTGCAACACATCTACTATGGTAGAAAATGTCTTTCAAAGGTGGTTCGTATTTTAGTATTAATCTTTGAACGGCGTTTGTACTATTACTCGCGTTATCAAACGAGATTGAAAAAACCTTTTGTTCTATTTTAAACATTTTCATTACATCTCGTAACATGTAAAATAAGTTTTTACCCGTGTGAGGATAGTCAAAGTTTTCAAAAGTAATGGTACGTTTCATCATTTGCCAAGTTGCGGGATCAACCCAATGTGCGGTAACACAAAGGTACGAACCGGGCAAACCATGAGGAGCCGACCAAACATCGGTTGTTAAAGATACATTTGTATTTAAGTTTTCGAAACCGATTATTAGTTGACTTTTAGCATTTTTCCACAATTTAAGAGCATCACGTCTAAGAGTAAGACGACTTACATAATTATTTTGCGGTTGAAGAGTATTTTGAATGACCCTAGTAAGCCGAGGGTTGTCGAAGTGGTTGAACGACAAAGCTTCTTGAATCACAAAGCCGGCAAATGCTTCTCGATACCGCTCCGCTTCGTATGTAAAAATACCCCCATCTCGTGACATGGTTGCTTGACCCGACTCCGGATTACTTTTGACTCCATCACCATACTTTGTAGCATGTGATTTCAATGTTGAGTTGGAGTCGCCTTTCAAAAAATTCCCTCAACGTTTAGAAAATGCCTTAGTCGAACCATCCGACAACAACACTTTGTCGTAATTACACCAAGTCTACGGATTTCGTTTGGTTACCAAAACTTGAACAACAGTTGGTGCATTTGAAGAACCAACACCGTCGGAAGTTGAAGAAGATTGAGTTGCCATTTTGAGAGCGTTTTGAGAGGGGTAGAAAAAGTTTGAGAGCGTTTCGTACGTAAATCGTAAGCGTTTTGAGTGTTTAAAGACTAGAATTAGCAAGATTGAGTGTTGTAACTAAACCAAACCCAAGGTATCTATTTATACTAATTTTAGGATGACAAAATGGTAAAAAAAACAAAAAAAAATGGTCAAAAACTCAAAAAAACGGCTAGTTTCTTGAACAGCTCAAAAACCGGTTTCAAACCGGTTTTTCTAACCGGTTTTTCTAACCGGTTTTCCAAACCGGTTCGGGTAAAACCGGTTCCAACCCGGTTCGCCAACGGATATATCCCAAACCGGTTCCCAAACCGCCAGTTTTTACAAAAATCGAACCGGTTTTGACCGGTTTCGGGTTTCAGTTTTTTTTCCGGTTTCGAGTTCCGACCCGAATTTTTTGGTCACGGCTACCGGGATATACACAACTTGGGCTGTCTGTTGCGTTTATATGGGCTGATAGTCCAAATTGGTCAAAGATGTATAATTATTATTGAATATTTAGGTTTAATTGGGAATTAAAAATAAAAAGCTGGTTTGCCCGAGAGGTTAAGGGGGAAGACTTAAGATCTTCTGCACATAAGTGCGCATGGGTTCGAACCCCATAGCCAGCATTTTTATTTTTTATTTTATTTATTTAATGTTATTATTTTTGTTTAGTTGTCTTAATAATGACTATACAAAAGACCATGTTTTATGGTTTTTTCTACTTGTCAAATTAGTTAAATTGTCCTATTGTAATCGGATTTCATGTATTCAGATTTCAACAAACGCATCGACAAGTTCGATCTAGTTCTTACAAAATAGATCACATTTCATGTTTGTCCTACTTGATCTGTGTTGGGCTACAAACGAGTAATAATTTTCATTGAATTGTCTGACCGGGATCTCGACATGCTATGATATTGAGAGGTTGAGACCGATACACATTTCATATTTCTTACTAGATAGAGTCTATGGAACCGTTTACTATGGTCCATTTCGTTTGACTTGTTAATTCAATATTTATTTTTCTACAAGGAAAACATTTTTTCTAAGAACGGCCTCCTATACTGCCTCACATACATATTACTATATACAACCACAAATATTTATAAATTATCTTCCATGAGACTTGAATCCAGATATTTATCAAATATTGCTGCGAGCTATGTCATGACCCTTTGGTAAAGAAAACAATATTGTATATAAAGACAGAAAAGAAAAGCAAACAAATGATCAATAAGATGTCTTGAATTCGATACCCGACAATGTGACAAGTGGTCCATCGGTGTTCTTCGAAAAGGAAAATTTTTCGTTCCTGTTGAAAAGGAAAAGACTTTTCCCTAACTATTTTAAGTCTTCCTTTTATTAGGAAATAAATATATATAATAAATATTCACTCCGTCCCAATTTATTTGTCCACCTTTCCATTTTGGTATATTTCAAAATAATTGTTCTCTTTCAAAATCAACCAATCAAAATGTTTGAAAAATGATAAAGATGAAATTTTATTGGTGGTCAACAATGATAAATGCACTTATCTTATACTATGTGTTTCTTTTATGGAGACAAGTGCATTTATTATTGTTGTCCACCAATAAGATTGTCTATGTTCCATTTTCAAAATGTATCAAAATTATTGTCTAATATTGTCCACTTTCAATTTCAGACAATCAAAAAGAATTTAATTGAGTAATAATTAAATTTTATTGGTTAACGGTCTAATTATTGTATTTTTTTCTTAAGTGTGTGCAATTGTCTAGTGGATAATTAAATTGGAATGAATGTATGAACTTGATCCTAGAAACAAGTTTTTTGAGTCACTTCAAATAAGAGGGAAAAAAATCACAAGCAAACAAACAAACTACATTAATAATTTTATAAAAACAATAATTGAAATGAAACTACATACTCGATCAATAGTACAATTCATCCAATTTAAAAATATGCTTAATTAGCTACAGATTGAAATATTTTTTCAAAAACTTAGAACCATTTATCAAGTTCTTCCCAATCCCACAAAGGTTGATCATCACTCTCCATTGTAGAATGAGAATGATTAACGGTTTGGTCATCCGACGAGTTATAGCTATGATCATCGGATAAGCTTGTCGTTGTCCTCTCTATTATCGGTATACGTCTAGGAGGAGTTGATGTTGTTGCATAATGTTCGTTGTTGTGAAGAGGTTGCGGATTAACAGCTGGTGACTGCTCGTTTATGTTTACTCCTAATGGCCTTCTGTCGAATGCCCTCAAATTATTCGATTTCACATACACTCGACACAAACTTAGCTCTTCCATTAACTGCATTTTTATAGTTTGAATATGAGACAAAAATATAAAAATAGAAATTATATACAGGAGTTGATAAATTAATAAAGCTAGGAGGAACAACATAGGTACTTATGAACATAATTGTCAATGAAAATAGGAATGTTTGGAAAGAAAGACATATTGCATTGCTAAAATAAATATTCATCGTTTTGTTGTTTATAAACAAGTTTACTAAATTCAATACACGTTTTCTTCTATATACACAATAATTTTATAGACTATTTAAACGTATAAAAGTTAATTAAATTTCAATGTAGAAGAATTATAAACTACTAGTGTCTTAAATGAAACATGAACTCCAGTAAACATCATGACATAATGCAATTGTGATAATTGTAGTATTTCAAAACTTAGACAATAACAAATAATCAAATAAATTAATAATACCTCAGGTTTTTGGTTATTGTTTGTGGAGACTTGTTCTTGAAAAGCCTTGTATTCATTCATCTTCCATTTGGTCTTTGTTCCAGTGGGAGCTCTACCATTGTAGAAAACCATGGTTCTCTTGATCCCAATGGCTCGATTACTAGACGAGTAAACAATGCTCGGAGATCCAGTGGCCTTCCAGTAGCCGGTTCTCGTGAGACGAGATGGTCGTCCTCCTCTTGTTTCTTTCTCTTGTCTTGGAATGAAAAAGAACCATTGTTCGGGATCTCCTCGACAACGTTCTCCTGCATATTCTGCGTTGAATAAATCACATTTAAGATGATATATCAACTAATATTATCTAGCTTATGCAATATAGTTTCATATATTCACAACCACAACATGTAAGTTGCACATAGAAGTTAACTTTACAAAAATGTATGATAAATATTCTTTATTGTATTGTTAGATCAAGTGTTTAATCCACATTATTGCATGCAATACCATCCAACAAACTCATGGTTCTAATAAATCCTTTACACCCAAAAATGAATAAAGATACGAAAATGTTAATAGTTACTTCAAAGGAAAAGTGAAAAGCCTTGTACTTAATAATCATTAACGGCTTATTAGCTTCTCAACTTCAACTTATAAGCTGAAACTTATAAGTTGAAGTTGATAAGGGCATAAGCCGTTAAACATGAGATTATCGACTTCTTTAAAATTGAATAAGTCAAGTTAAAAAAGTTAGCTAGACGAAGAATGGTACTAACGAGGGAGATCCCATGGATAGAAATCGTAAACATGAAGTTGAGGTATGACTCGATCAATATCTTGTAGTAGTGATCTGTTCTCGCCGTGTATCTTGTGCTTTAAATGGAAAGTTAACAACTCTTCTTCTGTTGGGTAAAATCTGAATCCTGGTATGATCACCGGTTCCTCACCATCCATCTCTCATTAGTCGATAACTCGATCTCAATTATGTATCGTTCGTTTTTGTAATGATAGAGCAAATATCAAACTTCAGCACAACTTTACATGTATCAGAAAAAAGAGGGTATATATAGAAACTTATAAGCAAATAGCATGTATGTAGGTGTGGGTTACAAAGACACACACACACAAAACCCTTAGAAAGTTCCACATATTTGCTTGGAAACACCTTGTTTTGTAATTTCTATATGTATTGTGTTCTTTGATTAAAATGACAAATGACCTTTAAAAATGAAATTAAGCACATTTCATTATGTTTTTAGCTAACATTAATAATTTTTATAGTTCTGATTCCTTAGTGTTCTACAAACCCTTCAAAATGCAAATTTTAAGAATGTTAATTAGTTATACATTTTTTTTTTTAATTTCTTTAGGATATATGAAGGCGTGTAGAAGCAATCTTAGTCACCTTTTTTATTAGTATACAAAGCAAACTCTATTCGACAATTTTGATAAGATGAGTGATTTGTACAACATCGGTTTTTAGTTACTAAATTAAATGTGTTTTAAGGTAGTGTAATAATGGATATATTATAGACCAATTAAAACTCACTTGTGAGAATGTAATCAACATGTTATAATTACCAAATTTGGATCAACCAATTAGTTAACTCGACGATCTTATAACAATCTTTATCTTCGAGTCGTCGTAATTCTTATAAGAAAATTACGATATTTCATACTAAGATTTTTGAAAAAGAGTAATCGACCCTCTAACGATCATGGCGAACGACTCATCAGCACTCAAAAGTTTCCTTCCTTCCTAAACTTATTTAAAATAGTTTGCCGCCAAAAGTTATTGTGTTTAAAATATATGAGAATATATAAAACAACTTAAATTTATTATGTACATTTGATATAGATACATTTAGAAAGTATAAAAGGGTTACAACATGGATCATGTCAAACATTTCCATATATTTTCTGAAAAATGACAAAATTGTGATGAAGACGGGAGTCACGATGCTACACGGAAGCACATATGTTACTTCATTGACCATAAAACAAGTAGATACCAAGACTTCAAGAAAACAACTTGAACACAGTACTCAAATTCGAAAGCGGATCCAGTCAAAACGTGTAAGTGAGATTGATTTAACGCGCACAGATATTCAATGTACGGAAATTTAGAAAATAAATGAAATGAACTGGATTTTTAGCCAAAAACTCGATTTGGTCGTCATTTAATCGATTTGATGGTAAATAAGAGCTTTTCAATAATCAAAGACAGATTTTATTAATTTAGCAGGATAAATGTCATAAAATAGCAACATACTTTATCAAATGTGACGATACAAGCAACTTACCTTTTCATTACCTAGGTAAATACTGAAGTTTCAAAATTTACCCTAATTTTAACTTGCAACAAAGAAAATAAAAATGTAAATTATTGACCCAGCGGTATCGAGATAACCCTTCAATTATACAGTTGTGTATTCAAGTTCATAGGTGGACATATATATACATTCTTGAAAAAATGTATATATATTTGTCGTGGTGTGTGTGACTAGTTTTTCTAAAAAAAAGAAATTACACCACGAACTTTTAAATTTATTATAACAAAGTAACAAGTTAACAACCCTACTTTCTTAGTAATTCAACCATAAAAATGGGCCTCATATCAACACATTGATAATTGGGCTTTTAGCTCGGCCCACTATGTAAAGAACCCTTACCCGCACAAAGTCTTATAAAACCCTAATTTATACCTTCTGTCGAATGCTCTCACAATTAGGGTTTCAACTAACCTAAAATGAAGCAATTAATCAATCAAAAATTGTTCTTTTTCACCAATTGATTTGTGCTTATCAATCAGTTCATGCGCAGCCCTTAAGATCGCCTTCCAAATAATCAAAATGGAAGCGTTTTGAGTCATAGCTGCGCTAAAGCAAATCTGATACATATATACGTACATTTTATATGTATCTATATATATGTATCTATTTTAGGTTTTCTCTTTAGGGTTTTCCTATTGAGATACTTCTTTCTCCCACGAGAAATTTATTAATTCGTGGCAATTACACTGTTTTTATGAAATCTTTAATCTTATTAATTTTCTGAATTATTGTATGATGATAAATAATAATTTATTTTTATTATTGCTACAGTTTTTCAGATTGTTATGAGGTTTAGGTTTTGAAGTGTTTTTGTATGCCTCGAATTTTCTTGTGGAAAACATTAATTTTTTTTATTATTATTCTTTGAATGTTTTTTCTAATTAGTTTGTAATTAAATTTTGTTAATATATAAATTGAAAATGGCAAGAATGAGGAGAAAGTAATATTATGGGAAAGGAGTAATTCTTTGATGAATTTAACCATTAACGCTTATTGATATTCTGACTTGCCAATTATAAAAATTTTCAAGTGCTTTTGCATGTGTGAAATTAAATTTGTTGGAAAATTAGTTAATTGAGTAAATTAAACTTATTTATATTGTAACCTTTTCTTGTTTTTCTGTATGTTGATTACTAGTAAAATTTACTTAGAAGTTAAGATGAAATAAATAAAATTGGATAGTTAAATAAAGACTATATCCACAAATAATTAGATTAATTGGACAAAAAAAATGAAAAGCATGAAGTTTTTGATACATGAAGGAAATAAAAATATCACTTTACTTTTTTTTTTTTATTTGCCATTCATTTCAACATTTTCTGTCAAAATATAATGTCAAAACTATCATTTATCAAACCTATATTAGATTCAACAAGGACAGTAAAAATGGAACCTACGGAGTGTTAATTTTGTTTGTCTATAAAAAAATATAAATTTCTTTTCAAATTTACTTTCATCTATTACTTATAATAATTTACTTTTTATTTATTTTTAATAAAAATTTATTTTAATATAAAGATAAAATTATTTTATCATACTGTGAAATATTCAACAGGACCATTTTTAAAAGTATATATTTTTTTAACAACTTACACCCAAACGTAACATGCTATAAAAGCATGTCAACTTCACTGTCTTACACTTTTATCCATCCTTCCCCATTTGTGTTTTCATTTACTTCTAGCATTATTATTTGGACCAACACTGTTGATAATTCTAAAACAATACATGAGCTGTGATGTTTGTGTTCTCACTTCTCACTCGAGGTTAACATAATGACTGCAATTGCATTAGGATTACAGGCTACACTTATGATGGGTCAAATTTGAATTTTATCACCAAATGATCTGACCATGAGTCAACTAAATGACTCACAAAATAGTTTTGGTGAAAGCACACAGTAAACAAGATATAATGAACTGGACTGGAGTGTTTTCTGCAAATAACTAATACAAAGAAACATGGTATTTTGAATAACATACTATAAGTAGGGTTGTTCATAGTTCGGATAAAATCGAATTATCTAATTGGATAATTCAGATCAGACTATATGATTTGAATTATTGGATTTTTGAATTGGTTCGAATCAGAACCAAACTTATTATTTCGGATTATGGATTGTTTTGGTTGGTAAACTACAATCTGAAATATCAAAAAAAACAAAGAAGAAATAAATATTAAATTTTCAAATATTTCATATATATATATATATGAAGATACATAATAGTTTATTAAATTATTAATATTCTATAAATATCTAAATTTAATACTAGTACACAATAGTTGATGTTAAAGATCATATTAATTTTGTAAATGTGATAGATAATTTCACAAATATAATATATAGTGGAGATGATATTGATTTGAACTTGTACAAATCAAACTATCATCAATTTTATATATTTTTGTTATAATATCTTACATATTTTAGCATATATATTTGTTTATATGTTTGAATATCCAAAAACCAAACCAATCCATACAAATAATAATTCGGATAGATTGGTTCGGCTTTTGAATTTGTTTGGACGGAACAGATTCATATTTTTGAAAACATAATCCATTTGGATTCATATATATGGATCGGTTTTAAACCGATCCATCCATTTGAACACCTCTAACTATGAGATTAATAACAGCAGAAGCACCGTTGCTAAACAGAATACTTCCAGCTTCCGTATATAAGATGCTATTTCCCTAATTTAAAAGTTCAAGAACAAAAACAACCCAAAATCTTTCACAATAAACATCAAAGGATCAATCTTTTTAACCAAATACAACTTTACAAGTTGAAATCCACTTCAATTCAGCTACTTTATCAAACAGATGATCAAATTGTAAGCATAAACACTTGGCATAATCCTCAATCTTCCAATTTGGAAAGTAAATTTTGCTCTAAATCTATCAACAACACGTGTTCTACCAAATTCAAATAATATTTCCCTACATTTCAAAAGGTTCATATTTTAAAGCATATGAAAATGCAGCAAATATATTATACGATCTAGAAAGTAGAAACTGTTATTTCAAAGCATATGGAAATGCAGCAAATATATATCATTGCTCCAAATTTTATGCACATTAAAACCAGCATAAAGTATGAATTACACCTACTAATGCTGAAACAGATTTCAACATTAAAAACTTCTTCTTCATCGTCATCGTCCAAAACTAAAACATATTCAAAACTAATTACTCCACTATTTATATATCTCAAAGACTGCAAAAGCTTAGTTAAAAAAACCTTCAACTTCTCAGTCCAATAGCAATAGCAAAACTACCTGAATTCATCAACAGTCAATCAAGAAAACCTGTTTTCCTCCACACTGCATTCCTAACTAATCGAAGATCCCTCCCTTTCAATGTCCTTCCAGCACCTTCTAGAACCGAAAACGTTGTATGCGGCGAATTCGAAGAACCTCGTGCCACAATTTCGTGCGGCGGAAGCATCTCCTCTTCATCATCTTCACCGATGTCCACGTCAGCAAGTTCACCGCCAATTCTCGCCTTCCGCGCAAACATCGGAACGTTCACCGGCGCCGATTGCTGAAATTTCAACGGCATAGACTGAGATACATCTCGTTCCTGCCTATTAGGTCTCGGAATTGACGGAATTAACCTAGACGACGAAGATGACGGATTAGGCGTCGTCGGAGACGCGATTGAACTGCTAGGGTTTCGACGGTTAACTACCGGACGGTTGTTAGGTTTCCGGCCGTTATCTTCGGGTAATGCCGCCAGAATTCCGAAATTATCCTGATTCCGAAACGATTGATGATTACCGTTAGGGCTCCAGTTGTTTCCTTTCACCGGATCTAACGATTGACGCTTCTGTTCGGCGAAATCGCCGGTCCAGAACACGTCATCTTCACTGAAATCGTCCCCAGCGACTGATGATCCACCGGAGATCACGCCAGAAGACGACGGCGGTGAGAAAACGCCTAAAAATCGGTCGGATGACGGCGATCGACGGTGACGGTAGGTAGCAACACCGTTCGGTTCCATCGGATATAGATTATACAGATACAGATAGATATAGATATAATAATTTATAGATATAGAGATAAAGATATTTACTCACTAGAAACGAACACTCGAGTCAGAGATTATAATATTTTGTTGCAGAAAGGGGGTTATCTGGTGCGACGAGTTTTTCGGTGATTTGGTGGTGCTTAGATTTGCTGGACGGTTGAGATTGGGTTGTTGATAAGTGGGTTTCGGTGTGGTGCGGTTATCTCGATGATATAGAGTGTGGTTACAAAAATGACGTGGCGGATCGACACCGAGTGACGGAGAATGTGATCATACGGTAGAATAGCCCGAGATTTTGGGCCCATTTTGACCATGATGAGTACTTGTATATCATCTTTAATTAATTGGTTTTGATTGGTTAATTACTTTTTCTTTATTATTTGTTATTTATTTATTTTGGTTAACAAGATAAAATGAAGTAATGAACATTTATTAATCAGTATTTTAAATTTTTAATGAAATAAGATAATAATTACAATGCATTTAAGTACTTATCCTGATGTAGACATTATGTTTATATTTATTGGATAGAGAGGAAAATGATCACATATCACAATTATTATTTTTGGTATTTTGTCGTTCTAAAAATTCAAACATGCATAGCACTAAGTGTAGTTTAAGGGTATTACAATTTATATATTGAAAAAAATATTAATAATTAAATGTAAAAGTACTTTATTATAGTATGCATAAATAATAAATAATATGATAATGTACATGTTTTAAATAAAATAATACTAACAATAATCTATAGATAGAAAATCACATCAAATAATTTCAATGATATCAAAATAGTACATTTTTTGTAATTTATACTACATGTATTTTTGGTGGCAGAAAATGAATAGTGCTTGAAACTGTTGTTCAAGTGTCCGAAAGACTAGTTTTGTTTATCACGAATCTGCAAGTTTGTTAGGGAGTATTTAATCACTCTAACAAAGATAAAACATAAACTAAAGCCAACCCAATTACAAACAAAATATCAAAATTGCATCCCTACATGAAGTTATAGAGCAAACCACAAAAAGGAACTGCGCAACGATTTCAGCAAAGGAACTAACGACCCAAATGAACACCTGCAAGTCTTCTTTACACATTAGTAAGCAGTGTCTATTTGAAGCTCAATCTTTTGATAGTTCCTGTTTGATCCTTTAGAACTAAACATGTAATGCTCATTTGGCTCATTAGCTTATCATAAGCACTTTCTTACTAGTACCGACATACCATGGAACTGGAAGCCCATAAGTACCCCTTTGGCTAATAAGTTTATCCGATCAATTTTCTTGATAGTATACATCAAACTAAAACAGCAACAAGAGATCAGATCTTAGAACTTTTAATTGTGCAACTCGCACATCTTCTAAAGAGATTACATTTCATTTTGGATAAAATAATCCACCAGATAACAGTATCAAAGTTACTCGGCTACAAATATTTTGAATTTGGTACATACTATAAGAATGTCATGTTCTATTAGTTATACAATGAATTGTACATAATACAGACTAAATCAAACATGGAGTTATACAACACTCGTAGGCATGTAGCAATGAGTTTCCCAAAACAACTTTCTTAATTCAACATGCTGCAGCTAAATTGGCCATTTGATAAAATTAGTTTCTCTGCTTTAACAACCATGTCAAGGGTGAGAGGAACGAAACTTCGAGATGGGCCATAAAAATGGGGAAAGATGTTCGAACCATCCACATCTTCATAAATTAATCCATCTCCAAGCTGCAAAAACAAATCCAAATCACAGAAAAACATTCAGTTGGTGAAACTATCTTTCCCGACTCAAAATTATTGCATAACTAATACGATGACAAATTACTTGTCAATTCTGCAATAGTTATATTGTAATTCCATGCTTCTATTGATATCCAAAAATATTTTAATTAATCAAATCAAGTACTGTAGCAAATGGTACGTAACCAACAACAATGTTCAGCATTTGACTCATCTACAACCGTGCAGATTAAAGGTGGGACTAAATGGGAAGGTTGCATAGTGAGTCAAAACAGATTGAGGTCAAAAGTCAAAACTAGTACTATTGGCACGAGCCAGAACAGGTTACGTCAGGTTGGCCCGATAAACATTTTGCCCAATTTTTTATAAGTGTGTTAAATATGATTGCAGAATCAAATTTTTCATAAATAATCTATTTTGTTTATATAATTAGTTTCACACGTTTGGTGAAGTTTAACCTATCAGTTTGACACGTTTCCTCCATTCTATCTCAAGCTCAATCTTTTGATTGTTACTGTTTGAGCCTTTTGAGATAAAATGTAACCTGGATCAACCCATTCAAAAGAAAATGGCTCAAAATTGCCACCTAATTGAACGTGTGCCTATGGACTATGGTAATGGTATTTACCTTCTGCGCATCAATCTGAAGCAGGAAAAGATCCTCTGTAGTATTCAAGTAAAACCTTTCTAAGGTCGACTTCACCTGCAACACAAAAGTTACAAAAAAATCACTTGTCAAAACACTCACGTTCTCAAGTCTATTAAAGTGTTCTTAAATGGTCAAATAGCATTTGGCACTTTCATTCTGAAAAAAAGTACAGATTTTTTAGAACAAGAGTAATCGAATCCAATGGCCATTTCTAGACTATATGTCCCAAATTTGGTCAACCACATTGCCATAAACTTATAAAACAAAAACCGAAGATTACACGAATATTTGTCCAGCCGATAATTGATCAACTTATCATATTATTCCAATAAGAACACTAGCCATACGTACTTACGTAGTTCAATACTAGCCAAACGACACAGGATTATAGCAAACTCAATTTATAATACAAGATTGTGAGATAAAGGCCTAATTTTTTAGTATTATCTATATCTCTATATATCTATATCTAATCCGTAACTATATAATTTTATGACAATTTTATACATCTGAACTAAAACGAAAGGTGAGGGGGATAATGTTCTGTTGTATAACGCGTGTATCCCGCTACTAGTGCATTATAATGTAGAGAAATGTAAACGGACCTGCTTGAGTTTGCTGAGATGAATATATTTAGAATCTTTATCAAGTTTTTGACCAGACGTAGATTTACTCGTTTGCAGTTCCGACCACTCGTCGGCAGTACTAATTCTGTAAACGAATTCTTCGGTTTCAACATTTCCAGCCATTTCTTCACCTGCTTGATTCCGGTAATAAATTAATTGTAATCTTGTTATGTTTCTATTTAAATTTAAATTAAATTCCTGAAATAGATGTAGAGACGATCGACGTACCTGAAGAGAGGTCTAGGGTTTTGTTTCTCGTTAACGGTTTTTGTTAATATATGGACCTCCATATCGTGGGTAGGTGTTCGGGTTGATCGGATCCATTCGGTGATCCATATTTTAATAATTATTTTGAGTTATATATATGATTTTTATTATTTAATAAAAAAAAATAACATAAAACATAGGCTACACATTCGTTAAGTTCATATTTATGTGAAAAGAGGTTTGGTAATTTGTATACGTTTGAACTTTAAAACAAATACTTGATATTGTTTCTCGAGTTGATTATACGACAAATGATAAGCTAATTGAAAAGAAATAAAAGTGATGTTTTTGCACGTTTTTTAACCGATAAAAGATAAATCAAAATAAAAAAAACTAAATATCTTTTTTCCGAAATCTTTCTCCCAACTGTGAATCATTACGATTTAATTGTATCATTATATTTTCTTTTACTTTCAATTTAAGAATATATGTCATTAGTTTATATCAATTATTCTTGTTTCCTTTCCATCTTTATTATTTATATCTATTCTTTATTTTTCCTTTTAGTTTTAAATTGAAAAACACAATCTAAAAGAAAAGTTATGACTATTTTTTGCAATGAATTATTTTGCAATTTGAATTTGAAAGGATAAACATATAAATAAAAAAGAAGGAAAGCAAATGGGAGAGGAAATGAAAGACACCCTCCTGATTATTATAAAACCTCATGTAATATAATTTCTCTACGCTATCATGTTATATGTTTTCTGATAAAACAATTAAATATAAATAAATATAACTAAATAATATACAATAAAAGTTTCATCTTTTTATCAAAAACATTAAATTTTTATCACATGTATAATCACTAGCTTTAATCCCCGCAACAACACGGACGATAAAATTAAAATTGTTTTAGATTTAATATTTTATTTTTTATTAAATAAATTAGTATATATATATATATATATATATATATATATATATATATATATATATATTAGTGTGTTAGATGTAAAGTGTTATAATTTGTATATGTATTATATAACCTCTCTGTAAAATTCGTATATGTTATATGTAGTAAAAAATTTAGTAACTTAAGGAAATAACATATAATATCTTTCAAACTTTTGAGACTTTCTGGGTATTCCAGAAGAGGTGATTTTTCATCTATAAATCAATTCAAAAAGTTGTTAGTAAATACAAATAATCGATCATAAATTAAATAATGCACATAATAATAATAAAAAAATTATTTAACCTAAATAAACAACGTATAATACCTCTCAAACCTTTAGGACTTTTAGAATCATCAAGAACGGGAAGTTTTTGATCTACATATCAACTCAAAAATACCAAAATATTTTAATGAATAGAAATATACAAATAATCGACTATAAGTATAAAAACTTAAATATTAAATATTTTTATTAAAAATATAACCTAGCGAAACAACATACAATACCTTTTGATCTACATATCAACTCAAAATATCAAAATATTTTAATAAATACAAATATACAAATAATTGATTATAAGTATAAGAAAGTACATATTAAATATTTTTAAAAATATAACCTAAACAAATAACGTATAATAACTTTCAAACCTAAACTCTTAGGGTGCTCAATCCAAGTGATTCTTTATCTACAAATCCTTTAAAAATTCAAAAATATATTAGTCAATACAAATAATAAATTATAAGTTAAAGAATACACACATCATACCTTTGAATTCGTTTATAAAATCAAAAATTAAAATTCATATAGAATTCTTATTTATATATCTCCATGCCTTAAAGTGATTGATAAACGTTTGAAATACTTAAGTCGACAAATTTATTAATATATAAATTAGTGAATGAATTTGAATGTATATATATATTTGCACCATGGGTATTATTTGTCCACTTTATTTACGGGTATAAATAAAAGATATCTATTATATTATATAAAACATTACATAGGAAGGAATTTTAATATAATATCTTTTATTGAGATAAGGGAGAGTTGGTTAATAAAATTTATAACCAATGCGAAGATTCGACGGTGGTTTTAGTTTCTTTGGGGTTATCTAATTCGTTGAATATTTTTAAATATTTAATTGCCGATTTTAATATTAATTGCCAAAATTTTTTTATTGATAATATTAAATATTTAATTAATATTTAGGAGTTTTAGGGGTATAAAGTGTAATTAGAGAATCAATTATATATCGTCGGATCGATTTTAAAAACTCAATTGAAGGGTCCAGATTCCTCCATTGTATTATAGTTTAAGTATATATTATAGATTATCACTAACAAGAAAGTTTTAACTACTATTTGATTACTATTATGATAAGAACTTAATGATATCTTATAATCAATAACAAATGTTGTTATAATTTTATTTTACATTATTTACTTGGATTTTTCTAAATGCAACCTTGCAGTTTATCGTCAACATACACAAAAATGATGTATTGTCCTCTAGAACTAAGAATTAATTACCAAGAGGATGCTACCGTCGACTGTTAGAGAGATCGATGATTAAAAACAGGCCCCCGAGACTTGAACTCGAGGGGTCTGCGGACGTTAAGATAACTTTAACGACTACAATTAAAAAAAGTGTACTTAGAAAATAAAATTTAATATTAAAAATCACACGAAAATATCATTTATCATTTATCGTAGAAAAAAATAATCAAAATAAAAAATCTTGCGTCTCTTCATCGATTTCCTCTAAAAACTTACAACTCACAGCAAACATATTACCGATCATCTTCAACATCAAATCAACACATCCGTACACTTCAATTTCATCGAAATCCTTTCACTCTATAATCACAAGTAGGGCTCAATAGACACCGCTCAAATCCAATTGCAGCAATAAATCATGATCACTACGGTAACAATCAATCTCAAATTAATTGCTACATATATCAAATTAACTATTATTCATTACTCAACTAAAAACCTAATTCGATTACAATTAAATTAATCAAACATGCAGCAACGAAGTCCTACTAGCGGTGGGGGTTTACAAAGCCCTAGATCTCCACCTTCACAGATTCCGTTTCTGTCAGTTTCTGTTACTGATCCTGCTAAAATGGGGAACGGTGTTCAAGCTTATATCTCTTATAAAGTCATCACCAAGGTAATCTCATTATTGTTAATTATATATGTATCTATAATTTGTTACAATTTTATGATGTGTTGATATTATTGATATATTGATTGATTTAGAGATAGTTTGACTGAGGAAATGTTTGACTTTGAGATAAATTATTGCTAGCAGACTGATTGCAAGGGAATGTAGCTAACTTATCGTGTATTGTTATTGTGTATAGCGTGATTCTGAATCATCTTGTACGTGTAATGAATCCTATCATCTGTCTTTTGATTGTGCTAACTGGAAAATATGAAAAGTTTCAGGTTAACTGATACATACGATAGGAGGAATTGGAAGTTAGTGCTAGTGCACAGTTAAGACTCTGTTTGGAAGTATGTTACATACAATAATCACATGTGATATTTTGGATACATTTCTTTGCGTTTAGAGCTTGCTGTTTTAGATAATCTATTCTAGATTATTTATAGCTGATAAGGAGGTGTAAAAATTGAAGAACTTATAATTGGTGAAAATAGAGTTGGTGAATTCATTGAGATTCGGTACTAGTTATGATTCAGGAATTCTCAATTGCAATAATATTGAAATTGGTTAATAAAAATTAATCAAATGCTAAGAGGAACTCATAGTTCATATGCTCCAATGGAGAGCCTAATATCATTGAACTACTATTTTCTTTCTTTATGATAGTGTTGATGTTTAAAACCATAGTGGTGCTGTAATTTCACAAATTTTTTGTTTTCCAGACAAACTTTCCTGAATATCAGGGACCAGAAAAGATTGTGATTAGACGGTATACGGATTTTGTTTGGTTGCGTGATCGTCTCTTTGAGAAGTACAAGGGTATCTTCATTCCTCCACTTCCAGAGAAGAGCACCGTAGGTAGGATGTTAGTCTGTTTCTGTATTTTGGTTGTGGCAAATCTTTGATAATATTGGCATAATAAAAAAAAAAAAATGGTGTTGATATTGGCAGTAATTCTTATCATATGGCCAAGCATGTATTGGCTGTCAGCTCTTTTCCCATTTCAGTGTTGTAATTAATACTTTACAAAAAGGAAATGCTGCAATTTTCATGGGATGACATAAATATAAGTGAGTTTAGAGCAGAGATGTAAACTCTAGAAGTGGCCCACTATGTATTACTGTTAGTGCTTTGGTTAATGACTTAATGATACGAACACTTTTTCAAGATCCATGTCTTACAAACTTTAAGCAATAATAATTTTAGTCAATGGATGACTGACTATGGCTTCACTGATGCAGAGAAGTTCAGATTTAGTGCTGAGTTTATTGAGATGAGGCGTCAAGCATTGCATACATTTGTCAATAGGATTGCTTTACATCATGAACTTCAGCAAAGTGAGGACCTGCGAACCTTTTTGCAGGCCGATGAACAGGTAAACTGTTCTGGTTGTGACTGCTTAGTTTATCATTACTGCTTCAATAATGATATCGCCCTGTGATATTATTTGTTACTTTTCCAGATAAGAAGATGCAAAAATAACTTTTCTTTTTTCCTATGCATGTTTAACTCTCCATTAATTTAGAGGTTTCACTCTAGACGGTGCCGCGCTGTAGTATTAAACTTCCTCTTATCTACATCCACTTCGTTTGATCTTTCCAGTAGTTCTTATTCTACATGTTGGCTGTTTTGCAGACAATGGAAAGAGCAAGGTCACAAGATACTGGAATCTTCAAGAAGAAGCCGTCTGATTTGATGCAGATATTCAGGGTAAAATCGTAGAACATATGATCGAATCAAAATCAATTGGAAGTTTATTACTGAATGCCAATAAATAGGGAGGTTCAGTTGTCAACCACATGGTTAGGAAACTTCAGTTTACAAAAGTTTAATATTGGAAAACCAAATATATATTACTGTTGTCATTACAGGCATATTTTACATAATTTGGCATAAAGCTGAAATTCTTTTAACAAAAGTTAAGAAATTAGGTAGCTTAACTATAAGTGTGATTTTCTTTCTTTTCACTGATTTTTATTGTTGTTACTATTTATCTATTTATATGTGTGTGTACCAGATTTTTACATAAATTTTGTTTTCAGTTTCATGATTATTTGTTTATTTATTTATTTTTTATATTTTGTACCAACATTACATAAGTCTATCAGATAATGGAGTAATATAATGGGATGTTATGAACATGACAGGATGTTCAGTCTAAAGTGAGCGATGTAGTTCTCGGGAAAGAAAAGCCAGTGGAAGAAACAAATCCAGAATACGAGAAGCTGAAACGCTATATATTTGAACTTGAAGATCACTTAGCTGAAGCTCAGAAGCATGCATATCGTCTAGTAAAGAGGCACAGAGGTATGTAAAGCTTGTAAAAGCCTGTATACTAGTTCTAAACCTTTCAGTGTTTTCTCCAGCTTTTAAAAACCAGATGTTTGGATGAAATATGAATATCAAACACAACTGGCAGTTCTAAAGATCATGGAGATGAAAGCTAACGTGAATCTTGATTTTGGATTGTAATTTGGCGTTTGTGGTTTAGTAAAAAATCTTGCTTTATGCAGAACTGAATGAGGATTTCATAAAACTGATTATAAAAATTGTAGAGGTAGCAAAATGGATTGGTCAGAAGGTGTTTGGCTCAAAAATGAGTAATTTTTGGTGTGCATCAAAACAGGCTGGGTTGGGCTGGCCCGGAACTTTTTCTTTGGTTTAAGTTATAATTTGTTTGTACTTAACTTATTAGTGCCTCGAATATATACCAAAATATACATTATCTCAGTAATAATCGAATTTTTTGAATAAAATTGTTTGGAGGTTTTATGTGTTAAAGATACACTTGGAGACTTTTGCCTCATTGACCCGTTTTGCTTTCAAGATATTTTGTTTGTTACTCATTTGAGATTTTGAGATAAAGCATAACTCAAATTGACCAGTTCATTAGTAAATGGGTTGATCTGCCTCTAGTCAACAAAGGCCAACACAGCTGAGTTGCTATAACACAATCTGTTTAATAAATGTTACAGAGTTGGGGCAATCTCTAGCAGATTTTGGCAAGGCAATCAAGCTTCTTGGTGCTTGTGAAGGAGATGCTCTTGGGACTGCATTTTCTGAGCTTGGGGCAAAGTCAGAGATGCTATCAGTCAAGCTACAAAGAGAAGTCAGTGTCTATTATGTCTACATTATTTTGAACGAAAAGCAAAAGTTTGAACTTATTAACATCAGTGCATAGTAGTATAGTACATATTGATAGATCTTTTCAAGTAAATGCCGTATCTCACATTTTTCTTTATGTGCACTATTAAACAGGCTCAACATCTTCTAATGAACTTCGAAGAACCTTTGAAGGATTATGTGCGTGCTGTGCAATCTATCAAGGCAAGTGGTGAACTTCTAAAGCTTGCCATTGACCAAATACTGTTATGAGCTGAAGTGAAACTTGGAGTTTATTAGCATGCTTTAAATATTATCTGTTTTCTTGCTTTTAATAATTAGGATTAGGATGTTTATCTTTTAATTAATTGTTTTATTTAGGATAAAGTGGGAATAGCCCATGATTATCATTTAGCTGATTATTAGGAGAAGTTATCTGCTGTAGGAGTAGTTTTTAGGGAGCAGTTATTTTATTTTATCTATATATGTACGCCATGTGAGCCATGTGAAGTCTAATGGGCAGCCAGAAAATATCAGGTTAAAGTTTGTCTTTAAGAGATCGTTGGGTTCTCTCTATCGAGCCCTTATTTATCATTATCGCAATAGGCCGTCAAGGCAGAAAATCAAATAAACAGTCTGCTGTTAGTCCACCTGTAACTCGATCACAAAGTCGGGACCATAACAAATACATTGACAGTCACACTTGTGTTTCTACTTTTTAGAGTTTCTATAATATCTCGCGGATTTGTGAACAGGGTACCATAGCAGAGAGGGCCAATGCTTTCAGGCAGCAGTGTGAACTGGCAGAGACGATAAAGTTAAAGGAAATTGATCTGTAAGATTTTTTGAATCAATTTCCATTATGCTATATCTCACGTGATCATCTAGATCACATAACTCAGAGGTGGAAACATGGGGGGGGGGGGGGGGGGGGGGTTGGGGGGTTTGGGGGTTTGGGTAACATGTTAAAACGGGTAATCTGTTGCTACAGACTAAAATGGGTTTGGTTAGGTCGTTAGGCTCACCAGAAACACGGTTGTCCTAAAATAATACTTGTTTATAAAGAAAAGTTGGTGTGTCACGATAACGGAAACTATATTATTTTGTGTCACAATCTTTTATTTTTTGATTTAAATGATTTATGAGGTTTTACGCATTACAAATATGCTTTTTCTGAATTTTGACCCTTTTATCCCATTTGACCAATTTCGATTTTAGCTAATACATATGTGTTATAAACGCAGTATTTTATTCGTATTGATAATTAATAATGGTCCATTTATGTTTTACATTTCTGTTTCAGCAACAAATTGAGGCTAATTCGATCAGAGAAGATGTTAGATGCAGAACATGAATTAGAGGAGGTTAGTTTTACCATATATTTATTGCTCTACCGCATGCTATCTAATTTAAACAGGAGATATGAGTGCAGACTCTCGAGTCTTGAATGAGTACTACCAAAATAGATACTCATCACTTTTTGTTAGTTTTTATAACACAAACAATATGCAAGAGAATCTGCACAGAAAAAGTGTTTAGATATGCCTCTTCTGTCTGAGTTCGCAATAATTAGATATTTGAGCATTTGGCAAATTCTGATTAGAAAAGTTATATACCGAAAACAAGTTCGTGCAGAAAAAGTTGAGAGTACATAGTCCACTAAATTATGTTGTGATATTATCAGAATTTGACTATATGCTCCGACTTATCTGGTATCCTAATGGTATGCAGCTAAAAGCTGATGGTGAGGAAGCAACAAGAAGATTTGATACAATAGTGCGGCTAATGAATGAAGAAATTGTGCGTTTCCAAGATCAAAAAACACAAGATATGGGTGTGGCTTTCCATGAATTTGCAAAGGGCCAAGCACGTCTAGCCAATGGTATAGCTGATGCCTGGCGAAGTCTCCTTCCAAAACTCGACTCTCTTTCTGTTTCATAACAGTGCTTTGAACTCCAACACGTTTGATATCTCAGAATGGTACTGCTCATCCTTCGCTCGCGTATCCGTTCTGTATGTTTGTTTTCTGTGTCTGTATCTTAACGTCCATCATGTTTGAAATCTTCTGTCATGTAGTACTTCTGCCTAACAAAGAAATGGAACATTTTATAGGTTTTCTTATATTTTGGATACTTCATAGAATTTCGTCCTTTCAATTTTGCTGTTATAGTCTTAATATATTTCAGCATCAACATTTGAGCATATTTGTGATGAAAGCTTTTTCTTTCATCCTGCTGTTAGGTTTTTAGGGGGTGTTTGGACATGCGATTTGAATGTGATCCTGTAATTTTGAATCAGTAGAAGAATCAAGTAATCAATTGTAATAAAACGGTATAGGATGCGTTGATTGCATGCGTTTTTGTTGTTCGGATAATAACCTGATAATCCAACTGTTTGTAGATTTATGATGCCCTTTTCCCCCTTCTGCCCTTGAGACACGCATTACATGCATGTATATGCTGAAGATGTACATTTTCTTTTGTAAAGTAATAAGAAAAGTCTTTAAAAAGCAATATTTGAATCGTGGTTCTTACACAACTTTGGTAAACTGTCGGTCTAATATGGAACCAACAGACCTAACCAGTCCCTAGTGATACATAATCATTCTCATGCTTAGGATCTTGATTCTGTGCAGCTTTATCTCCATTTTTAATAAATGTAGTGGGGTGTATACTGTTAACAAAACTTGAAATGCTAAAGAAGATGAACTAAATCGAGTTGGTCTGTTAGTTGGGTGTGTTTGGATGTGCATTTCCATAGCGATTACATGATGTATTTTATTTGTACCAAAATCATATCTAGGTTGTTAATCCTAACAAAATGTTTGCACTAGTCTATGAGATCTGAGCTTAGGAAAAAAGGATCAGAGCTTGAGAATACACTTAAATTTAGCCCAAACTCTACTGTGTGTATCCAACTTCATTTAAATGAAATGACATGAAAACGACATTATCACATTTTTTAAATTATTGCCGGTAAAAAACGGTTAGTTGGTGAACTATCAACAAAACTAGCAGACCTTGGTAATAATATTGGTTCGTTGGTGAACCTCGGAAAAAAAATTTAAGTATGTTGACGATCCGCGACTTTTAACCCTTTTATTAATCAATCAAACACTAAAAGTCCTAAAACTTTCCTAACACTAGTCAAACTCTTAATTAACTAATCTATTAATTAATCATATCCTTCTATTTCGCTCAACTTTTCATTAACCAGTCAGATTAAATTATTCTTCTCAACATTCCACTAAAATAAAATATATATTATATATTTATGTTTTAAATAAATAAATATATTTTATACATAATATTAAGCGTTAAGTCATGACTTATTCCATCCGGGCTTACTTATTCACAGTAGACAATTACCCCAGCCCTAATAAAGTAATTACGACCCATATCAATTTCTAATTTCAAATTTAGGGATTTGGGAGATTATGGGCCAATATTGGACTAGTTAGAGTTGGAGATAATTTTAGGTACTATTTTTCTTTGTACATATGATCACTGAATTGTCCACTGATGTTGTAATTTTACTATTTTGTAAAGACTTGTATTTAATACTTCACTGCTCAAACAAGGCTCCATTTTAGTAAAACCTCCCAACAATCATGGATACAATCATACTAACCAGAAGATCTTAGTACTCCAACTGAATATCAGAATGTTACAATTTTTGTAAAAGGGATCATTGATAGTAATTAGAAGATCTTGTGTTGTATCTAAATTCCAGTTACAACTTTCACTTCATGTATAAATATAAACAACTGCCAAGAATGTATGGTCTGGAAAACTGAATCACCATATGAGAACACAAAACAACGTCCAGTTCCCAAGTTTTGCAAGAAGCCAGCCTAGAAGCATGATAAGTTGAGTTGAACATGGGTTGCTTCTATGATCGGCACCTTTCATCGCTACGATAATATTTATGTCACCGTGACCTGCATTTTTCCATCATACACAACCTTCTAAGTTCCCAATCCCATTTAACATTTTAGAGGATTTAGCATTACCAACCCATTTATAAGTAAATGGGTTAAAATTGCCATTTTTTCTCATGTGTAGGAATAGTGTCAAACCAACCTGATCTATTTCTAAGGAAAAAACATACGAATAGTAACAGCATAAACCCAATGTATTCGTAGCACATTTGTGCACCCAAAGGCATTTACGGTTGATCACATTTAAAACATGCAAGATTTCTGGTTAGACGGAATTAAGAAGTTTTGGTGTTTGGGTTGCACCAATTACGATATTAAAATACACTCTAATTAGACTGTTTTACCTTTGGAACACAGAGTTAACAGCAGAGAAGAGCTTATTGGGTATCAAAAGAGTGCCTTTCAAGTTTCAATGAGGTGGTAATGTGGTGTACACTAATTTAGTAATTTCTCTTAGTTGAAAAGGAGTGTAAAGTTCAATATTTAATTAGTAGGAAAGTAGTGAAAGTTTAATTATTGACACAGATAACAGCAGAAGTTTACTTTTAGAGAAGTAAATGAAAGTTCAATTTTTTATAAATTTGAGGGCATGCTTGTGATACGAACCTATTCTATAACTGTAGAACTCACTCCCAAAAGCTAGCTTGTAGGAGAAGGAGACACCTAGACATATAAGCCACCAACCAATCCCATACTTGGCCGATGTAGGAACGTAAAAATATGATACGACTCGGAATTATATTAGGAAATAATATTATATTTATTATTTATTATTTAATAATAGATAATAGATAGTATTATTATTAGACAGATTTTATAAATATTAGGAAAGTATTATTAGTATCCTATTTAATTAGGGGTTACTTAGGGAGCAAGTTAGTAATATCTATATATAGGCTCTATGGTTGTAATTGAATTATGATGAATATTGATTAGTGGTTTGAATATCATTGGAGAGTTGGTTTACCTCTCGAAAGTACGTAAACTGGTGGGAGAGTTGATCGATCTCTCGAATATTAGTTATCTATCTTATATACTGTTCATTAGCTGCAAAAAAAATACTCACGAAAAAAAAAATCGGGTTTTGCTTGTCTTCTTTCAGATGGATTCCACAGAGATTGTCAAAGGGTTGGAGAGACTCAAAGAGATGTTCAGATAAATCCAATCTGAACAGAATGAACGGTTTTCACGGATTGCAAAAAAGTTGCAGTAACTCTCGTCATCATTCCAACAGCAATTCAAGGTGCTGGGGAAATCTCGCAAATTGAGAAAGGCGGTGACAAGCAACCAGAAGTATGCTACTCATAAAGTTCGTTTACAGAGGGTCCAACCAAACGCACTCCGGCGCAAGACATGAGAAGGCAGTGAAGTTCAGGAAAAAGTTTGTGGTTCAAACATGCCCAGCTAGAAACGGAGATAGTGAGTCATACCAAAAGCTGTAAGGGCGATGCTTCTTGGGCCAGCAGTGAGAGACCCAATATGACAGCTTTGGGAGAACGTGTTGGGGAGAAGAGCAAGAGGCGTGAAATTGGGGCTGGGATTAATTGGGTGAACAACGGGCTGCATAAACCCTTAAGTGGGTCGGTTTCTGGAGAAACCAAGACTCCTATTCCTGGACAGATAGTTCCTTCTGCTGCGAACAATTGTGGGGCCTTTGTATAAGCAAATTGTAAGAAGACAATCTACAAGAATGACTTGGGATCCTGGAATCAAGAATGTTCGAAGCAACACCTTGAGGACAAGGTGTTTTTTTGCGGGGAGCAAGTATTGATACGATTCATATCTTACTAGGAAACTATAATATGATTATTCAATATTTTAATCAATGATCAATGATATTATTATTAGGAAAGTATTATTAGTATCTAGTTTAATTAGGTAAGTCTTAGGGAACAAGTTAGGTAAACTCTATATATAGGGCTCTATGGTTGTAATTGAATTATGCTGAATATTGATTAGTGGTTTGAATATAATTGAAGAGTTGGTTTACCTCTCAAAAGTAAATTGTGGGAGAGTTGATTGATATCCCGAATATCGATTATCTATCTTATTTACTGTTTTATTAGCTTTTATCACGATACGAGCATTGGATTCGTATCAGCTTGGTTGGAGGTTATAGAGGGTAAGGAGTGGGAAAACTTCTTTTAAAACTAAATTTATATTCTTTTCTTGGTATATATTGGTTTTAAAACTTCTCTTAATAAATAGTAGAAATTAACATACACGCCATACTGACAAACTTTGAAATTTATGTTATCTTGCAATAGCAATTTAGCATCAAAATAAAGTAGTCATAATTGTTTACATGATTTCTGATTTCATATCATTATGACTTTGCTACTAACAACATTCTAATTAATTGATGAGAACAAAGATACAAACAGAAGCTCAAATGAAACACCAATTCGACCAAACTAATTACAAATAAGCGTGAAAGCATACCTTAATTCGGTGATGAGTTTGTTCAACGAGAAAGCATTTCCTGTACGCCCCGTAGACAATAAACCCAGCCCATATTAACTAAAAGACTCAATTTGAAGGTCAGGAATTTGGGAGATGACAGGCCAATACTTGCCTTTTCTTCTTCTACACTTTTTCATCAGTTTTTGGGAACAATAACTCACCTTCAAACGTGAAAGTGAAGGGAGTAACGTCTCTGGCAGATCTCTCAGCATTGGACATCTCCAAATTGTAAGTTGCTCAAGGCAGGTGAGGTGTTTCATGCCTTCTAAAACTGATTCCAAGCCATAAAACATACAGATTTCTAGAATTCTTAGAGATGAAGGAAGAAGAAACGATGATGAAGTATTGTTGCTGCTGCTGCTATTCATCCTCATACCCTCTTCTGCCTTTGGCTTTGATTCAAATGTAACCACCTTTGAATTTTCACCAAATAACTGTAGATGAACAAGTGAGGTTGGGAAATGTTGCATCCCCCACTCTAACATTCCCTTCTTTAACCCTTCTATTGAAAGGGCTCTTAAATTAGGAGGCCACAAACCATTCGGAAATGTGTAGTCCATACTTGGACAGTGAGTTATCCACATGCGTTCCAAAGATGTGAGACTTTGCAAATGCTCATGAGGAATTGACTTTATATTCTTGCAATTAATGATGCTAAGATCTCTAAGGCAAAGAAGCAGAAGGAAACCAAAACCTTTTTCTTGAATGGATTCTATGTTATCACACGTATTAATTATCAAATGAATGAGATGAACTAAGCATCCTTCGGGAAACAACCTCACATTCGACAGATTATGTAGTTGAAGAGATCCAAGTGATGACAAGAAGCTGCTGAAAAGCCAATTCACCTCCAGATTATCACTACGCTCAACTTTAAGAATCTTCAAAGTAGATGGGAGGTCATCCATTGGTGGGAAGGTCAAGGATGTCATTGAACCACAATTGATTATCTTCAACTTCTCGATACTATTTGGACAGTTGTAACTCTCCACTTTTGGACAATCTTCAATTTCCACTTCTGTAATCGCCGAATTCACATTTCTCTCTACCAATGACACCAAATTTACACAATCTCTTACTTCCAATCTCTGTAAACTAACCATAATGTCACACACCTCGGCTTTTGATTCGCACAGGTAGGTGAGTTCATCACACTCTGAAATTTTTAGATATTCGACTGTCTGGAGACGCTCTAAAATATCTCCAGGTAGCTGTGTAAGTCCTTTTATACTCCCCAACATCAACATAATTATTGATGAGGACACACCAACAATGCTTCTTAAAACTTCTACAGAACATTTGCTAACATTTAAGAACTTAAGTGACGGTATCAAGTCAATTGCCACTACATCAAGTTTTGGACAATCTTCTATATTAATATAACGAAGACGAGGAAACGATTGAGTGGTTCCATCTTTGTCACCATCACTAGTTGACCATTCCTCCCAGCCCTGCATATCTCTAAATTCCAAAAATTCAAGTGACGGAAATGCAATACCATTACGGGAAAGAGTACTTCCAAGCAACTCTGAACCCAGTCTTGTCAGCCCATTCATACTTTCAAAAAACAAACGTTGAAGCATCGGTAGATGTCCAAGTGTCGGTATGCGTGTGCATCTTCGACAGCTACCTAAGGTAAGATTGGTTAAGCAAACAAATGAGGGATCACCAACCCAACTAGGAAAATTTGTACCCATGTAGTAAAAAATCTTGAGGCTTATCAACTGATCACCCGGCCTTAGCCCTTCAAGTACTTCATACTCCACTCTTTCATTGCGAGTATCATCAAAGACATTGCCACTCCAATCCAGCTCCAAATTAAGAAGACCCTCCTTTTGCTTCAAGTTGGCTTCCTTTGCATGTGTTGCATTTATAACATTATGTAATCCTTTAACGGAAAGCTGACCTTGAAGATGCAATAGTTCTTTAAGATCAGAAATTTTGAACCCACTTGCTCCTCCTATTGTTACTTTGGATAGAGTTTGTAGACTCGTCAACCCACCAATGCCTATGGGTGTCTCGTTCAACTTTGGAGTATCGCTAATGTCAAGATGCCGCAAGCTAACTAACTTCACAAAACTGTGTAGCAAGCTAGATAATTGATGACAACCGGACATCAGTAAGCTCTGCAGATTATGAAGGTCACCGATCTGCTCGGGTAAACATGTAATGCTAGTTTTGGAAAAGTTGAGGTACCGCAAATGTTTGAGACTACCAATGGATTGTGGTACCTCACTGATTGAGTAATTAGCTAGGCTTAGCACCCTTAAGAAGGTTAGCCGAGGAAGTACTTCAACAAGAACCTTGTTTGATAAGTAGAAACTTTTCTGATCAATATTCATAACTGACATCGCTAAGAAAGTTCGCAAGCGCCTAGCTCTTTCTAATGCCTTAAAACTTTATATACACTACATATTCTTGACGAATGAATGAAAAATGGTGGAACTTCTTCAAAACATCGTTTTTGTCGTCAAGATCCATCTTTTCACCCAACCTAACAAAGAACTCTCCTGCAACACTCGTTGCCGAGTCATTTACGAGGTCGTGCATTGTATATCGTGATTCATCATCAGTTGAACGCTGAAAAAAATATCGTGACTCCAGCTCTTTAAAAAACTCACGACCTAAGTCCTCCATTGACTTGCTTTTATTTGTTTCGTACAAAAAGCCTTCTGCCATCCACAGTAGGACTAACTCATCCTTCTTGAACAAGTAATCCTTGGGAAATAAGCAACAATATGCAAACATACGCTTCAAAGGTGGAGGGAGATCGTAGTAGCTCAATTTTAAAGCTGGAAGAATCGTGCTTTCATTAGGTAAATTCCATATTTCACTATTTAACAATTCTTCCCATTCTTTCTCGATTGTTTTTGTTCTCAACACCCTTCCAAGTGCTTTTAAAGCCAAAGGCAATCCATGACATTTCTTCATAATACCTTCACCGTGCAATTTAAATATGGGATGTAATTCGAAGTTTTGTACACCCAGTTGTGACAACCGTCAAAAATCTGAGGTTATTACCGCACTCTAATCTTAGACCTCATTATGGCATTCCATATATTCTAGTGAAAATTCTAGGTTATGACTCCTTAAGCGTACTGAAGTCGTAGAACGTGTTAGAGATTGCTTAGCAAACCTTAAGTTCATGAGAAATACTAAATTAGGTTACGAAGTGCCAAAGAAAATCAAATATCAACCTTTAAAATATCACAAAATATTGTTCTATCGCAAAATCGGAATTAAGTTAAAGTCCCGTACCTACGTAAACGAGACCCGAATTCGATAAATTATTAGATGAACCTTATGATAGATCATCCAAACATAAATCTAAGTATTTTAGAAATTAAAAATACTAACTTTTAGAACACAAATATTAATCACTAAACTATCCCCAAATAAACCTTATATTATACAAATACTTATACCAAATTAATACCTAACTTTAGACTAAACATTATATACATTATTTAACAAAAAAAAAAAAAATTACATGAAAACGAACAAGATTTAACAAGATTACAAGTAATAATTCGATTTTCACTTGATTTTCGATTTGATCATAGGTTATCCTCTCTTTTAACACATAAATATGTGTAGAGGTGTAACCTACAAACATCAAAGTTTGTATGAGGATTTTAGCCATGGAAAAGGCTTAAAATCCGAATTTTATGAAGAAAAATACAAGAAAATGAAAGATAAATGAGTGTAGATGATATAGATTACCTTGAAGGGTTATTGTGGTGGATTTACACCTTAAGATTCTTGAATTTATCTTGAATATTTTCTGGAAATTTTAGAGAGAAAATGAAGAGAATGTGTGTGTGTTTTTGAGAGAGAAAAGAGAGTGAAGAGATGTAGGTGTTTTGGAAAATGAGTGAAGTAATGAGGAGTATAGGGAAAGGGAAGTAATTTGAATAATGTATATAATGTTTAGTCTAAAGTTAGGTATTAATTTGGTATAAGTATTTGTATAATATAAGGTTTATTTGGGGATAGTTTAGTGATTAATATTTGTGTTCTAAAAGTTAGTATTTTTAATTTCTAAAATACTTAGATTTATGTTTGGATGATCTATCATAAGGTTCATCTAATAATTTATCGAATTCGGGTCTCGTTTACGTAGGTACGGGACTTTAACTTAATTCCGATTTTGCGATAGAACAATATTTTGTGATATTTTAAAGGTTGATATTTGATTTTCTTTGGCACTTCGTAACCTAATTTAGTATTTCTCATGAACTTAAGGTTTGCTAAGCAATCTCTAACACGTTCTACGACTTCAGTACGCTTAAGGAGTCATAACCTAGAATTTTCACTAGAATATATGGAATGCCATAATGAGGTCTAAGATTAGAGTGCGGTAATAACCTCAGATTTTTGACGGTTGTCACAATCTCCCCAGTTAAAAGAATTTCGTCCCGAAATCCCACTGGTGGTACTGTCTAGATTCAGTTAGTGAATAGATGAGGGTACTTTCTTTTCATGAAATCTTCTCGTTCCCATGTGTACTCAGGTCCGCGCTTAGAATCCCAACGAACTTTGACGATTGGAATTTTGCTTCGTCTTAATCGCTTGATATCCTTATCAACTATTTCCGTCGGTTCCTCAATAAAGTGTAAACGATCATCAATTTGAACTCCCTCAAGGGGTAAGAGCTGCGAGTCATCAGCTAGACATTTCTTAAGGTTCGATACGTGAAACGTGTCGTGAATCCCGCTTAATCCCCGGGGTAATTTGAGTTTGTAAGCCACCGGACCGATTCGTTCTAAAATTCCGTAAGGCCCGATATAACGTGGATTCAGCTTGCCTCTTTTGCCAAAACGAACCAATCCTTTCCATGGTGATATTTTTAAGAACACTTTATCACCAATTTGGAATTCTAACGGTTTTCTGCGGTTGTCCGCATAGCTTTTCTGCCGACTCTGTGCTGCCTTGAGTCGATCCCTAATGATTGAGATTTTGTCAACTGTTTCCTGGATAATGTCTGGCCTTGTCAAATGCTTCTCACCGATTTCGTGCCAACACAGAGGTGATCGGCACTTACGACCGTACAATGCCTCATAAGATGCACATTAAATGCTCGTGTGGTAACTGTTGTTATAAGAGAACTCTACCAGGGGTAAATGAACATCCCAGCTTACTCCGAAATCAATTACGCATGCACGAAGCATATCTTCCATAGTTTGGATTGTTCGCTCACTTTGCCCATCTGTCTGAGGGTGATATGTGGTACTCAGGTCTAGTCGTGTTCCCAACGCCTTCTGCGTGGATTGCCAGAACCGTGATGTGAAACGGCTATCTCTATCGGAGATAATGGAAACAGGTACTCTGTGACGCGACACAATCTCAGCAATATAGATTTGAGCAAGTTTTTCCATTCTGTAGTCCTCTCTGATAGGAAGAAAGTGAGCGGATTTCGTCAGTCGGTCGACAATAACCCATATAGTGTCGTGTCCTTTAGCGGTTCGGGGTAATTTCGTGACAAAGTCCATCGTGATCTGTTTCCACTTCCATTGGGGTATCTTGGGCTGTTGTAACAACCCCGATGGCTTTTGATGTTCCGCCTTAACCCTAGAGCACGTTAGGCACTTTCCAACGTAAACAGCAATATCTTTCTTCATTCCTGGCCACCAGTAGTACTCCTTAACATCCTTGTACATTTTATCAGCCCCGGGGTGTATTGAGTATCGTGATTTGTGGGCTTCTTCTAATATTAGATTTCGCAACTCGTTAGCCTTAGGCACCCAAACCCTATCCTTAAAGTATTTTACTCCGTCGGACTTAGTTTCGAATCTTTGCTCGAGACTATGCAAGGTCTCTTCTTTTCGGTTTTCGGCTCTTAAAGCCGCTTCCTGGGCAAGTCGGATTTGAGCTTTTAGGCCAGTTTGTACTAGTGCTCCACAGGCGTGTACTCGTGAGGGTTTCACCCTTTCCTTTCTACTTAAGGCATCTGCCACCACGTTGGCCTTGCCCGGGTGATATCGGATCTCGTAGTCATAGTCATTTAGTAATTCTACCCATCTTCTCTGACGCATGTTAAGCATCTTCTGCTCGAGTATGTGTTGGAGACTCTTGTGGTCTGTGAAGATTGTGCACTTTGTTCCATACAAGTAATGTCTCCAAATCTTAAGTGCGAAGACGACGGCTCCCAACTCTAAATCGTGGGTCGTATAATTTTTCTCATGGGTTTTCAGCTGCCTGGAAGCATATGCTATGACTTTGTTTTTCTGCAACAATACACATCCAAGACCTTGGTGCGAAGCGTCACAATAAACTACAAAGTCTTCTGAGCCTTCCGAAAGTGCCAATATTGGCGCATTGCACAGCCTATGCTTTAGGTTTTGGAATGCCTCTTCTTGTGGTTTTCCCCAAACAAAACTCTTATCCTTCTGCGTCAGTGTGGTCAGTGGCTGAGAAATTTTTGAAAAATTCTCGATAAATCTCCTATAGTAACCGGCTTATCCCAGAAATTGTCTAATTTCCGTTGGAGTCCTAGGAGTTTTCCATTTCTTAATAGCCTCAACTTTAGTTGGATCTACATGGATTCCATTCTCGCCGACCACATGGCCAAGGAAACACACTTCTCTAATCAAAACTCACACTTGGAGAATTTGGCGTACAATTTCTCGTCCTTAAGCAGTTGCAATATCTGCCTCAGGTGTTGCTCATGATCCTCCTTGCTTCGCCAGTAGATTAGTATATCATCAATGAATATTATCACGAATTTATCATAGTATGCTCTACAGACTCTATTCATTAAGTCCATAAATACTGCAAGAGCATTAGTCAGACCGAACGGCATGACCATGAACTCGTAGTGTCCATATCGGGTTCTAAATGCAGTTTTGGGAATGTCTTCATCGTGGACTCGTAAATGGTGGTATCCTGACCGTAAGTCAATCTTTGAGAAGTACGAAGCACCTTGCAATTGATCGAATAAGTCATCAATTCGAGGGAGAGGGTACCGATTTTTGATCGTTAGTTTGTTCAATTCCCTATAGTCGATGCACATTTGCAATGATCCATCCTTCTTTTTAACGAATAGAACTGGGGCTCCCCATGGTGACGAGCTGGGGCGAATAAAGCCCTTTTCCAACAGTTCTTGAAGTTGACTGGATAATTCCCGCATTTCTGCAGGTGCTAGGCGATACGGTGCCTTAGCAATCGGCGCGGCTCCTGGAACTAGGTTGATTCGGAATTCGACTTGTCTAAGTGGAGGAAGTCCAGGCAAGTCATCCGGAAACACTTCGAAATAATCGCGCACTACAGGAATATCTTGTACGCGTTTTTCCTCCGACTTCTTCTTAACTACATGCGCCAAAATGGCAAGGCACTTCTTTTTCAGATATTTGCGAACTTTCATGGATGACACCATTTTCAGACTCCTACCGGGCTTGTCTCCGTACACGACTAGTGTTTCATTTTCTCGGATGGGTATTCGTATCACCTTCTCGTGACAGCCTATGTCTACATGGTTCTTAGCTAACCAGTCCATACCGACTACCACGTCGAAACTACCCAGATTAATTGGGATGAGATCGATACTAAAATGTTCATTTTCAAGATGCAAAATGCAGTTTCGTATGATCTCCCTAACATTAAGTTCGTAACCGCTAGCTAGTTCAACAGTATAAGCAGGTTTTAATGGTTTGGACTCTTTGTCGAGGAGGGGTCTAAACTCATGTGAAACGAAACTCTTATCTGCTTCTGAGTCAAATAGTACGGATGCATAGTGGTTGTTAAGGAGAAACGTACCTGTAACCACATTAGGATCCTGGCGTGCTTCATCAGTTCTCATTACAAATGCCCGTCCTCGAGTCTGTCCATCCCGATTCCCTTGATTAGCTGGTCCTGCCTGATTCTTGGTGGTGTTGTGGTTCAGACCCCTTCTCAACTTTGGGCAAGTGTTTCTAAAGTGGTCCAGACTTCCACATTCATAACACGCCTTGTTGCCATCTCCACCTTCCTTGCCTTCCTTTCCAGCCCTGCAGTACTTGGCAGTGTGACCGGTTTTGTTACAGGTATCACATTTCGGGCAAGCTCCCTCATGATGGAATTTACATTTGTTGCACTTAGGGAGAGGACCAGTGTATCCTTTCGGCTCTTGAGTGGTAATTGCGAAATTTTTGGCCGATTTACGATTTCTATTCGAAGTATTCCTAGACTTCTTTCCTGATTGACTCTCAAATTTCCGCTTATTCCCAGAACTCCCCTTGGTCAAAATTCCCGAGCGAATCATATCAGTGGTCAGTCGGTGTGCCAGGATTACCGCACTTTCGATGGTTGTTGGATTAGATGAGGTAACCATTCCTCGACGTTCTGGCGCTAATCCCCAAATGTAACGGTCAATTCGATTGTACTCCGGTGTTACAAGATGAGGTACCAACTTTGCTAGATCGTGAAAACGAGTCGTGTACTTTTCTATCTCTGCCCCTTCCATGGTGTGATTCCAAAGTTCTGCTTCCAACTTCTGTACTTCATTCTTAGGACAATACTGTTCAGTGAGCAATCGCTTGAAGGTTTCCCAAGAAAAGTTGTATGCTGCCTCCCTCCCTCGGGTCTGAACTTGAGTGTTCCACCTGGTCAAATCAACGTCCTGGAGTAAGCTAGATACATAGCCTACTTTGTGATTCTCTGCACAATTGCTCACATGAAGTACCGACTCGATGCTTTCGAACCATTTCAGCAGACCTACCGCACCTTCTGTTCCATGAAACTCCTTGGGTTTGCAGGACATGAAGTATTTGTAGGTGCATTCCCGGCCATCATCGGCGAAAACCCCAAATGCATCCCGTCTTCTGTTGAGGTTGGGGCCACCATCATTCCTCTGGTTTGTTTGGATGCCAGCAGTCACTTGTGCAACGATGTTTGGGATTGCTGCAGAGATTTGTTGGGCAATGACTTGAGCCATGTCAGGTTGTTGTTCCCCTGACTCTTCTTGGGTGCGTCGGGTGGATCGTCTTGGAGGCATGGTCCTGTGACATGTTTTGAAAATCGTTGATTAGTGCTTATATCGCACATTTTGTTTGTTGGAAATTTCGGTAGTTGCAAGGTCAAGTAAATAAAAAAATAATAATAAAATAAAATAACTTGCGGTAAAAGTTCTAATTTAAAGCAAGCGTCAAGATAAACGTCACAATATTAAAATAACAAAGTAGGGTTCTTCCATTATGTCAAGAGTTTCAAAATTTGGATAACCCATTACATCACAATTGTTCATAAGTACTTAAAAAAAAAGACATCCACCATTGCAAAAGTTACAAGGTTTTCAAAATCCAAACCATGTTCCCGACCTTAACCCCTAAACCAAACTGCCTAAATCAGCAACATTGCCAACAGAAAAGTCAACCCTGCCAATGCCCTAATCCAGAATATCGTTGCACGTGCTGCCTCTCTAGCATCATTCGCCTTATAAATCAACTGCTCTGTTAGGTCTGCCATACCTACCAAATTCTGCCCCTGATGTGCACACCTAGCCCTCAGAATGTGAAGCTCATGAGTCAAAATGTCTACTCTACGTGCTGTCCTGAAAGTCATGTCAGGGTCTAGTGATATCGGGATTCCCAATACAGTCCCTGAGGGTCCTGTTCCCGAAGGTCCAGTTCCTGGAGGGAAGTCTCGGACTGCAAACCTAACGGGTGGGGCAACTCTCATGCGAGCAGTGGCCCTCGAACGCACACCATTCCGAGGTGGCTGTGGTGAAACGGGTGGCGGGGTTGGCCTAGTGTTCTCTCTAGTCACCTTTCAGCTGCTAACTTCGCTCTCTGACTCTGGACACTCGGAGGGGTCCTCTTCGGGTTCGGAAACCGGTGTGTTGTCGCGAGGGCGACCGGTGAAGTAGTCGGAATCATCGGTCGATCCGATAGGATGAAGTGAGGAATCCGACATGGTAGACTGTAAAAAGAAAACTTAGTTCCTAGAGGTATAGTAAGCCCTAGAATGCGAAGGTACTAATCACACGTAGAGAATTTTCTTTGCTTAGTTGAGTTCTATGATGCACCCTAATTCTATAACCACTTCCAGTCTTGTATCGCTTTGCCTTTAATTATACATAGTTGATCAAGCTATGTTAAATTAAATTCGAATGATGCAACACCCGAACTAGTCATACTTAAAGGCACACTAACTTAATGGTTATAGTCTAGGCTTCCCTAAGGATGGCCGGTGCTTCCTATAACCTTTGGCTCTGATACCAAATCTGTCACACGCCGCTAAAGCGGAAACATGAGATGTAACAGCACAATGGTTTCATTACACAAAGTACAACTAATTTACCGTTTACAAAATACAGCTACTAGCACTTACAATAAGTTTACAGTACAAAATACTAGATCATACAACCAAATACATTCAAAAGATAAAACGAAGTAAGTCTAATAGTTTCAACATTAATAAAGATAGACGTAGCTTTACTCCAGAACTACTGACCGTTTCCTGAAAAGCATGTAAAACGATGGTCAACTACAAAATTATAGTTGGTGAGTTCACAGGTTTTCAGAAATAAATGTGAAATCATTTATAAGTCATCAAACTATGTTTGATAGGTTTAAGTTGTCTTGTAAAGATTGTTTATACGCAATTTTTAAATTCATTTAAGAACGACATGTATTGCTTGAGTCCACAACCAAACCTACTGGCCCGAGAACAACACCCCAAAGACAATGCCCATCGCGAACATTTAAAGTTGGTGGTATGCATTCACATGGCCGTGTGAGTGGGAAGGTGGCCTCCCTCCAAATAGTACTATCCATATCAACCATCGGCTCAATAATGAGTTAATAGGTTGTGTAAAGAATCCGGGGTCTTTAGATGCGATAGAGTCACAAGCATACAATAAGAGCGTAAAAATATGCATACAAGATAAGTATTTACAATGAGATAGCATGCTTTTCACCCCAAAACGTTTAGTAAAAACAATAAAAAGAGGGGCTATGAATACTCACAATTAAGCGTGAATGATACGGTTTGGATGTATTCCGAGTGCTAAACGATCATCAATTTGAACTCCCTCAAGGGGTAAGAGCTGCGAGTCATCAGCTAGACATTTCTTAAGGTTTGATACGTGAAACGTGTCGTGAATCCCGCTTAATTCCCGGGGTAATTTGAGTTTGTAAGCCACCGGACCGATTCGTTCTAAAATTCCGTAAGGCCCGATATAACGTGGATTCAGCTTGCCTCTTTTGCCAAAACGAACCAATCCTTTCCATGGTGATATTTTTAAGAACACTTTATCACCAATTTGGAATTCTAACGGTTTTCTGCGGTTGTCCGCATAGCTTTTCTGCCGACTCTGTGCTGCCTTGAGTCGATCCCTAATGATTGAGATTTTGTCAACTGTTTCCTGGATAATGTCTGGCCTTGTCAAATGCTTCTCACCGATTTCGTGCCAACACAGAGGTGATCGACACTTACGACCGTACAATGCCTCATAAGGTGCACATTGAATGCTCGTGTGGTAACTGTTGTTATAAGAGAACTCTACCAGGGGTAAATGAACATCCCAGCTTCCTCTGAAATCAATTACGCATGCACGAAGCATATCTTCCATAGTTTGGATTGTTCGCTCACTTTGCCCATATGTCTGAGGGTGATATGTGGTACTCAGGTCTAGTCGTGTTCCCAACGCCTTCTGCGTGGATTGCCGGAACCGTGATGTGAAACAGCTATCTCTATCGGAGATAATGGAAACAGGTAAGTTATCTGTCGCACCCCCAAATTCATGATTTATGTTTATCAGATGGTTTGCGGAAGCATTAGTTCGAGTGGGGGCGTCGACGTAAACATTGGACATTCATACATATCAGAGCATATGATTATCGCAGAACATATATGTATTAAGATGCCATAATTAATTGTTTACAAAAGTTACGATTCATCGAATCGTAGAAGTCGAAATGTAGTTTAAGTTTGATAAACATAGTAAAAAGTCAACAATTTCACCTTATGATAACATTTGAGCCCATTTGTGATGAAAGTTTTTTGTTGCTGTTAGGTTTATCCGTTTATAGGAGGTGTTTGGACATGCTTTAATTGTGAAAACGATAATTTTATGATGGGCCGGCCTGTAGTAGTAGGCGCAATATAAAAAAGTCCAGCTCATTTTACATGTATACATTGGGCTTTTGTCATTTTGATAGTGAACAATTTTCACCTTATGATAACATTTGAGTCCATTTGTGACGGATTTTGTTTCTTTCATCTTGTATTCCTGTTGTTACGTTTGTAGGGGTGTTTCGACATGCTTTAGTTTAAAAGTGATCATGTAATTGTTTTTATATCATAATGATCAAGTTTCAATCAGTTTAACAACCTGAGATGGCCAATAACATACCATTATTGACGTGTAAAACTTTTTAAAAAAATTAGATTTGAAATGCTAAAGAAGACGTTAACTAAATCGAGTTCGTCTCCTAGTTAGGCTTATTCGAATGTACATTTCTGTAGCCATTACAAGGTGTAAAAATTGGAAGTTAATAGATATGCATTATTCAATCTTTATCCAAATAAAACTTGAAATGATAAAGAAGAAACATAAACTAAATTGAGTTGGTCTGCTAGGTAGGTGTATGATGTATTATATTTGTACCAAAATCAGATCTCGGTTGCTAGTTCTAACAAAATGCTAATGAAGACACAGAAATCATGTTTTTGATATACAATCGTACGAATCAATTCCTTGAATGCAAGAGGTGGTACCATTGGAAGGTCAGCAAGTGACCTGGAAATGTCAATTCAAAAACAGCAAACAAGTTTAAACGTGTGTTTAGTAGTAACAACATTAACCTAACGATAATTAAGAACAACACTATAATATAATAATAATGAATCATGAATAATAACCAACATTGACTTTTGCGAAATGTTGCTTTTATACTGACACATTCAAATTAATAATGATGTTTGAAAACAGGGGAGTTGGTTCAATGTCTTGTCAAAGATGTTGTGTCGAACAGTCCATGGATCATATTTTCAAATTTTACTATTTATTTATTGTTTCTTGTAAATACGCAGAGCAAGTTATGAGATGCTCGATCCTGTTTCGAAATTAAACTTCTTTATTCTGTAATGATAAAAAGATATTGTTTTTCATGTGAACCTAAGCTACAACTTTCACTTCACATATAAATCTCTAAACAACATCCAGAAGTGTATGGTCTGAAAAATTAACCAGTTTCAAAGTTTTGCAGGAAGCCAAAAAGCAAAATACAATTGAATTGAACACCCGTTGCTTCTGACTAATACTAACAGCGTGACCCCAGCGTTTTAAAAAGCAGCAATAACATGAGAATTATTTTACTCAGTATCATCTGCAGTACCCCCCTGCTCTCCACTGCAAAGTATATTTTTTTTTGTATTAGATTAGTTAACTTACAGTGGAGATTTGCTAAATACATATTTACCGCAACTATGACTTCATACCTTGGAAAATATACCAAAACATCTGATTAGTTCTTCGGGATCTTACTAGCAAATTCAACAAGTGACCTGGAAATCGTGATTAACAAAAGAGAAAATGAGTTAATGAAGCAAGTTTGTAACTGCTACTATTTCCAGTCATGAAACTTTAGATGACTATACGGCGGTCAAACAGTTTCCGTTAATAAGCATTTTAACGTTTACTTGTTTGATGTGACTTGTAAAGAGCGATACATCAAAAGCATACCTCTTTTACCCAATTTGTGTTACCTGTAAGGGATATAAAATTATCTATTTATCCAAAGAAAAAGAAAGTTCAAAATAGTTGAAATTTTTAGATTTAACATAAGCTAGAACAAACCCAGTTCAAAATGAGAAATGATAAAAAGTTTTCGTGTATGGTTTGCACCAAGTAGTAGTAGAACATGAAAGCGCGGTATTATTTTTCATAAAGAAAACTTGAAAATAGCATTCATTTTGACCTGATGTGTTCCTTGGAAACAAGGTTAACAGCAAGGATGCATTTTAACTTGAAATCAGGGCCGATCTAGAAGGGGGCAGGGGCATCTACCCCTCGAAACATTTCAAATTACAAAAACATGGTTTATTTTTAAAGGGGGCAGCTGCATTTTTAATTTTTTTACCCCTTCAATAATTTTATTTAAAGACATATATACGAATTTCTCTATTCTCTGTTTGTTGAAAAGAAGTGTATAATTCATCTTTTTACAAGAAAGTAGTAACAATATTGATTTTTAAGCCATATAAGAGCAGAAGTTTGATTTTGAACATTTAAAACAGTGAAAGTTCATTTTTTATTTTTTATTATTTAATTTTTATTATAAATTTTGTGCTATATATTTTTTTCTTTTCTAATTTGCCCTTGACATAAAACAAATTTGTACATAATTCCATTAAAACAAAACACAAAAGGATCTCAAATAAAACAGTGACTCGATTGAACTGGAAACATAAAAAATTTGAGAATGGTGGACAATACATAGGATATGAATTATTATTATTATTATATAAATTGAAACATACCTTAATTAGCGATAATGGATTTAGGTTAAATGAAACTTTTTCAGCGTAGAAACATACCATAATTAGTCCAGCCCATAGCAAGTAAAATCGGGGATTTCGGAGATGGTGGGCCAGTATTCGCCTTTTCTTGTTCTACTGCACTTTTTACTCAATTCTGGGGAAGGGTTGCTAATCGACAAACAGGAAAGTGAAGGGAGTAGCGTCTCTGGGAGATCTCTCAGCTTCGGACAGTCAATAATACTTAATTGTTCAAGGCAGGTGAGGTGTTCCATGTCTTTTCTAACTGATTCCAACTCATCAAAATTTGTGATATCTAGAGTAGTTAGAGATGATGGAAGAAGAAAAGATGATAATGATGATGAAGTATTGTTTTTTCTCATATCCCTCTCTTCCTCCTCCTCCTCTGCCTTTGCTGCAAATCTTACCACTCCTGAATTAGAACCTTTTAACGATAGATAATCAAGTGAGGATGGGAAATGTTGAATCCCCCACTCTGACATCCCCTTCTTTAACTCTCCTATATGTAAGAAACTTAAATTAGGAGGCCACAAACCACTAGGAAATGAGTCTTCCATACTTGGACAATCAACTATCCACATGACTTCCAAAGATGTGAGACTTTGCAAATGCTCGTGAGGAAATGACTTTATATTCTTGCAACGAACGATCGTAAGGGATCTCAAACAAAGAATTGGAAGAAAACCAAAACCTTTTTCTGGAATGCATTTTATGTTATCACAATCTCTAATTACCAATTGAGTGAGATGAACTAAGCATCCTTCAGGAAACAACCTCACATTAGATATTTTATGAAGTGTAAGAGTTCCAAGTGATGACAAGAAGTTGCTGAAAACCCAATTCACCTCCAGATTATCACAATCTCTCACTTCCAACCTCTGTAATCTAACCATTGGTGTAAGAGTTCCAACTGATGTCATTGAACCACATCCTGATATCTTCAACTTCTCGATACTCTTTGGACAGTTGTAACTCTCCAATTTTGGACAAAAAGAAATTTCTACTTCTCTAATTGAACCCATGCCGCTAATCACCAAATTCTCCTTTCTGTCTACTAATGACACCAAATTTACACAGTTGCTCACTTTCAAGGTCTGTAAACTAATACTAACAGCGTGACCCCAGCGTTTTAAAAAGCAGCAATAACATGAGAATTATTTTACTCAGTATCATCTGCAATACCCGCCCTGCTCTCCACTGCAAAGTATATTTTTTTTTGTATTAGATTAGTTCACTTACGGTAGAGATTTGCTAAATACATATTTACCGCAACTATGACTTCATACCTTGGAAAATATACCAAAACATCTGATTAGTTCTTCGGGATCTTACTAGCAAATTCAACAAGTGACCTGGAAATCTCGATCAACAAAAGAGAAAATGAGTTAATGAAGCAAGTTTGTAACTGCTACTATTTTCAGTCATGGAACTTTAGATGACTATACGGCGGTCAAACAGTTTCCGTTAATAAGCATTTTAACGTTTACTTGTTTGATGTGACTTGTAAAGAGCGATACATCAAAAGCATACCTCTTTTGCCCTGCCCTCCAAGAAACTATGTGCGGGAGACTGTGAAGACCAATTTGTGTTACCTGTAAGGGATATAAAATTATCTATTTATCCAAAGAAAAAGAAAGTTCAAAATAGTTGAAATTTTTAGATTTAACATAAGCTAGAACAAACCCATTTCAAAATGAGAAATGATAAAAAGTTTTCGTGTATGGTTTGCACCAAGTAATAGTAGAACATGAAAGTGCGGTATTATTTTTCAAAACCAAAACTTGAAAATAGCATTCATTTTGACTGATGTGTTCCTTGGAAACAAGGTTAACAGCAAGGATGCATTTTAACTTGAAATCAAGGCCGATCTAGAAGGGGGCAGGGGCATCTACCCCCTCAAAACATTTCAAATTACAAAAACATGGTTTATTTTTAAAGGGGGAGGCTGCATTTTTAATTTTTTTACCCCTTCAATAATTTTATTTAAAGACATATATACGAATTTCTCTATTCTCTGTTTGTTGAAAAGAAGTGTATAATTCAACTTTTTAGAAGAAAGTAGTAACAATATTGATTTTTAAGCCATATAAGAGCAGAAGTTTGATTTTGAACATTTAAAACAGTGAAAGTTCATTTTTTATTTTTTATTATTTAATTTTTTGAAAGTCGATGAATCAAATTTAACAAAACTATTTGACAAGATTTTGAGCATATATATTTTTAACTCTTTGGAGGATATTGAATGTTACACTCATTTTCCACAAAAAGTAGCTGATAATATATTTTTTTCTTTTCTAATTTGCCCTTGACATAAAACAAATTTGTACATAATTCCATTAAAACAAAACACAAAAGGATCTCAAATAAAACAGTGACTCGATTGAACTGGAAACATAAAAAATTTAATTTGAGAATGGTGGACAATACATAGGATATGAATTATTATTATTATTATTATTAAATAAAGATATTTTAGGGGTGATGATATTGCAAGGTGTGTGACTATTTTGCTAATCTCTCTCCCGCCAAATATCATTTCAAGTGTGACTTGGAAATGTCAATTCAAAAACAGCAAACAAGTTTAAACGTGTGTTTAGTAGTAACAACATTAACCTAATGATAATCAAGAACAACACTATAATATAATAATAATGAATCATGAATAATAATATAAAAATTGAAACATACCTTAATTAGCGATAATGGATTTAGGTTAAATGAAACTTTTTCAGCGTAGAAACATACCATAATTAGTCCAGCCTATAGCAATTAAAATCGGGGATTTGGGAGATGGTGGGCCAGTATTTGCCATTTCTACTACACTTTTTACTCAATTCTGGGGAAGGGATAAAAATCAACAAAAAGGAAAGTGAAGGGAATAGCATCTTTGGCAGATTTTTCAGCATTGGACAGTTATTAATAGTTAATCGTTCAAGGCGGGTGAGGTGTTCCATGCCTTTTCTAACTGATTCCAACTCATCAAAATTTGTGATATCTAGAGTAGTTAGAGATGATGGAAGAAGAAAAGATGATAATGATGATGAAGTATTGTTTTTTCTCATATCCCTCTCTTCCTCCTCCTCCTCTGCCTTTGCTGCAAATCTTACCACTCCTGATTTAGAACCATTTAACAATAGAGAAACAAGTGAGGATGGGAAATGTTGAATCCCCCACTCTGAGATGCCCTTCTTTAACTTTCCTATATATAACTCACTTAAATTAGGAGGCCACAAACCACTAGGAAATGAGTCTTCCATACTTGGACAATTATCTATCCACATGACTACCAAAGATGTGAGACTTTGCAAATGCTCGTGAGGAAATGACTTTATATTCTTGCAACGAACGATCGTAAGGTATCTCAAACAAAGAATTGGAAGAAAACCAAAACCTTTTTCTGGAATGCATTTTATGTTATCACAATCTCTAATTACCAATTGAGTGAGATGAACTAAGCATCCTTCAGGAAACAACCTCACATTAGATATATTATGAAGTGTAAGAGTTCCAAGTGATGACAAGAAGTTGCTGAAAACCCAATTCACCTCCAGATTATCACAATGCCACAATTCAAGACCCTTCAAAGTAGATGGGAGGTCGTCCAGCGGTGGGAAGGTCAATGATGTCATTGAACCACAATGTGATATCTTCAACTTCTCGATACTAACCATTGGTGGGAAGGTCAATGATGTCATTGAATCACATTTGAATATGTACAACTTCTCGATACTCTTTGGACAGTTGTAATTCTTCAATTTTGGACAATTGTAAATTTTTACTTCTCTAATAGCCTTCGCTCCTAATTCACACATGTAAGTGAGTTCATCACACGCTGAAATGCTTAGATATTCAACTGCCTTAAGATGCTCTAACACTTCTTTGTGTAACAGAGTAAGTCCTTTAACATTCATCATTGTCAATCTAATAATTGATGAAGACACGACAACCATGCTTTTTAACACTGCTACTGAACATCCTTCTATATGTAAAACCTGAAGTGACGGTATCAACTTAACTGCCACTTTCTCCAGTCTCGGACAGCTTTTTATAGAAATTTCACGAAGACAAGGAAACAATCCAACTGTTGCATCTTCATCAGTACCACTAGTTGACCATTCTTCCCAGCCCTGCATATCTCTAAAACTCAAAACTTCAAGTGCTGGAAATGCAATACCATTGCAAGAATCAGCATGTCCCAGTAATTCTGGACCAAGTCTTTTCAATCCATGCATGCTTTTAACAGACAACTTCTTAAGTAACGGTAGATGTCCAAGTGTCGGTACGCTTGTACAACTTCGACAGCCACGTAAGGTCAGCTCGGTTAAGCAAGCAAACGAGGGATCCCCGATCCAACTAGGAAATCTTGTACCCATGTAGTACTTAATCTTGAGGCTTTTCATCTTTTCAAAAGGCCTAAGCGCTTCGAGTACTTCATATTCCATTGTTGCATTCCGAGCATCATAAAATGCGTCAATCCAAGACAAGTCCAAATCACACAGACCTTTCTTTTGATGTAACTTGGCTTCCTTTGCTTGTGCTGCATTTTTAACTTTATGCAGTCCAATAATGGATATATGACCTTGAAGATGCAATAGGTCTTTAAGATTGGACATTTCGAACCCACTAGCTCCTCCAATAATAACTTTAGATAGAGTTTGTAAACTCGTCAACCCACCGATGCCTGAGGGCGTCTCTTTCAACTCCGGAGTATCACTAATGTCAAGATGTCGCAAGTTAATTAACTTTCCGCAACTTTCTGGCAAACTAGATAACTCAGCACAACCAGACAACAACAGGCTCTGCAAATTATAGAGGTCACCTATTTGCTGGGGTAAACGTTGAATACTAGTCTTAGAAAAGTTGAGGTACCGCAAGTGCTTGAGACTACAAATTGATCGTGGTACCTCTTTGATTGAATAATCATCGAGGCTTAGAACTCTTAAATACTGTAGTTGGGGGATGAGTTCGGCAATAATCCTGTTCGATAAACAGGGACGCTGAAAGGAATATGGCCTTGTAACCGACATAGCTAAGAAAGTACGCAAGCGTCTAGCTCTTTCGAAAGTCTTAAACTTTCTGTACAGTCCATATTGTGGACGAATAAATGAAAAGTGATGGAATTTCTCCAAAGACTCGTTCTTGTCATAAAGATCAATTTTGTCATCCAGCATATAAAAGAACTCTCCTGCAACACTCATGGCCAAGTCACTTATCAGATCGTGCATTGTATATTGTGATTTATCGATAGCTGAAGGCTGAAAAAATGACCTTGACTCCAGCTCTTCAAAACAATCTCGACCTAAACTCTCCATTGATTTGCTGCCATTTGACTTCAGCAAAAACCCCTCTGCCATCCATAGTAGGACTAGTTCGTCCTTCTCGAACAAGTAATCCTTGGGAAATAAGCAACAATATGCAAACATGTGCTTTAAATGAGGAGGGAGATCATAATAGCTTAGTCGTAGAGCTGGAAGAATGTTCCCTTCGTTCCGTACATTCCATATATCACTATTCAACAACTCCTCCCACTCTTCTTCGTTTGTTTTTCCTCTCAACACCCTTCCAAGTGTTTTCAAAGCCAAAGGCAATCTGCCACATTTCTTCACGATACCTTCACCATGCAACTTAAGTGTCGGGTTTGAATCGAAGTTTTGTTTATCCAACGCATGTTGAGCAAACAAAGATAAAGCTTCATCATTAGATAAAAGCTCAAGAGGGTAAGTTTGAATCGAGTCCATGACCGATGCAACCATGGTCTTCCTTGTTGTTACGATGACTTTACTTCCAGGTGCCCCTTTACCGAAAGGGAGTTGGAGTTGTTCCCACTTCTCGTAGTCTTCGTTCCAGACATCGTCCAGAACAATTAGGAACTTCTTATTAGAAAGTTTTTCTTCAAGGGCCTGTTGAAGCTGATTTAGTGTTTCAAAATTTCTGTCATCTCCACCTACATCTTTAAAAATTGCCTTGCTAATCTTTTTGACATCGAACTCATCAGAAACACAAATCCAGGAAGTGAGTTCAAAGTGATCCTTTACTTTTTGTTCATCGTACAAAAGTCGGGCAAGAGTGGTCTTGCCTATTCCACCAAGACCAACAATAGAAACGATGCTAAATTTTTGATCACACGATTCATTTCCCAACAACTTCTCGAGCAATTCCTTTTTATCGCCTTCCCTTCCCACTATTCCTTTGACATTAACCAGTGAAGTACTCTCTGGTCGCCGCCCACTTGTTGTATTTGACCTTTCAACATTACTAATTAAACCCAGAGTATTTTTCTCCTCAACAAGAGCGTGCAATTTGGATGTAATATCATCTAGCTTAGAACTCATCTCACGACCATATTTAAGAGCATGAAATTCGGTTGGAATTAATTTCAATACTACCTTACTCGTGCTGGCATGTGGTTGTTGATTCGACTGGCGACGCATAGCTTCCGTGGCCAAATCATCTAGTACATCGTCTATGTCGTAAGCCAAATGCTGGAGTTTGTTGAGCCATAACTGAATGGCACCGACTCTTATGTGTTTCTGGTCTGCATCAACAAGCACAGCTTGGATGTGGGTCAACGTGTTGCTCCACTTGTCTAGTTCAGAATAGATTCCTGCAGATTTAGCCAGCCTTATCAAGTCAGCTGAGGCCAGCTTCTCAAACAACACAGTGATGAATGCAGTGAGAAAGATTTCAGCAATAGCCATTAGAATATTGGAAAAGAAAGCTTGTGTGTGTTTTGATTTGCAGAAATTGAAATATGAAGATGAAGAGAAAAGGTCCAATCAGTTTATCAATAATGCACAATCAGTTTACCAAGACTTTGTGGTGGAAAATACGAAGAAAAAAAATGTATTGCATGGTCCCGGGGGACAACCACTGACCAATGGCTAGTGGTAAATTAAAGTTGAATTATTAGAAACCACATGCATGTACCTAGCACGCTTTTTTCAAACCTTTATACTTTATGCTTTTGAATTATTAGTTGGTTTGACTACCGGTTAAAGGCTGCTTGGGTTGCAGAAAATTGTATTATTATTATTATTATCGAATATGAAAGTGAAAATTAAATCATAATAAAAACGAAACCTGGCATTTTTAAATTGAAAAAAAACAATATTTTATTATATAGTTTAGTTGTTAAATAATAAGTTTGAGTAAGGTTGAAATAAGAATGCTGTATTTTAAAAAAATTTATACCATTGGCTAGTTTTTTTTTTTAGAAGGTGATATCTTTGTATTTTAATGGTGGACATTGCTCGAAATTAGAGGAACCGGTGTTTGTTGGGCTCAAAACCATCACCACTTCTATCTAACTTTCTTTTATAAAATAAACGTAATAATTAAAAGCTACAGTAATAGATTAAAAGCTAATAGGCTGTTTTTGAAATAAGGATAATGTACAGTGAGGGTGGGATTTGGGTACCAAATGGATGCCTTTCAATGTGGGGGTACATACTAATTTCTATATATTGAAAAAGGAGTGTAAAATTCAATTATTAACAAGAAAGTAGTGAAAGAATAATTTTTTATAAATTGAGCACTCAAATGTAAGAATGGTCAACCACAAGGGTCTGAAATAATAACTAGCTGATAGTTGAAGGACTGTTCATGCAACTCACTCCATAAACAAATTATCTACAGCCTTTGCTGTTGTGGAACAAAGCAACACCCCAAAAACCATATCTTGTAAAAATAACTGAATTTTAACAACCACTTTCCTCATTACTCAATTTCGCAAGCCATGGCTACTGTATCTAGCAGGCAGCTATTTTTGCAACTAAAAGGTGTCGTTAGTCCGAAACTGCCATTATCTTCTAATCTTGTTAATCCTCAGTTTCAGTTATCCGAAAGCAATAAATATCGCGGTTCTAGACTCATTTCAAGTGGTGAGATTTCTGGGCGTGTTGTAACTCGAGCGTCTCCATCGAACAATAGCATTACTCCAGCTGATAATGAGGAGGGAGTTTCTTTGGGAACTATGAAACTTCCTATGAATACTGATCTCTATAGATTCGAATCGTTGTTGTTTCAGGTAGGGACTGAAATAATTGGTAAATTTGATTCTATATTAGATTTTGTACACACCTTTATATATAGAGATAAATAATAGTTTTGTTGATATATTTAAAGTTAATGGCAACATTATTATCTTCATTTGTCATTGTTTCCATTTTCTTATAAATCAGAACACACTTTTGAATCATAAAAACTTCACATGAGAAAGATTTTGTAGTTTATAGAACTGATAAAAAATTGTTTTAAATTAGTCATAACTTAAAAAAGTTTTAGAAATTATTCATAAATACTCCCTCTTTTCATGTCAGTATATTAAATATTAATCAAGACATTTTGTAACTTAGTATATATATAACTTTCATCTCAAGATTCTGTTTATTTATGTTATGACAGTGGGCAAACAGTATGAGCCAAGGTGCCCAGCTACCACTTCCAATGCCTCTTAAGGTTAGTACATATAGTTTACATCTAAAAAGGTCTCGACTTTATACAAAATTAGTCTGTTTGACTTCAATCAGTTGACTATTTTAGCAAATGTAACTCATGAACAATGTATATATGAAACAGGTTGACAAAATTCAAGGGGGAGTAAGGCTCGGGTTCATTACGATTGGTGATGGAGTTACTGAGGTCCCTGTTTATATCGATTGTTTGGTGTTTCCAGGAGAGGCAGGTTCAACACCGGTTTTTCGAGCTGTAAGAGATGGGCCAATGAAAGATCGGTCACCACCTGGAGAGCCTAGAATTATGAAGAGCCTACTTGCAGCCCTTAAAAAGTCAGTTGAATTAGCTGCACTTTAAGAAAAATGTAATTTCAATCCCTTATGTTGATCTTGATTTATAAAAGTTACGATAATGAGGTTAAATTTGGTTTGCAATGAAAAATGAATATGTTTATGAGTTTAATAATTGGTTGAAAAAGAAATATGTAATTAACTAATTATGTATGATTCTTAAAATACTACTTTTTTTTAGAATGACAAAATACTTGCTGTTTGGTTTCATGTATAAAAACTGGGGTTTGCTTATGTTATGCAGTAAGTTTATTTTTTACCCTGCAGGGGAAACAAAATGAAGGGTAGATGTGAAATATATGCATTAGATTAGATAGTATTACTACTATTAGGATTAGGGTTGTTACAATTACAAACACCAAAAGATAGTCGCATTTTATTTAAAATAACTTAACATTGTTGATGTGCAACAAAATCCATCATTCACCAAAACTTTAAAATATTTGGAAACTAAGATTTACACAAGATAACTGATGGGAGGGGTATGACTGTCTACATCTTACCTCTCTCATACTCCGCCCTCGGTGGGATTGGGTAGTGTTAGTGTTAGTGAACTGATGGGCAACAACTGAACCCACACTTTCCTTGCAAAAGTTCTTATAGTTACTGTACAATTTAGACGTAGCAATATTGACCCATTTGTAATGGGTCAAAAGGTAAACTAAAAAATTAACTGATAAAGAAACAAGTCAAATAAGTCAAGCAGATATGATCAACAAAGATTTAGTTAGACAAAACTCAATACTTCATTTATGCAACACATGTCAACCATCGGAAAGCAACATCATATTTTTAGTGTCAAGTATGAAATTATGCATATATTCACATATATTGTCGTGGAAAGAGTCAAACGGTTAAAACCTAGAATGAGTCAACCTGGCGGTTACGCCAATGCTTGTGGGTCGATGCATTGATCCTGCCAGTACGATGTTAGTCTGGGTCGATGTCTTGGCTTAATTAGATATGTGTACATATGCATTCTACTTAACGGTCAAGATGTGATATTATATCAATAGATTACATTTGAATTTTATCTCAACATTCTGTTTATATACTTTTTGACTGTAGACAAACAGTATGAGCCAAGTTGCCCAACTACTACTTCCAATGCCTCTTAAGGTTAGTACTTTGTTAACTTTACTTATAAAAAAGGTGCCAACTTTATACAAAATTAGTCTGTTTGTTATAATATTCAAAGTATAGGTATTCTTACTATAAACAGATCCAAAAGTCAACCGTTTTAACAAATCTAATTCATGTAAAATGTATATGAAACAGGTTGACAAAATTAAAGGGGAAGTAGTAAAGCTTGAGGTCCCTGTCTACATTAACTGTGAATATCATTTAAAACAGAGGTTTGTTTACTTAATGCAGTAGGAATTCATTTTTACCCAGCAGAGAAAAAATTAAAAAAGTATCTAACACCAATAGATACATATATTATATTAACTGATGTGCACTACTGAACCCACATTTTCCTTTAAAATTTCTTACGGTGGCAATATCAACCCATTTGTAGCAAGTTAGGTTATGTTTTCTGTCAATTGGCTCAAAAGGATACAAAAACATTTAACTAAAAAAGAAACATGTCAAATGAGTCAAATGAGTCAAACAGGTCAAATGAGTCAAACGGGTCAAAAAAGATGTAATTTCAAAAAACTTAGATTTTCAAAAGCCAAATGTTGGTCAACATAATTGGTACTTCATTAGACATATTAACCATCAAAAAAGCAATTTGCTAATCACATAATTCTGCTGTCTAGTAACAATTTGTGCACAATAGCAAATATTATCCATATACATCAAAGTACATTCTCTGATTTGATGCCAAATAAGTTGTCTAAATCATCTTCATATCTTTTCGAACGTCTTTTCTGCTTCAATAACCCCCTTTTCATCGTCATTCTCAACGCAATTTCTCCTTTTGAAACTTCTTTCAAGCTGTAAAACAGGTCGATGAACAACGTAACAACTTTTAAAAAACGGATGTCGAAGTGTTCCCACAGCCGTCCCCCTCTTACACGGATTCCAACTCAGCAATTTACCAATCAAATCAATTGCTTCCGGGCTTGCAGTTGGTACCAGTTCAGAAAATTTCACACCACCAAATTTCGGAAACAGAAAATTAGATTCACTTGCAAGATTAACACCATATTTCCACGTACTTTCTGTTGGGGTACCATTCACCTCACAAATTTTATACAAAACAGCCTCTGCAGATGCACCTTTAAACAACGGCTCAAGGTTAAATAACTCAACCATGATTGCTCCCATGGCCCACATATCAACCGAAAAATCATAAACCTTTTGACCAAGAAGAACCTCAGGGGCACGATACCAACGCGTAGTGACATAATCCGTATACGGAATTTTACCGTTTATCTCACGAGCTTGCCCAAAATCACCAATCTTTATCACATCTTTTGAAACTAAAAGATTTCCGGGCTTAATGTCACGATGAATGTAACCTTTACAATGCATGTATGCAAGACCTTGAAACAGTTGAAAGCACAAATCTTTAATCTCGGTTTCTGAAAAAGGCTCCGTTCGATTCTTCATACGTTTGTAAAGACTGCATTCCATGTACTCGAATACCAAATACAAAATATTGTCTTCTTTAACGATTTCTTTAAGTTTGATGATATTGGATGACTGTTCATCTTCAAGAGTGACTTGACTTCTAAATTCATGCATTCTTCATATAAGTGATATTCGTCTTTCAGTCTCTTGACTGCAACGACTTCATTCGTTTCTCGATCCAACGCTTTCCACACGACGCCAAACGCTCCTTGTCCTAGTCCTTCCATTCTTTCATATCTCTGATCCATTTTTTCTAATCGAAAACGATGACAAAAAGTAAGTAAAGTATGTTTTCTGCCGTGATTTGTGAATAATGGATGTTTTGGATTATTGTAGTTCGTAGGGTTTTATCAATTAAACTAGTTGTTAAATAGATAGATTGTTAATAACTTGGGCTTAAAGTATTAAATCTTAGGTTAGAAGTATAAAATATTTCCATATATATATCTTGGGAAGGTGGGTTTGTATATTTGATTATTTTCGAATTAATAAATACATATTATCTTCTTTTTAATATGAGAATTATAATTATGATTATATTAAATTAAAGGATTAAATTAAATATGTATCTATAGTTTTAACATTTCAACATTAAACATTGTTTTCGAATTTTTTATTTACTACAAATCGTTACTCGTTAGGGCATGATTGACATCAATCAATAGAATATATGGTAATCTTTATCTCAATATGAATAAAAAGTAAAACTTTTACTATTGAAATGTTTTTAAAATAGAAACATATTAACCACTTAAGTCATTTATTAATTTCATCGTATCAAATCAAATAAGATTCTTTAATTTTCCTAAAAAACCTTGTATTGATTTAAAAAAAAATTGCTGATTAAATCTTATCACAAAATCAACTCTGATTTAATACATAGTAAATGTATGCTATAAACTTATCCTCTAGTTTAATAAAATAATCCAAATTCCAAAATATGATTAAAATTACCTCACGGAAACATTTACCTTGTGGGGAGGTTATTGTACAATATATTTTATTGTGGTAATGGTGAAAATAAACTTGAACCGTTGGATTTGAGTGGCAAGATCGTAAATAACACAGATATTTTTCACCATTATCACGGTGTATTTTTATACCCAATATAGTAAATTGGATCATTTATACATTAATAAAATAAAGATATTGACTATTTGTTAATGCATCTTTCTCTGAAGATGCATTTATCAAACCTGTCAATTTTATTGACTTGAAGCTTTGCAATTGTATGAAAAATAGATTTATATAATTGTTAAATAATGTAATTTTAACAAATTATATGGCTTGAACTCATGTTTCATTAGTAGTTTTTGGCGTTCTTATCAATATTTAAGTTTTTAGTGAAACTATTTCCTATATACCGTTCGATCGATCCTTAAGTTGGGACCTTAGCAATTTTTAATTGTTTACGAGTAGAAATTTTATTTCTTATATCATATATCCATGTTTTCGAGTAGATGTTTTATGCCTACGTGTGATTTGTACGTTTTTTTTTAATTGATGCTGTTTATTTTAGGTAATAAATGAAATTCAACACTTTCAGGCGAGGCGAGATTAATGGCGCGTTTAGTTACAGAAAAATATCTCCATTTTTTATTTTTTATTTTTCATTTTTCATTTTTTATTTTTATATAATTTTTTATCCCTTAAAAATCATAATAAATTTATAAAACGCCTTCAAATGTAAAAGATGAAGGTTTTATTGTTCAAAATAGAAAGGGTAAAAAAACCTTAAATCAATGAATTCCATTTTCTTGGAAAATTTCTTCAGAGAACTCAAATTTAAACACGTTTTTCAATTTTTCAGTTTTCTTAGAAAATTTTTCGAAAACATGAAGAAGTTTTCCGTAACCAAATGCGCTCTAAGTAATTTATTAGGTTAATGAATTTATATATTTATCTACACTATTTAAACTTAATTTAATGAAGTTATGATAGATTGTCACGTACATTTAGGTGAAAAATTATGAAGCTTTCGTTTATAATGTGTTAAAATATCCCTAAATTTGTAGCTTGTGTACACGATACTATTATTATTGCATACATTATATGCATGCCTAAAAATAGTCAATTCAAAACCCACACTCTGAGATAAAGCTCGATCAAAACCTTACATCAAGTAAAAAACTTTAACCCATCTATATAAAAAGTGGTCGATATGAAATATTTTATCCCGAATATGTTAAACTTCAACCAGATTGTATAATTTAAGTAACCCTCAAAAAGATTGTGTTCTTCATCATATAGCCGAATCAGCTGCGCAAATTTTCACACTTGTTTGCTTCAACAACTCCTGTTGCATCGTCATATTGAACAAGATTGCTCCTTTAATTAAAGCTGCAGTAACAATAGGCGGTTCATGGCGAAGGGGTGGTGGAACATGGTAACAGTCATCGAAAAAAGGATGTTGAAGCGCCTCCATAGCTGTCGGCCTCATGCATGGGTCCCCAAAAGAAGTGTAGCAATCAAATTCACGGCATCCGGGCTTGCATCCGGTAACAATTCAGAAAATTGCATACCAAGAAACTTTGGAAACCGATAATTTATATCACTTGCTTGAACAAGTCCTTTACTCCATGTAATTTCGGTTGGAGTGCTTAAAACCCTACAAATATTAGACACTACACTAATTGCAGAAGGACCATGAAACAATGGTTTTAGAGTGAATAATTCAGCCATGATTACGCCCATTGCCCCCACATATCAACTTTAGAATCATAAACCCTAGAATAAATAAGAACCTCAGGAGCACGATACGCACGTGTAGTAACATACTCCGTATAAGGTGGTTGACTATCTGTGTCACGAGCTAGACCAAAATCGCCAATCTTTATCACATCTTTATTAACTAAAAGATTCATCGGTTTAAGGTCACGATGAAAGTAACTGTTACGATGCATGTAATCAAGACCTTGAAACAACTGAAAACACAAGTCTCTTACCTCAGATTCAGAAAAAGGCGTTGTTCGATTATCAATAAGTTTATGCAAATCAGATTCCATATACTCGAATACCATGAACAAAGCGTCATTTTCTTGAATGACTTCAATGAGTTTCCCAATGTTCGGATGCTTTTTCAACTTGAGAAGTGATTTCACTTCTCTTAAGTTGATGCATTCTTCATATGAATAATACTTTTGTTTCAATTTTTTGATTGCTACCACCTTATTAGTCTCCTTATTCATTGCTTTTGAGACAACCCCATATGTCCCACTTCCAATTTCCTCAATTATTTGATGGTTCTCCATCAATGTGTGTGTGTATATATATATATATATATACACACACACACACACATATATATACAGAAGATTACAGATTTTGAAGGATTGAAGAGAACGGGAGGAACTAGCTTTTAGCTTTGGTTGTAAAGGTGTTTCATTTAGGAGTTTCTACAAACACTTGGGGTGCAAATAATAATCAGTATTTATAAACTAGAAAAGCAAAAGTTTCCATATGATATGATTATTAATTAATATAAATCGAGTAAAAAGATAAGCATTTTAAACCTGAAATTGGAATCGGTATCATACACAATCAGGAGTTTATGAGATATCCTTATATCCCATCAGATTTCCGATTCCGATCACTGGGCCGGTGATCGGAGAAGGGCGGGAAATGGGAAAAAAGACAATGAATTAATTATTCATTTTTTGTGTATTTAATATAATTTATTAAATAAAAAGTAAGTAATTTAATTGTTGTTTTGTAGCGTGTAATTTTCTCGGGGTTATAAAATTCATATTTGTTATAAGATTTTTATTATTTATATTTATGAATATCATGTATGTATTACATTAAATTCTTAGATTTATATATTGTTACAATAAAGATAGTTTTTTTTTTCATGGCAATCGAACTTAAATTTCAATTAAGTTTTGTAATGTTTCACAAAAGACATTCATTTGACAAATTTTTTCAAAAACATTTTCTAACTTTGGTGGCCTAGCTTTATCAATATTAACAATATTTTTATTTTTTCTTCAAAATATGAAAACTATTTTATCAAAAAGATTTTAAGTTTTGAACACATAATAGAATTTTTTTTATTGCACTTAGTAAACTATATACGGTTTATGACATCGAGGTTAATTTTCTGAAATATGTTTACTTGTTTTAGTTGTTACATAATATTAGGGGATATACTTTGTATTAAACTAGCAGGATAGCCGCGCAAAGTAGCGGAATATCTAGTTCATTTAATTTTGGTATATAACTAAACTAAATTGAATTTACCCAATACTAATTATATAAGCTTTTATTTGACAAAGTTTGAATGTAGCTTTCGTATTTTAACATAAATGTAATATCTTATTAATTGTTATCTTATCTTATCTTAAATCTTAAATATGATATAAGAAACGTTTGATAATGTCATCAATATTCAATTAACCAATAGAATTGTCCGATTTTATCAAATTGGTTAAAATTAAAGGAAAATATGACATCATAAATTATGATTTTAAAATTTCTTAAAATAATACAATTATCTTTTAGCAATTATAATAATACTATACTTAAAATCCATATCTACATCTATTTCTAAAGTGTTCCAACATATATTTATTTTCTATGAACGTGTAGGATATATATATATATATATATATATATATATATATATATATATATATATATATATATATATATGGGAATGTTCAAATGAGAATCAACTAAAAAGTTAATAACTTGTGAGAATTATTAGTTTACGTATTTGTTCACATGTGATTAACTTCATGCATATGTGAACATTGATGTACGTTTAATTGATAAATTAAAAAGTTAAAAAAAATCCTAAAATTATATCAAAAAACACAAACATACAAATATGTGTTCACATGTGAACGATCATGTGAACAAATCGGTTCAAATGTGTTTTACGACGTAATTTTTAGAGTTTTTAACATTTTTTTTATTTCTAAATCTATAATATATTAATGTTCACATATGAATGGAGCGAATCACATGTGAACAAATACGTTATATAGTAGTTCTTACAAGTTCTCAATATTATGTGGTTATCAATTGAACCTCCCGCTATATATATATATATATATATATATATATATATATATATATATATATATATATATATATAAACTAATAATTGATAATGCTTTAATAATACGTGTGAAGCAATTAAGAGTTTACCAGTTTCTCTTTATTATTTTGTTACTTTGTATATGATCGATTAGTTCTTTAACCAAATAAATTATTAATATATAACTTTGTTGATCGAGATTTTCCTATATAAATGGGGATTACATGTGCACCATCCAAAAGTTATATTTTATTTGTTTTCTCATTTAAATATCATATAATTAAACTTGAACAATGAACGAGAAAACCGCATATACATGAGGAATTGATCGATTTTGTATATGCGAAATTACATAGAGTTAGGTTATTTCGAAATCTAATGAACCCTATATAATTATATATACACGTGTTTGAGACAGGAAACACAATACATCCATAACTCAATACTCCGAGTTCTAACAAATTTAACTCGAACATTTGTAAAACGTATAACTATAAATCTTTATAGATTTTTGATTCTTCAAACTTCAGCTGTAAAGATTATATTCAGTTTATAACATTCTTAATATGGATCTGTTCTTCTAAATCCGAGTCTGACTTTCATCATTGTTCTATTTCAGTCTGAGTCTGATGGTCAAACACGGAACTTAACTCGAACATTTGTAAAGTGTGTAACTATAAATCTTTATATATTTTTTCGATTACTTCAAACTTCAGTTGTAAATATTATCTTCTGAGTCTGATTTTCATCATGTTCTGTTTCAGTCTGAGTCTGATGGTCAAACTCGGACCTTGCAGTTCTGATCAAGCTCCATTTCAACACTTTAATCTATTTTCGAACTAATATTAAGCTTTGACTCGTCAAGTTTATAAGTTAGATTTAGTACTTTTTCGCAATAATTGTCGATGCTATTAATTTTTTATGTTTATTGATGTCAACATTATAATGTACATGCTTTTGAATGCATGTCATTTTAGTTCGTCTAAATAATTGTATTATAAGCCACCAATACTAATCATGTTCCACTTTTCATGCTCAAAAAATGTGGATTATTATAACTTTATACATGTGTTACATAATCTACTCTAAAACTAAACATTGCTATTACTATTCTTGCTACATAAAACCTAAACATTTACCATTTATATTACTCCACTTCATATATAAATAAAATATTAGGTGATATTTAACGTCCCGTGTGTATATACGGATTTAAAGGCTAGTTTTAGAAGATAAAATTTAAATTCGTCAAACTTTTTATGAGTTTTTGTGACGATGTATGTTACTTTGAAGTTAATTTAAAAATAAAAGTCCTCTTAAATCATCAATGATTTATTATTTGATATTTTGTCTTATATAGGAGTAATTAATTTGACTATCATCATTTGATTGATTTCCTTATTAAGTTATTATAAGGGCAATTTAGTCATTTGTTCTAGTTGAGTTTAATTTTAAGATAAGTATAGTGATAAAGATAGAAATAGAGATAAACATTTAATAACTTGGCATAACAATTCATTTGTCTCTTTATACATAACTTTATTTATTATTTATTGGTTTACAACAAATTAATTAAAATTGTACTTTATGTAATAGAACATATAGTATATAGTATTACAATACAATATTCTAGCAATATTGTGTACTACAATATTTGTTTTATATTCTCAATACATATTTTGTATTATTTGGGTTTGTATATGCATACACAACATGCACAAATATGATCTATGATATATTTTTATTAAAAATGAAATAATCTTAATTTTAATTCATCTATCTATATAACTAATAGATGATATAGAATTTTTCATGTAGCATCCTTTTCCATGTGATAATAATATAAAAATTAAGTATCTATCGAACAGGTCAAAAACCTAATATATATATAAATAAATATAAAAAAAGTATGAGTTATTTCAAGGAAAATGCATAGAAAGTTCCTCTAAGGCGTATAGATAAAAGAAAACTTTAACTAAAATTCTTCATTAATTAGTTTCTTAATTAATTATATAAGAACCATAGCTAGAATAGATGTACTTGTATGAAATTGTACTCCTATCTTCTTCACACGTTTTCAATAAAGGACCTTGTAGGAAGTCGCAAGTGAGACATTTTTTTTTCTCATTTCACTCGCTTACATGATACTTCCACACGTACCACTAGTACTTTTATATGTGTACTATAATTTGTATCTTTCTATAAATATAATACACCTACCATGCATCCATCTCCTTTCATTGTTCATTATTTGAGAGAGAATTGAAGATTTATTTATTTTGTTTTTTTGAATAAAAGTTATTATCCTGCTCGTTTTGCTGTTACGAAAACGAACGAGAAATAACTAATAAAAGGTATACACGTCGAGATCTAGAAGATCGAGAGGGATATGACACCGGGGTTTAGATTCTACCCGACAGAAGAAGAGTTGATATCGTTTTATATAAAGCACAAGATACAACATACAAACACGAGTAAATTAATGCAAGCTATCGATCGAGTGATCCCTGAGCTTCATGTTTATGATATCTATCCATGGGATCTTCCTCGTTAGTATACCTAGATCTATTCAACCCTTTTTAATTTCTTTATGATGGCTAGCCTTTAATTTAACTTCTTATAAGCATTCAAGAACACAGTTCTTTATGACACAATTATTGCAAGTATTTTGTTTCATGCATATTGTTTATTTTATCTTCACATTTTTGTGTAAAAATTTGGTTGATAGATACCATCTTCTTCTATTTTTTTCTAGTACATGCAACTATGTTATTCCATATTTGAATTGCAAGATAGATGATATATAAAACCACAGCACAAATTAGATAATGAATTAGGCAATAGTCATACATAAGTAGATATGATATGTGACAAATTTTCAGTCATAATGGTGATCGTGTTCTCCTTGTTCGTTATAAACTCACAGAATATGCCGGTGAGCGTTGTCAAGGAGACCCTGAGCAATGGTTCTTTTTCATTCCTAGACAAGAGAAAGAAGCAAGAGGAGGACGGCCATCTCGTCTCACGAGTACCGGTTACTGGAAGGCCACTGGTTCTCCGAGCATCGTTTACTCATCTTCAAGTAATCGAGCCATTGGGATCAAGAGAACCATGGTTTTCTACAATGGTAGAGTTCCCAGAGGGAAAAAGACTAAATGGAAAATGAATGAGTATAAAGCCTTCAAAGAAGAGCCATCCTCAAACACTAACCCCAAACCTAAGGTAACGATCGTTTGGTAACATTTAATCTATTTTTCGATTCTTGTTTATAATTTTGAAAGAAGTTAAACGCGCATCCAGCAAGAAAAATTTGTTTACAGAGTTCTATAAGGTTATTATGAATTTGGTAAATGTAATTAGTAATGTATTATTTAAGAGATTCAAATTCTTTATATACAAGTATCATTGTTTCTCCACAAAAGTTGACAAGACCGAAAATTTTTTCTTCTCTTGTGAATTATTATACTTCATCTTAATTATCTATTACATTACATCTGATAACTAAAATGCAGTTGATGCAAGACTTGAGTTTGTGTCGAGTATATATAAAATCAAGTTGTTTGAGGGCATTCGATAGAAGACCAGCAGGAGGAGTTGGGATATGTGAGCCAAGACGATTTCAACAAATCGTTCACAACGATAAGCACCATCAGGCAACTACAACAACTCGTTTTAACGATCAAGGGATTCAAAGCCAAAGTTCATCAGAGGATCGCACTACTATTACGTCTTGCTTTATGATGGGGATCAATGATGATGAATTATGGAATTGGGACGAAAACATTAACCAATTATAGAAGTTAATCATGTGTTTCAAGAATAACTAGAGAAAGAATTGGTACACGAGCTAATTAAGTAGATTAACTATCACTTTTATTTGTTCATTAATCAGTTAGTTTGTTTGTGGTCATTACTCATTACAATTTGCATTAAATTATGTATCTAGCTATGAATTGTTAATAGTACATTTAAGAAAGTTCCTAGCTTCTACAATTTGTTTGGAATTACTTATTTGTAAACACTTTTATGCTTGAAAAATAAAGTAGTGACTCCATACTTATTTTTAAGTGCTTATTCTTTAAAAAATTAACAGATAAACAGTTTTCTGAAGAGTGTTTATTTCTGCTTATCTGCTATAAGAATAAGCAATAAGTAGATTAACAGGTAAAATAAACAATCTCAAACACCTTCATCTAGCTTTGTCAGGAGTATTAGAACAATTTATTATCCATTATAATTTGAATTACTAATAATTTTAAAAGTTATTTTAGGTCAATTATATATCTAGTCTAGTAAGAAAATACAAGTTATATAAACATGTTCTAGTCAAAGATTAAGCAAACCAAATATTCTTATTTTCTGATATTGTTGACTAACCCAACACATTTATTATTACTAATGAAGTGATTAATTTGTATATCATGCATCAATAGAAGCTACACTTAATTTTCTTCTCTTTTTCTAAACTATAAAACTCACAACTATAACGTCATTACCTCTTTGCCAAACGAAGTTGTCAATTTATCATGATATTTTAAAAAATTTCTCATGATATCTCCTATTTTTATCTTGACTTTACTTTGACCATATTAACTTGCATGTTCATAATATCTCATGGTCCACTCACCATCCATTTCATTATTTAGCAAAACTATTATCATTATTGGTATTATATTATTTTGAAACTATTATACTCTTATTATTAGTTTTATTAGATTAGATTTATTATTCTTATTGTAGTTAAAACTAAATTTACTAAAGGTTTTGTGTGATGAATGTGGTAATTTAATATTTTAATGTTTTCTTTACTACAATGTTAACATGAGTATAACTTTCATTTATCTTAAATTTAAAACATATAAATTTATTTATTTAGGAATTAGTTCCAAAGAATGAAAAAAAATACTGCACTATTATAATTATAAACCGATAAGTGTTTCACAATTAAAACCATTGAAAAATACTACACAAATTGTTATTGTAATTCATTTTCAATTTGCAAAAGATTACTATTTTTACATTTTACACAGTTCAATGAAAAGAAACATAGTTTCAGAATAACTTGGGTGAAAATTAATATAAAAACTAATTGATTTCTTTTTGTATCTATCATTTATTTATGGATTGATTTATAAACACCTATTGGTTAAAAAGACATGACAAGGAAATTACTCGATTAAATGAAAATATTTTAAAATGCTTTTATAAAGTATATGCATTTAATTGACTCATTAAGATAACGGTTTTACGTTATTTGATGTTTTAACAACTGTACATAACTTCATCATCGAATTAGTACTTTTCTAATCTCCATCTCAAACGATGGGCAATAATACCTATTTATATAATATTATGTAACAATCATGCCCGGATTCAAGCGTATACGGGGTGTACGACTGCACAGAGTTCTCAATTTTTTAAATAATATGATCAATATATACAGGTAAAGTAGTTAGTGGTTACGTTATAGTTATAATTAAGGACTTACTTATTAAGTAGCAAAAGTCAAATTGTGGACGTTTAAGATTTGTCAATAGCATACTTGGTCAACTACAAATGCAATTGACATCAAGTTAATTGACTATCTTCAACTTCTTGGAAGTTCGAATCTTCTTGTCACGTATAAATAAAGTATAAATAAAGTAGTAATTAATAGAGGGCGTTGATTCTAGGAGATTTTTACTTCAAAAAAGAAAGTTCCATTTAAATTGACAAATATGCCCCTTAAACTCATTTCCATTCCTCACCTAACTGGCGCCAGACTGTATCCTCCCTTCTATTCCTAATAAGTAAAATGGGTCTTTATTTTCTCTTTTTGATAATCATCTTTCACTTTTCTACACCTCCATGAAAAAAATGCTAGAAAGAAGAAAAAAAAATTCACTTACAGATCAAAATTTTAATTGAAAAGCCCAAGTTGTCTCTTAGTCTCTTACTGCATTTCCTTGTTCTTTTAAGGTTTAACGAAAATTTACAAAAACGGGAGAAATTGCTTTCAGTTTGGTATTTGCTTTAACATTTTTTATGTAATGAAGTTACTGTATGTTATTAAATTTGGTTTTTAACATGTAGGCTGATAAAACTGCTTGAGTTTTTTTTGTTCCTGTCCTTGTTATTGGAATCAAAGAAATTAAAGTGATAAGAACACAGAAGATTGGGGACAAAGTCCTTTTCGTTATATTGAACTGGAAGAAGAAACCAAAATTACAATACTTGATTAACCACTACATTTGCTTTAAATAAATAAAAGAAACAAACTACCCACTAATCTTGTCATTCCTTTATTCTTGCTTCAACGTCCACTACCTCCTTAATACCCGGTCCTACCATGAAACCAAGTCAAACATTATTTAACATTTTCCCCCGTAATGTTTGATTGGCTTTGAAGATCTACTATTCCCAACAAGTTAACCATCTCTTCAAACTTGACTCGAGCTAAAGCTTTGGTTAACATATCTGCCTTCTGCAACTTGCCACTTACATATTCCACTTGAATTAGGTCCCGCTCCACACACTCCTTTATAAAATGATACTTCGTGTCGATATACTTGCTTCGACCATGAAATACGGGATTTTTCATAAGTGCAATTGCAGATTCATTATCAACTAATAGCTTCACCCTTTGTAAGCTTCCCCCTGCTAGCTCTCCAATCAAACTTCGTAACCACAAGGCCTGGCATGCTGCTGCAGATGCAGCCATGAATTCAGCTTCACATGAGCTAAGAGCTACTGTTTTCTGCTTTTGTGAGCTCCATGTGATCAGATTCTGTGAGTAAAAGAACACCATACCAGAAGTACTCCTTCTATCCTCGGCATCAGTGGCATGGCTACTATCACTATAACCAGTTAGCTGTTTGTCACCACCCCTGTGGTACTTCAAACCATACCCATAAGTCCCCTTTAAATACCTCAAAATGTGCTTGACTGCAGACATGTGATTCTGCCTTGGTCTTTCCATAAATCTGCTCACAATCCCGACCGAATACCCAAGATCAGGCCTTGTGTGTAACAAATACCGAAGACTTCCAATGATTTTCTGATAACTCGTGGGATCTACCAGTTCGCTTTCATCATCCTTCACCAGTATTGTTTTGTGTTCCATAGGTACCTTCGCTGCATTGCAATTCCAAAGGCCTGCTTCTTTCAGTATACGCTTTGCATAACCTGTTTGTCCTAAGACAATGCCATCATCACGTTGATCTACTTCTATTCCCAAATAGTAGGAAAGTTTTCCCAAATCACTCATTTCAAACAACGTCTTCATCTTCTTCTTAAACTGACTTACGCTTTGCTCATTTGATCCGGTAATGAACAAATCATCAACGTAAACTGCAATAATCAAAATTGCATTCTTATTTCTTACCTTGTAAACAGCAGTGTCCTGTAGGCACCTTTCAAATCCAATCTCCTTCAAGGATTTGTCAAGCCGTGCGTTCCAGGCCCTTGGAGCCTGTCTTAAACCGTATAAAGCTTTCTTCAATCTATAAACCATGTGCTCTTTTCCCGGTATCTCGAATCCTTCCGGCTGTGACACATACACTTCTTCTTTGATTTCACCGTTTAGAAAAGCAGATTTAACATCAAGATGATGCAAAACCCACCCTTCCGTAGCTGCTATTGCCATCAACAACCTGATGGTTTCCATTCGAGCAACCGGGGCAAATGCCTCTTCAAATTCAACACCCTTCTTTTGCACGTAACCCTTTGCAACCAGCCTCGCTTTGTGCTTCGTAATGACCCCAGAAGCATCCCTTTTCAACTTAAACACCCATTTCAAGCCGATCTGTGTTCTCCCTTTCGGTAATGACACCAATTCCCAAGTTTTATTTTTTTCAATTGAATCCAGTTCCAACTCCATAGCATTCTGCCATTGCTTGTTTCCAATCGCTTCCTTGTAACTCGCTGGTTCATCATTGATTAGAAACAAATCTTCCATTCTTTCTGTATTCATGTAAACATTACTTATTGGACGAAAACCTCTCTGTGGTGTATGGTCATATGTCGACCGTAACCCACTTTCAACTTCCGGTGATGACTGTTGTGATGTTGGTTCAGTGGGAATGGCAGCCTCTTCGCCCCTTTCATCAGAAGAAAAACGGATTGGTGATGGTGTATTGATTAGGTTAGTTGCACCTATTTCATTCCTTGCTGGACTATTGAGTGAAATTGTAGCCCAATTAGTGTGACCGGCAGGCTCCACATTTTGGGCTTTATCCCAATTCCAGCCCATGGATTCATCAAATACCACATCTCGTGCTATCACCACCCTTTTAGTGATTGGATTGTATAATCTGAAGGCTTTACTTCCATCTGCTACCCCCAAATACACCATTGCAGCACTTCTACTTGACAATTTAGCTACATGAGTTGCTAATATTTTCACATAAGCTAGACAGCCGAACACTCTCAAGTGTTGTAAATTCGGCTTTCTTCCTTTACAGGCTTCGTATGGAGTCACATCCTTTACTGATTTTGTCAACACACGATTTAATAAATAAACCGAATGTCTCACTGCCTCTCCCCACATGTCATCAGGAAGCTTCATCGATTTTAACAGCGCTCTAGTTACCCCCATAATAGAGCGATTACGGCGCTCTACAACTCCGTTTTGCTGTGGAGTGTAAGGGTGCCGTTAATTGTCTTCGAATCCCTTCCATCTTACAAAAGCCAACGAAATCAGTGGAATTGAACTCACCCCCACGGTCAGTTCGTAGCATCTTGATCTTCGACTTGTTTTCAGCTTCTACTGTTACCTTAAATGTTTTGAATACATCCAATGCTTCACCTTTCGTTCCTAACAGAAATACCCACATATATCGCGTATAATCATCGACAATTAGCATAAAATACTGATTACCTCCTACTGTTGCTGGCTTTATAGGTCCACACAGATCTGCGTATACCAGTTCAAGTGCATATGAGGCTCGCCATTCTGCTTCCTTTGGAAAGGCTTTGCGTGATTGTTTCGCAACTAAACATCCCTCACACGCCTGCTTCTGAATCGTTATTTTAGGAATTCCTTTCACCACCTGGTTTCGAGCCATTTCTGCCAATAAAGAGAAGTTCACATGCCCCATTCTAGCGTGCCATAGCCAGCTTACATCATTCGTTTTTGCCATTAAACACGTTGGTTTCATAGGCTTCAGCAGAATCTTGTAAAGCCTATTCACAGATCTTTGTACTTTCATTACCAGCCTATCCTCCTTGTCGTGTAACTTGAGATGATTTTTCCACATTTCCACCTTGTAACCATCTTCTGTCAACTGACCTAGGCTTATAATATTGCTGTGCAAAGCTTTTATGCATGTTCGATCCATCACCGAAACGAACCTTACCCGTAATCTTTTCATCCATCTCCGCGAATATTCCTTCATTCCCGGTCATGTGATTGCTGGCACCGTTGTCTAAATACCACATATCCATATACGAGTTTCCTTCCCCTTCGTATAAACTGGGTATCACCTTTTCTTCATTTAACAGTATCATGGAGTGTTCCCTTTCTCCACATACGCTCAGCAACAACGTGTCTTCTTCTTCTAGTGTCTTTGACAGGTTCGATTCTTGTTCGTTTTTTCTTGTTATTATCACATTCGGACGCATAATGTCCATACTCGTCACACTTGAAACATTTTATGTGACGTTTATCAGTAGATTTCCGGGGTGTTTGATGGTTGTCTTGGCGATTTCCGTTACTCCAACGACCACCATTCCATCTCCCTCTACCTGCTCCTCTTCCGCGGTTTGATTTTCCACCCCTTTCACTAGAACTACCTCTACCTCGACCTCCATTCTCATGATTCCTTCCATGATGTCGTTTATCACCCTGATTCGTGGCTTTGCTCAACAACAAAGCATCCCCTTGATTAGTGTTTGCCTGCCTCAGTTTTAGTCGATCCTCATACGCCTTGAGTCGCCCTATTGCTTCGTCAAACGGCATAGTATCCAAATCTGAATATTGCTCTATCGAAGCTACCAACTGTAAATACTTATCTGGAACTGTATTTAGCAACTTTCGAACCAGAATGCCATCATCAAGAGTTGACCCCAAACTGCTAAATTTCGAAATCATTCCCGATAGTTTTCCTGTGTATTCATCAATGGATTCACCTTCCTTCATTCTAAGTGATTCGAATTCACTTTTCAAGGTATGCAACCACGATTTTTGTACTCTATCGGCACCCAAATATCGGATCTTCAACGACTCCCATACTTCTCTAGCGGTTTTCTTTTTCGCAACTTGCAATAACATATCTTCCGGGATGGCCTGGAAGAGGAAGGCTCGGGCAGTTTTATTCTTCTTTTCATCCTGATCGTCTATGTCTGTGGGTTCGATTGATTCCCACAAACCTTGTGCATCCATGATGGCCTCCATCTTTATTGCCCATGTGGTATAATTTGTAGCTGTTAGTGTGGGAATTTGCAACGAAATTGAGCTTTCTTTGGTTGAGGTGTTTGAGGTGGTAGCTACGGTGGACATGTTATCAAACCGGGGATATTTTGGCATCCAACCTGGACGCTCTGATACCAAATATTGGAATCAAAGAAATTAAAGTGATAAGAACACAGAAGATTGGGGACAAAGTCCTTTTCGTTATATTGAACTGGAAGAAGAAACCAAAATTACAATACTTGATTAACCACTACATTTGCTTTGAATAAATAAAAGAAACAAACTACCCACTAATCTTGTCATTCCTTTATTCTTGCTTCAACGTCCACTACCTCCTTAATACTCGGTCCTACCATGAAACCAAGTCAAACATTATTTAACACTTGTTAATTCCAATTGTTTTTTATTGATATTTTTTTTATTAAACTATAAGATAATTAGTTTATGTTAACATAGGTATCCAATTGGTAAAAAAGCCAATTGCGAAAACAATCTGACCGGATCTCGGATGTGCTGCCGGAAGTGGAGAAGGAAACGTACGGAAATTTGGGAGTCAAAGTAGTCAAATTATTCAAGGAAAAGAGTTTGAGGGGTATATTTGTCAATGTAAATTGAACTTCCTTCGAGTAAAAAACTTCTTGTATGAAGTCGTTCTGAAAAGTCTTCCTTTTATTCAATTACTATTATATTATTATTATTATCTAATTTGTTTTTAACTAGTTATTTATTTATTTATTTATTCAATTACTATTATATTATTATTATTATCTAATTTGTTTTTAACTAGTTATTTATTTATTTATTTATAGTTTGATGACTTGATCGGTTTTTGACTCATTTTCTACTTAATATGTCTCTAATAGTCTAATACATGTGTTTGTGCTTAAAACGACATCTTATCTTATATAAAGGGTATGTTTGGCATGAGACTTTTGAGGGCTTTTAGGGGCTTGAACTTTTATTTTTTATAAACCCCAGCTCATAAGTCTTGTTTGGAAGCAAAAAAAAAATAGAGCTTCTTAAAAAAATAAACCCTCAGAAGCACTTAAATAATAAACTTTTGAAGTGGTTTTTGAATAGAAGCCCAAGCTCCAGCTCCAACCACAAACTTCAGCTCCAGCCCCAGCTCCAGCCCGTTGTTGTCAAACATACCCAAATTAAATGAGTTAAAACTTAAAAGTATAATTTATAACTCTTTTGTTAGTCTAAGATCGTCTATATAAACTTTATATAGACAATCTTAGACTAATAAATAAATGTTGGTTCATATATATAACTAGCAAATTGAAATGTTTCTTTTTCTAACGTGGATCCGACACACCTTTATTGGCCAGTATTTTACAAGGACTGAATCCATCGCCACACGGAATTGGTACAAATTAAAACTCTACCTAAGAAGATTGGTGTGACCCCTAGATCATTAGTGAAATGTTACGTACACTTGTGAACTGTAACTGCATAGTTAGGCAAACGTCTATTTGGTTAATCCACTTCAGCAAGAATAAAAAAATTCCAATTAAGTCGTCGTCGAACATCAAGTTCATGTCTTCTTCCTTTTTCGTTATTATTGTTCTTCATTTTTTGTTATAAAACTCGAAAAATCAAGGTCAATTGACATGTTTCTTTTTAATTGTTTATTGAAGTTTGATACTCAAGTACAATAACCTCTAGACTTCGCAAAAAGAATCTATGTGATATGAACATCTGATGATACTTTCTCCTTCATAATAATACGTAAACTATGTAAGACCAAGTCACGACCGAGTACCTTAGGTTTCTTTTTACTCATTATTTTGCTTTTCGCTATCTGAAATATACCTATTTATCGAGCTTTTAAGTCATGAATACACACAAATGCATAATAATAGAACACAGTCGCTAGTATTCTGTTCAATGTTCATGATTTAACAGGCATACCGAATAAAGAATTAAAGTCTAATTCCATGGGGGACAAATGAGAATTTCCATGTAACATTCAAGCAAGCTTTTTGACAGCAACCTTACAATTTGGGTCACACTTATTTGACACTGAAAATATATATGTATATATACATCTGAACGTATTATATGTATATATGTATATATATGTATATATATATACATATATATACATATAATACCTACGGAATGAAGAAAGTGATACAAACAACTGAACTTATCTATTTGTATTCTATTAAGATCAGTCAAACTTATGAAGCAAACTAGCAAAGTTGCAAGGAAACTTGACTTATGTTAGTAGTATAGTTCAAATTCTATTCTCCAAGTGAAAGAAACCAATGATTTCAAGGTTACTTTTGACCATTTAAATAAATTCATAAGAGGTCATAGCTCATGCAATAATATTTTTTTGAAAAAAGACGTATACTATGTTATATTAATAATAATTAATAATAAAATGTATAATATAATGAATTAATAATAAACTAGAAATGTGTTAGGAATTACAATTAAATTGACCATAATAAACCACAACGACCTACACCTTGAATTCTAAACAACATCGGCCCTACACAAAAATGACAATTACACCTTGATTCCAAACTACATGATCCTACACCTTCATACCGAATGAAACGGCCCTACACCTTGATTATTGTCAAAACCGCTCTACACTTTGAATTCACTAAAATGACTCTAAAAGACTACACGAACCCATGGATCTAACGTTGGGTACTCCTTCATCTACAACCCAGCACACCACAAATAACCACACAAGGGCCGTCACTCGATAGAAAGCATGAACATGGGAAAACCGACCATGACCATGCCTTGACACCTTATATGAAACCCATATGAACCTAAAACAAAACAGTTCCAATCATACTATCTAAACGAGAGGTGGTAAGTGATGTGAAGGGAAAGTCAACGGAGAAATAGCCTATTATTGTACCCCTCGGTTGAAACCAAAACCTGAAATCGCAAAATTAAACCACCAAAACAGGATCACCTAAACCTCTTATGATCACGAACATGAGACTACCTAAAACCACGCACTTAAAACACATCCAAACAGACTTGAAAACACCAACAACCCTAAACCACCCAAAGACACCAACAGGAACAACCCAAAAACATCAACATGAACCAACATGAGTCACCACCTGAACCACCCATCATGCAATAATTATGTATAAAGAGCTGGTCATGCAAAAGACCTTGATGCAACAATTTCAAGTAGCAATAATGATGTATAACTTTAAACCCATGCAGTAAGAGTTGTACGTGAAGTTTTAAACCAGAAAGTTATGATACAAATCAACCAAGAAACTGTCACCAAACTACCATCTTTCACATGAAAAACACACCCTATTTACTTAAATGCATGAACAACAGAAGAAAGACTAATTAATTACTACTTCATCAGTAATGTGCACAAGTGAACAAATCAAGTTAATCTTTTTAGCTTTACATTAATGGGAACTCGTTCTTTCTAATTTTTTTCACCTTCATAATTCTTTCACTTTCTTCTTCACTCTGTTTGTATGTCAGAAACTCGTGACAAGTTCCTCACCATTCATCTTCAAGATTAGCACGATGAAAGCACATTACAGTACCCACAAATATGAAAAACGACATGAATTCAATCAACATAGCTCCAGTGCTGATTAGATGTGCATGCTTTAGGATAATGGGGATGGCTATGCTCCCTACTGCAGAGGCACCTGTTAGAAACTTGGCAGCATCTATCCATCTGCCAGTTAGGACAATTCATAAGTACTTAAGCGTCGATATGAGAGCTAAGATGGGTGGGTTGGGTAATAGGTCAAATGGGCTTGGGCTGAAATGTGTCATTGTTTTAGTATGGGAATAAACCCATTCGGTTGTGTTAGCCTGTAAATGCTTTTTTAGCTATTTTATAATTTCTTTTAATGAGTACTACAATAATTATTATTACAAAAACAATCATACTCAAAGTCTTGGAGTAAATCAATTTATAAGTAAAAGATGGTATGCATTGAGATAGACTTTGGACGCCTTTCAAACCTTTTGACCCTTTCTCCTTTAAACTGAACTTTTCACATTGACCTGGTATGAGATGAAACACAACCCAAATTCCTAGTCATTAGTAAAAAGGTAAAAATTGCCATCTAATAAGAGCAATTTACTTTTGGATGCATCAATGCATCATATTTAGCTTTTTGTTGTAGACAAACTATCTTTCTTGCAGATGCAGAATAGAATCTACACTTGGCAAATATAGGCAATTATGGTTGAAGAAGACATATTACAAATACTTACCCGCCACCATCCCGGCTGAGTAAATATTCGGTGGATCCTCCACCAAAGAACATGCATGGCATAGGGACCAAAACATACATCAGTGCTGCAAAAAGATTATTCCGTACCACATCAACCTCTTAAAATTTATGCAAAAATCAATATGTGAAAGTGCTAAATTTTGGTACCGTCAGCCACCTGATAACATTGGCCACCAGTTGCTGTATATTGCGCAAGCCTGCAACCACAAAGACAAGGCAGGAACACTGAGCACATCTGTAGTTTCTAATGTTATCTTTCTTTTTCATGTGCTATTTGGTTTTTAATTAATACTATTATATCATCAGCAGTTCAGTACATATGTTTGTTAAAGATTTATATTATAAAATTCATTATGATGAATGGAGGACACTAAAACAATTGACCCTACCAGGATTTGTAAAAGGAGACTAGATGAAAACATAAGGGCGAGTCCAGCAAGCCTGGAAGAAAATGATGTGTTAGTAATCTTTGTGAAGCTGAAAATATTAAAAATCATGATTATGTATTTAAGCTGACAGGCTTACACTGCAGGGGTAGGTCATGTCCAAGAGAGCAGTAATAAACATGCACCAAAAAGGAGAAAAGTCAAAATCAGAGACAGTAAACATGGCTGCAAGGAAGATTTAGTACCTAGAAGGACAAAATAAATACTACCGCAGTTGTGGAAACTGGGAAGTACATGTTTACTATATGTATAGTACATGTAAGTTGTATATATTGTAAATGAAATACATTAACCCAGCCAACCACATTATTGTTCATCATAATTTCTCGTTTTCCATATTACATCTTACACCCATCCCAAAACTAAAGTTCACGTGATCACGTCTAGTATTACTATATTTGTAAAAATTACAGCAAAAAGCAGGGATACATTTTTGCTATGTAAATATGACTTGGGTTTAAGTGTTTAACTACTGGGATAGAATAAATCATATTAGAACATTATTAATTGGTTAGTTTTATTCCACTTTTGATTTTCAACAGTTCATTGGGGAAAATAAGGTCCACAAATGAAATTCTTTCGTTCATATCTATGCCAATCAGTTGAAATCCCAAATACTTTCACCGTAGATATGAACGAAAATATACAAACAATTCATCATAAGATAACTATTCATCTAAGCAAAATTCACTTTCCTTGTCAGATGGGAGTCAAAATTAAAATCCGTAACATATTGTATTGGAAAGCTTATGAGACCAAACAATTAGAACCATCTTTTTTTTCATTACTTGTATGAATTTATAAATCATTTTCAATTACTTCCCTCATTAGATATCGAGTAGTAGTTCTTAGTTTTACAACTCCAATAGTTAACTACTTAATCTCCGATGTCTAAAAGTTGGAATTACACTCAGAATCTACATCTGTAACCGGAAACCGGTACTAATTAAAAAGTTAAGACCAGCCAATCGTCTAATTACTCTTACAGAAACAAATCATAGTAGCACGTTAACAGCCATGCAACAAACTATATTCTTTTATTTGAATGTTCGTGCGATGATCAAAAGCATAACAAACAAAATCAAACAATAATTCCTTCTTTTGTAAAGTACGCTAGAAATTTTAGTGATATCTATTGTACAAAAAGTACCAAATTTATGCATTATGTTAGCTTTAAGATCAAACTACTTAATGATACTTATACATGTATCTGATAACAACTTGTAGACCTACATATTACTGTTTATTAATAAACTTAACAAACTGAATTTGATAATCATTACATGAAGTTGAAAACGAGCCCTAAAAGTCAGCTGTAGCAGTTGACAAAAGACGGAGCAGCTTCCAATTGAATAATGAATTCTAGGTTCAGCAGCCAATAAATTTAACTCTAAAAGTAAGAATAAAAGTAATTGTAAAGAGAAATTAGAAGTAATTAACCTTCAACTGTCATCGCCATCTCTGTAGAGGTTTCCGGCGAGCGATGAACGATGAATCGCGGTGCGGTGTGATTGTTAGGGTTTGTGTGTGATGAAATTGATAATTCCGGCGGTAATTGACGGCGATGAAGCTGACGGAATACCGAAATGGAATTGAGATTGAGGGGAGAAAACTGAAGGTTTTTGCCAGCGATGAATGAAGAGAGAAAGGGACTGACGGTGGTTTACTTTTTGTGGCGTTTTTAGTCAGTTTTGATTTTCTGAGGGTGTAAAGTGTAAAAATAGTAAAAGAATATATATATCCCCAAACAACTTGTTAAAATTACATCATCATGTATATACTCAAATATAAATTTTTAATGCATAAATGTACATTTAATACATCGTATATAAGATATTTTATAAAATGTTTAGGGAAAAAAGTAATTGATCCTAGTTTCAAAAGAAATAGCTTGGCTCTTTTCTTATTACTTTATTCGTCTCGTATAATATGATACACTAGTATTAAAGCTCGTGCGATGCACGACAAACATAAATGCTTATATTTTATAATCACAAATGATTTCTAAGTAAACGTGATCAAATGTTGTAATCAACATATACTTGCTATATTTTATATTTACATCACATATGATAAAAATGTATTGCACTAAATGGATAGATGTAAACCAATTTCTGCTGTTTCAATCTATACATGGAATATCATAATCTCTACACATTAAAAAAACATCCATAAACCATTACAATGGCACACGTAAACATGAATAAACACAAACTTATGAAAAAATAATAGATAAAAAAGCTTTATACCGTTAGGCATATGTAGCCATGATCCAAGAAATCAAACTTCTCACCATCATTTCATTGAACACCTTTTGTTCATTCAATGAAGATCCAAATTGAAGCCGTGAACAATCAAGAATATACATGATGTAGTACAGAAATACGTAATAACATTAAACGCGCAACAAATATGTATACCGTAAAATGTTGAACATACCGTGGCAACCATCAATCTTGAATTCGATGTGTGATACATAGTTATAGGCTTTTGTCACCTCCAAATAATATGGTCATAGAAGATCAAACGATGTAAAAGTATAGATATGTGTAATCCTAAAAATCATTGGGAGGCAAGGAGATAAATGGTTACATTTAAATTCAAATGTTAGTCATCAATTAAAAAAACACTTCATATTCTCATACTGACTACGAGGAAGGTGTTGAGAGTGCATTAAAAGAAATTAAAAGCTTTTAGCCTCTTTGAATTAAGACTGCAAGAAAACATGAGATTAAAGACAAGTTGTCACGTCAGAATTTTATACATTGCAAGCAATTGAGGCCGCCACATAGGTAGAAAGAGATTCTCAATATTATGACACGTAAGATTGAATATGAGATGATATTTTGAGATGTCGCCACATAATGTTGGAGATATTCAATTAATATATAGGGAAGATAGTTTAAGAACTCTTATTCTTACCACATTCGTTTATTAATCAGTTTTGTAAAAAAATTATGTTATATTACTTTTGGAAATAAACATTTATTTTGAAATAAATTAAAATGAAAATGTGTGCATTTATTGTCGGACGGAAAAAGTACGATTTATGATTCAACCCAAGATCATAGAAACTTCATTTTATGTAACGATGTTAATAAACAGACGAGTGGTGTTATAATGTTATAATCTCCTAATTTGTCATTCTATTTTTAACCTAACAGCGTGTGACATTATCAACAAATTAAAGGAGGAAATAGAACAAATGTATAACATGTGGCAAAATTCTAAGCTATTAAAAGGATTATTAGTATTAGCACAAATAAGTAGGATGAAAAGTCATATCTCTAAACACTGATAATAATAATAATAATAATAATAATGATAATGATAATGATAATAATATTAATATAATAATGATGATGATAATAATAATAATAATAATAATAATAATAATAATAATAATAATAATAATAATAATAATAATGATAATTCACTTTAGCTATTCAGCCAAAATCAATTCACTTCGTAAAATGGTTTGGAATGAAATTGTTACCTAGCATGAGGTGAGGGTTTATTTATATCTTGCATGGCGGTTATCTTTAAATTTAATTTAATATCTTCTAAAAGTTCTTACTGATATATAATATTTACATAATTTCCCATTAATACCAAAATCTCCAATATATATAAAACAAGGTTTACTTTGGGATTATGTGTCAACATCTAATTGGTAATTAAGTGATATTTGCTGACGTGTCAAGTCATTAACCAGCCTAACCCTTAATTAGGTCTTAAATCCTACAACCGTCAATCTCATCTCCTAAAACTGCCTACATAACTGTCATATCAAAAGCCTTCTGCATAACCGTATTAACATCGAATCTGGGCCGCCCTTTATTTGATACTTTCCGGTATTTTACTCCACAGCCGGTTATTTTAAAGGGTCACCAACCGCTGCACACGTCCGTCCTCCTCCGCTTTTCTAGCAAACGATGCTATTAATCAAATATGGTCTCTCAATTCTATTCCAGTCTCTAATTTTATCTTCTGTACGACTCTATGAATTCGCCCGAAACCTCTCGATCACTACAAATAAACCCCAAACATATCCTCCGGCCACAAATATTGGAGTATATTTAATAAGTCGTTAATTTAGTTTATTAGCTATTAGTTTACGTTATGTTTTGAATTAGTAGTAGCAGAATAATAGGTCCAAGTTACCTGGTCATAAGGGTAGTGGAATTGATTGTAGATAAAATACGAATATATGAATTAATTGGAGTATTTATTCATGTCAATAACATGGCTATAAATAACCTTACAATACAAACAGAAGAACCGATAAAACTGGATCTAACTAAATCAATTTCACTACCCTTATGACCAGGTAACTTGGACCTATTATTCTGCTACTACTAATTCAAAACATAACGTAAACTAATAGCTAATAAACTAAATTAACGACTTATTAAATATACTCCAATAAATCCTCCCCTTAAACTGAAAATGCTAATGAAGCATTCAGTTTAATCTTCTCGTGCCTTCACTCCAAGTAAGTTTCGCAATTTCACAAATACATCCAGCTTCACAAGCTTAGTCATAATATCAGCTATCTGATCTTTAGTTCCACACTGCACCAACTTCACAATTTCTTGATTAGTAAGATCACGTATATAATGATACCTTGTATCAATGTGTTTGGTTCTCCTGTGCATAACTGGATTCTTTGACAACTTGGTGGATGAAATGTTGTCACATAAAACTTCAAAACTTCCTTGTAGCTTGTAATTCAGATTCTCCAATAATCCCTTCATCCATACACAATGGCATGCACAAGCAGTTGCAGCCACATACTCAGCCTCAGTGGATGACAATGTGACAATAGGTTGCTTTCTTGAACTCCAACATATAGCTGCTTCTGCTAACATAAAAACGTACCCTGAAGTGCTTCTTCTATCATCCAAATCTCTTGCATAATCACTGTCAGTAAACGCCTTCACTTCCACATTTGAATTTCTTTTATAGAACACACCAAAATCTAATGTGCCCTTTAAATATCTCAGCACCCTTTTTGCAGCTTGAAGATGATCTTCTTTTGGTTTTTCCATGAAACGAGATATTAAACATATGACATACATCATATCTGGCCTGGTAACTGTTAGGTACATCAAACTTCCCACCAATTTCTTATATAAAGTGGTATCCACTTCTTGCACATTTCCTTCTTTTGTCATAATAGTTCTTGGAACTATTGGATTTTTGACAGGATTACTATCTTGCATTCCAAACCTTTCAAGTACCTCACTTGCATTTTTCTTTTGACTTAGATGAATTCCTTCTGAGCTATGATGTATTTCAACACCAAGAAAATACTTCATCACCCCAAGATTAGTCATCTCAAATTCATGCTTCATTGATCTCTTAAATTCTTCACAGATCTGCATATCATTTCCTGTGTAAATCAAGTCATCAACATAAAGACTTACAATGATAATTTTATCTCCAACCCTCTTTGTGAATAACGTATGATCATGACTGCTTCTGTTGAAACCTTCTTGTTTGAAGTATCCATCTATTCGGCTAAACCATGCTCTAGGAGCTTGTTTTAGTCCATAGAGTGCTTTGTGCAATCTGTATACCTTTTCTTCTTCCCCCTTTTTAACCAAACCTTGAGGCTGCTCAATGTTATACCACTTCCTTCAAATCTCCATATAGAAATGCGCTTTTAACATCTAGCTGATACACTTTCCAGTTTCTTTGTGCAGCAACCGCAAGCAATGTTCAAATTGTATCCCACCTAGCCACAGGTGCGAAAACTTCTTCATAGTCTACCTCTTCTTTTTGAGCATACCCCTTCACCACCAATCTGACCTTGTACTTGTCTACCTTGCCTTCTTCATTTAATTTGGTCTTAAATACCCACTTAACACCAATTTTCTTCATTCCAGATGGCAATTCAACTAGTTCCCATGTATTATTTTTTTCAATAGATTTTAGCTCACTCTTCATGGCTGCTACCCACTTTTCTTCTTTAACAGCTTCTTCAAAATTAGTAGGATCACTAAATTCATGTGAGCTAAACATGGCTAAATTCACCTCATCATCAGAATACTCTGCACCACTTTCATAATCTTGCATCCAAGCAGGTGGTTTTCTTCTTCTTCTGTTAGGTGTTTCTTCTTTACCCGTTGGATTTTCATTCCCAGTTGTTTCGTTGTTTTCTACCTGATTTGGTTCTGCAATATCAGGCATTGTTGCAGGTTCATCACTTTTATCTTCTTGCTCTGACTCTTGTTCATTCCAATCAAGAATTTCATGACTTGTTCCCTCCACCTTCCAATCCCATCTTGCATCTTCATCAAATATTACATCCCGGCTAACAATTACCCTTTTTGAAATAGGATCATATAACCTGTATGCCTTTGATTCCGTGCTCACTCCTAACAAAATGCACTTATGACTTCTGTCATCAAGTTTAGTTCTCATTTGCTTAGGTACATGGACATGACCAATGCACCCAAACACTTTGAAATAATCCACATTGGGTTTGACACCACTCCAACATTCTTCTGGTACCATATCTTTCAGTGAGCTTGTGTAGCTTCTGTTTAATACATAGCATGTCCATTTTGCTGCGTCAGGCCAGAAATACTTTGGCATATCCTTTTTAGCCAACAAACACCTAACCGTATTCATTATGGTACGGTTTCTTCTTTCTGCCACTCCATTATGCTGTTGGGTGTATGCTGCTGTCAGTTGCCTTTTGATCCCATTTGCTTCACAAAACTGGTTGAATTCATTTGAAGTGAATTCTCCTCCCCTATCACTTCTTAAACAACAAATATTTTTTCCACTTTCCTTTTCATCAAGAGCTTTAAATTTCTTGAATGTTTCAAAAGCTTCATGTTTTTCTGACAACAACGGGAGTAATCATCAACAAATACTAAAATATACCTCTTCCCACTTGGAGAAATGGGAGATATAGGCCCGCACAAATCAGTATGGATGAGTTGAAGTCTATCTGCAGCTCTCCATTGACTTCTTTTTGGGATTGTTTCTCTGTGTTGTTTTCCCACGTTGCATACCTCACACACGTTTGCTTGTTCCTTTATATCTGGTAACCCTTTCACCATCTGCTTCTGTTGCATAATTTTTATGGCCTTGTTGTTTAGGTGACCATATCTCTTATGCCAGAGAATTGCTTCTTCTTCTCGGTTAACAAGTAAGCTTTGATTCACAGAATGCTTCATGATGGCAGATAGTTTGAACATTATGTTTCCTGTAATCTTGGTAGTAGCAATCAACCCTCTGTCAGGATGATACATCCTGCACATTCCATTCTTGATCACAAAAGTCACTCCTCTTTCTTGTAACTGACCAATGCTCAACAAATTTGCTGTTAAATCAGGAACAAGGTACACATCTGTAATTATTTGAGTGACACCATCAACCTCAAATTTTATGTTTCCTTTCCCAGTCACAGCTAACTTTGAGTTGTTCCCTAACTTCACCGTATGTCGAAAAGTTGAATCAAACTGCATAAACCGTTCTTTATTTCCAGTCATATGGTTTGAACAACCTGAATCAAGAAACCAAGCTTCTTTATCCTTCTTCTCCTCAGTGTCTACATACGCCATTAATAACAATGCTTCTTCTTCATCAAATTCGACATAATTTGCTCCACTTGGACATTCAAATTGAAAATGTCCAAGTTTATGACACTTATAACATTCAATTTCAGCTTTGCTATATTCTGATCTGGTTCTGCCACGACCTCTTCCCCTTGAATAATTACCACCTCCTCTAGCAAAGTTTCCTCTACCTCTGCCACGTCCACTAGCAGCATCGAATTCGACTTTTAGCATTTGATCATCACCCCCTTTTCTTTTTACTTTTTGTTCATGCACGAGTAATGAACTCTGCAATTCATCAACTGTCATCCTATCAATATCCTTTGATTCTTCAATTGAGCACACAACAAAATTGAAATTCTCTGTTAGTGTTCTAAGAATCTTCTCAACTATCTTCACATCGTTCATGTCTTCTCCACTATTCCTCATGTCATTTGTTGTTACCATTACTCTCCCAAAGTAATCTGTAACAGATTCTCCTATCTTCATTTCCAGCATTTCAAATTCTCTTCTGAGCCTTTGCAATTGTGCACGCTTCACTCTTGCATTTCCTTGGTATTTCACCTTCATAGAGTCCCACAACTGCTTAGCTGTCTCTTTATGGGTGATGGTTTTCAGGATGGATTTATCAATGGCCTGAAACAAGTAATTTCTTGCTTTCAGGTCCTTGAGTTTAGATTCATCCGAACTTTTATCACCGGCTTCTTCACTACTTCGTTCAATTACACACCAGTATTCCTTTGAACGTAGCAGGTTTTCCATCAATAGACTCCAATGATCATAGTCACCATCAAACCTTGGCACACACGGTGATTGAAAATTGTTTGATTCACTCGACATCTCTCACTCACTGTATTCGCTCTGATACCAATTTGTAAGCTCAGAGATAAAATACGAATATATGAATTAATTGGAGTATTTATTCATGTCAATAACATGGCTATAAATAGCCTTACAATACAAACAGAAGAACCGATAAAACTGGATCTAACTAAATCAATATTGGAGTATATTTAATAAGTCGTTAGTTCAGTTTATTAGCTATTAGTTTATGTTATGTTTTGAATTAGTAGTAGCAGAATAATAGGTCCAAGTTACCTGGTCATAAGGGTAGTGGAATTGATTTAGTTAGATCTAGTTTTATCGGTTCTTCTGTTTGTATTGTAAGGCTATTTATAGCCATGTTATTGACATGAATAAATACTCCAATTAATTCATATATTCGTATTTTATCTCTGAGCTTACAAATTGGTATCAGAGCGAATACAGTGAGTGAGAGATGTCGAGTGAATCAAACAATTTTCAATCACCGTGTGTGCCAAGGTTTGATGGTGACTATGATCATTGGAGTCTATTGATGGAAAACCTGCTACGTTCAAAGGAATACTGGTGTGTAATTGAACGAAGTAGTGAAGAAGCCGGTGATAAAAGTTCGGATGAATCTAAACTCAAGGACCTGAAAGCAAGAAATTACTTGTTTCAGGCCATTGATAAATCCATCCTGAAAACCATCACCCATAAAGAGACAGCTAAGCAGTTGTGGGACTCTATGAAGGTGAAATACCAAGGAAATGCAAGAGTGAAGCGTGCACAATTGCTAAGGCTCAGAAGAGAATTTGAAATGCTGGAAATGAAGATAGGAGAATCTGTTACAGATTACTTTGGGAGGGTAATGGTAACAACAAATGACATGAGGAATAGTGGAGAAGACATGAACGATGTGAAGATAGTTGAGAAGATTCTTAGAACACTAACAGAGAATTTCAATTTTGTTGTGTGCTCAATTGAAGAATCAAAGGATATTGATAGGATGACAGTTGATGAACTGCAGAGTTCTTTACTCGTGCATGAACAAAAAGTAAAAAGAAAAGGGGGTGATGATCAAATGCTAAAAGTCGAATTCGATGCTGCTAGTGGACGTGGCAGAGGTAGAGGAAACTTTGCTAGAGGAGGCGGTAATTATTCAAGGGGAAGAGGTCGTGGCAGAACCAGATCAGAATATAGCAAAGCTGAAATTGAATATTATAAGTGTCATAAACTTGGACATTTTCAATATGAATGTCCAAGTGGAGCAAATTAGCATACACCCCACAGCAGAATGGAGTGGCAGAAAGAAGAAACCGTACCATAATGAATACGGTTAGGTGTTTGTTGGCTGAAAAGGATATGCCAAAGTATTTCTGGCCTGAAGCAGCAAAATGGACATGCTATGTATTAAACAGAAGCTACACAAGCTCACTGAAAGATATGGTACCAGAAGAATGTTGGAGTGGTGTCAAACCCAATGTGGATTATTTCAAAGTGTTTGGGTGCATTGGTCATGTCCATGTACCTAAGCAAATGAGAACTAAACTTGATGACAGAAGTCATAAGTGCATTTTGTTAGGAGTGAGCACGGAATCAAAGGCATACAGGTTATATGATCCTATTTCAAAAAGGGTAATTGTTAGCCGGGATGTAATATTTGATGAAGATGCAAGATGGGATTGGAAGGTGGAGGGAACAAGTCATGAAATTCTTGATTGGAATGAACAAGAGTCAGAGCAAGAAGATAAAAGTGATGAACCTGCAACAATGCCTGATATTGCAGAACCAAATCAGGTAGAAAACAACGAAACAACTGGGAATGAAAATCCAACGGGTGAAGAAGAAACACCTAACAGAAGAAGAAGAAAACCACCTGCTTGGATGCAAGATTATGAAAGTGGTGCAGAGTATTCTGATGATGAGGTGAATTTAGCCATGTTTAGCTCACATGAATTTAATGATCCTACTAATTTTGAAGAAGCTGTTAAAGAAGAAAAGTGGGTAGCAGCCATGAAGAGTGAGCTAAAATCTATTGAAAAAAATAATACATGGGAACTAGTTGAATTGCCATCTGGAATGAAGAAAATTGGTGTTAAGTGGGTATTTAAGACCAAATTAAATGAAGAAGGCAAGGTAGACAAGTACAAGGTCAGATTGGTGGTGAAGGGGTATGCTCAAAAAGAAGGGGTAGATTATGAAGAAGTTTTCGCACCTGTGGCTAGGTGGGATACAATTTGAACATTGCTTGCGGTTGCTGCACAAAGAAACTGGAAAGTGTATCAACTAGATGTTAAAAGCGCATTTCTATATGGAGATTTGAAGGAAGTGGTATACATTGAGCAGCCTCAAGGTTTTGTTAAAAAGGGGGAAGAAGAAAAGGTATACAGATTGCACAAAGCACTCTATGGACTAAAACAAGCTCCTAGAGCATGGTTTAGCCGAATAGATGGATACTTCAAACAAGAAGGTTTCAACAGAAGCAGTCATGATCATACGTTATTCACAAAGAGGGTTGGAGATAAAATTATCATTGTAAGTCTTTATGTTGATGACTTGATTTACACAGGAAATGATATGCAGATCTGTGAAGAATTTAAGAGATCAATGAAGCATGAATTTGAGATGACTGATCTTGGGGTGATGAAGTATTTTCTTGGTGTTGAAATACATCATAGCTCAGAAGGAATTCATCTAAGTCAAAAGAAGTATGCAAGTGAGGTACTTGAAAGGTTTGGAATGCAAGATAGTAATTCTGTCAAAAATCCAATAGTTCCAGGAACTATTCTGACAAAAGAAGGAAATGGGCAAGAAGTGGATACCACTTTATATAAGAAATTGGTGGGAAGTTTGATGTACCTAACGGTTACCAGGCCAGATATGATGTATGTCATATGTTTAATATCTCGTTTCATGGAAAAACCAAAAGAAGATCATCTTCAAGCTGCAAAAAGGGTGCTGAGATATTTAAAGGGCACATTAGATTTTGGTGTGTTCTATAAAAGAAATTCAAATGTGGAAGTGAAGGCGTTTACTGACAGTGATTATGCAAGAGATTTGGATGATAGAAGAAGCACTTCAGGGTACGTTTTTATGTTAGCAGAAGCAGCTATATGTTGGAGTTCAAGAAAGCAACCTATTGTCACATTGTCATCCACTGAGGCTGAGTATGTGGCTGCAACTGCTTGTGCATGCCATTGTGTATGGATGAAGGGATTATTGGAGAATCTGAATTACAAGCTACAAGGAAGTTTTGAAGTTTTATGTGACAACAGTTCATCCACCAAGTTGTCAAAGAATCCAGTTATGCACAGGAGAACCAAACACATTGATACAAGGTATCATTATATACGTGATCTTACTAATCAAGAAATTGTGAAGTTGGTGCAGTGTGGAACTAAAGATCAGATAGCTGATATTATGACTAAGCTTGTGAAGCTGGATGTATTTGTGAAATTGCGAAACTTACTTGGAGTGAAGGCACGAGAAGATTAAACTGAATGCTTCATTAGCATTTGCAGTTTAAAGGGAGGATTTATTGGAGTATATTTAATAAGTCGTTAATTCAGTTTATTAGCTATTAGTTTACGTTATGTTTTGAATTAGTAGTAGCATAATAATAGGTCCAAGTTATCTGGTCATAAGGGTAGTGGAATTGATTTAGTTAGATCTAGTTTTATCGGTTCTTCTGTTTATATTGTAAGGCTATTTATAGCCATGTTATTGACATGAATAAATACTCCAATTAATTCATATATTCGTATTTTATCCCTGAGCTTACAACAAATTGATCAAAAGTAATGTACTACTTCTAAATTACTTTCATGAGTTAATCAAAATTGATGTATACTTAAATCATAAGAGGTTAGTGATTCTCAGAATTCTTCTTTTATGTTTTTAAATTTAAGTTTTTGTTACTTTCAACTTTCAATTTGAATTTCTTTATATGTTATCTCTATCTCATTCTCATCAAATTTAGGTATGATTGCAACCAGTAACCTCAAAATTAAAGGTTGGTTACCCTAATAATCACCAAATTAACCAATTTAAGGGGTTGTTTGTTTGATGCTCTACCATACAATGGAATCACGAACGAATTGTGATTTCTATCATCATCGTTGTGATTGTGGTGCTTCGAGAATGTTTGATGCATTCCTTAACTTACTTTTTGTTCTGTTTAGTTGTTAATGATTTCTTTGATGCTGGTGATTTCCTTAATTGAATTGGTTGTTATGGTCCTTTTGATTTGACGAATGTGTGACCCTTTTTATATGAACACCAACTACTTAATGACATTTCATAATCATATAATTCTTACAGTTCAGATATGATCATTTTTTAGCAACATGTCGATATTAATTTTGAAACTTTTGTTTAAAGTTTTGCAGGGCTGTTTGGTTAATACTTGAGACTCAGAAGTATTTGTAGGCATTGCCTTTGTAGATGTTATCAAGAAGTCAATGACTGGTATGTTCTCTATCTAAATGTGTTATATAGGTGAGCATAATATTATATTATGGACTCCTATATGTCTTCTTCAAAAAATGTCATGAACTTAGTGGATAAGTATCTACACTTGAATAATAAATGATATGCTATCAAGAATTTAGAAAAATAAATGTATTTGGTGGTTTAATCATGTAGCCAAATCATCTGTTAACATGTTAACATCATTTTGGCCTAAAGGACAAGCCTTTTAGATGATTATTGTGTTGCATATAATTATTGTGACTTCTTTTATAAAGCATTGCAGCGTTTGTTGAGTTTGATTACTGTCATAAAGTAACCAGGTCATTTGAGTACCTCCAGAGTCCTGGGTGATTATTACATTGCTCCTGTTTTCATGGTACGCTAATATGAATTGTTGTTGCCATCCGACTTGTATTATTCATTGTGTATCACTTGGAATCATACATGCATGATCAACGTTTTGCCATCTATTTCAATTTACAATAACTTTTATTGATATGTTCATGTACAATGCAATACACTGCACGTTTCACTAGGAAACCATAGTAATGTTTGAATTTTAAATGTTCTGTTACTGTTCTGCAGTCAAGTTAACCTTTTTATGGTTTCTTGTAGTTATTAAACATAGTCAACCTCAATTTACATTCACACATTTTGTTATTCTGATATACATACTAACTTGATGTATATTTTTTTTGACATAATTTTTCGCTTTTGTATTAACTTTTGCAGTGGTCCAAATCGTGAAGAACTATCTCACTGATATTCTTAATACGACCGTCTCTTGATTTTAGGTAAATCTTATCTTATTAAGACTTGAAGTGAGAACCATTTATTTACGAGTAGAAGTATACGAGCAATCCTTGTGAACTGTTGTATCTCTTTCAACAGACATTTGGGGCGAAAAAGGGCAAGGAAAAACATTTCAAACTGATATGTTTTAATCTCTGACATTTCATTTGGGCCAATTTGACCCATCACGAGTAAGCTATTTATGACTTATTTTTCTATTAATTAAGACTTGATGTGTTATGTTGGTCAAGTAGCCTACTAATAAGTTAATTTTTATGTTCAGGTACCTCAACATGATTTTATTTACCGGTTTATGGAGAATGTAAACACTATTAATGGAAACAGTATGCACTATGAAGTATGTTACTTCCTTTTGAAAGCTGTGATGGTTAAAAGGTGAGTTTGTTACTTCCTTTTTCACTTAGAAGTGTTTGGAATAGCACCATGTGGATTGAAAGTTGTCATGAATCCGATTGAGATTTTCTTGAGTGAAGAACACTTCAGTTCAGAGTTCTTGATAGGTTTGTCAAGATGTGTAGTTATGGATGTATCTCCACCATTTCTCATACAGTAGTTCATTTCATGTTAGTTGTTATTTGAATGTTAAAACCCATGTACAAGCTTTTTTTGTTTGATTTTGATGTTAAACTTCTTTTTTTTTAAAAATTTGTAATTATGTATTAAAAACTGGTTGCGTTGAACTTTGAAGCTATGACCAGAAGTAAATTCATATGGTGAATTTTAAATCATCTGTAATTTGTTGGAAAGAGGTGATTCTTGGTTGTATTGTGACCTCGGTAACTACCTACCATTCTTCCATTGCATGTAAGCAAATTATCACCACATAGTCAGTGAAATTCTTAACTCACAAGTATTTCCCCTTCTTTTCCTTTACATAGTAAATTATGATTTTGATTGTTCTCTATGTTTTGTATATCCAGGTGTTTCTTTTTGTTGAATTTACAATCGTTTCTTTTTATTATCTAAAAAGAACTTATATTATAATGCATTTATAGTGATGAATGCACGTAGCTTGACACTTTTTGTTTTTCTAATTGCTGTGTTAACAAGGGAAATATATAAAAACACAGTTTCATTAGCTAGCCCAATCTATGGTCCTGTATATGCAATTCTTATGTTATGTTGAATATTTGTGGTTGTTTATGTATGTCCGTTCGGAAGGATTAAAGTTGGCCAGGTGTGGCCTGTATGCTAACATAAATAACGGGTTTTAGAAGTGTTAAGTTTCAAAATTTTACTTTACCATTTCAAAAGAATGATATGTTTAACTTTTTAGAAGATACATTTTCAAACATTTTTAGAAAATGTTAAGTTTTTAACTTTCAGAAGAGTTATGTATTTGACTTTTTACAAGACTTTCACATTTAGCTTTTAGAAGGGTGTATCATGGGTTTAGTGTTTAACTTTCCAGAAGGGTTTAATATTTAGCCTTTTAGAAAGATTTTGTGTTTAGGTTTTTGAAGAAGAATCAGGTGTTATGTGTTTTGATTTAGAAGGTTTTGTGTATAAATTTTTAAAAGGATTATGTGTTTAGCTTCTGCAGAATTATTTGTAAGGGTTTAGTGTTCAACTTTTTGGATGTTATATCTATGATGCACTAAAGTTCTATCTATAATATACTCATGTTATAATTATGACTTCACTCTCTATGATGAGTCAAAAATTTCACATCGTTATCATATTTAATTATTATGACATGTTCACATAGGATATACTTATAAAAATGTGTTGTATTTGGTGATCAATATATGGGTTCTTACCTCCCTTTCATGTTTACCAAGAACATCGATTTATCAATTTAAGAGAATTGATCATGTAGCTCATACACGTCTTTCGTACATTGTTAGTTGTCTCAGGAAGGCACAACATTCGGCTAAAGGTTGTTGCGAATGATGCACTATTTTTATATTTTTCAATGTTTTAACGTGGATTTTACATGTGTTTATTATGTTTAGCTTTATCAAGAATGTAAGGAGTAATATTTTCTAACTCGCACATCGTGCGGGGTATTTACCTAGTTCTTATATATACAATCGTCACGCCCGGCCGTGATTTATGATGGCCCTGTACAATAATCACAACTTAGGCCTTAAACATAAAAAGATTATATGCATGTAAATTGCATTAAAATGTTATAACTATATACTATCTACAACTATGTGTGCCAAATGCATTTATTTTACGGGTCGTAAATAACTTTTCCAGCGAGTTGTATTAATTTATATCAACTTTTAACAAATGATGTAGTTTATAGTAAAATGGATGTACTACAAAGTTTTTTTTAAATATATCTAGTAACTCATGTTACTTTTTCCCGTTGTAAAACCAAGGGTGTGTTTAGTTAAAGAAAAATATGATATTTTTTTTAGAAAAGTTTTTAAAGAAAAATAGAAAATTTGAAAATGCGTTCAAAATGAGTATTTTTCAGAAAAGTTATAAAAAATGAAATTTTTTTTCATATTACAACTAGAAGTTGAAAAAACAAGAATTCCAAATTTTCCACCTTTTTCCTTTATACCACTTCCTCCTATTTTATTAAATTTTTCAAAAACCTTTTTTCAACATCATTTTTTTCAAATTGAAAAATACATCATCTTTTTGAACAAATTTTATAAATTTTTAATAGTTTTCTAAAAAACAAAAACTCTTTTCATTTTTTACAGAATCGGAGATGAAAAATTGTAGAAAATTTTCTACGAATAAACGCACCCTGAATCAAACATTTTCAAAGTTAAATGTATTAATTGTAGTTGTTAAGATATAGGGAGAAAAACTAGGAAAAAGTCACTGTAAAAAATAAAAAGACGCATTAGCTAATATTTCAAGCTAGGAAAAAATAGATTATAAATATACAAGGGAGGGGAACCGAACCCTTGTTACTTACATAGAATACCTATACTCCAACCAACTAAGCTACATGAGAAATATAACAGCACTTTCAACTAGTAATATATATACCAATTTTTGAGTTGGAGGCCCTTCACAATTTTAGGCCCAGTGCGGTCGTATTGACGACACAAACTACTCAACGGGCCTGATAATCGTTATACACATAATTCACGTTTTATCCTTTTTGACGTTTTTACTAAATTTATTCAATTGAGTTATGTCAACGATATTTAATAACCAACACTCTAATGGTTATCACATTGATCGTTATCATTTTCTTTAAGTTATTAATCAGTCGTTCCTTTCAAACTATTATTCTTTTTACTTGTTAATCTCCCCATTAAAGAGAAAAAATTGCCATTCGTGCATAAGAAAATAGTCTATGCACTTTATATTAACACTTACCAGGAGGTAAATGATACTATTGTTTCGATAATTGAATAGTATGTATGGAAGCAATTGTGTTCGCGTCCATGGCCCATGAGTCCGTGTTTTATGTTTTGCGGCTTTTTATCCCTTGCAACAATAATAGGGAGTAATATTTTGGCTCTTCTTTGGTGTAAGAAAGTGACTATGTGATGGTTAATATATTTTGTATAGCACCAACATCGGCTTGCCCACATGTGTAGTAGTCATGTTCTTCTTGTTACTCAGAGAATTGTTATTTACTATTAGATATGGCAAAATGAGTAGGTTGGATAGAGAGTCATATGAGTTTCGATCAAAAGTGATAATTTTATATACCTACAAATGGATTTGATCCGAAACAAATGTAATTTATTTACTTTTTGTTTATATTGTCTTTTATGTGTTAAAAATACACATCTGAGTTATTTCTAACCCGTTTTGTAAAGTTCTTTTTTAAAGTTTTACCTACTTTATCCGTTAGGGGTAAAAGAATTATGAGATTGTTACCTTTTAATGGTACTTCTTGACTAACTAAAAAATATAAATCGTTTAGTTCGTTAAATCTACAACTCCATTATAGCAAGTTTTCATACATAGTTTTGCGAATTTACAGGTCTTAAACTAGTTTTGAAGACAAAGAAAGAAGTATGATCCATTCAAAATTAAATATTTACATCACAAAATTAATTTTTTTTCTGTGTGTATAATAATAAAACATAACATAACATAGCTAATATCCAACAAAAATATACATATACGCACAATCATTATATAGACGAGAGAAACCGGGATACAAAAGGGCATCGTCTTCTTCATTTTTTGTTGTTTGTAAAACCCTAACAAAACAAATTAACACCCAAATCAAACCGATCTCCATCTATTAATTATCTCTCTTAATTCAATCTCTACTCAAAAATCAAACCCTAATTCCCAAACTCCATATTTCCAAAATTCCTTCATTTCCCGATCAATCGATAATTGATTACGTAAGTCCGTCCTTCATCATCTCCTCAAACCAATTCCCCAATTTCCACGACCAATTTTCGATACCAAAGTTTCAATTTTTCGATGAAATTAAATTAGGGTTTTTCAATTCGATCCTTCTTTGAAGAAATTGAGGAAGGCTGGCGAGTGTAGACGTCATGTAATGGCGGATCCGCCTGGTTTCCGCCAAGTTTTCATCGTCGCCGGAGTTCAATTTTTGTCATTTTTGAAATTAGGGTTAGGATATAATTACTTTGATAGAAGAAGTTATTGTTGTGATTAAAAAGCATGCTGAGCGTGCTGAGAGTACATCTTCCGTCCGATATTCCGATTGTGGGTTGTGACCTTTCGCCATACGTGCTTCTCCGGCGACCGGACCAGACTGTTTTTACCGATGATGTGCCGGAATCTTCACCTATTGAGGGTCTTTTCTTGAGATATAAGTGGTTAGTTGTTATTGGTTGTTAAAATGTTTAAATTTGTTGTTAAAGGTTGTTCCTTTTTGGTTATACAGTGCATTAATATGCTTGTATTAGAATAAAATGTATAATGTGATCTGAATATTACAATGGCATCACCTCAACTTTGTTAGAACAAAGAGAAACTGGGAAGTCTATTATATGACAATCTTTGTACTTTATGGTTTGGATGTTCATTATCATAGTGCACATTCTGACTAGAATTTGAAGAATTGAAGTAACATTTATCAGATAATTAGAGATATCGAGATTGGCTTTCCTAGAACGATTAGTTGGTTACTTCTATGAATCTGATTATATTGAGTCTAAGTAATCAGAAACTATATCATTAATATACTTCAAAACACACCTTATGTCTATGGGTTTGAAGTTACGTGTATTTTATTCTGTTTCGACACTAATTCACTAGCTTTTTGCTGGCTGTGATATGTGGAATTTTCTGTTTATTGTAATCTTGACTGTTATGTTGAAGGATGTAGACCTTAAGCATTGACTTGTTTCTATACCATAGTCGTCACTTCGTGAATCAACTTAAAGAGCAATTGTACTGTTCTTTTATCACATTAAGTTATGGATTCTCCTCAACTTTACACCAGTAGTTTTATGGTAAGTGTAAGACTGGAACACTAAAAGTAAAGCTATAGATCTATTGATGTCTTGCCCCATAAGCCGTTCATATGAGGATTTTGAAATTATCCAAAGGAATGTTCTATTCATGTGGTTACTAATTGCTTTTGGATCAATAAATTCATCACATTAGTGAAATGTAAACTTAAATTAATTGCCCGTATATCAGTAAATCACCCTCTTATGACAATTGAATCATAAATACTACTGTATTTTGTATTCTCCCCCCTAGAATTGTTACCTAATAAGTAGCATCGGTTTTATGGATTTACGTGCAGGTACCGTATACAAAGTGATAAGAAAGTTGCTATATGTAGTGTACATCCATCCGAACAAGCCACTTTACAATGCTTAGGATGTGTTAAAGCCAAAATACCTGTTGCTAAAAGCTACCATTGCTCCCCTAAATGTTTTTCTGACGCATGGCAACACCATCGTGTTCTCCATGAACGTGCTGCTAGTGCCGTTAATGAAAATGGAAATGAAGAAGAAGAGATATTTGGACGATTTAATAATAACAATAATAGTAGTTCACAATCTCTCTCGAGCCTTACAAATGGTTCAACACCATTATATCCTGCAGCTGTGACACAGAGGAATGGTGGCGAAACCTGGTTTGAAGTTGGGCGGTCTAAAACCTACACACCATCGGCTGATGATATCGGTCATGTTTTAAAGTTTGAATGTGTGGTGGTAGATGTAGAGACAAAATCACCTGTTGGACCATCAAACACTATTTTGACGTCCCGTGTGATCCCGGCCCCGTCCCCGAGTCCACGGCGGTTGATATCTGTTAGTAATGTCGATGTGGTAGGGAATTTGGATTTGGATGGGCGGCTTTCATCCACCGGAACTTTTACCGTGCTCTCGTACAATATATTATCCGATTCGTATGCCACGAGTGATTTATATGGTTATTGCCCTTCGTGGGCTCTTTCTTGGCCTTATCGTAGACAAAATTTGTTGCGGGAAATTGTTGGCTACCGAGCAGATATTGTTTGTCTTCAAGAGGTATATGTTTGTCTTATTAAAGCTGATTATATGATTCTTTTCGCGCAATCACTTATTTTGATTATTCAGAAAGTTATGCTGTATTGGCTTCTTTTCAGGTTCAAAATGATCATTTTGACGATTTTTTTGCCCCGGAGCTGGACAAACATGGCTATACAGCTCTATATAAGAAGAAAACAGCTGAGGTTTGTTTCAAAAGTCTTTTCCCTTTTACCTTCAAATGGGTCGATTTGGGCTATAATTATTTGTCTGGCTGGTCAAACGGGTTAAGCTAAAATACGTGATTGAAAAGGAACAGCTTAAACGGATCGAACCAGTTAAAAGAAATCTGAAGGGTATTGAAATGCATGAACCTTCACTCGATTAAAAAGAAGTTAGATCTTAATTATAATAATTGTTAACACACTGATTATCAAAAAAAGGATAAAATACATGTTTGTGGGTTTGTCCGATTCAATTTGGCGTGTTTTGAATCGATACCCAATTCGTTGGACCTGGTAAGATGGCCACATCTATTAAGATCCTTTCTTATTGATTCTAGTGATTTGTTCATGCAGGTTTTCAATGGAAGTAATGTAACTATTGATGGATGTGCGACATTCTTCCGAAGAGATAGATTTTCACAGGTCAAAAAATACGAGGTATAACTTATATATTTATTATAACTTATTTATTTATTAGGGTTAAGTACTCTGAAATGTAATTATTTATTGTCCGAAATTCATAGTATGCAAGAAAGTACTCGGACTTCCATTGTATGTTATTTGGCGACATGGCAACTTGTAATGATGCCACGTGTTACCTCATATAACTGACACGTAAGTATAAGTACCAAAAGTTGCATACAATAGCAATGAATAACAAGTTTATTACACACAATGGAAGTCCGAAGAGTTTGATGCGTACTATGAATGTCAGACCATAAATAAGTACATTTTAGAGTACTTAACCCTATTTATTATTATTCTTATTCTTTGCCATCATATTGCCATCATCTTACTGGTCATTGCAAGTGCAGGTTGAGTTTAATAAGGCTGCACAATCTTTAACTGATGCTTTAGTTCCTAATGCTCAGAAGAAAACCGCACTAAATCGGCTGGTTAAGGTTAGTGCATCTATTTTTTTTTTACTTTTTCCTTGTTTTCTGTTGCATCTTAATGTGTTGGTTCTGATGAAACGTTTATGGCATGTAACAGGATAATGTCGCACTCATTGTTGTTCTTGAAGCAAAGTTTAGTAACCATGGTGTTGATAATCCAGGAAAACGGCAACTCGTTTGTGTGGTAAGATATAGTCTTGAAGAATCTTTTCCATTCTTTGGTTATGTATGGAAAGATAGAAATAAAATGACTACAATTTTAGATATCCACTTAATCTTGTTAGGTATAGGTGCTTTTCTTCTAGTATTCAAGGCACTTTACTTTGGGGGCGTATATGATACTATGGTTAGCTATAAATATATGGAGTGTTGTATATCTTGTTTTATAGTTATACGAGTATTAATTATTGGGTTTATGCACTCTTGATTTAACTACTCTTTCTATAACGTGTAGGCAAATACACATGTGAACGTTCAACAAGAACTGAAGGATGTCAAACTTTGGCAGGTCATTCTCTCAAGCTCTTATGAAAAAGATAAACAGTTTTAAATATTATTATTTTGTTTTAATTTTTAATTTTCTGTGTGTTTTGGGATATTTCAGGTCCATACTCTGTTAAAAGGTTTGGAAAAGATAGCTGCCAGTGCAGATATACCGATGTTAGTGTGTGGGGATTTTAATTCGGTTCCAGGAAGGTTTGTGTTCTATTTCTGTAGTCATTATGAATGATTTGGTTCTAGTTTTTCTATAATATAAGATATAAGATATCTTATTATAGAAAAAAACATTTCAATTCATTCAAATTGGATCTGGATTATTTTTCACCATTTGCCAGTTATTATTTCGATTTGATTGCAGTGCTCCTCATGCACTATTAGCTATCGGGAAAGTTGATCCGATGCATCCAGATTTAGTAGTAGACCCTCTTGGAATTCTGCGACCTGCCACTAAATTAACTCACACTCTGCCCTTGGTAATACACATAGTGTGTGTATGTGTGTGTGTCTTTATTTATCTCTCAAAGTTCAGGTGGCTTGTTTGCAAAGTCTATATCTCGATTTTGTTTTTGTGTTTTACAGGTAAGTGCGTACTCTTCGTTTGCAAGAATCGGGGGTAGTCTTGGTTATGAGCAACAAAAGAGGAGAGTGGATCCTGCTACAAATGAACCCTTGTTTACGAATTGCACACGTGATTTCATCGGTACCCTTGATTACATATTTTATTCAGGTATATCTTGAAATTTTCACTATTTGCCTCATTTAATCTCTTTTAGATTCGTGTAAATAATAATAAAAAAAAGGTATCACATAAAAAGTTCTCATTTTGAAGATTAACCTTTTTGAGATAAAAAGTTTATGGAGTTTGTATGTATGTGGCCTTTCAGCTGACAGCTTGACTGTGGAATCATTGTTGGAGCTTCTGGATGAGGATAGCTTGAGGAAAGATACAGCGCTCCCTTCTCCAGAATGGTCTTCTGATCACATTGCACTTTTGGCTGAATTTCGTTGCAAGCCTCGAACTAGGCGTTGATGCATTTAGGCAAGTACATATCTCTGGCTAATATACTGTTAGTGTTTAATTCCTGGATGGGAAAAAAATGTATTGTTGTGTAATAGTTCAAAGCAGGGTCGTGTCGAAACAGTGCAGGTTGGGTTGAGCCAAAACACTCCAAAATTTCTATTCGTTCCAATATGATTACAAAGTTATATTATCTAAATAATAATATCAGTTTGACTTGTTTTCTTCTAAGCTAGTTGCTTTATATTAAATAGTTTGACCTGCTAGAATCAAAATGTAACCCAAATCAACCCATTCACAAGCAAATGGGTTGAAATTGCCGCTTCTCTAATTGATCATGTCTTCCATATATACATCATACGGGTTGGGCAGACCTGCAAACACTTCTAATAAATAGCTTGGGAATTTGAGTAATAGTTAAGGTGCTCTACATGATTACAAAAGTTGGTAGTGTTAATTTATTATGTTAATCATCTTAGGTATTTTAGTAAAGTGACTTATTAGTATTTGAATCTCTTGGCTTAACCCATTTGTGACATTAGAGATAAAAGCATAACGCACATTAACTCATCTTAGTGCTGTCTTCTACATTGACTGCTGCAGGTTTGGTCGAAAAGCAAAATGTTGGAGATAGAAGTAAAGAGAAAGTGATGGACAAAAGCTAAAACTGTAAGAACAGTAGATCGATAGTTGTTGGGATGATCTACTCTGTATCATGTTATTACCCTTGTCCCATATACATGTCATATTTCTTTTCGTTTCTTCTTTCTTTTAATAGAAAGATAATTTAAACAATAGCCGGGTTCAATATAATAGCCATGAGTATATTTTTCTTTTTGTGATATCCTGCCAATCTTTCATGTTTGTCGTATATCTTGTCTTCAACCATTTTGATATCTAATTTGCAAACGCTAAACTTAGTCGAACTTATTTAGGATAAACCTGAAAGTCGATTTTAAAAGTAAAATTTTCAGAAGTTGTTTTGGGATGTAGAATAAGCTAAAACTATGTTTCCAAATCTCGTGTTGCAGTTCATTTCTTTGTACATTATAAGAGTGGAACACATGATTATGCAACTGGGTAAATATCTCACACAACGTTTCTTCAAATCTTGCAGAAGGCGTAATTTTAGGGTGCAAATTAACTGTGGTATTACGGTTATGGCACCATTGAAATTGGTGATGAACCAACTATGAAAACTAGATATTTGATCACTAAAAGTCACAAAAAGTTCAAAATAATTTGATTAGAATCCAAACCACTTGACTAAAGTTTGCGTAAGGTGTGCAAAAGGTGACAATTTGAGTTTGATTTTTGGATAAACGCCCCTTCTTATCAACCATTGTTTTTTCATGCAGTTAAAACAACTTTAAAATCGATTACATCAAAAGCTTTTCATTCTTATAGGAACAACTGTTACAAACGCTCACGAATCAATCAATGTGATCACTAAAGACATACGGAGTACAAAACTTTGAAAAATAAACAAATGGGCTCTAGTTACCAGGTCTATTTCTGGGATCATGATATCAACAATGTAGCTCCATAATTGATTCTAGTATATTTCAAACTATGTTTTCTAGATAAAACTCAAACATGGTTTCTAGAAATTTGCTTACGAAGCATGAGACTCTGGGCCTGCTGGTTTTTGATGGTAGAGTGGCTGCAACGCCTTGACAACAATTGTCATGTTTGGCCTAAAATCTGCCTCGTATTGAACACATAATGCTGCAACGGCTGCCATCTGAGTATGAAGAGAAACAAGAACAAATTAGGGTCTCTTATATTATTTTATTCAAAGAATATTGAAGCAATAACCATTATAATACTATTTGACAAACTAGTCATTTATAGAGATGTAATTTTGAAAGAAAAATGATTTGGGTCAACCAATTTTGACCCTTTACTCAACATGCTTGACCCGCCCATTTTGCCACATCTAATAGTTGTCATTAAACGGACCTTAGCAACCGCCTTTGGAGGGTAGTCATTGCTTAACTTTGGATCAACACATTGCTTTACTTTGTCTTCGCTTAATCTTGGTGTTGCCTGTAGCAAGCAGATCGTAAGCAACATGAGCCTAATGTGTTCAAGTGTGTTATAACGAGAAATGGGTACACTTCCTCTGTACATTTTTTTTCTCTTCTTATTATTGAAGGGCATTTAGGTATTTGACTAAAAAGTCAAGAAGTTGAGCAATATAGGATAGTGGTTGCAATAAAAATTAATAGTAGCAAGACCTACCCAAGTAACGAGACTTTGTTGGCCTTTGGGCATTGTGTGGTCAACTGGTTTCCTTCCTGTCAAAAGTTCTAAAAGAACAACTCCAAAACTATAAACATCACTCTTCTGAGTTATCTGCCCTGTCATTGCATATCTGGATCAAAACAAGGATGCTAAAAAGTGTTAGATACAATGCTTACAAAAGAAGTTCAAAAACAAATACCCTTTTACTACTAATGCTGAACAAGCAACTACAACTTGGGTCATGAAATAACCTAGAGGTGGCAAATTTCACCCATTTACTTATGCTTATCTCTCCTGGGTCAAATAAAAATAGTCAGCTAAAAGGAGAACAGGTTGAATGGGGCAAGCAGGTCAAATATCACTGATCGTGTATATCTAATGCATACAACCGCCTAATAAGATAGCATTAACCATATCTAATACACCAAGTATATATGAAATAAAAATAAAAATTTTAACGTTTTGGGACTTTGGGTCAACCCAACCCAGTCCAACGTAGGCAAATAAATTACCCATTTCAACATGTTATCAACCCTACATGACCCACCAATTGTCCACCTGTGAAATATATATTTAACTAAAAAAAGAAAGAGTAGACACCTAAGAATCAAGAAAAACTTACTCTGGAGCATGGTAGCCAAAAGTTCCCAACACCCTAGTCGAATGCAGTCGAGCTGCAGTGTCAGAAGACTGATTGCTCAAATTGAAATCAGCAATCTTAGTTTGAAAATCATCAAACAATAAAACATTGCTGGACCGAACATCACGATGAACAATTGAAGGTTGAACCTTTTCATGTAAATATTCTAGACCTCTTGCTGCACCATATGCAATTTTAACTCTCTGAGGCCAACTGAGAACAGGACCAGGTTCCGCGCCTTGTACACCCTTTCTCCCTATAAATTCATAATATGCGAAAAAACACTAAATTTGTTATTAAAAAAATGAGACCACAAGAACAAAATAAAAGGAAAAAAAAATTGTACATACCATGTAATACATCATGCAAAGAACCCATGGTTGCATACTGATATATCAATATGCGGTTGTTTCCCTCCAAACAATAACCAAGCAACTCAACAAAATACTCGTTTTTAAGCCTTGAAACTACTGATAACTGCATAAATTTGTAAATGACGGAACATATGCATTAGTTAATTACATAAATCTTGTCAATATAACTATTTAAGGGGGTGTTTGGATTTGCGTTCTGGAACTGATCATGATTTTGCAACTTAAAGTTCAATAAGCAGTTTTTGGTGTTTGCATAAACGAATTTTGCTTCCGATCAGTTTCATAACAACTGCAATCGAACTGATTATATTAATTACCCTTTCCTTTTAATCTATTTTGATAGACCTTTCCTCCATCTCGCATTTTTAAGACACTGTGTTTTTTGTTCATTTTATCTATTAATTCCACAAAAAGTCAAAATCTGTCAAAAACTCAAACATCTCACTATCTGATCATTACATCCAAAACTATCTTCTACACGCGGTGCTATTACAACAGATTATCTGATTATTATTCGCTCATGTTATTAACTATTATAGATGACTGTCTGATTATGATTATTAAATATCACATCATCACCATGCAAACGCAGATCCAAACACCCCCCAAGACTTTTAACTCAGTAGCTCAAATCTTTTCGCATTGTTCATGAGTAAATTATACAAAATCTCACCTGGGATACAAAATCATTATCAGGCTCAGGTGAAGAACTGGTATCCAGCTTCTTTACTGCTACTTCTTCTCCGCTACTTAGCTTTCCATAAAAAACTCGACCATAAGAACCTTCACCAACCAAAGCTTTTTGACCGAAATTATTTGTCATCCTATTTAGCTCATTCAACGGCACTGCTGGTGTTTCAATCGGCAATGGTTTTTGAGGAGTCCCACCTCTTGCAGGTCCCGCACCCCTTGGCTCTCCTCTATCACTCCCTAAAACATAAAAAGTTACAAACTTTTAACACCACATTATTCCGTTCTTACCCAACAAAGCCCCTTGCAAAAGTTCCATTCTTGGCTACAAATCATATCACATAAGAATGCTAAATATGTAGAAACATGAATTTTGTGTGGAGAGTTTCATCACCTCCATAAGGCGGTCCTCCTCCTCGAGGTGGTGCTGTTGCAATATTATTTGAGGGTGCACCGCCATAAGCATCCTCTTCGGAACCTCCACAGCAAGACATCCTTTAATAAAGGTTCAAATATCCACAAGATACTAACTTTTTTCAACAAACCATATACTTTTTCCTTCAATTTAATCTAAAATGAATTCCTGCATCATTCATAATTCAAACATGTCATTTAGTCCAAGAAATCATCTAAGAGAAACTTTTTGTTTGTTCTGTATGCAAATTCATTGGAACCCATTGAGGCATTTTATAAACATGTAACACCCACAAAATAAAAAGAGAAAAAACACATGGGAAATGGAAATATATGCCTAAATTGCATGATCATACCTTAAAGTCAAGATTTTTATCAAAAAGATTGAATCTTTGATTGGAATTTTTAGGTTTGAAGATTTGGGATTACTCTCTTTCTCCCTCCTCAGTCTCGCCGGATTGTAGAAAGAGAGAGAAAGATTTTGTTTGGGGTTCGCGGGAAAATCGGTTTCTGTTATATAAGTGTTCATAAACCAAGCATATATATATAAACAATAAATAAATCAATTAAAATTAAAATGTATGTGCGTAAACATGAGATTTAATGCTTGGCACGTTGATAGAATAATTTTTGTATGTTGTCGGATTCAATCATTTCTTCTCTACATAGTCTCTTGCATGCCAGTTTGTTCCAATGTTCATCATCAGTATTATTATATAATAATAATAAATAATAATATAATTAAAAAAAAATAATAATAATATTAATAATGATAATAACAATATAAAATATATAATATATATAATATAATAATAACTAATAAAAGTCCTTGTAATTTTTTTAAAAGCTCAATTTTCTTGTATTATTTGGTTGATAAAATTATAACTTTGTTGAAAGAGTAATCTCTATAAGAACAGATTAAAACAAAACTATAGCTTATGGAATTTAAATATATTTTAGTTAATTGTTTTGAATTATATTTGTGGTGTTCTTTGAAGTTATTTACATTTTTTCAACTCCAATAACTTTGAGAAACACGTACAAGTATATAAAAATAAAAGTTTTAGCTCGTACCTTTAAATTGAAGTTTCTGGTGCGAGCTAGTTTGTCAAAACATATCCTATGTCTAGCAAATTCGATGAATAATAATTTTGAGCCGTTGTTTACAAATGGCACTAAAAGAGGAGTCAGTTCAAAATTTTAAGACATCCACAAAACTTGTTATTAAGCTTTTTAAACCCAATGTTTGTGTCGATACCTTTTGGTTGAGCTCAAATCCAGCTTGTATTATCATTACTTAAACAGACATAGTTTCAACTTTCAACAGATACTTTCAGACTGTTAGAATCGCTTCGAGTTTAATTTATTGAAAATTTGAATATAAACTTTGATCAATATTATAAAGCCATCTGAGATCTCAAACCAAGTTCAGGACTACATCATGAAGATTTGTCAAGCTATCAGATCAGGTTTAATCTTCAACATAACCATTCAACGATGTAATTATAATCACAGACCAAGTTTTGCACACGCCCAAGTCCAACAACGATACTACATTAGAATTCATGGTACCATATAGTAATAAGTTAACCTGATCACAACATTCATGTTTCAAGATACCAACTTAACACAATTAAATTTCAAGACCATAACTTCCACAACCTGAATCAAGATAATAACTTTCTGATTCTTCCAACATATAATCCCCATTTGGGTTTACTCATAAACCAGTCTAGAGGTCTTCAAGCCTGATCATTGACCGTATCCATCCAATAACACTGGTAGTCTCAAACTATACAAATTCCAACCCTTTGACTTTTGACTTTTGACTTACTGTTCTTTCCATATACGGCCGCTAACTCTTAACTTGAGTTCTTGCCTATCTCCACCAGAGAAAAAGAGAGCCAAGTTTCTTGGAATGACTAATCCATCTTGACTATCACGAACTTTTCGGTGACTATCACGTATGCTTCTTGGAACACCTTGCCATGTGAATTTACGTCCATACCCTCCCACTTCTAACGAGTAGCTAAACTTCTTTGCTTCACTGTCCTCACCCATAAACCGTAGGAATGAAATGTAAACTGGTGCCATTCCGAGCTGAAATGCCTCAAAGTGTAAACAAAACTGTCTTCCGTAGCAATTGAATACCTACACGTAGAATGAACCGTGGTTTTATTAATACATACAAAAAGGTGACCCTGGTGCACCATTGTTCATGGATTTGCTAGACAATTTGACCCAACCTTGACCATCTACTTGTGATATTATTATAAATCATATGTTTGCATTATAATGACAGATCTTTGTAACCAAAATGAAATAAATTTAGGACTGGTTATTCGGGTATCTGGTCCTATAAATAGGCTTTGCCCAGGATCAGGACTAACCAAGTTACCTACGTTTAAGATCCAAAATTAAGATCTACATGCAACTTCAGGCTCCATTGGGCCAAAAGAGACCAGGTTTTTCGGGCTGGCCCAGGACTGATTGTGTATCTGACGATTAATATTGCAAATTTGTCATGATGCAAAATAGGCCAAATCCATATCAAAATATAGCAATTGTAGCTTGCATGCATCGGATTGGGTTATTTCAGCTCATGTTTTATATGTATACTTAAAGCCTTAAAGCAACTTACAGTTAGCATCCATGTCGCATTTTCAACTTCATGCGGATTAGATTTGACATAACGATGGTTAAAACTGCATCCATCATGCATATCCACGTTATGATCATCCTTCAAATGTGCCACAAGATACGGGATATCACCTGTGACCGAACACTCGGATCCAGCATAAGGACAATTGTAAGGGCGAAACCGGCAGTTTTGCTCATGTTTCAGCTTGCTATAGTAAGGAAAGATATCATGGCAACCAAGATTTTGGTGTCGACATGGAAGTTCCAAAGATTCCGCTACTTTTTCCAACGCCAAACACCGAATGTTTCCCATTTCAAGACGGCATGTGGGGCAACAATTGTGCACTCGAAGTTTGCAGTTTGAGCACAAAGTGTGGCCATTTGGACACTACAAAAAACAAATAAAGGGATTAAATGGATAACCTGTTTGGTACAAAATTCACCCAAAATTGCCTACTATGAACGTGAAAAGAAGCAAAAACGTATATTTCTAACCTTAGTTTGATTACTTAAATCATAACCTAACCAGTAACCAACATAAAAAGTTAAAAACTAGCACTAAACTTTCTATAGCAGTTTTCTTTATATAAGATATACATTTTGATTTAGTATGATACTTTACATCATTTTGCACGTAACTTAATTGTTTACTTAAGAATAACACAAGATAAGAAAGACATGAATTTTAAGATAATTGGCAAATATTTATGATGTTATATAAAGTTATATACATCTATAAAATACTATCTGTAATTTTCTATGAAGAATACTCATCTACGTACGTCTAAAACCTATAAACTCCATATCTAAAGTTTCAATGATATATTGATCGTATATATATTATGCTTCCAAGTCTTCAAAAATGTGTTTGGATTTTGTGAAACGCCAAAAATTATTATCAGTAGTGGAATTTCAGACTAGGGTATGCACACAATCATATTAAAAAGTAATTTCGGAACCACTTTAAACTTATTTCTAGATTAAAAAAACACTACTAAATTATTTTTTGGTGCATGATCATACCTATCATATGATCCCTTCACATATTTTGAAGAAAACGAACTTAAAAGATACTACGAAGATACAAACCTGATGAATCGGAGGATACATTAAAGTAGTGCACACAGGGCATTCAAGAAGCTCATGAACACCATTTGTTGATTGCATTCCATGTTTTCCACTTGCTCCAGTTGCTATCCTTGTAACACTTTTATCAGTCTTTGTGGTTGCCACATCATACTTCAAAGTTTTAGGGTGAGACTCAATAACATCTTTACAAACACCGCCACCTGGAGCCATTAAAATCCCAATAATATTTGTTGATTCAGTTGTAGTGTCTCAAATCATGATCAGAGCTCGAGTCTGGTTATTCTTGAAAGGCACAGGCAACGTCTGTTTCAATGTGTAAAGAGAAATATGAGAACATTTTATATGATAAAGGATTGAATATAAATGTTTTTTTCATTTACTACCAACTGTTTATAATATAATTGTCAAAGAATAGACAAAACGCAGCCGGCAAGTCAAAGAACGTAAGATTATTTAATTATCAGGCCTAATAAAGATACAAACATACAGAAAATTCAATCTAAAGAACCTGCAATATTCCTTTACTACCCCTCTAGTCCAAGGAAAATTGCACCAAGATAACATATCGTAAAGGATTAAAAAAATTAAGCTTTATCAAAAATCCTTTCACCCAAACATCTGACTTGATATGCAGTGTAAGAGGGTGTATGGACGTGTTTTGAAAGTAATTATGGTTACTTGAATAATCAGATAATCAGTTGATTAAAGCTAGGGGTAGAGATGAAACTTACATTTATCACATTAATCACTGTTTTATAGCAACTTCTTAACTATCTGTCCGAATATGATTATTTCGACAGTTAACTATAAAATCATAAACATAATCACTTTCACCAAAACACTCAAAATTAACTATTAGTTTAAACTGACATCCAACCACCCTCAATGTGTTATATCCATTAACTACCCTTCAATATCATACAAATCTTTTGTACTAACATCACTCACAAGTTTAACCAGTAACAATAATATTGGATGACCCACAATGTAAATGTAGGAATTATAATGAGACAAATGAAAAAACAAAAATCTTAGAGATGGTAGGTGAAACTCTAAACCAATAATTAGAACTACAGATTCTAACACCAACCATCTTCAATTATATCATGAACAGCATTGACATAGTTTATCACGAGTTCACTAAACTTCAATTAAATACAGATAAACATAAAGAGCATTTCCAAGTATAAAAAAATCAATCCAAACACATTTAATCATTGCAAAAAGAAGATATGATTAGAAATAACTAAATAGATCCTGCCCCCAACAACTAATTGATCAACAATTTCGGCTATCATTTTCGTAAGATATTACTTTCAAGATTAGTTACCTGCTTTTAATACGAATAATAATAATAATAAAAATGAAGAATACAATGAGTACTAATTTAGTAATCAGAAGAATACAAAGAGAAAGTATGATTGCCCAACAAGATAATTATTCTAATATGAAACCCCTAGCATCAATCAACCTAATATTCTGTATCAGGCACAAAAGTAGGTGAAATTGGAAAAAACCAATTAAATAAATAACAATCTTGGTATAAACTGGTCATCACATTCAAGCCATCCACACATGATACACCCCATAAAGTTAATATTCAAGATCTGACATAAAACCCAAATATTAACTCCCTCATAATTTAATCAAATTACCCAATTCCCAATTTAGATGAAAATATGACAAAAACCCTAAGTTGCAGTTACACACACGAAGTTAAGAACTTGCTCAATTGGGTGTATCAATTAACAATCTTTAAGAAAAATAACCTTCAAATGAGCCCTAAAAAGCCAAATGTAAGATAATGGCACCACAAAAAGAACCCAAAAACTAAAAAGTAATCAAATTTCCAACAAATTTTAAAAGAATTAGAGGTTTCGCTTAAAACCTGTTTCAATTGATTAAAACTCCATCTGAGAATCCAAGGAAAGATAGCATTTTTAAGGTTATCATAAATATATACACCATCTATGAAAGAATCCAAGAGAAAAAAATCAAAAAACTAAATATGTGTATACATATAGATAAGAACAGTTAATAATAAACAAACCCAGTTCAAATTTCAAATAAACTAATTGAAAAGCAACTACTTTATGATTAAAAACATAAGAAAAAACAAAATAGAGCGATACCCAGTTGCGATTACCGAGCACATTGTTCAAATTTCACCAATCAAATTGAAGAAAGATGTGAAATTTATTTATGGGAATCAGGGCAAGATTAGAGATTGAAGAAATATTGAAGTGAAAGCCTCCGGAAATAATGCATTACAGTAGTGATTTCAAAGAGCAAAACTATAAAGTCACCATTTTAATTGTGCCCCCATTTCTGAAATTCAAGAAACATGGGTTGTGTTATTTGAAAGTTAATGTTTTCTTGGGTTTTGTTTTTTTTTTTATAATTTTATTTTGTATTTTGTATTTTGTATTTGTATATTTTTTTACAAATATATATATGAAAATATCACGCAAGTAAAAAATATTGATTATAGGTTTCAAAATTTAAAATGTAACGTTATGGATAACTATTTAAAGTAACAGATTTAATTTTATAGCATAACACAATATGATTTTTGAATATTATTTTAATTATTTAATTTTATTATAATGTTTTTTTATTTTATTATTTATGAAATCAAAGCACATCATCGTAAACATTTGTATAGAGAACAAAATTAGTTTTGGAAATCACAAATCTTTGATCATTTTGTTTGGATAGTTGTCATTGTGGGTTCAAGTTTTTCTTGAAGTCGTAAGTGTATATTCGGGTATTTGGTGGTTATACATAGTAAAATTATTCTTCTAAAAAAATTAAAAACGGACATTTTAATAGGTCTATCAAATTTTACACAATATAATACATATAGAACTTTAATATTCAATGTTATAGCAAGTTAGATACACATTTATTTTAATTTGTGTCATTACAAAAATATTTATTTTAATTTGTCACAACAATAAACTCTTTTGTGGGTGTAATATACCAAAAAGATGAAAAACATTAATTAAAGTAACAAAAGTTTGTTTTTAACTGCTTTAAGCTTTGCAAATGGGACGTATGAGAAAAAGTGTAAAGATTTCCCGCACGAGACATTTGAATTTTAGCTTTGATAATTTTAATTTTAAAATAACTTTTAAAAATACAGTTGGAGTAATATTTACTTTACCAAAATTTATACTTTAAAACTGATAAATACATATCATTATTTATTAAATATCCAATAAAAATGATGGGAATAAAACAAATTAAAATGTTTAGTTGACTTTGTGTCAGTTGTATCAACTAATCGTTACGTCACCATTTCTTCAAACTGACCAACATTGTCAATGATTATGTAGTCACTTCAAATTATGATGAACATTTATCAATATACTTTTATTTTCATACAATATCAATTTTTTGACACAAGTCGATTTGACGATGCAAGGCAAGGTACCCAACTAAGTGACGGGTTCGTGCCATTAGTATCCTTCAACCGCGCACATGATTTTGCAAAGTGACGTAATATGGACTTGAGTAGTATTATATACTTTGTTTAAATTTATTTTATTTAAATTTTTCGTTTTTTAATTCTTTTTCAAAATTTCTGGTTATACAGTGTGGTCCCTTCCACTGTATCCGATGTGACACCGTATTTACTAGCCATTGAACAACCTTTTATGTCCATATGGACCACTGGTACTATTATTTTACTCGTATTTAGTTCAGGTCAAGTAAACTTAGGGGTATAATAGTCCAAGTAATAATGATGTACTATTATTAGAGCATCATGTGCAACTCATTATTCCATGATGATTACGGATATGACCATCTCACCCTTTGGAAGAAATTTACACTGATTTCCAAAATTTGGCCTTGTTATCATTTAACAGTATTAAACTTTATGGAGAGTTATTATTGTATGTATGTAAACTCTAGATTCTTTAATACCATATCAATTAGTTTTGTCATATATTAAATCCTTTTGCACTTATTTTGTATTGGACTTTTTTCTTTCATAATTATTATTATTACTATTATTATTAAAAAAAAAAAAAAGTTTTTCCGACTAACGTCAAATGAAAATAACATTCGTACAGTTCACTGAATGTTGCTAGAAACAATTTTTTAAAAATAAAGTTATAGTTTCTTCTTCAAGTTTATTTTTTATTTACAAGATGTGACGATTTTATTTTTTAATGCACGTGAGGACCGTACAGTTAGCTACATGGATAATTTCTTCTTATCAAGATAAATACGCAACAAAATCTAAGAAGGACATAATATATAGCAAATGTCCATCATGTTACTTACGAATATTGCTTACTAGAAAAAGAAAGAGTAAATGAAATAACGATAACGACATTCATGCAACTGTTTCAAGATTCAAACAAATAACGAACAATCAATCACGATAAGCATACTTTCGAAACAATTACCTAAATGTTCTTGTTGATTTCTCATTGGTCGAATCGAACAATCGTCATCAAACGTCATATTATCATGACCAATATTGACCGTTGCCTAATTCCGCATTGATTTTCTTAAACTTTACAATGGAAATAGTCCATAATCAACATGTAAATTCGAGCAAAAAGCATGAATAATTTCCTTAAAGTTCACATTTCTTTGTTTTCCCATCTGGACTTTTGGAGGGAATTAGTTGAATATCATGAGCCATTAAAATTACTTAGATTTAGAAATGAATGTGATTATTTGACGTATATGAATCGTATAATATGGTCCACATTTTCAAATTATTATATTTAACAAAATAGTTTGTTATTTAAGTACCTTTGAAGTTGATATTAATGAATGAGTACCTTAACAAAATGATTAATAGAGGACCAATCAAAAAAATAAAATTGATTTTAATATCTATATTCCCTTATAAAGAGTTTTCACATTTTCTTGACAAATTTATACTTTAAATATGCAAAATGTCGATTATACCCTTATCATTGACTTACTACATATATGGCAACTAATAACACGCTAAATAACTAAATATTCTTTCATTTCATAAATATTTAACAATAAATCATTTGTAAATGACACTTCTAATTAATTAGATAAATATGAAAAAATCAGTTATCATCGTAATAATACATTTATAATGCTCGAACTCGAGAAGTAATCCTCGTGGGAGAGCTCTTGATGAGCTTAACTCACTTGTCTCATCTATTGGTAGCTTATCGTTTAATTCCTCCCATCACGATGCGTGGCCTGGAATTTGGATAAATGTGATAAGTTCTCGGTCCATATGCTATCATCCTTGATTCAAAGTCAGTTACATGTTGCTGAAAAGTTTACTTATAGGTCATGTGGAATAATTGGGTTCCTAAAAAAGTTAATATTCATGTTTGGAGGGTTTATATTGACCGACTTCCCACTTTGCCAAATCTTATGCGACGAGGAGTTCATGTTAACTCTGAGCTTTGTCCTTTTTGTCAATCTGTCAAGGAGTCCTTAAGTCATACTTTTATCAAGTGCGGGCGTGTTTGGAGCACCTGGTTATTGCGAGTTGGTGGTTCATCAATATGCCTTCCTCGATGACGGTAAAGGATGTTATTTCTGGATCCTTGGTCTCGATGAATGATAAGTTGTCAGGAAAAGCTTTTAATGGGATCTCATTGATTTATTTATGGGTGATACGGAAGAAAAGAAATCGAATTGTTCATGCCCAAACAGACTTGAGAGAATCTGTTCTTGCTGAAGACGTGTTCTCGTCGCTTCAGAGACTTTCTCTAATGTGGATTTCGAATAGAAGCAAAAAAGTCAATTCTAATTGGGTATCTTGGATCACTTCATCAAGTCACTGTGTTGGGTGTTAGTTTGTAGTTTGGATTTTTAGGAGATGCATCTTTTGTTGTATTGCTATATTTACCTTGTTGTTTCTTGTTTTCATTTTGTTCCTCATTGGAACAAATTTTCTTTGTTCTTTTCCTCTCACCTATTATAGGTGCTTTAATATAATTGTCGTTTCTAAAAAACATAAATATCATTATACGCGCATTTAAAATTTCACAGTTGTTAAAAAATTAACTTAAAGTTACAAAAAATTGAACGAATTTAATAAATCACACGTGATAAAATGTCACTACTGGTAGTCGATGTAAACCAACATCGCTAATGACCATAGTCGATGTAAACCAACATCGCTAATGATCACCGCCAACTATTATTATAATCTTTTTTATTAATATTATTGTCAGCTATCACCATCGATCACTACTACAAATTTTTCATTTATCACTGTTGCATTGCGCGGAAAATTTACCCGTAAGGTCACGATAAATATTAATCTTTCGTGACAAAATAGTCAAATGGTATTGATTTTGATGTTGATTGTATTAAGACAACTTTTTTGTCATCCAATGTTATTTCGAAGAAAATTCTCTAATTTCGTGATGCGTGAATTGTGACTTACATTTACAACAAAACAAAAAAGCATACGTACCTCAATGACCAAATATACTAGAAATAACTCAAACTTTTCGTTATTGACTAAATTATGATAGTTCTAAAGGTTAACTTTCTCAAAAATTCTCATCCTAGAGACGATAAACCTTTAGTTCGATCGTAACAATTATGAGTGTAAATGAGTCGTACTATATTCGCGAGCTACCAAAATTTATTAAAGCTCGATTTTAGCCAGGCTAATAATATTTTGAAGCTCGTTTGATGAACAAGTTCAAACTTCTTATATTGAGCTCAAACAAGCGAACGAGGTTAAACGCCTCACATATTATTATATATGTTAATAATGTTGTAGATAATATTATAGCACATAAGCACATACTAAAACCAATTATACATATTATAAAACAATGATTACATAATAATTAATATGTGTAATAAACAAGTCGAGCTCAAACTTGTTAATTATCTTGCTGAGTTTAATTCGAGCTTTGCATATTAAACTCGTAACGAGCCGAACTCGAGCTCTTTAAATTTGAACTCGTTCAAACGGCTCGTTTATGGCCCAACTTATAATCGTTTTATGGCAACTTCGACTGTGAATGCCTTCCAACCAGGCAGCCACATTCATTGATCTCAATTGTCGTCGTCGTTGTATTCTTCTTTGTTTTTATTAATAATTTCAATTCAATATCTAGACGGTCGTCAATTCATACACATTTTTCGTTCATTTCACACATACCTAACCAACCAGATATAACTTGCATCACATCGGTTATATGTTTACTGCTTTTTTGTCTATGTTTGTTTGTTTGTTTGTTGATATTGTCCCAAGGCACTATTTTCTTCCGTTCCAACTTCCAATTGGGATGTGTTTTGGGTGTACCAAATAAAATATTTCACTGCTTGGTCTTGGTTTTAAGTCCCATAAGTAAAATATATCATAAGCCCATTAAGTCTATTAAGCCCAATTAAACAGATCTTATTGTATATATCACAACAAGCTAATTTTAACTTACACGTTTAACGGAGCAGAAATCAATTATAATTTTTTGTCAACAAAAAATAGTCGGGAAGTGGTTCGACGGAGTAAGAGCTAATATCCTCACAAATTCTTTGGAATAAACGACGACTCATTCGAAATCGACATTTGAAATATTCATGCGGATATTTCTCATCTATTATTATCACATCAATTAAAACCTTGTTTTTTAGTACATCATTATCTTTTATTGATGTGATAACTTCAGATGACATAACATTTTTTGTACTTTTCTTTATCCAAACTTTCTGAGATAAAGTCGGTTGCTTATTAATAACATTAACCTTTCGATCAATTGATTGAGTAGGTGTAATGTTGTTAACTTTAGAAATTGGAACATATCGAGATAGTCCAGGTTGTTTTGACTTTTGAAAATTTCTTCTTTTATTATAACCTGTACTATATCGTGATGCCCATTTTCTAGCAAGCACAGGACACTGATTAATGAGATGACCCTGCTTCTGACAGTAGAAGCATGATCGTCTTTCTCGGAAAGTTTGATCAGAACTTGATAGTGGTTTAGGTGAAAGAGGAACCCTACGAGGTTTAATTTCAGGTACGTTTACTGCACATGAACACTTGTGTGAACATGATGGAGTAAACGTATTCACAGTTGAAGTAATCTTTGGAGAAGGATTTTTAATTGAAACTTTATTATTTTTAAACTTCTCCTGGATGACTTGTTTCTTTTCAGGTTTGAGGTTATTCTTTTTAACGTTCTGTGTAACCTCATGAGTTACATCCTCCACTTCTACCACTTCTTCAACATTTGTTGAAAGGACAAACTTGATTGGTTCAATTTTAGGCTTAATAAGCTCAGTCTTCTTTTTATTTGAACTCAAAACTTTAAGCAACTCAGGTTGCTTGTTATCAGCAGCCTTAACAAGCTTAGGCTGTTTAACATCATCACCCTTGACAGTTTCAGGCTGATTGGGAATTTCAACACTAACTGGTTCTGCCACAGGATTTGTATCCTTCTTAAGAACAGAAGGTACAAAATCTTTAATTTCTTCCTGCGAAAGAATAGGCTGATTCAAGTTTGAGGGAGGAGGTTGGTTGTGATAACCAATTCCTGCCTTACTCTTTGTATCAGTCCGTTGATTTTGCAGAATATCAGAAAAGACCATAGTAGATGTGGAAATATTTGCAAGTCTTCGTTTTAAATCAACATTATCCGATTGAGTTTCAGCAAGTTCCCTTTTAAGATGAGAGATGAGTTTTAAATAACTGTCAATCGCATCTTGTTTGTTAAAAATCATTGCTTTTAACTCTTTCTTTTCTTCCATAATAGTTTTCTGATTTATAACATAGATTTTTTCATTTTCTTTTAAAACTTTGTTTGCTTCAATAAGATTGGTCAGATCTGTATTTAAGCGATCATTATCTACCATGTACCTGTTGATTTTACCAGTTAGTGTGATACAGGTTTGGCAATTAAAAGAATCACATTCTACCTCATTTTGAACATCTGCCATAAGGGCAACATTTTCTTGATCATCCATAGCCGAAAAATCATATGCTTCTTCTTCTTCTAACAGAATGGCTGCCTTGGCTACTTCATTATCCTTTTTGTAGATAGAAGGTTTTGTAAAACCCGTAGATGGTTGTCTACCCTTCTCACATTCTCGTGCAAAGTGACCCAGATTTTGACATTTGTAGCATCTGATCTTGGATTTGTCAAATCCCATGTTGGTTTTATCAGTGACGTCTTCAAGAGATCTCTTTCCAGTTCTCCTTAAATACGTCTTAGTCCTTCTTGTCAGCATGGCCATGTTCCAATGAAGATCCACTCTCTCTAACTCATCAGGATCAACTTGCGCAAAATCTTCGTCGGTAAGATCTACCGAGTTAATCCTCTTTGATAGAAAATCATCGTACGATGATAGAAAGACATTAAAGATTACTGCATGCTCATTGTGAGATGCAGTAGCAGAAGAGGATGATGGAAAAGAAGAGAATGTCCCAACTGAGTTATTTCCCGAAGAGTAATTGGGTTTAGATGAAGATGTAGACGGCCCAGATAGAAGTGCTGTACTTCCATATCCAAAATTGCTATTATCAGGAAGCAAAGAGCTAGATCTTGTGCTTTTCTTCTGAATGTCCAAGGCACATGTTTCAAGCTTCCCAATAAGTTGATCCAGAGACATAGCTAGTATGTCTGGATCATTCTCCATCATCAGCACTCTAGTTTCCCAGTGAGGAGGCAGAGCATTCAGTAGCTTCTTGTTGACTTCAATAGAGCTAAATTTGTAGCCTCCTTCAGTCAGCTCATTTACAAGACGCGAATATCTGCAGAATAAATCTTTCACCATCTCGTTCTTCTGGATGTCAAACAGATCATACTGTTTCTTCACTAACTCCAGTTTACTTTGCTTGTACTCAGTAGTACCTCCACATCGTTCAGCTATGCCATTCCACAGATCATAAGCGATGTCGTGTTGTTTAAACATTTTCATGGCATCTGCAGGTAAAGACATGGTTATAGCAGAGTGAGCCTTCCTCTCACATTCCCATGCTTTGCGTTCTTCAACAGACATGGAACGAATAGGCTTTGGTGGAGGAATACCAACATGCTCTCCACTTGAAACAGGTCTAACGTATCGTTCCAGTAAAGGTATCTCCATTTCAGGGTCGGTAAACGCGACAAACTATAAAAATCTACCTCTCCATTCAGAATACTCCATTCCTGGAGCAAAGAATGGAGGTTTGTTTGCACTACCCACTTCAGCATTGTGTTTTAACATTGCATTAACAGCTTGTAAAGTAGACATTTTAATTTATATTAATTAAAATTAACTTTTGAAAAAGGTTTAAAATCTGTCTAACACCCTATATCGATATTGCTAATATCGCTAACAATCTGATGATTCAGCGATATTGGTGATATCACTATCAATATCGCTAATTAAAGCGCAAATCAAAATCAGACAAAACAGGCGATATCACAGACGATATTTCAAGTAATATCGCTAAACTTAATCAGGCGATATTGAATCAATATCGCAAAAATTAACTAGGCGATACCAGGTTATATCTCTAGTAATATCGCTAGAGATATCGCTCAAATTAATGAGCACAGAACACGTAATATCGCTGTAACCCTAAAGGCGATATTATGATAATATCGCTTTTAATATCGCTAAAACGGCTGTAAACCCTAAAATTTCAAAGACAACGAAATTTTCAAAGTTTAGAGTAGCAAACAACGAACACGAATCCAGAAAACACTAAAAATACTGATTAAATAGCTTTTTAAGAATAGAAAACAATTTGTTTATACGAAAAAAACTAGTTAATACGACTTTTAAACGTACGAATAATGATTCAATAACCACTAATCCAATGATTAAATGGCTCTGATACCAATTGTAGGATCGCAACAAAGACTGATCTTAAACAATGAATCAATAAACAATAACTAATGCGCGGAAAAGCTGGTTCCTCCAGGTGCACAACTTCTATGCGTGAGTTTAGGGAGTGTGTGGAGGATATTGGGGTTGTTGATGTGCCGGCCACGGGGCTTCACTTCACTTGGAATCAGAAGCCTCAGTCTGACTCGGGTATCCTGAGGAAAATTGATCGTATCATGTGCAATGGGGGAGTTTCTAGGAACTTACCCGGGGGCTCGCGCGTTATTTCAACCCTACAGGATCTCTGACCACTCCCCTGCTGTGCTTAACCTGCCTGTGATTCAAAAACCCCGTATTAAGCCCTTCAAATTCTTTAATCTGACTGCCCTTAAGCCAGAATTTAAAGATATTGTTATGGAAGCATGGAAGGAGAACCTTGATGGGCATGCTATGTTCCGAATTACCAGAAGGTTGAAGAGTCTTAAAAAACCCCTTGCAAAGTTGATGAGGGACCAAGGTAACATCCATAAGAAAGTTGATAAGCTTCGTACTGAATTGGATGAAGTTCAAAAAGCTCTTGATTCTAATCCCGACTCTGCTCCTTTGCGAGAGGAGGAGGGCTTTTACCTTCGTGCTTTCAATGCGGCGGTTCTTGATGAGGAACAGTTTCTGAAACAGAAAGCAAAAATTGAATGGCTTCGGGTGGGGGATTGTAACTCCAAGTTCTTCCACAATGTGGTTAAGGAAAAAGCTAATAGGGGTCGGATTGAGCGTGTGCATGACTTGCATAATGTTGTCCATGAGGGTGACTCGGTGCCCTTGGCCTTTGTTGACCATTACCAGAATTTTTTGGGATGTGCTGGCGACTCTACTCCGCTGGATTCTTCGGGGCTTTTCTCTCGTAAACTCTTGAGATCCATTGTACAAGTTACACTTACATTAAATAAAACACATATATTTTTTTTGTCATATCGAGTTAAATGATCAGTTAAAAGACGATTTTTGAAAGTTTATTTATGTAAAATATATACACTTTACAAAACATACAAATATATCCAAGTGGTGTATTAGATGCATATCTATATTGTAATTTAATGATGTCTACATTATTTCTTATATACATAAATCATCTCTTATATCTAATAACATGTGTTTAGGTGAGCTTTTATGTGATCAACTTTGATTTTCCAAATATTGATATTCCAAAACTTATCATTGTTCTTCAGTTGTTTAATTCTTTACTACAACATTTGAGTTGGTTTAAGGTTTAAAAATAGGGTAGTGTAAATTAAATTTCATATTTACATAAACCGGTTGCCTCAGTTATTTTTAGCTATGTACCATCACATAAATGTGATTTTTACGCCCGTATTATGTGGGCAACATATTAATAGCTAATAAATCATTAATCATTAATCGTTTTATGTACGATGAACGTGTGTAAAGATTTTAGTAACATATGTTTCTAAGGATGCATGTTTTATCACACATTACATTTTGACATCTTTATAATGTTGATAATTAGTAATAAAATTATATTAATAAAGTAGTACGGAGTAATAATGTTAACGAGGTTAACTTTACATAAATGAATGAATAGATTAAACTTCACTTCTTTATTTAGAGATATAGAAAAACGTCAAAAGATAACATTAAAGTAGAAGGTAAGTCAAACACCAATAATGAGGGGAAATTTATGATTTTACCAATACTAGAAGGACTAAACATAAAATTATTTCCGCGCTCACATTGAAATAAAACAAATCAAAATCAAAACCCCTTGATTTCTCACAAACCTTACAAACACCTCCCTCCTATATCTATCTGTATCTATTTTTCCGTCGCCGTTCACCGCCGTCCATGGAGGACGACCACCGTGTCGGAGATCTCATTCGTGAATTAGTCCACCGTCTACACAACACCTCATCTTCTTCATCGTCACCTTCAAACTCAAACCCTAACCCTAACCCTAGCAATGTTAAGTACGCTACTCGCATTTTATCCAGCCGAATGACGCCGTCGATTGCCGCAGATGAAGCTGCGATGGCGTATTCGATCAAAAGTCATCTCGTTAAACAAGGTAAATTGTCTGATGCATTATCATTTGCAGATCTCTATTCTAAATTCGCTTCTAAAATTGGTACTGGTAGTGTTAAAAACAAGTGGTCTGTACTGTATTTACTTAAAGTAATTTCTGAAGATCGTAAATGTAATCGGAAAGTGGATTCTAGCTATTCCGGGGGACTGCCAGTGTTATTTGAGCTTGAAAGTAATGGTAAGGTTAGGGAGGACAATAAGTTAGGGCAAACTGTAGATGATAATGATAATGTAGCTTCGTTTGGGAATGGGAATGGGAACGGAAACGGAAACGGTTTGCGTGATAGTAATTCGAAAATGTTGACGAATGGTGGAGTGTTGTTGGTTTCGAAGGATTCTGATAATTTGCAGGATATGGCATATAGGGAGTTCGCGATGATAGTGAAGGAAGAAAATTATGTATCGGAAGAGGTTTTGGTTAGGGACGTGTTGTATGCTTGTCAAGGAATTGATGGGAAGTATGTGTTGTTTGATGAGAGTGTTGATGGATATGTGTTGCCGGAGACGATTAGAGTTCCGAAGCCTACGAAGATAATGATTCGTAAGCTGTGTGAGCTTGGATGGTTGTTTAGGAAGGTGAAAGGGTATATTTCCGAGAGTATGGAGAAGTTTCATGATGAAAATGTGGGGACTGTAGCTCAATCATTTTGTGCAGCATTGCAAGATGAGCTTTCTGAGTACTATAAGTTGCTGGCTGTACTTCAGGCACAGTCAATGAACCCAATTCCTTTGGTTTCAGAGAATGCGAGCTCAGGGAATTATCTTTCTTTAAGGAGACTTTCGGTATGGTTTGCTGAACCAATGGTAAAGATGCGATTGATGGCGGTTCTTGTGGACAGTTGTAAGGCTTTGAAGGGTGGTGCAATGGCTGGAGCTATTCACATGCATGCCCAACATGGTGACCCTCTTCTTCATGATTTCATGAAACGATTGCTTCGTCGGGTATGTTCACCTCTTTTTGAGATGGTGAGGAGTTGGGTATTGGAAGGTGAGCTTGAAGATATATTTTCTGAGTTTTTTGTTTTGGGTCAGTCCGTAAAAGCAGAATCTTTATGGAGGGAAGGTTATAGACTACATTCTGCAATGCTTCCTTCATTTATTTCTCCATCTCTTGCTAGACGTATACTTAGAACAGGGAAATCCATTAATTTTCTTAGAGTTTGCTGCGAGGATCGTAGCTGGGCTGATGCAGCAACTCAAGCTGCAGCTGCCACAGGGACTACAACTAGGAGAGGTGGTCTTGGGTATGGTGAAACTGATGCACTCGAGTCTTTAGTAACCGAAGCAGCAAAAAGAATTGATAAGCATTTAATGGATGTCGTTTACAATCAGTATAGGTTTAAGGAGCATTGTCTTGCTATTAAACGATATCTCTTGCTAGGGCAAGGTGATTTTGTTCAGTATTTGATGGATATTGTTGGGCCTGAGCTCTCGGAGCCTGCTAATACTATCAGCTCATTCAAACTTGCTGGCTTGTTAGAGAGTGCAATCCGGTCATCTAATGCACAATATGATGATCCCGACATTTTGGAGAGATTGAGGGTCAAAATGATGCCACATAATACTGGAGACAGGGGGTGGGATGTATTTTCTTTAGACTATGATGCACGGATTCCATTAAATACTGTATTTACGGAATCTATAATGGCAAAGTATCTAAGAATCTTCAATTTTTTGTGGAAGCTTAGAAGGGTAGAGCATGCACTTATCAGTGCTTGGAAGATAATGAAACCAAACTTAATTACTTCTCATTTTTTCACCAAACTACCAAAAGCTGTTAAGTTCCGGCTAATTTTGACATCACGTAGATGCCAGGTTCTTTGGAATGAAATGAGTCATTTTCTTACAAACTTGCAATACTATATCATGTTTGAAGTCTTGGAGGTGTCATGGGCTAAGTTTTGTGAAGAAATGGAAGCAGCAAAGGATCTCGATGACCTACTTGCAGCCCATGATAAGTACCTTCACTCCATTGTTGAGAAGTCACTTCTTGGACAGCGCTCCCAAGCTCTTTATAAAAGTCTATTCATGTTGTTTGACCTTATATTGCGGTTCCGTAGTCATGCTGATCGGCTTTATGAAGGAATTTACGATTTTCAAGCAAGGTATTACTATTTCTTTTTTTCATAAGTCCTCATTACCACTTACCAGAGCTGGCAGTTTCGATCCATTTACATATGAGTGGATCAATCTGGGTTGTGTCATTAAAAATATATCGAAAAGTGGAATGGGTCAAAATGGTTTGAAAGTCACCCAAATTCTATATAATGTATACAACATCTTGAATTGTTTTGTTCAAAGATTTAGACAGTGACTGCAATTTGTTTTTGTATTCATAACTGATAAAAGAGTTTCTCACGAAAGGTATGAAAAAAAGGACCAGAAAGTGTTTATGGGTCAACCCAACCCAGCCTGCGAGCCTGGCCTGTTTCAGCTCGTACTATAAATGACATGTTTCAATCTGAATTGGTGATGATTCGTAACCCATCTTGCTATCTCTAAAAATATCTTAGAAGATGTTAATTTACATTATCTTCTTGACCAACATCTGCAGAACCATGGAAGACAAGTCCGAGCAACCAAAGCATTCAAAAAGCAAAACTTCTGATTCAGATGCATGGCTTAGTGAAGGCAGGAAAGCAATAACACAACGTGCTAGCGAATTTCTACGAAATACAGGACAGGACATCGATGCAGTTTCAAAGGAATACTCATCTCTTTTCAAGGGGTTCATTTCTGAATTGCCAGTGCAACAACACATTGATTTGAAGTTCCTCATGTTCCGGCTCGACTTTACAGAGTTTTATGGTTCTGCATCCTAACTTCAGAAAGAGCTGTTGAAACAGCTGCCACACAGAATCAACTTAACATTTTAATCATGAAGTAGGCAGGGTCAATTAAATGGCCAACATTGGGACATGCAGTGACCTTCAAACTCCAGTTGATACAGCCGTTTGTATATCATTTATTGTTCTTAGGTAGGAAATATCTTATCTTTCATTGATTTCATTTTGTTTAAAGATATCAAACTCGCTAAACCTTATTTTGACACTTTTTCCTTTCAGATTAGAGTTAGTTAAACAAGATAGTGGTCTGCACAAGCTCAATGCAGTTCAATTGAAGGTATGCTGCAGTCTTGTAACCATTTTGTCCATTTGTTGGTAGCCTGGTTCAAAGGCAGCAATCTCATGCTTGTAGATGTGTACTATAGTTTTGTATTGGCTTGATTAAAGAGTGATGGGTGCTGTTTGTGAGCTTTGAGTATCTTTTTCACCGATTTTTGTCTTCAAAACTTGTCTATAGCTTGGTATGGTTTGCCAGTTGAAGTTCAGTTTCCTATTGTTTCCTTAGTTGTGTTGTCTTGCGTTCAGCTGTATTATGGTAGAATGATCATCTTACTTCACTAAGGTATGGAATATCATAAGGTGCCCATGGCACTGTTAAATTTTGTGAATCACAGATTCTTTTTCACTAGGTTTCTAGTTGTTGGTTACAGGATGTCAAATGGTTCTACGTTTTATCCAGGACATACTCTTGAAGGTTGTCGATTGACAACTTTGCAAATTGTTAACATTCTTTATGTTGCAGATAGTGTTGAACAACAATGTGTTTGGGAAGACCATTCAATTGCAGGACATGAATCATATGAATGTTAGAGCAGTTTTTGTTGTAAACTTTTCTTTTCTGCTTTTGTCTCGAACAAGCTCTCTTTGTAGAGAGTTCGTCACCTATTAGCGGTCTTTAATCATTAGTGATGATATTGATTTAGTTAAGAAAAACTCTAGTTTTACCATTACCAAAGGCGATTCTTATTTTTTGGGTTTGCATTGATATCAACTGAATTTCTGTATGTTGAGCACATGTACAAAAGCTGACCCTAAATAAACATTGAAACAAGCGTGTGCGTGACTTCAAACCCAAAAAGTTCTTGTCATTACAAACTGCAAATTGATTGAAAACAGCAATATGATTGTCTATGAACTAAAAGCTTTGTAGCACAACAATATTATTCACATCGTTCAACACTTGAAATAATGCATCATCCAAAATCAAAACCAGACTACAAAGAAAACCTAATTAAAGCTTTGCTTCATTAGTTTGGATTTACTTCCATCATAGTAACTGTGAATTCATGGTACTTGAACCAATTCCTGTCTGTTCTCTGTTTTGTGGTTCAAGATCCACTCACAAAAACACTATATGCAAAACATAAGATATAATTTTTGTCAAAAAAATAAAATAAAAAATCAATCAGTCCTGTCCTTAACCAGAAGATAAAGGTGGCCTGAGGGTGTTTTTAGGAGCACTTATCCAAGGGCTACCTGCAATTGCAAACCTCCATAATGCACTTACATGTTCGGGCAAAGCATAATCTATGCCCACACGTGGTCCCACTACCATTTCCTTGACTTCTGGCCCGTCCAACAATTCCAGGCCACCTAAAAGACCAACCCCAATCGATTATTTCATCTCATTTTATCACAAAACTGGAAAAAACAAAAAACAAAGATGTAGATTATTACCAGGAGTGAAGAGGGCATGGGTAGACCAATCTGTTGAAAGCCCTAGCGCTTGACCGACCTTAATGATGTAATCCCATAAAATTATTAAATTCAAAACATAATCTGAATATGGGCGGGTCGAGTAACCCCTAAAGCGTCATGGTTAAGATGGGTTCGGGTTGAAACACTGTTATTAGTACAGTTGAAGGAACCACGTCCAGTTGACCCGGAAACAATTTTATCCATTAAGTTTCTACTATTATGATTTGTATATTATAATTACAAAACTAATGAAATTTTAATTATAATATAATTTGTTATAAATATGAAGAGGTTGCATGCAATAATAAACTTCTTGCAGCTTTAACATAATTCACCCATTCGATCAGTTTGCCTTTTAGGATAATTTTATTTGATCATTCCTAGATACAACAGCCCAAATCAACCAATTTTTAAGCAAATGGGTCGAAACCTGCAACTTGTGCTTAAGGAAAGGCTCTTGAGACTAACCTTGCCAGGCCCAGTAAGAAGAACTGGCTTTTCGGTATCCAAACCCCGACGCTGTTTGATAGTTTCCAGCCCTATTAATTCATATCGAATGTTAGTTGACATACATCACAGTATACAATACTCTTTTCATCCAAGAAAAAATTTAACATTTTACTTTAATGTCATGCAATAAAATTGCGTATTACTTTAAACAAGAACAGAATCCTAAGGATCCAAGGAACCTGAGATTGTTGTGGGAACATGTAGACTGAAAAACATGCAATTTTCATGCAACAGGAGAGAAAAAAAGATCCTAGATGATTACCAGAGATAGGAGCACAAGAACGAATCAAGACAGCTGACCCAACTCCTTGTTTGTCAGCTACAACATTCAGCATGTTGTGCATACCGTAGCAAAGATAAACATACGCATGCCCACCTGGTCCAAACTATGCAATATTCCAAACAATAAAACAAAAATAAGAGCAATTAAAAAGATATATAAATCGCAGTCCACATAAAACACCTCATAGTGAAACTTGTTGCAAGTTGTGACAAAATCCCTAAATTACCATGTAAATACTTTCTTCCAAGATTTTATTGTCACAATACTGATGTGCTCATCAAACAATATAAAGAAGCAAACTTTAGATACATCTTACATGCAACATGATCGCATGCACAACTTCATATCATCATCAACCCAGACAAGCTTATACAAAAAGGCGAAAAATGAGATCGAGTGAATGTAATACAATATCTTACAAGAGGAGCAGTTCTTGATGTAATGCCAACTCGACCATGACAAGCTGAATCATTAGACCTATATGCTTCTACCTGCAATTTTTCAAGTATTCTGATAAAAAGCAAATACACATGCATATACAGCATACGTAATTAATATAAACTTCAACTGAATTTACCAATCACTACTTTGATATCATATATCATACATATGTATATATAGTCAACCAGGCTTTCATACATGCTTCTAGGCTCCCATTTTACTAATTAGCTTAAACTTAATAGTACAAATTACAAAAAAGCAACCAAATTTATGAGTATTACCTCTGTAATTTGGAGAACAACATCATCTTTCTTAAGGTACTTGCCAAGCAATTGAGGTGCAAGATCAAGGGCATCAACTTGATAAAAATCAAGATCCAATCTTTTTGGTGGTTCCTCCGATGAAAATGTGGGCTTTAATTCTTTAGAATCAAGATCAATTTGGGTTTGTGATTTTTTCTTGATCGTTGTTCTAAGTTTTGGTTTTGGTTTTGATTTGGGGTTGATTTTGATAGTTTGAGGTTTGGAATCAGTGGTGGAGCAAGTTATGGATTTTAAGGGTTTAATGACTCGATTGAACCGTTTTGTGATTTTCATTTTGGGGATGAAGTTTAGGGCTTTTTGATTGATTTTGTTGTGAAGGAAGGATGCTGGTTTTGGCGGGGGTTTGAGGAACACAGTCATGTATGTTGTCTTTATCAAACTAAATTTCCTTGAAAAAGTGTGCACCAATAATCAACCTCCAACCTCCTTTTATTAACAAACCTACCGTGTACTACGGTAGTTTATCGGTTCGGTTTATAGTTTCTTCAGTTTATTCGTTTCGTGTCGTTCGGTTTTGAAATTTTTTTAAGCAAAATCGAAAACTGAATCGAAAATCGAATTCAAAGTGTCAACCGAACCGAAACCGAATTCAAATTCGGTTCGGTTTCGGTTAAAATTGAAAAACCGAAAAATCGAAAAAAAATCCGAATTTAACCAAATAACCATAAAAAATCGATTGCAGATTGTAATTGTTAGTACGTTTGAGTTTCACTGGTATGAAAAATAAAAGACATGAAGTTAAGTTAGGGTTGAAATGTGAATAAACTTATTTAAGAAATTTAAATATCACATATATAATACATATATTAATAATTTAATATATTATTAATCTGAAAATGGTTTGAATTCGATTTTCGGTTTAATCGAATTCAAAATTTTAGAACCGAAAACCGAATTCAAATATGTAAGCCGAACCGAAAACCGAATTCAAATTCAGTTCGAATTTTTTCAGTTTTAATTCGGTTCGATTTGTGATTTAAATGTTTTCAAATCAAATATTTAACGCCCTACTACGTAGGAACGTAGCCACATTCTGGTCAACCAAATACGATAAAAATATAATTTTACACGAGATTTGTACTCACGACTTATTAATTAACTAATTTCCCTCCTAAGGCTAGATTAAGTCTTTATCTATTTGAAGATGTTACATAAGTCTCATAAGCTAGTGATACTTTATAGGTTATTTGATTATTATTTTTAGTACTCCCCCTCTCTTAAAATAAGTGTACATATTTTCATTTTAATTTGTCTTAAAATAAGTGTGCATTTTCAAAAATAACATATTAACTTTACCATTTAATCCTCAATATAAATTGATACCTGATAGTCTGTGCAAAAAGCAAGGTAAATGTGTCATCTTCACTGTCATACATTATAATTTCTTAAACTCCGTAAAAACTAATTTTGAACACTTATTTTGGAACGGAGAGAGTGTTTTTTAAAAGAATACCTCATTTCGATGCCTCCACAAGGTCCATAGCGCAGTGTGGATCACAACATCGAAACATATTTGGTGGTTCTTCGAGATACTGATGGATTCAGAAGCAGTGATAACATCAGTCAGGTTGTTAAAAGCATAATCTGGTAGCGTCCAACAAGTTGAGATTGATTTCCACTTATCTTTTGCAACAATACAATTAATGAACAAGTGTATCTATGATCAGTGGCGAAGCTAGGAAAAAATCGCAGGAGTTGCAAAAAAATTTAAGTATATAAATGATAACTGAAAAAATTACAATTGTATAATTTTATTAAATAATACAGACTATGATTACCGAAAACAAAATACAAATCCAACAGTCATAATATAAAAACAACTTAAACAAGCGGCATGTCATTACCCAAGCTACAAGATGTAAATTAAAGGCATAAGCTAAAAAAACCTCAAACAGAAGTAACAAAAACCACTAGCTGCGAAACTATTACTACAAACCACTAGCTAGCTGTGTTTTTCTCGGTGCAAAGGTTTTCTATTTTATGGTTATCGAATAGGTGTTCTAAATTGAATGTTAATTGGTCTAACTGAATTCATTCTCCGTAGCTATGTTTTTGTAGCTAATAGAGTGTGGGTTGTTCCCTATTTAGATGTCTAGTAATTTAGCTACTATTTAGAGCTTGTCTGTATTTTGTATTTTTCTTCACACCCATCTTGGGTGTTGTTTTATTAATATTTGTTGTTTCTAAAATAACACTAGGTGTTAAACTACTACTGCAAGACTACTACTACTAATACAATTCGTATCTAGCGATTTTGATTTTCTATATTTTCTTGTAAAAAATTGGACATATCTAAAGTTTTGCAAGTGGGATCAAAGTTGGGCTTATTTTGCTGAATTGGGCTTTATTTAAATAACGGCTCTAATAAACTACATAAACAATTATACAGGGATTGAATTATGTGTAGTGCCTAAGCTATATTACAACAGTAATATCTTTTTCTACATTAAATATATAAAAACCATATGTAGCATATGCTACTCCTTGATCCAAATACATCCGCCTTTGTCTATGATTCCAGACCATTATCAGAGACGGGGTATCTGATAGAATCCAGATCAATCCCGCGACTTTCTAAATTCAACCTTTTTGGAAGACGTTGATTGAAATTGCGTCATGTTGTGATGTTAACTTTTCAGGGAGGACTCCTTTACATCTCACATCATCAGCAACTACAGAGGAGAGGTAGAGCAAATCAATCAAGCATCGCTTCTTCTATACAGTGAACACCCTGGTGTTATCAATGAGCAAACAAACATAACGATTCGGATCATTAGATAGGCCCAACCCAGCAACTAGCTCCTCAGTTTCCATCAGCTCTACTGATTCAAGGCCTGCGCTAATAGCGCGCCTCCAAGCCCATTTGAAAGTCTGTAGAAGCCCTTTCAAACACTACTATTTTTATTGGTTTCAAGCGCATATAAACGTTTATAATCATCTTTTAACGCTGACTTACCGTAAACAAGGACGTTTTCGGCAATTTTCTCATTTATATCTCTTACGGTAAAACTATGTAAATATTTAACAAATAACTTGATCAATGTAAAGGAAATGGTTTATAATATTATGAAAGATGACAGAAAAAAAATAAGTTTATCAATTGATATATAAGTGTAACGTATTAAATATAATTTTATGAAAGTAATAAAGAAAAGTGAATAAAACCTATATAATTAAAAAAGTGTTTTACTATTACACCTAAGAAAAGTGATAACTCAGTACATTTTAAGTCATGGCTCAGTCACATGATAAACATATGACTTCTTTATGTTAAAAATTAACGGAGAAAGTTAAGAGATATTTTGATATTAGGTGACTACTCTCGTTATAAAGTTTATGTTTGATTCATTAAATAATAATTATCTTTTTGTATGCTTGATGTATTTTCTTTTTCTTTTTGTGCGATAGATATTTGGTGTATCACAACCATCTTATTGTCATCTTATTATATATTTTGTATTTTGTGTGTTTGAAAAACATTATTTATTAGTTTTATTCCTTATAATTTCACATGTGACTGATTCATGGTAGTCTAAAATGTATCAAATTATGGAGTTCGGGGTACTAATCGGCATAGTTGTTAAACTCTTACGATTTACGAGTCGAGTAAAAAATTCAAAAAATGAGGCGACTCGAACTCCAACTCTTAAATGACTCTGACTCTTCCAGTCTTGCGGGACTCTTATGGGTCAGAAAATCATACAAACTTTTAGTGTAATGCAATAAAAAAATGACTATAATCTATTTTAAATCCAACATTTGTATTTGTGTTGATTATCGATCAATGACTTAATTATCGGCAATTATGATTCAGAGTAGTACAAAACCTAACTGACCAAACTGATGTATTAAAATACACTTGGCCTAGTTTATATGAGATCCAATCTCCAACTCATCTTTCGGATAAGCTTATTCTCTTCCAATTCTCAAATTTCACTATACAATTTTTCTTCCCATTCAATCCAACCATCCTTAAAATCTTGAAATATAATACTATTTTTCAATAAATCTCCTGGGCCTAAAATATCTTATCTTTTCAAAGGTCTCGACTTCAGCAAAACAACCAAAAAGAACAGAGTGAAAAATAATGTCAATTATATCATCAAACTCTCATCTTCTATACAGTTCTCTCCATCACAAAGATCAACAACAACAACAACAGCATCAACCACAACAACCAAATTGGGCCAATGGGTGTTGTTCAAATTTGATAAAAACTTATGGGTTTGGTTTTGATTCAAGAAAAACATATCAATTGAAAAAATCTTTGAAAAGAGATTGTAAAGTTGAAGCCTTGTGGGACTTTTCAAGACCAGCTTTTGTTGAAATGGAACCCATCACTGATACTGATCATTTAGACCACATTTTAGAAAAAGCAAAACAAGTTTCTCAACCAATTATTATTGATTGGTATACATTCTTGATCACTTTATTTTTTTTTTTTAAAATAGTGTTTATCATATGCATTCAAAATATTGATCATTTGAATGATCTTGTATGATCATTTATTTGGTAATTTTTGTGTTTTGTGTAGGATGGCTGCTTGGTGTAGAAAATGCATATACTTGAAGCCTAAATTGGAGAAATTGGGTGCAGAATATGATACCAAGTACATTCTCTTAATTAATTGCTTACAAAAAGTTTTATCTGATTCAGTTTGGTTAAAACTAGTATTTGGTAATTTATGTTATGTTTTAAGCTTTCTTTTTGGCTATGTTACATGGTTAGGTTTTGTGTTTTATTGGGAGTTTTTGACATACGCTTTTTCGACTTGTGAATAGGCTTAAAATTTATTGCGTTGATGTGAACAATGTGCCACAAGCACTCGTGAAACGTGGAAACATTTCTGTACGTAAAATTTCCAAACTTTGAATTCGATAACCGTTGCTGATCTTGATGTTACTAGTGTATGCCTAAAATCTTTTACTAACGTTGTTATTGTTTGTCAATGCAGAAAATGCCAACAATTCAGGTGAGTATTAGACCACCATGACAATAATTCTACCAGTTGATTAAAAGTTATAAAGTTTGGCAACAATCAACTTAATTGTGTTTTAGAACATGTAGTTTAAGTTTATAATATGGAATTTATACATTTAAATGTTGGATTTGTGTAGTTATGGAAAGATGGGGAGATGAAAGCAGAAGTGATCGGAGGCCATAAAGCGTGGCTTGTGATCGAAGAAGTTAGAGAAATGATCCAAAATAATGTATGATTTTCAGTCTCCTTTACATTCAAATGTTTGTTCATATATATGTATTCTCAAATCATATAATACCAAAATACAATGTACAGTTTTCACTCATTTATTCCATTAGTCTCATTTCTTACTTTGCGAGTATCATATGTGTTCTTTTTGTATCAAGAAAGAAGACGTTTTACATATTTCTATGGTCCCTTTCTGTTCAAACCTATGACAGATTAGTGTAATTATAAATAGATCATAATGCTAGACAAGGTTCTTTTAGTAGCGTTGATTCATATCTATATCTTAACTAATTAATTGACAGTGTCTATAAAATGTGTTTTTAGAAAACTCGTGTAGCCCTCATAGTCGATCTTGAAACTGAGCTCTAGTTACTGATCTTTATAGCAGTCCATTTGGAACTGGTTATATTTATGTAGTAAGTAATTCAGATTTCAGACAATTGACATGTATTTCATTCATTTAGATGATTATACGCTAGGCGTCTACTAGTAATCAAAGGTAACAACTTCAAATGATTTATTCATAAATTTGACAATTTGGGTAATATTATTTCAAAGCATCAAATACGCTTTACTACAATATCGCTTTCGAAGAAATGGGTCAATTGAGTTAAAAGCCATTAAAAATGTATAGAAATGCACAAAATAAATGGGTCAATTGAGTTAAAAGCCATTAAAAATGTATAGAAATGCACAAAATGTAATCTCGAAAAGAATAGATCCATTATTGGCGTGTTATAGTTCCTTCAAGTCGTCAACAGATGTTTAACTTCAAGAAATTACTATACACTTGTCTCTTAAGTTTTCGTCGAACTCAGAAAGGAATTTTGAAGACTGAGTAATGAGACAGCAGTACAGCAATAGTATTATTATGGCATTGTGTAGTCTATAATAACAGATGTTTGAAAAGTATTAAACAAAGACGCTTTGGCCGAGTGGTTAAGGCGTGTGCCTGCTAAGTACATGGGGTTTCCCCGCGAGAGTTCGAATCTCTCAGGCGTCGATAAGTTTTTTTTTTCTAATTGTTTACCTTGGTCTCCGTAAGTGGTTTTCAATTGAGCTGCTTAATTACCTACTAATAAACCCCTTTATATTTTTTCATGAACAAAACTTGCAAATAGGTGAATAACACATTAACACGTGTACTAGGTTTCACTGTCATGTCAACACAGACAATTGGAGGGTGTTTGGAAATGGAATCTCAAACCCACTGACACTACTTGGATTTGAAAAATGCTTACATTGATGGGTTTGATTGCCGTTTATTAAAACTCCATCCATTAACCAAACAATATTAATGAGAATGAAACCCATTCCCTCACTCCCATTGCCATAAACCAAAAAACCCCTACATTTTTCGGTTTTTACCATCACAGCTATAGTTTCTAAATTTTGAGATGTGGTGGAAGAACAAGAATGTCAAACTACTGCAATGTAGTTAACGAAATGTGTCTTCACAATTATGGTAAAAGCAAGTGATGCACAAAAGTACAAAACTAAAACAAAGACAAACCAATCCATCATACATTTCAAGATTCAACAAATCAACTCAGTAATGTTTGAACAAGAATGTATACCAGGAAAATTAGAGTTCAGACAGACGAGTAATTTGACACACTAATGATGGACCCAGAAATATTCATGTCTTTCCACAATAATGAAATTTATTACTGTCGACTTTCGTACTTTTACAGTTCGGCAAGTAGAATCGGAAGCTTTTCAAACACCGAACCCAAAAACTGCCCTTATCTTGTGAAAGATGAGATCCCGCCATCCTCTCTCCGTATTCTCCACGACAGTTGAATTACCATACCTGCATCACATAAGTCAGTTGTATATTGTAGCAATGTGCACAAACAACAGTAAAAGGTAAAAAGGTGGCAAATTGGGTGCGCAACAGGCGGGTCAAAATAATTTCAGGTTTAAAAAGTGAGTGTTAGATACGGGCCGGGCTGAGTCAGGTTGGGTTGTAATGGATTGGGTTAAACACACTTTACGGAAATTTTGACATGCTTGACCCATTTGACAAATTTGACCAGTTTCCCTTGTGAAAATCCTATTTTACACATTTCAGTAGTTATCAATGATGATACACACATGATAAGCTTTTTTCATATAAGTCCATGGAAATTGACGCATCTACTCAAAAAGAATAACCGAATTTCTAACTGCTACAAACGAACCTGTCTTCCTCTGGAACATCAGTCTGAGTCAATTTCACAACTGTGACTCCAGGTTCAGGCTCTTCTAAAACCAACCTCACCTGCACAAGCAAACGATTAACATGCATTATTGATAATTCTTTGATGAGTAAAATGGAGCTGTTAACCAAAACAACCGTATGTGCAGAAAAGGAAACGTCAACTTCTATGACTAAATCGTACACACATATTACATATGGGCAAATATTCCGTGCAGTCGGTTACAAATGTCCAGTTAGCTTTAAGTTAGGGACCAAATATGTATATTTAAGAAAGTTGAGAGGTTGAAAATGTAAAATATAAATATTTCCCTTATTTCCTATTAGTCAACAGCACAAAGCTTTAGTGTTGTTAGACAGCACACATGATTTGCCCCATTACATATACCTTTAGCCATTAAATTCAGCAAGCAACAAAACCATTACTAAACAACATTAAAGACAAATATAATGGTGTCAGAATTAATAAGGAAAGCCCTTTCACCTGGAAATAATTCCAGGAAACATAATAGTATTTCTGCCCTTTCACCAGGAAACATAATAGTATTTCTGCCAAACAAAGCAATGACCTCCCTTTAAATAATATCACTACTTTCTCTACGTAAGTACAAGTAAATTCAGTTGCAGTCTAGAACCTCACCAATTGCAACAGCATCGTCTTAAAAATGGTTTGATCTTTAATATTTCTATTTAATCAAATAGTAATACCACAAAAATTACCAGTGCACTGCTCTACACATGAAAGATATAACACACCCAACTGGTTGACAGGATCTTCAATATAAACTATTTCATTTTTGACTTTCAACACTTCAACTTTACACCACTACACCAAAACCATCAAGTAGATGGTACACATGTACTCAGTACTTGTAAACATTATCCTGTTCTCACTATGCAACAACCTATGAACTTACAAACTCATGTTACACAGGTAACCATCACAATGAGTATTACTCATTTGCAAGCTTACATCCTTCAATCCTATGACCACTACACAGTTTTCCAAAACATGAGTTGTAGCCAATGTAAAATTACCCTTTCCAAAAGAAGAAGAAGGAGAAAAAACTAACGTAAAATTACCTAAATGACCTTAATGTAAACCTGATTCTGATTCTTCAAGTCCCAGTCAACAAAATTGGACATCCAAGCACCCCAAAAATCTCCCAAACCCAAATTCATCACATTTTTGAGTATTCCAAAAATAGAAAATTAAGCAGATTACATGCAACACGTCCAAGTGCAATCTCTGTTCTTGAGTTCCATAGTAGAAAGAACAGCATATAATTTTTATGTCTAGACACATGTGCACACTTAAAGATTATAATTTGCTTCTTAGACACCTACAAATTATCTGTTGTCACATACAAATCAATCCCCACAACATTACTTATACAGTTATACACATAATTACATCAGTATAAGCAAATAAATCCGAACAGGAAACAAATAACAAGATAAACGAACCAACAAAGAGACAACAACATACCGTAGAATGAAGGCCATCAGGCCAGTTACCAAACCTCCATTTCTGTACAATCAATTTCCCTTCCTGCAACTCCAAATTCGTCCCCGTAACCGACCCATCAAAAATACTAATCTCACCACCAACCTCCTTACTAATCTTCGCATTACTCTGCGTAAACCCTTTCCATCTATTTTCATCCATCAATATCTCATACATATTACTAGCCCTACAACTAAACTTCTCCGTCATCTTTATCGTCTTAAACCCTTCCTTCCTTTTCTCCTTCACCTCCACCTTCTTCACCACCGGTCCCGTTTTCTCCTTCACATCCGGTCCCACCACCGCAGTTTTCGAACTCGAATTCACTTTCTTAACTTCCAACTCATCTTTAGCTGGCCCACCTTTAGCCATAGCATCAACATAAGCCCTAACTTGATTCAACACAAATTCCTTCCCTTTAATCAAGAAAGCATCTTTTAATCTCCTACCAATTGGTCCCTCATCTTTCACAATAACCCTGATATCAGGATCCTCATCAGCATTCTCATCCGAAATATACGGAATCTCAACAACACCATCAGCAATCAACAATGATTTACCTTCAGTATCCTTAACTTCACCTTGCCAATTAATAAACACACTCAATTCATAACCAGGTATAATCTTCCCTTTCCGTACATTCACATAAGCTTCACCTTCAATCTTCTCAATTTTTTTAGTCTTAATAAACAAATTACCTTCGCCGTTGAGAATTGTGTGATCGGAAAGTAGTTTTGAGAGTAAATCCTTCGACCATTGCATACAATCAGTTTCCGCCCAGTGCCAATTGTGTACGTTAGCTCCGTCAGGTCTGTCTTCAACAATCCAACGTTTATCACCTTCTCCGTATTTCGCCATTCGTTGAATTAGGGTTTAGTGTGTGAAATTAGTGTGTGGAGATTTAGACGACGGCGATGGGTTGCAAGTGGAGGAGATATAGATATAGATATAGGTGAGTGTGTATCTAGAGGTTTCAATAAGTGGGGGGAGAATATTCTAGAGGTTGGAAACCCTAACCCTAGATTTATGTATGTGCGAATGAAAGTGAAATTTGGGGGGATAGTGGTTAGTTGGTTAACGGAAGGATCTAGAAGATGGTTAAACTGGGTTTTTGAGTTGATTGGGCGGCTGTGGTTGGGTTTGGCTGAGTTAACCAGCCCGAGTTGAGTACTTGAGTAACATATCGGGGCATTGTGGCAAATGAAAAAAAGGTTTATTGTTTCGTTATGCATTATACTTTACACGTTTTACTATTGTATGAGTTGAACTTTGAAAACTTCTATTGTATGTATTGAGCTTGTAAATATGGTCTATTGTATGTAAATTTTTCTTTTGGGTAATGACGAAAATAGGAAAGTTTCCTTTTTTGGCCTTATTCAAAAAGAAAAATTTACATACGATAAACCATATTTACAAGTTCAATACATACAATAGAACAAGTGAAAGCATGTTTCATACAATAGTGAAACGTATAAAGTTTAATACGTAATAAAACCCAATGCAAAATATGTAAATATTAACAAAATAAATAAAGAGGTAGAAAACTAACATTTCAACAGTTTTTTTTTTGTTTTTTTTTATTAAATAATAATATTGACCTACTTGTGATCGTTTTTGTATTCGTAATATCATAGTCATAAGATCATATATAATTTTAAGATCCTACTAATATGCACTTATATAGTTGAAACTCAAATTAGTTTATTACAACTTCAACCACCCATACAAAATGACTCAAAATTCATGTTTGATTTTATGAACGTTAATCTTTTTAAGTGTTTTTTCATGAACTTCAAACTGTAGTAGTAATTAACGAAGCTATAGATCTTGATAGCTTTGGTCTTAAGTATAATTTCATACTTTTAATTATTTAAGTTTATAGTTAATTATTAATAATTATTATTTGGATGATTATAACAATTTTGTTAACCATCATTAACATAGAGAAACTCATCCTTAAACACTTATCTTTCATATATGTATGGGTTTAAGTTTATTTTTGTAGACTTCTCTCCATATGATGCTTTTTTAATGGCAATTTGTTTCATTGTTTGTGTTAAGTGGTATGATGTAAAAAGAAAAAAAAACATATGTAAATGATAAGGCATTTTCAAAGTAGCCTAAACACTGATAAGTATATAATTTCTGATTAAATTAACATGGTGTTTGACTGAAATTATTTTCTATGGTTTTATGTGTGGCTTAATTGAATTGAAATATGAAATAAAAATAAGATTATGAGAACAATTTTTATCGGTAATTCTTTTCGATGGAGATATCCAAACATCCTGTATTTGTTCATCAAACCCCAGCCAAAATATTGTTTTCTCACAATCTCACTCCAAAAATCAATAAAAAAGCCCTAAACTTTATGCTTGAAATGAACATCACAAAACGGTTTAATCGAGTCATTAAACCCCTAAGACTCCTAAATTGCTCCACTAGTAAACCCAAACCTCAAACCATCAAAACTAACCCAAATTTGAACCCCAAATTAAAATCAAAACTGAAACTTAGAACAATCAAGAAAAAAGGAAAATTGATCAATTTGCTCAAAATTTCAAACGTATATAATGATTTTCCCAAAAAAAAAAATTGACGATTTGCCCTACCCGGAAGCAAGTCGCAAGCTTGCGTTTTGCGACCGAGATCTTGTGACTTGCGACCCGGACACGACCTTGATCGTGTCCGGGAATATTAATTTTGCAACCTGTGTCTCGTACTTGCGACCCGTCAACAGCGATTTGCGACCCGTGACTCAAATTTGCGACCCGTGCCCGTGACCCGTACCCGTGTATTTGCGACCCGTGACTCCGAATTTGAGACCCGTGACTCCAGACTTGCGACCAGAGTCTCGTACCTGGAAACTTGTGATTTGAGACCCGGAGACTATTGATCAATGTTATTTGATTACTTATTAATTTATTTACGTTTTTATTTTTTTATAATTGCAACTTGCGACTTGTTTGTTTTTTATAATTGCGACTAAGTTCTTGCGACTTGCGATTTACCTTATCCATTGTGGATAAGGTTTTGGCTAAGATTTTCTTACATTTTACAGATTTTGGATAAGATTTTGGCTAAGATTTTATGTATAGAAATATACCTTTAAAATGACCTCATTTCATCAGTTTTTATTCGTGCCTTTATTCGTAACCAATTCTAAAACACTCTCAATATCAATTCGAATTCGTCCAAGCATAATTTCAGTTGGCCAGTTTAAGGTACGAGTCCCTTGATTATTTGTAGTTTTAATTATTGATAAGTTTAAGATTTATATATGTTTTGGCGGTCGTTTTGAATATATTAACAGCATGCCGATGTATTTGCCGATTGAATGTAGTATGGTGCCTTTAAAACTTTCTGTTGCACCAGAAAAGCCCATGACATGCAAAGTTTTCTTGAAAAATGTTTTAGAAAAAATAGGTTTACCACTTGATGCACCGCTTTGTTTGAAATATAAGTATGTTATTGATATAACTGATGATGTTGATGATTTTGGAGAATTTTTATACATGCAATTAACAATGGTCCAATCGAAATTTACATTGTTGATATTGTAAGAAATGTTTCTGGTATGCGTAGCAATCAACCTGGTAGTAGTAGTGGTTTTCAACAACTACAAACTAATGAGTATAACCAACCACCTCAATATCAATCATTTCAACAATTTTCGATTCCTTTTCAACAACAATTTCAACAACTACAAACTAATGATTATAACCAACCACCTCAATATCAATTCCATTATCATGCGCCACAAAACCCAACGAATAATACATATCCAACACAAACACCCAAGACACATCATTTAAGGTAGTTGAACATACACAAGATGATCCTAAATATTTTCAATATCATAAGGATGATGTTCACTATGACCAAAGTAACTCAGAATATCATGTTGAGTTTTCTGATGATCATCCTCATGATTATGATCATTATGATGAAGAAAATGTAAATCCAACTAAAGATCAAGACCATCCGTTTTGTAATCACATTGTTAGTAGTGATGATGATGAGGAGGAGGAGGAGGAGGAGGATCCTAGAGATACATATGACAAACAAGTACCACCAAAAGCACAAGAAAAAGATATATTCTGGAATATGCCACCACGGTTAGATGAAAACGAAGAAGAAATTAAAAAACGACCAGTTTCTATGTATGAAGTTTCTTACCGCGTTCGCTCTGGACAAACATTTGAAAATAAAGAAGAATTTCTTCTTCAATTGCATACCAAGTGTCTTGAAGAAAGTTTTCAGATTAAGCCGAAGAAATCGGACAAGAAAAGGTACACAGCGAGATGTATCTTGCCAGATTGTGAGTGGAAGATAAGCACAGTGTGTATCAAAGATAGTAACAACTTTCAAGTTAGAAAGTTACATGATGTTCACACCTGTTCTCGTACAGAAATCCTGCAAAATAACCGTCATGCAAACAAGAAAGTGCTTGGTAACATCTTAAAAGATGCGATGACTCTGGAAGGGCGTGTATACAGGGGCAAAAAAATCAAACTTGATATGTCAAAACGCTTTAAAATCAGCCTTTCATATAACCAAGCCTGGAGAGCAAAGTGTTATTCTATAGAGTTGTTGAGAGGTAGTGCACAAGAATCATTCAGAATGCTTCCAAAATACCTCCACAACCTAAAGCTACATAATCCGGGGAGCATTACGAATCTGCTTACTGACAAAGAGGATAGATTTGTAATGTCATACATGTCCGTTGGTGCAGCTGTAAGTAGTTGTAGTTAGTTTTCATCTATGTTCACATACATACTCTTATTTAATTTATCGTAGATAGTTTTCATATATATATATTAATTATGTCTCTGCAGATACGTACATTTGTTAATCATACACGCCTAGTAATTATCGTAGATGGGGCCCATTTGAAGGGGGGTTACTTGGGGACTAACTTAATTGCTGTGGTGATGGACGGCAATAATGACATCTTGCCACTAGCTTATGGAATTGGGGCCGAAGAGACGACTGATGTTTGGTCGTGGTTCTTTGGAAACTTACGTGACGCCATTGAATTAGCTGGTGGGATTGACAACCTGACTATCATTTCTGATAGGGCTACTGCAATTGCCGCCGATATATCAGCTGTGTTTCCAGATGCATTTCATGCCCTATGCTGTCGTCACTTGTTGACGAACTTGAAAACCAGATCTTCAAAAGTCAGGCACTTCGAATGGCATTACTGAAAAATGTGTAAGGCATACCGTAAATCTGATTTTGATCACCACTTTGATGTCATTTCTAGACGTTTACAAGCATCAGCTAGGGTTCTTACAGATGTTGGGAAAGAAAGATGGTCAAATCATCATGCCACACGTAGACGATTTGCTTACCTAATGAGTAACAATGCGGAGTCCATTAACGCCCTGACTAAGCATGCAAGGAAACTCCCAGTCACAATGCTTTTGGAGTTTTTTCGATCTTCGGTACAATAGTGGTATTTCAAACATCGGAACACTGTAGCAGGACTTAAAACACCTGTCACGCCATATGCGGAGCACAATACTGGAAAGAGAAATGGGAAATCGTTAGGCTGGATGGTTAACCCATCCACAAATATGATTTGTGAGGTGGTGGATGGGCGAAAAAATGGAACAGTCAACCTGGATAGACGAACATGCACTTGCAAACAATGGCAGTTATCCGGTTTACCTTGCAGGCACGTGTCGGCAGTAACACGTTACTTCAAAATGGACAACGTAAGCTGCTTTGTGGAGAGGTATTTCACCACTGAAACATATCGAGCGGCCTATAGTGAAGCTATTGAACCGATAGCGCATCCTTCAGAATGGGTAGATCCAGGTAATCTGCAGATTTGCTTACCGCCGATGCTTGTGAAAAGGCAACCTGGTCGACCACCTGGCCATGCTCGTATTCCTTCTAAAGGAGAGAAGCAACCAAAATACAAAAAACAATGTAGTTGTTGCAAGGAACACGGTCATAGTCGAGCTATGTGTACGGCTCCTTACGATAGAACAGATGAGCCAACCCGATCAAGAACCAAATCAAGATCCACCTCAAGGTCAAGGTCAAAATCAAGTTCTAAAACAGTAAGTTGCTACATTTTTTTCAAAGATAAACTGAATTATTAAATTTTATTATTAATATCATTTTTAATCTTTTACTTGCTAGAAAACATTAGCTAAATCAACGGAAAATGATTTCGGGACAGAAGCCGAAGCATCTCAACCGACTCAGTATTTTCCAAGTGTACATTTGAGTCACCGTTGAAGTTATTGTAATGGAAAAACAATAAGTTAAATATTTCATTTGAGTCAGCCGACTCAGTATTTTCCTTGATGTTCACTTTGTTGTATTTGACGAACAATAAATATTTCATAGTCAAAGCAAGTCTAACCAATATCCATAGTACCAAATACCAAGTCTGACACAACCACACAAATAAAAGAAGGTCAAATATAAATAAATAGTACAAATAATAATAAAAATGGCTCGGGATCACACATCACTCCGTTGGCCAAGTACCCGACCAAGGTCTCCACTCGGGCTGCGAAGGCACCGATGTTACAGCACCATCCATCCTCTCTCTCTGCAACCTGTAATCCTCATTCAACTCGGCTAGAGCAGCACCCTCGTCATACACTGGTGGAGGGTACACTGCCCAAGGCTGCCCCCACATCGGTGGATAGTGGTAAGGGGTAGTATGCAAATCCTGTACCTGGTCATAAAGGCGGCGGGTGTTGTGCTCCGACCATGCGTTATGATAACGTTGTGCACCTATCTCGTAGCGAACCTCCTGCTGAAAGGCCTCTTCTCTCTACCAATGTTGCTATGTTTCCTCCCAGTGGTTATTAGACTGAACCTGCAGATTTCCAAAACTGGTCATCAACTCTCTGAGCCACCCCGGCTGATCATGTGATTGGGAACTCGATCTTGTAGTTGTAACTGGAGGAACTTCATCCATAGGCTCATCATGTGACGGCGGGGGTGGTTCCTGCTCCTGTACCTTACTCCTTTTGGTCGGTTTCCAAGGGACATACTTTCCTTTGATTTTCGACACCGCATGTGCAGCGGTATACATCCCAATAGATAAAGGAATAGAGGTATCCGGTACCAGTGTGTAGGGGTGCTTTTTCTGCTTAAGATTCACACTAAGGTAATCCGCAATCAGAGTGACATAGTGACCCCAGCGATCTTGGAAGGAGAACGGCGACCACTACCATAACAGTTCAATGAATAAGCCACACAGTAAGGAATAGAGACCCGTTCTCTGTTCTGGATTTTACCCAAGTACCACATATCCTGCACGTTAAGTTTCTCCGTGTTGAATGAGCAATAAATTTCTGAATCAGCCTCAGTTCCATTTTAGTAAGAGTACTAAAATAGTTACCACCTGAAGAATATGGGGTCGTGCTCAATCGTCCCCAAACTGTCTCCATTACCACCTCATCCTCATCAAACCAAGCTCCCTGAAAAATGTAATCCTCAAAGTACCTTGCATATATCTCTTCATCAGTATAAATTTTTAAGCATAGCGCCATGTCCATCAAAGTCATGGTCCTCGGCTCTCCACCTAAACGAAATCCCAACAAAGGCTCATCAATCTTTTTTATCTTGAACATTTCCACAGTTGAGAAAAATTCCAAGCAAAGCTCCCTATAGATTGGCTCCTGAATCGCAAAGAATCTCTCCCAATCGTTCACATCATAAACAATACCATCCCACCTACATCGGATGGTTTGGGTAAGAGTATGTTTAAGGGATCTTGCAAGACCCGATTCCTCCAATGGGTGCCAATCGATAATCCTCGGAATGATGATCTTGCAAGACCCGATTCATCAGATTGTCATTAAACATATTAAACTGCCAGGATGTCTGATTAGTGAACCGGAGGTTCGTGTGAATGGATGCCGGAATAAGCTGGGAGGTGAGGGGCATAGGGGGCGCCCTTGAAGTGGATTCCTTCTCTTTTCCTTGTTTTCGCTGCAACACCAAACACAAAATAAAGGGACAAAACAAAACATACATTTGCCTAAATCATCAATCACAAAATTAGCGATCAATGCCTAAAATCACAAACATCCTCACAATTAAAACATATAGTCCAAACAAGATTAGTAAACCATGTTTGAATTATGTCCATCTAAACACAATGTAGGCCCAAGCAAGTCTTACAATTAAGATTACATGCTAAATCATATCATATATCCTCACATTCAAAGAAATCATTCACTGTCAACCAGTTGCATAAACTTTAATATCAAACATCTACTTGAATTATGCAACATACGCACACAATTTGAATCAAGAAATGCCTTGCAATCAAAAGTCATGTCAATTAGTTAAAATTTGACCAGAAAAGTCAACTTCATCTTCTTCCCCAAATTACAAGAACCGTAGTTGCAAAAATCTACCCAAATATCGAAATTGAGCAACAACTAAGCATCAATAATCATAGCAATCATGGATTACATGTAAATTAACACCAAATACCAACCACAAGTCTCAAATTTCGGATTACCCAACTTTGCATAAACCCTAACTCATGAATCATCACAATCAATCAATTAAAGCATGAATTAATGGAAGAAACATGTTATAGGACATAAACTAAGCATAATAATCAAAGAAAATCAAAAAAATAAACATCCCCACACTTAGATTATGCTAAACCCGGATTCATGATGAAAACCCCCAAAATCTTGCAAATTAAACCAAGAAAAGTTGTGATTATACCTTAGACATGATGAATTAATGTTTGATTAGTGAAATCCTTGCAAAATTTAGTGAAAAACGATTTTTTTTGTAGTGTGGAGGTTTTGGGTGTGTCGGTTGGGAGAATAGGGTTGGTTTTGGTCGCTTGGAGGGGTTTTAAACGTACATACCCGACCCGAACCGGATGCGTACGCGATCCCACAACATTCACTCGGATCGCGTACCTATGTGAGAAATTAGTCTGTGACGATTTTTGCCTAAGATACGCGACCCCAACTTTGGACCCGGATCGCGTAGCTCTAGCCAAACACGGACTGAGACAATTTATAACTAAGTTACGCGATCCCATATCTCCTTCAGGATTGCGTATCTCTTTGAAAATCCGACTGATTGAAATTTTGCCTTGAATACGCGATCCTGGTTAGGTCCTGGGATCGCGTAATATGCCTGAAAATGAGATTTTCTTATAAACTTCATACATCGGCTCTAAGTCATCATCAATCGTGAAAGTAATGATATCGCGTGAAATATTTATATACAAAATGAGCAATATCAATTACATCATGTAAACCTAAGAAGTACGTGCTGGTGGTGGTGGTGTCGGAGGCTGCCAATCAAAACGTGCCCTAAAGAAAGTCTCCATCATCCTCTTCCTATACTCCCACGCGAACAACCTAGTATCCCCACTCACTCTCCAATCTTGCTGATTCACATGCGTCTCCATATTTCTGCACACCCATACTCCGCAGTCCCCTAGACCCCCACTTTGCTGAGGCACATCATCCAACAAGTTTAATAGAAACTCGGTGGTATCACTAAAGACCTTTTTTGTACGGGCATTTTTCCAATAACCAATGGCGTCCAAAAATCTAACTATGTTATCACCTAACTCCTCGACGATAACATTACGCTCATTATCACTACAAAGGGCTACCAGGCTATCGTATCCAATGACACTCCAATCTCGAAAATCTAGCACAATTAATGCCGAGTGACTTCTTTTCTGAATGTGAAACGGGAACAATACCTGCGTATACATAATTTATTAAGTTAAAATGTAAATGTTAGTTAAATGTAATTGTAAAAATGTAAAGGTGACTTAGTCTGTCACAATCCCACGCAGGATATGGTACACGAGTACCGTCTGCGAATCCCATCAAGAACTTATAGTTTACTCCCGATTCACCTTTGTATCCATCACCCCGCTTGTCACACCCCAAAAATACGGTCAACGTTGGTCAGCGGAAGCAATTGTGTACGGAGGTGGGGTCGTGACATAAGCATTGGACCATACATTCACAGAGCATATGATTATCGCAGAACCCAATGGTTAAGATGCCATAAATAAAGTTATTACAAAAGCTACGACTTTGAAAGTCGTATTAATAGTATTGTTGAAATACATCAGTTTAAATGGTCAGCATCTTAATATCCGGGATTTCGTAAACATGTTTCAAAAGTGGCATCCTAATTCTTCTTGGGGGGTTGTCATTCCAATATGCATGCAAGTCTTACATGAACGCTAATTCCCTGAAAAACATAGTAGAAATCGTCAACAAAAATGTTGAGTGAATTCACAGGTTTAATATCATTGTTAAACCAAGTTGTTTGTGAGCTGTTAACGTACAAGTTAAAAAGTGATTAAATCAATAATCAAATATAGTTTTCGTTTTCGTTAACATACAAGTCAAATAAGTTTCGTTTTCGTTGGAGTTTATCCAAAAGTTTCGTTGGAAACGCATTACCAAAATATGTTCCGTAGGAGTCCCGCAGGATATCCACAAGTATAGTTTCGTTGTCGTGATGTAAACACATCCATTCGTATACGTTTGGAAAATCATTCCAGTGTATAATTCGTAGGAACGCATTCCTAAATTGTTGTTCGTAGGAAGGCATAGACGGGATCCCCCGAAAGGTGAGCTAAACCTCACGAGTTTAAGTAACGCAACCCAACCCATAATCAAGCCACGACACAAATTCGTTGTTGCCTAATCGGACATGTAAATATACGCTCCGGTCTTAGTTGAAGGGACGTCACCCCGATAGTACTATCCGTATATTCAGTGGCTAGAGTCACCTAGCTAATGATTATGGTTTTAGCCATAAAGTCTTTGATGCACTACACATGTAAATCGTGGTTCGTACTAGGATTCGTTGTCCATGCTCCCCAAAATAGTAAGCAAATCATTTCGTAAACAAATAGTATTTCGTAATCATATAAAAGCATTCATAAGAAGTCAAGTTTTCGCATATAGTATCAAAATAGTTGCTATGTTTTCCACCCTTAGTTTAAAAGCAGTAAAATAAGTAAAAGTAGGGGCTGTAAACTCACCTCGTGAGCTAAGTGTGAGAGCTAGCAAGTGGTTGCCCAATTAAAGTCTCCTGACGCCCTAAACGCAAGAGATATTTTATATAAATAGTTGGCTAACTGCCAAACTATGTTAGTTGTTCACTCGTTTTGAAAGATCGTTGTGCTTTGAAATGTGTACGATACGTTGGTGACGTTTTTCAAAATAATAATTCTTGATGACATTATTATTATTCTTGTTTCGTTGTTTATTTTGTAAAAGTACAAGTCGTGTGTTTCCAAGTTGTTTTTTCGTGTGCAATAATTTAGTTGTTTACCGTGAAATTTAGGATTTAAAATAAATTGGAGTTGGACAGATTTGGTGCGAGTCGAAATAAGTTGTGGTTGACCGAACCATGATGGTTGGCCGAACTTGGGGCAGGGAGAACTGAGTGGCAGGGAGAACTTAGTGGCACGGAGAACTTAGTGGCAGGGAGAACTTAGTGGCAGGGAGAACTTAGTGGCAGGGAGAATTTAGTGGGAGGGAGAACTTAGTGGCAGGGAGAACTTAGTGGGAGGGAGAACTTAGTTGGAGGGAGAATTTAGTGGCAAGGAGAACTGAGTGGCAGGAAGAATTTAGTGGCAGGGAGAACTCGGTGGCAGGGAGAATTCGGTGGCAGGGAGAATTCGGTGGCAGGGAGGCTTAGTGGCAGGGAAAATTCGGTGGTAGGGAGACTTACTGGCAGAGACGCTTAGTGGCACGATAAGTTCTAGTAAATACTCGGTTTTGTGAGCTCATTTTGACTAGTCAAATGTGCAAAATAAATTCTTGGAAAAATCTCGGTTGTTCCCCTATGTCTTGGCTACTTACAGTAATTTTTCTAGAATTTTTTAGTGAGTCCAAGTATTTTTAATAATTCCATTTGTCCTCTGAGGTCCAATAGTTGACCAATCTGGACACATGCATCAAGTTTGAATTTCTGGAAAAAATATACAAGTTTTCAGAGAAAGTCATTCAAATGACATTTGTACCTAACATAATTTGTGAGATTTAGGCGAAAACCTCATGTCGTTTGGAGTTGTTTAGCTCAAGTTATGGACTCGAGAATTTGACACAAAAATCTGACCATCAGGTCAGTCCGGCGCAATGTTTTTGTAAATTCGTTTCAGGTATCAAATAGACTCCAAAAATTATGAAACCACTTGGAAAAGAAAGCTAACATCTTGAGCTTAAGTTAGAATCTTGGACCGACCATTTTGGTTAAGTTTTGAATACGAAACTTTCAGGAGAAATTCGTACAAATTTATGGACAGGAATGCATGTCGTACTTTTGGCTTGTTAAGTTGTATAAAAACGCTTTTGGTGTATATTTTTGCATGATCTTTAGAGAGTGAACTCTTAACATGTTTGTTTACATATTTTCCAAGTAAAACAGAAGAGGATGGAAGTTCTTACAAAGATGTTTAGTTGAAGAGAAAGAGAAGTAAACGTTGTGCTCGTTTCCTTGCGATTTTCTTGAAGATCTTAGTGACGGTTTATGGTGGCTCCTTGGTGGTTGTATGGTGGTCTTAGGATGATGTTGGGGCTGTGGTGGTGGCCTCTTGGTTGAATTTGAGATAGAGAGGGGGAGAGAGATTTGAGAGAAAGATGAGAGAGTTGAGTGAAAGTATGTGTATACTTTGAGTGTGGAAGTAAAAGAGTATGGGGGTTGTGTTTGAGTGTTTAAGAAGGAAGCATGGGAGTGCTCTTGCAGATTTTTCAGTGGGTCCCACCCCATGTGGGTGTGTTAAATTTATTTCCCCAATTTGCGTTACGTGCGGCGCTCGTTTACCCGTTCGTTTCGTAGTTCGTTTAATCGCGTATACGTTTTAAACGTAAATTTTTGTTAACGATCAAATCACAAATTTTTAATAGTAATATTATTTAAAACACTTTATTTTAGGTTATTAAAAATGTCGTCGGGTTCCGTTCGGTTGTCGGGCGCGATTTGCGTATTTTCATCGCGTAAGTTACGTTTTATAATAAACATATAATCGTTTACGTTTAATTGTTATGCTTTATTTTTTGGCATAATATTTCCAAGTAAATAACTATTATTAAAATAGTTTTGCGTTATTTATAAAATTTCGTATCACCAATGTACGTATATTTTTGTCAGACTCGTTCCGATTGTTTTGCGTGTACTCATAAATAACTATGAAACTCGTATTACCTCACGTATTAATATTGTGGGCTTTGTTAGTCTCATCTTATTAACATTAGTTTGAATTCACTAAGCAGGGAATTAGCCTAAGATATGCACGTGATTACAGTACGGAACTATACCGAATTTTGGGAGGTGTCACACAGCTCCGCACCCGCAATCTTCCCATTCTTCTTCTTCATATCCTCCTGGTAGTTTTGGAAACACTTTATGTTCCCAATAAAACCCAGAGGTATAATCGTCCATTTCAATCGCTTTGTAAGCTGCGTGCCACGTGGGTTAGTCCGATATCTCCACCACATCAGTAGTCTTGACCAACCATCAATATGCTGAAAATAAAACAATAACAAAATAATATATTTATAACATTAGCATTTACATTAACAAATGTAATATAAATAGCACGTTAGCACTTACATTGTTATCTTAGTATCCCTCATCGACATCTCCATACAACCGTCCCCAAAAGTCTTTGTCGAGACACATATAAGTCCTACCTGGTCGAACAAACATAGAACGCACAGTGCCGCCAGAGTTATATAACTCGCGAACAGTGGATGGTCCGTCGATCGACCCCGGTGGCGCAGGGGGTGGAGTTGCGAGAAAACCTGTCTGATCCACACAAATCGAAACCATGTCCACTATCGTGTCCTTGTCAATCTCATCCTCATCATCATCATCATCATACCACTTTCTTGCCCGACGCTTTAATTTCTTAACCTTCTTAACAGGCTCAACCACCCGAGGCACAACCGGCACAGCCTCCACCCGATCAGCAACTGGCTCCACCAGCACCGGATCAACAACTGTGTCATCCTCCACCCGATCAACAATTGGCTCATCATCCACCCGAGGCACAACCAAATCATCATCCTCCCGATCAATAACTCGATCAACTATCGGCTCAACCACCGAACCAAACGTCTCATGATCAGCTCCCAAATCGACCGATGGTTCATCATGCACCTCCAAAGGTTTCTTCACAGCCCGTTTAAATTGTGTCGGTGTAAGATACAGCGAGAGGATAGAGGGACCACATCGCCGATCTCGCATACTATGACGCAACAAATGTGGACCCGAGATCTTCCCCGCAGTTGTAGGTAAAGTGTCAGATCCATAACCCTCCTCGCCATCACCATGAAACTGAAAAACATAAAATACGTGTTAAAAACAATAAACAAATTAAAATATAATATAATAATAACAACCAATACCTGATGCGTCTCAACTATCTCCAATAACCTACGTATAATTAAATCTTGTGCGTCAACCCGTTGAACTAAGGAGGCAATGATCGCATCCTGCGCGTCCACCCTATCTCGTAAGGATGCAATGATCGTATCATGCCCGTCCACCCCGGTCTGTCGACGATCTGAACTCGGGCTATGATGATTTGGGTGATCATCATGACACTGTGAAAAAATATCATAATCATGAAATGATGTTGGAGCAGATGGCTCAACATTAACCTTTTGACTCTTCCGTGCCTTCTTCGTAGGCCTCTCAACATTATCGACATCTAGCTGCTCGTCAAAATATCGGCAACTATCAATCCACCACGTGCACGCCTTCTCGAATCTAGTAGGCTTCAATGTCGTCTTCGGAAGATGAGTTTTCTGCATATTATTAAAAAAAATTGGAAATGTCTTTTATGTATCACTGACAAACCAGCTAATCAAAGTAGCTTATAAAGTCAATTCCCAAATTAACTAACTTGTCAACTATAAACAAAATAACAAAATAAATATATGACTAGATAAAAGTAAATCTCTTACCGGAACATTCAAATATTTGCCAAATTCTTTAAATTCGACAATCTTCTTTTTGCGCTCCCAGTAGACCCCACGTAGAACTAGATTTCGAGGTGGTCTTGTAGCCACTTCCTCCAACTGACGGTAAAAAGCCTCCCAAATTCAAACCTTGTAAAACAATAAGCAAATAACAAATTAGCATTAGCATATAAGTATATTATATATACAAACTACTAAATAATTCGAACAATAATAATTAAGACAATGCTACTTTACACGCCCAACCGAAACCACTCAATGTGTACTTAATACTGTGCTGAGACAACCGAGTACCCAGCCCCTTATCCAGCTGCTCATAAGTCCTGGCCCAAATACTATTCCCCCAAGGGTACCGGTCACATACATCAAAATCCTCAACTATATGCATATAATCATCCTCAATAACATGTGTAGGCTGCTTTCCCATAAAACCTTGAAATATCAACAATAGCATACACACTCGCACACAATCCTCATCGTTCATTTTCCTAGGGCCACTAAACAAGCCTTTATCACCTAACAAAGCTATAATGTTTGACACAAGTATTTTGCCATTACCCGGAAATACCCACTTTTTAAATGCAGGGGTCGTCTCACGCACTGTCGGGGGAATATGATCCGCCATCTTATCGTTGGGACCGAACTGTAATCCTGTCACCAAACAAAACTCCCTCCACCGAATCTTATAAAATGGTCCGAGGTGGTCCTAAACCACAAGTCATTTGACTCCCAACGAGGATGTCATGATCACCTGGAGCCTCACGTCGTCTAAACTGCAATATATGATGTACGAAACCATGGTCATTATCTGTTACCCTCATATCCAACCAATGCCCAAAGCAATGGTCTCTAAATATCTTTTCTTGATTTTCCGTCAACACCACCTTAATGTGCTTAATAACACTAAGTTGACTCTTCAATGTCATCTTTGCAATGAAGAGGTCCCGAAAAATCATCAATCAAGCAAAGTTAGTAAAAATTAGTCAAGCATATATCCACGTGATCAATTGAAGTCAAAGTAAATACATTTGTAACACCCCAAATTTCGTAAGTTTTATATTTATGAGAATTTATGCACAAGTATGCGATCCCAGAAAGTTAGTAGGATCGCGTAACAATGAAGAAAACTTTCTGGTACGATTTTATGCACAAGTACGCGATCCCAGAAACTTACTGGGATCGCGTAACAATGAAGAAAACTTTCTGGTACGATTTTATGCACAAGTACGCGATCCTAGAAGATTGCTAGGATCCTAACATAAAAGAAAAGTCTTCCGATGAGAATTTATGCACAAGTACGCGATCCCAGAATGTTACTAGGATCGCGTAACAATGAAGAAAACTTTCTGGTACGATTTTATGCACAAGTACGCGATCCCAGAAGATTGCTAGGATCGCGTAACATAAAAGAAAAGTCTTCTGATGAGAATTTATGCACAAGTACGCGATCCCGGAATGTTACTAGGATCGCGTAACAATGAAGAAAACTTTCTGGTACGATTTTATGCACAAGTACGCGATCCCAACAAATTGCTAGGATCGCGTAACAAACCAATACGTATATTAAACGCTCCTAAATTAATATATACATACAATTCTAGCTATACACTTTAACAATTGTAGCTAAATTCCATAAGCATACATTCAAGACTTTAATTCAAAATCAACAATTATATACACAAACTATCAATATAAAAATCTTAACTATAAAACAAACCACCATTTAAATTAGTTAATATAATTACATACACTTTAACACATATATACACTTTAACATATACATACACTTTTATTCTATATACATAACAAATACATAGTTAAATAAATGCAAACATATTCAAATAAAGTCAAAACGGGTCATGGTCACCTTTCCTTGCGACTAGTGACCAAGACAAAGTCGAAAATAACAAGTCGCAAAATCAAAAACAATTAAATTTCGAGCATTTTTTAACAACAACATCAAAAACACTTCATAAACAATTATATTCATGTATCATAGTAAAAGTTAACAATCTAAGTCCACAAAATCACAAAAAACCGCATGCACACCAAGTGTTCGATAAAATATTTCAAAGAAATTTCGAATTTAAACGTGAAATCTAAACACAAAATACAACCATACATCTTAAAACAATCATATTCAAGTATTACAACAAAAACAAACAATCCAAGTCCACAAAATCACAAAAAAAGCATGCACACCAAGTGTTCGATGAAATGCTTCAAACAAATTTCGAAATTAAATGTCCAATTCAAATGAAATACACAATTATACCTGAGTATCGGCCATTATAAAGCTTGAATTTCGGAAAAAAATTGTTTGCGACTCAAAGTGTGCGACTCCTAATTTGCGGCTCAAAGTGTGCGACCCAAAGTTTGCGAATCGGGTGGGGTGGTTACGTGTGGGGTGGTTACGGGTGGGGTGGTTACGGTAATGGTGGTGACGGTGGTGACGGTGGGGTGGTTTCGGGTGGGGTGGTTACGGTAATGGTAGTGACGGTGGTGACGGTGGGGTGGTTTCGGGTGGTGACGGTGGAGTTTTGGGTGTTGTTGGTTTGGGGTGGGGTGGTAGACGGTGGGGTGGTTTCGGGTGTCGACGCAAATCGCAAATAATAGGGCTAATAATAGGGTTTGTTATACATATATCGGTCGCAAACACGGGTCCCGAGATCGAAATGTTCGGTCGCAAATCTCGAAGACCGGTCGCAAATTCGGTACACGGGGTCGCAAGTCGCAATTACCGGGTCACAAGTGAATAATCCCGGACACGGTCAAGAACGAACACGGTCACGGGGTCGCAAATCGGGTACACGGGGTCGCAAGTCGCAATTACAGGGTCGCAAGTGAATAATCCCGGACATGGTCAAGTACGTGTCCGGGTCGCAAATCGCAAAATCCCGGTCGCAAATCGCAAGCTTGCGATTTGCTTCCGGGCAGGGCAAATCGTCAATTTTTTTTTTTGGGCAAAACGTTATATAAGTTCGAAATTTTGGGCAAATCGATCAATTTCCCAAGAAAAAATCCCAAACCCAATCGGATGTTAATATAGAATACTTAAAGCCCACATTTAAAAAACCCCCCAAAACTATTGAGTCTTGATTTTTGTCATATGATGCCCTTGATCTTGCACTTCAATTGCTTGGCAAGTACCTTAGGAAAGATGATGTGGTTCTCCAAATTACAGAGGTAAAAATCATAAATTTAGTTGCTTTTTTGTATTTTGCACTATAAAGTTTTAGCTAATTAGTAAAATGGGAGCTAGAAGCATGTATGTATATTATCAAAGTACTGATTGGTGAAATCAATTGGGGTTTATATTAATTAATATATGATATAACTTCATGTGTTTTTTTATTGTTTAATAGAGTCATTTGATCGGTCAAATTGCAGGTAGAAGCATATAGGTCTAATGCTTCAGCTTGTCATGGTCGAGTTGGCGTTACATCAAGAACCGCTCCTCTTTTAAGATATTCCAAGTCATTCATTCTTTTTTAATTTTCGTTCAAGTTCATGTCTTTGGGATGACGATGATGATATGACTTATGAGTTTGTTCCTCGTGTTGCACGTATGATGTATCTAAAGTTTGCCTCTTTATATTGTTTGATGAGCATATTAGATTGTGACAATAAAATCTTGGAAGAAAGTATTTACATGGAAGTTTAGGGATTTTGTCATAAGTTGCATTTGGGTAATCATGAGAGCCAATAAATCGAGAATATCATAAAATTTGCCTTAGTAGCTCCACATATCGTTCTTCCCAATATTGCATCTATCATCTATGGTTTTGAAGTGTTTAAGAAGTTAAAAGATTTCAGACCCTGAATTTATGATGAAATATTGTGTTTCACTTTTTCAAGGTATGTTAAAGATGGATCATGTATCATAAGAATTGAAAGTGGCTATAGATGGATCATGTATCATAAGAATTGCAACAAGTTTCATTATGAGGTGTTTTATGTGAATTATACGGAGTAATATTTTTTTATAACTTTTATTTGTTTTCTTGTTTGGAATATTGTGTAGTTTGGACCAGGTGGGCATGCTTATAATGTTTATCTTTGTTGTGGTATGCATAACATGCTGAATGTTGTAGCTGACAAAGAAGGAGTTGGGTCGGCCGTCTTGATTCCTTCTTGTGTTCCTGTCTCCGGTAATCATCTATGATTATATTTTCTCCTGTCACATGAAAAATTCATGTTTTTCAGTTTAGATGTTCCACAACAACTGCAGGGTCCTATGATTACGTTGTTTGGTTTAAAGTAATAGTCAATTTTACTGCATGACATTAGCGTCAAATGCTTAATTTTTTCTTGGATGGATATAGTATACATAATCTAGCTTTGGTAATAATTAATCACTCACATTTTTATTTTTATTTTATTTTGTGATACATTGAGATGAAATAATCGACAGGGGTTGGTCTTTTTGGTGGCTTGGAAGGTTGGAACTGTTGGACGGGCCAGAAGTGAAGGAAATGGTAGTGGGTCCACGTGTGGGCATAGATTATGCTTTGCCTGAACATGTTAGTGCATTATGGAGGTTTGCAATTGCAGGTAGACCTTGGATATGTGCTCCTAAAAACACCTTCAGGCCACCTTCTTATCTTCTGGTTAAGAACAGGACTTATTGAAGGGTTTTTTAAAAAATATATTTTTCTGAACGAACCCCTTGAAAAGAGATGAGTATTCCTTTGAAACTGCATCTATGTCATGTCCTGTATTTAGTATAAATTTGCCAGCACGTTGTGTTATGGCTTTCCTGCCTTCACTGAGCCATGCATCTGAATCAATCAGAGCTTTTGCTTTTTGAATTTTTTGGTTGCTCGGTCTTATCTTCCGTAATTCTGCAAATGCTGATCAACAAGACAATGTAAATTAAAATCTTCCAAGGTACTTACTCAAGTGGACACGATGGGTAATGGACTAACAGGTCTGCTTTTTTTAAATAATTTTTATGCATAACTAATGCAATATTATTAATTACAGCAGCAATATCATTCTGGTAATTATCTAAATCGTTGAACAAAAAGTTTCAGGCGGCTGTATGAATAAAAATAGAAGTTGGTCAACCATTAACCCATTCAACCCATTGATCCCATTCCCTTATCTGCTAAATTTTATATGAAGCAGTTTATGATAAAATACACCCAAACAACCCACTCATAAGAATATGGGTCGAAACAGCCACCTCCGGATATAGTGAGGATAATCAATGAAAGCAAATAAACTATAATACCTTACTTGTAAATCGTACGTTCCTTCGTAAAGCCGATCAGCATGACTACAGAACCGCAATATAAGGTCAAACAGCATGAACAGACTATAGAGAGCTTGAGAACGCTGTCCAAGGAGTGACTTCTCAACAATTGAGTATGGGCTGCAAGTAGGTCATCAAGATCTTTAGCTGCTTCCATTTCGTCGGAAAGCTTGGCCCATGAAAGTTTGTAAGAAAATGACTCGTTTCATTCGAAAGAACTTGGCATATTATAAACAAGATCCCAAACAATGTGCTGCGTGGATATTATAGCAGTTCTAATAACAAGTCATAGCCTTGAATCACCGATTGCAGTCTTTCAGTTGGATTTATGACTTTCTAAAAAAGATTCACTAATAATTACCAACCATATACAGTATTTGATATAGTAATGGAAATCAAATAAATAACAATCCTGATTCCATGTAAATTTTCATTTTAAAATTTTTGAAGTTGACGAAGTTGACGAAGTTGACGAAGTTGACGAAGTTGACGAAGTTAACAAGTCAGTCTATAACAATCCTGATAACTTAACGAATAGCTAGAGTGTTAATTATAGAGCCAAATGTTTTTGCCTTAGATACAAAATGTTCATATGATTAAAATATACAAAATATAAAATAAAGTGGTAGGTTGCTAATCATAAATTCATACTCATTTCAGGCCACATGATGCTCCAACTGAAGAAGTAGTGAATGGTGTTGATTATGTCGAGATTATGCCTGAGCGACGCGATTATTAATCGGAAAACGTTTGAAGTGATTGACTATGACGATGAAGCTACTTCAGCTGTTGAGAGTTTGAAGATACCCAACAGATTCGTTTTATTTGATTAGCAATTAAGACGCCTCGTTTATAAGGTTGCAAAATGTTGGGTCCATTGAGGTTTAATTTGTATCCAGTATAATCTATAAATAGTCGTCTATATAATCATCATAATATTTACGATGTTTTTATTATTCAACAAAGTCTTTTCTTCCCAACATAATTGAAAGAGCAAGTATCACAGTAATGTCACTCAATATCTGAATGATTTATTCATAACATGAACCAAACTTAAATAGCTTACAAACGAAACAGAAGAACCGAAATAAAAGGTAACGTTCACAACGTTCACAACGTTCACCATTAAACTAGCACAACCTACTTGACTCAACTAACTCTCCTACTTTACTGGTACTAAATAAAATAATGATAAACAAAGCAATAAATAAAACATACACATGCACACATGCACGTGCACAGACCAAACAATTGAGAACTAAGTCTCATTATTTCATGCAAGCAAACTCCTTCAAATCTTCCCCTTAAACTGACGATGGTTCTCTCTTCAGTTTAAACACTTAATTCTCGAACACCCAGCAGGCCTCTCATCTTCTCAAATACTTCAAGCTTAACAGGTTTCGTCATGATGTCTGCAATTTGTTTTGTAGTGGGACAGAATAGTAACTCCACCTTTCCTTCATTCACCAGGTCTCTCAAATAATGAAAACGAACGTCGATATGTTTTGTGCGTCTGTGTTGAATCGGATTCTTTGACAATTTAATGGTCGAATTGTTATCACACTTAATTTCCACTGTTCCAAGCTCTTCATTTCCGATTTCTTCTAATAATCCCTTGAGCCATACGCTATGACAAGTGCATGCTGTTGCTGCCACATATTCGACCTCTGTTGAAGAGAGTGTGACAATGTCTTGCTTCCTTGAACTCCAGCAAATAGCAGCTTTACTTAAGATACAAGCATATCCCGAAGTGCATTTTCTATCTTCAGTATCTCTAGCGTAATCGCTATCGGTATATACTTGTAGCTTAGTAGTAACATTTCTTTCATATAACAATCCAAAGTTATAAGTTCCTCTCACATACCTTAATATTCGTTTGGCTAGCTGTAAATGCTCCTCTCTTGGGTTAGACATGAATCTTGCAATGAAGCATACCGAGTACATGAGATCTGGTCTTGTAACTGTTAAATACATTAAACTACCCACCAAGCTTTTGTACTCAGTTTCATCTATTTTGTCTCCCACACCAGCCTTAGTTACCACAATCCCTGGAACAATTGGGTTTTTCACTCCATTAGCTCCCCACATATTGAATCGTTCTAGCACATCCTTTGCGTATTTTCTTTGACATATGCTTATTCCAGCTGTAGTTTGATTTACTTCCACACCCAAGAAGTACTTCATCTTTCCCAGATCGGTTATCTCGAATTCCCGTTTCATTGAATTACTAAACCGTTCACACATTGCCTTATCATCTCCAGTATAGATTAGATCATCTACATAAAGACTTACAATTACCATCTTGTTGTTTTCCTTCTTGATAAATAGTGTGTGATCATAGCAACTTTTCTTGAATCCCTCAGTCAAAAAATAGCCTTCAATTCGTTTAAACCAGGCCCGGGGGCCTGTTTTAACCCGTAAAGAGCTTCTTCAGTCTGTAAACCTTGTGTTCCTCCCCCCTTTTTATAAAGCCTTGTGGTTGATCAACAAACACGGTTTCCTTTAACTCTCCATTAAGAAATGCACTCTTCACGTCGAGTTGGTACACAACCCAGTCCCTTTGTGCTGCCATCGCTAACAAGCTTCTAACCGTATCCCTACCGGTGCATAAACCTCGTTATAGTCTATGCCTTTTCTTTGTGCGTATTCCTTTACTACTAGTCGAGCCTTGTACTTTTCCACCTCACCATGCTCATTCAGTTTTGTTTTAAAAACCCATTTCACACCCATAGGTTTTACACCTTGTGGAATTTCAACTAGCTCCCACGTCTGATTCTGCTCAATTGAGTTAGTCTCACTCTCCATTTCCTTTATCCACTTAGTTTCCTTAAAAGCCTCCTCAAAACTTGTGGGGTCCCCAAAAGAACTATACATGGCAAAATTTACATCATCCTCAGATAAATTTTCTCCATCTTGATAATCTTTCATCCACGTTGGTGCCTTTCTGACCCTTCCAGTTCTTGATTGTGATGTTTCACCCATATCTTGTTGCAATGTGGGCTCTTCAATAATAGGTAAAGAAGTGGGTGATATATTACCTGATGGATAATTAGTGGTGTTTGAAGTAGATGGTACAACATCACTTTCATGTGCAGTAGATGTTGACACTTGAGTAGGACTAGTCACATGTTGTGTTCCACCACTATCATCATCATGTTCACTTTGACTTTCTTCAAAATCACTATCAGGAATTAGTAACTCGTTGATTTCAAAGACCTTTTTATCCCAATCCCATTTCTCATTTTCCTCAAAAACCACATCCTTGCTAATAATAATCTTGTCTTGTACCGGATCATAAAGTCTATAAGCCTTGGACTCAGTACTAACACCCACGAAAATACATTTATGGCTTTTATTTTCTAATTTTGTTCTCAACTGTGATGGAACATGCACATACCCAATGCAACCGAAAATTCGAAAGTAGTCCACATTGGGTTTGTGATTTGTCCAAGCTTCTTCTGGAACTTTACCCTCTAGAGCTGTTGTTGCACATCGATTTAGAATATAACATGCCCAATTTGTTGCTTCTGTCCAGAACCACTTCGGCATATCACTTTCAATTAACAGACACCTCACCATATTCATCAAAGTTCTGTTACGACGTTCGGCCACTCCATTTTGTTGTGGAGTGTAAGCCGAAGTCAGTTGCCTTCTTATTCCAAATGAGTCACAAAATTCATTGAATTCTTTAGAAGTGAATTCACCACCCCTGTCACTTCTTAACCCTTTAATACTTGAATTAGTCTCATTTTCTACCATAGCTTTGAAATTCTTAAACACCTCAAAGCTTTCACTTTTCTTGTTCAAGAATTGTACCCAACCCTTACGTGAATAATCATCAATCAAAACCATTACGTACCTCTTTCCAGTTGGCGATTCAGGTTGGATGGGCCACATAGATCTATGTGAATAAGCTACAACCTACTTGATGCTCTCCACATGCTTTTCTTGGGAATTGTTTCTCTTTGTTGTTTTCCAAGATTGCAAACTTCACATATCTGCTTGATTCTGCAATTCTTGGAAGTCCTTTAACCATTTGCCTATATTGCATGGTTCTTAGGGACTTATTGTTTACATGGCCAAATCTCCTGTGCCATATTTGGTTGCCACTTTCTTCCTCCATCTTCAAACATCTAGTGTCCAGGGGTTTCATGTTAGCATTTATAATAAACATCCTGTTCTTTGTCATCATTGATGTGACAATCAACCCACGTTGTGGGTGATAGATTTTGCATACTCTATTCTTGAATGTCACTGTTAGATCCTTCTCCTGTAGTTGACCAATACTTAGAAGACTTGATGTAAGATCTGGAACATAATACACTCGAGTAATAATCTGAGTAACACCCTCAACTTCAATCCTTATATCACCGATTCCCTTAACATTTAAGCGAAGATCATTTCCCAATTTTACAGTGTGCTTGAAATGTTCATCAAGATTTATAAACCACCCTCGAGTTCCCGTCATATGATTCGAGCATGCCGAATCTAGAAACCATATGCCTCCTGCAGGTTTCTTCTCCACCACACAATATGTCATCAAAATGAAGTCTTCCCCTTCATCGAACTCGGCATAATTCACCGATTTTTCTCCTCGAGTACACTCATAAGAGAAGTGACCAAGTTGATGGCATCTATAGCATTCGATGGAAGCTTTGTCAAACTCAGATCTATTCCGGCCACGTTCGCGTCCTCGTCCTCTATTCTAGAACCCACGACCACGTCCTCGGCTACGTTTACTTGTTGAATCAAGTTCGGCTTTCATCACTTGATCATCATTAGGTTTCTTCAGTAGCTTTTGTTCATGAACTAGTAATGAACTTTGTAGTTCATCTACCGACATCGTGTCCGTATCCTTTGATTCTTCAATGGAACAAACCACATAATTGAATCTGTCTGTTAGAGATCGAAGGATCTTTTCCACCACTTTCACATCTGTCATTTCTTCCCCAAAATTTCTCATTTCATTGGCTGTGGTCATCACTCGGCCAAAATACTCGGTCACGCCTTCACCGTCTTTCATCTCCAAGGTTTCGAAATCTCTTCTCAACCTTTGCAATTGGGCTTTCTTAACCCTTGCATTTCCCAGATACTTATTCCTCATGGCGATCCAGATTTGTTGGGCAGTCTCCTTTTGTGTCATCGTCTTTAGAATTTGCTTGTCAATTGATTGAAACAAGTAATTTTGTGCCTTTAAATCTTTAAGCCTCATCTGCTCCAAAACGATCTGCTGAGCAGGTGTGATCTCCGCTCCTTCTCGAGGCTCCGTATACCCCGGTTCTATCACGACCCAATACTCCTTTGACTTCAGCAACGTCTTCATCAAGAGGCTCCAATGATCATAGTCCCCATCAAATTTCGGAACACTCGGAGTTTGAAAGTTCGAACTCTCTGCCATGAATGCTTCTCAAAAACTCACCCAGAATTGTGCTCTGATACCACTTGAAAGAGCAAGTATCACAGTAATGTCACTCAATATCTGAATGATTTATTCATAAGATGAACCAAACTTAAATAGCTTACAAACGAAACAGAAGAACCGAAATAAAAGGCTTAAATAAACAATTTTTTCATCCTAAATTGTAATTGTTACTAATTATTGGGCCAAGCTCACACAATAAGCCCAGTTCATCTCCTAAAGGCTTAAATAAACAACTCCCACCGATACAATTAAATTTTGAACAAACCAAAACAATCAAACTCGCAGTCACCGAAGAACTCAACACTAACACAATGACGTCATCATTCCGTTCTCCATTCTCATTTCCTCAGCCTTCCACCACTACCTTCTCAGGAGCTTTTGGGAATTGGATTGAAGAATATTGATGTTTACGCCTTCGGTAACCCTAATTTTGTAAATTTTGTTTCTTTTTTTATTAATTTCATTTTGTGATGTTGTCATTGTTGTTTAATTAGTTCATTAGTTAATTAAATTGTACCCTGCAATTGAAATATTCTCAAATTTTGATTTTTATGTAAATATTTACATATATTTGTGTCTTAATTTGATGATGACGATGATGACGACGACGAGGACGACGACGAGGACGACGACGACGAGGACGACGACGACGACGACGACGACGACGAGGACGACGACGAGGACGACGACGAGGACGAGGACGAGGACGAGGACGATGACGATGACGATGACGATGACGATGACGATGACGATGACGATGACGATGACGATGACGATGATGATGACGATGATGATGATGATGATGATGAATGTTGCAGTTGGATTGTATTGTTTTTCTTTCTAATCATACATTTCTTTTTAATCAGACTACATAAATGGATTTGATATGGTAAAGTTGTAATTTTGCAGCCTTCAAGTAGAATGTTTGAAATTGAATTATAATTGAAAATTGATATATTTTTTAGGTGTGGATGCTGATGATAATTGAAAATATGGGACACTTTCAGCTACTGAACTGAAACACAAGGATGTCACTGAAGATTTGATGGAAAGTGACGCAAGTGTTACTGTTAGGCTGCAGATAGTTTATGGAAGACTTTGCATTCGTTTTGTCCGTAATGCGTTTGAAGATTCAGTGGGATTTGGAGGATCTGATAACAAGAAGTTACTTCGCAGGTAAGTCCTTCTCTCATCCACTTTTACCAATGTCATGTACAGTAGCTCCTAATCAATCACAATTCATAGAGGTCGCAAAAATGGCCGAGTGGGGCTCAAAGTGGGTGCTTATTTTTTATTTTATTATTTTTTTTTTTTTTCTTTTTTGGGTACCTAGACTGAACAGATTTGGTTGGGTTGACCTGAAACACTCTTGTCCATAATAAGCATTTTTGGATAATAGAATCATAGGGCATATAGGATACTAAAGAATTCAAAAGGTGCAGACATTCACTTTATCTGATACTTGGATGACTTGTAATGTTGTTTTGATAGCTGGGAAAGGCCAACCAAATAGTCAAACGATGTTACCAATCACCCCAAGTATGAATGATGGTTTCGTTTATACCTATTTAGGCTAAAAATTACAGTATACTTTTACCTTTTAAAATTTGTGCACCCATGAACGTCCATTTAGTTATGTCAGGGTGCTTCCATGTAAGCGATCTTTGCAATTCTCTTGCAAGTTTACACACAAATTAATAAAATACCAACACTTGGGTGGCCTGAAGTCCTGAAATACTGTTTAGGGTTGGCCTTACTGTAGCCTTTTCAATGCTTGGGGTACTTCTGCATAAATTATCCCCATATATATATATATATATATATATATATATATATATATATATATAGTGTGTGTGTGTGTGTGTATGATTACTTTTGTGTGTCAAATATGCTTACAAAAACATATTATTTTCTGTAATAATCTAATTTGCTAGATGATACAGATAGTTTCTACCTACCCCTTTTTCTTTTAAGCTATTTTTTCTTGCTCTAGTTTTGACTCGTTAGAGATAAAACATAACCTGAATCACCTGTAAGTAAATGTGTTAAAAATTGTTCACTGCTTACAAAGTTCACAAATTTATTCATCTACTCCTTTTGCTTTGAACTTTGGGAACTAAGATGATATTTTTCTTTCTCAGCTTATTATGCACCTTTTCATCTATAAAACAAGCTTGAGAAATGTCAATTTGACTGTACGCTTTAAACAACTTGATCTATCTAGTTTGCTTCACTAATAGAGTCTGTGTTCATGATCATTACCCTTTGGCTAAAAATGGCTTGATTCAGGTTATATTTTATCTCTAAAGGGTTAAAGTCATTTTACTCCATACCTCTAATCAATGATTTCATTGGCATAGTTTATGCAATCATAATTCGTACATTAATTATTTATAAAATTAGGACATAAAAAGTATTAATGGATTAAAAGATACATGTTACTGTTGGTATTAAATACTTACTCTTTGCCCAGTACCCAATCCCCATTTTGCCACCTCTAACAAAATGTATACACTTAAAGAAAAATCCATTAATGTTGCTTATAGATTTCACATTAATAGTGGATATACTCATGCTGCAAGACTTGTGTTTATTAAAGCTTTCTCTGTATATGACAGGTTTACTTCTCAGTTTAGGGATGAATACAAAATTCCTTGTGGATCTATCGTAGACTTCTCAAAGGAAAAAGGCTACGTGCTACGGACCACTAGTAAGTCTACCTGTTTAAAATAGTTTTAGTAATCTGATAATATGTACATGCATAATGTTTTGATTTCACATACCTTTTCTTCTTTTGGTAACAATTATGTAAAAACAATCTTATAAGTTGTTTTTTTGTTTCAAGTTTTTTATAGTAGTGTGCTAAGAAACCAAGCCGTAGTTGAAACCTAAAACAAATATGAAACAGAAAAGAAACAAGAATCAGTGAGCTGGACTGTTATGGAAAAGCAATTCCGAAAAAAGTATTGTACTTGGCACATTTTTGTTTAAAATCATTTATTGCTAGAAAGCATAGTTTTTGTTATTTGTCTTGCTTTGTTACAAAACAATGATTTGTTAGAAAACAAAAGGCCAATTTATGAATTTATAGGTGTTCCAAAAGCGACGCCCCTATTTTAAATGCAGATGCATCTTGTTCTTTCTACTTCTCGTTAATATGAAATTGCGTACTAATAGTGTTGGCTCAAATGGTGTAGTTGATGGCTAGGAGGTAGGAACGTCCAGAGCCAGCTATTATGTCGATCAATTTTGGATCTATAGATTGGCAACAACCTTGCGATTCTAATTAGCGAAAGAAGACATTGACAACAAGTTGGTTTCTGCCATTACAAACTAAAACTTTATCGGTAAATTAAACCTTGTATTCAGGTCCTTTTAAGTTTTTGTATGGAAAGTGACGTTTCAACCATGGGGATCCAAATCATGACTAAAGTCAGTAATTGTTGAGTATGCAAATATCTATGTCAATGTAATAATAACGGCCTATGTATGAGGTTTGTACAAGATGCATTAGTTTATACAAATTGTTGAGTTAAAGTCATCACATGGAATACATTACGAATTGTAATTTGAATAGCACTTTGCTATTAATTATTTTCGTTTTGCCCTAACCATGGCAGCCTGCTCGGATTAACAAGCATGGATTGTGGGTAACCAGGATGGATTCCTTTGTTTTCATTCTAGAGTAGAGGTGAACAAAACCCGGTTTCCCGGAAAACCGGTTCGGGTTGAAAAACCGAACCGGTTTTTTTTCGAAAGTCAAAAACCGGTTTTTACAAAAACCGGTTTGGAACCGAACCGGTTTGAGGGGGAGAAAAACCCTAACCGGTTGGAACCGGTTCGGGTTCAAAAACCGGTTTCAAACCGGTTTTCCTATATAATTCGGGTTTTTTTCGAGCGTTGAGCGTTTTAGGGAAAATCGACGTATTCTTCAAATTTTTTCCGATAGAATGTTAGTACATTAGGTATGGAAACATAACCTAACAATAACTTAAAACAAAGTCTTCTAAATCTTCATAAAAATATTATTGAAACCAATTATTCTATATAATTCAATGTTAAGTGTTTTAGGGAAAACCAACGTATTCTTCAAATTTTTTCCGATAGAATGCTAGTACATTATGAATGGAAACATAACCTAACAATAACTTAAAACAAAGTCTTCTAAATCTTCATAAAAACATTATTGAAACCAATAATTCTATATAATTCAATCTTATTCGAGCGTTGAGCGTTTTAGGGAAAACCAACGTATTCTTCAAAAAATTTCCGATAGAATGCTAGTACATTATGAATGGAAACATAATCTAACAATAACTTAAAACAAAGTCTTCTAAATTTTCATAAAAATATTATTGAAACCAATAATTCTATATAATTCAATCTTATTCGAGTGTTAAGCGTTTTAGGGAAAACCAACGTATTCTTCAAATTTTTTCCGATAGAATGCTAGTACATTATGAATGGAAACATAACCTAATAATAACTTAAAACAAAGTCTTCTAAATCTTCATAAAAATATTATTGAAACCAATTATTCTATATAATTCAATGTTAAGCGTTTTAGGGAAAACCAACGTATTCTTCAAATTTTTCCCGATAGAATGCTAGTACATTATGAATGGAAACATAACCTAACAATAACTTAAAACAAAGTCTTCTAAATCTTCATAAAAATATTATTGAAACCAATAATTCTTCATAATCTTCAAAAATCTTCAACTTTTATTAATCTTCAATTCTTCTAACATCTTCAATTTGGGTAGTCTTCAAAAGTCGAAATCTTCTTCGGAGGAAGCCTCTCGCGAAGCTTGATCGAGAGCAATTTCTTCATCGGAAAGTGATATTGTCATACCCGCTTCCACCTCGATATCGTGTATATCTCCTTCGTATTCCAATTCACCTTCAAGACTTGAAACGTTTTGTATACGTTCCGCGGCATCTAAGTGATCCTTTAAGCATATACACATCTCTAATGAGGCCGGTGTGAGTCTTGTTCTTCGTATGGATAGTACCCTGCCATAAAGAGAAAAAGCGGATTCCGAAGCTACCGTAGAAGCTTGGACGGTTAGTAAATCTCAGGCCATGATGGTTAGAATGGGAAATTGAGATTCCCTCCCTTTCCACCAAGCCAAAATATCAAAATGTGCGAATTCTTCGGGTCCCATTGAGGCTAAAAAATCCGTTCCGGTATATCTCCCGTATTCGCTAGTGGCCCTTTGGTCACCATCACCCCTTGTCCGTTTATGGTTTTCTTGTCTTAAACTATTATATAAATTAATCATTGGATCTCGGGAAGAAGATGATGAAGCAAACATTGTGGAAGCCGAACTAGAAGAAACCATTGTTGTTGAACTATATTTTTGAAAATAATGACCAAATAAATCTTTAAAAGATTTGTTAAAATAGTCTTTTGTATTTTGTGAAAAAAATGGATCCTCATCATTCAAATCCAAATCGTTACAAATGTTATCGATAAGTAATTCCACCCCGGAAATGTTCAAACATGGGTTTAACGCGGCGGCACAACTAATTACCGGTGACATTTCTTTAAAATATTTTCTTAGTTTTGCTTTCATGGGAGCCACCATTATTGCATATACATTACCACAAAATTCGTATTCGCTTAGTTTTGAACTCATTAAAAATATTTGATGAAGTACCAAATGACTTGTGGGATAATAAACACCCGATAATAAAGTAGTTGCGGTTTTAAAAACTTTGAGCGATTCGGTTATCTTTTGAATAACCTCCCAATAATCGGAGGAAAACGATGTTGCAAGACCTATTTGAACAAGTTGATCATGAAAAACGTATAAAGTGTCGCGTTGCCGTAAACCACACATAAACATGTTGTAAGTCGAATTCCATCTTACGGGCATGTCCCAATTAGGGGTTAAAAAGATGGAATCCGTTTCCTTATATAATCTCATATAATGTTTGTATCTAGCCTTACCCGAACAAAATATATCTTGTAACATAATTTTATACGCGTTTTTTACTACGCTTATTTCTTGAACCGCTAGTCTGTCTTGCACAACCAAGTTAATGATGTGTGCAACACATCTACTATGGTAGAAAATGTCTTTCAACGGTGGTTCGTATTTTAGTATTAACCTTTGAACGGCGTTTGTATTATTAGTCGCGTTATCAAACGAGATTGAAAAAACATTTTGTTCTATTTTAAACATTTTCATTACATCTCGTAACATGTAAAATAAGTTTTTATCCGTGTGAGGATAGTCAAAGTTTTCAAAAGCAATGGTACGTTTCATCATTTGCCAAGTTGCGGGATCAACCCAATGTGCGGTAACACAAAGGTACGAACCGGGCAAACCATGAGGAGCCGACCAAACATCGGTTGTTAAAGATACATTTGTATTTAAGTTTTCAAAACCGATTATTAGTTGACTTTTAGCATTTTTCCACAATTTAAGAGCATCACGTCTAAGAGTAAGACGACTTACATGATTATATCGCAGTTGAAGAGTATTTTGAATGACCCTAGTAAGCCGAGGGTTGTCGAAGTGGTTGAATGGCAAAGCTTCTTGAATCACAAAGCCGGCAAATGCTTCTCGACACCGCTCCGCTTCGTATGCAAAAATACCCCCATCCCGTGACATTGTTGCTTGACTCGACTCGGGATTACTTTTGACTCCATCACAATACTTTGTAGCATGTGATTTCAAAGTAGAGTTGGAGTCGGCTTTCAAAAATTTCCCGCAACGTTTACAAAATGCCTTAGTGGAACCATCCGACAATAACACTTTGTCGTAATTACACCAAATCTCGGGATTTCGTTTGGTTACCAAAACTTGAACAATAGTTGGTACATTTGAAGAACCAACACCGGCGGAAGTTGAAGAAGATTGAGTGGCCATTTTGATAGCGTTTCGAGAGCGTTTTGAGAGGAGTAGATAATTTTTTTGAGAGTTTCGTACGTAAATCGTAAGCGTTTTGAGTGTTTAAAGACTAGAATTAGCAAGATTGAGTGTTGTGACTAAACCAAACCCAAGGTATCTATTTATACTAGTTTTAGGATGGCAAAATGGTAAAAAAAAACACCAAAAACCCGCTCCAAAACGGCTAGAAACGGCTATATTTCGAAAACCCCAAAAACCGGTTCCAAACCGGTTCGGGTAAAACCTGTTCCAACCCGGTTCGCCAACGGATATATCCCAAACCGGTTCCCAAACCGCCGGTTTTTATAAAAACCGAACCGGTTTTTATAAAAACCGGTTTCAACCGGTTTCGGGTTCGGTTTTTTTTCGGTTTCGGGTCGGGACCCGGTTTTTTTGGTCAACACTATTCTAGAGTATGTATCTATTGAGTTCTGGATCCATATATTGATACAATTGTTGGACGGCCCAAGATATGAGATTTGAACACACTTCCATATATGTGTCATGAACAAAACGCAATAAAGTGTAGATTACTATAGTACCCAGGTTGAAATGGTGCATTTATGAGTTGGGGTTTTGAAGAAGGTCAAGAAAAAGGTAGCTTTATTATGTCAACATCAAGAACTACGTGTGAAGTTGCTAAAACAATCAGAATGAAATGATGCATTTCTGTGGTGGGTGTTTCAAGATCAAATAAAAAGGTAGCTTTTCATCAAGAAACACAAGTGAAATGACAATCACCTGTATATATAGTGCATTTCAAGAAAAAGGTTGCATTTTTGTGTGGTTTTTCATTAAAAATGTGATTTTGATCTAAAATGTGATTTTGATCTCACTTGCATACATGTATTAGTATCATCAACACCAAACTGAAATTACCAAAACACCCAGAGTGAAATGCTAAGGTTCTATGAAGGTGATGCATTTGATTGATTTAAGCATTTGTTGGACAATTTGTTTGTGCAAGTTGAATAATTGTGTAATTTACAAAATGTTAGGTTTGATGTTTGATGATCGAAAGGTAATAAACTAATCATCATCTTGATAAAGCTTCAGCTTAATTATCTTAATCGAATTTTAGTCGAATTATGAACCTGTAAGTAATGCAACAAGTAAATGAAATATGCAAGTAATGTCGACTAGTTGCTTCATGTGGTAAATACTAGCAGGATCATTTTGCAGTCATTCATGATAAAATGTTATATGACCTAATGTGGACTGTTTCATATGAATTTTTGCTTGATAGGTTAGCAGTAACATACAAGGACGATGCAAAAGTTTCAACAAGTGGAAATATAATTTCACAGTTAACATTAAAAGACAACATAGAGTCTAGAATAACATTAAAGGACAACACAGTTAACATAAAGATAGTACTTAATATTCAAGAATCCTTAACCTAGGGGTTAGGAGGATTTACGACTCCCGGGAGCTCGTTCACTTGTTGCGGCGAATTCACGATGTTCTCATGTAGGCCATTCAGCTGAGCAATTTGATCCTGGATTTCCATCAGGAGCGCCGCCTCCGGTCGAGCTCGGACATCCAAGACTCGACAAAAGAGTTCCTTTGCATATCAAAAGGGTGAGAATAGAGAAACGTCTTCAGATACGCAAGATCTAGGTGATAAACCATGTTTTTAATCGTTAGGACATCGTCATAAGCGAGCGGAAGCGGGAAATGGGTTCTTAATGGGCACAATGGATGACACTCAAAATTCAAATGTGGGCAAAAGGGGCAACTCACCATCCCGTAGATTGAAAAGAGGAATCAAAACATCAAAATAATTTACAAATAAATATAAACAATCTAATAAAAAGTTAGAAAAAGCTTCGTTATAACTCAGCTTTGAGAGAAAGAATAGACAACCCCTACAAAATTTGAGACGTACTATTGTTGCAGGCACAAGGAATTACCAGCTATATTAGTGGCGGGGGCATTATTTCGGTTTGGGTAAATTACACTTTTCTTCCTTGTAGTTTTGCATTATCTCATTTTCAGTTCTTTTACTTGTTTAATTACTTGGTCCTTTTGACATACGAAATGACTTGAATAACCTGTTGATTTAATTTTCTGATTTTTATATTACTTTTTAATTGTTCAATATGTATTTTTTGAATTTTTGTATTATGTTTCATGTATTTCTTTTTTTTAATTGATTTATATATATATATATATATATATATATATATATATATATATATATATGTATGTATATTTCAAAAACCATCTATCCCTCTCCTAGATACTCAAACCCCAATCTCAAAACACTTGAAGCTTTATCATCTCTAAAACCCCACACTTCATATATATTTTTTTCCTGAAATCGCCGGCCTACTTGCCCTTCGCCGAAAAACCTTCAACCACTGATCATGTCACTCCACCGTAGCTTCCACCATCGCAACCCACCACCATCGTAGACTCCCTTCTTCCTCTCGGTCCTGCAGCCAAAACTGCCGCTACCACCCACCTTCTCCACCACACTCACCGTCGTACGTCCTACCACTAACAGGGTCGTCATACCTCCGGTCGAGCTCGGACATCCAAGACTCGACAAAAGAGTTACTTTGCATATCAAAAGGGTGAGAATAGAAAAACGTCTTCAGATATGCAAGATCTAGGTGATAAACCATGTTTTTAATCGTTACGACATCTTCATAAGCAAGCGGAAGCAGGAATTAGGTTCTTAATGAGCACAATGGATGACACTCAAAATTCAGATGTAAGCAAAAGGGGCAACTCACCATCCTGTAGATTGAAAAGAGGAATCAAAACATCAAAATAATTTACAAATAAATATAAACCATCTAATAAAAAGTTAGAAAAAGCTTCATTATCACTCAGCGTTGAGAGAGAGAATAGACAACCCCTACGAAATTTGAGACGTACTATTGTTGCAGGCACAAAGAATTACTGCTATATGAGTGGCGGCGGCATTATTTCTGTTTGGGTAAATTACATTTTTCTTCCTTGTAGTTTTGCATTTTCTCATTTCCAGTCCTTTTACTTAGTTAATTATTTGGTCCTTTTGACGTATGAAATGACTTGAATAACCTTTTGATTTAATTTTCTGATTTTTTTATTACTTTTTTAATTGTTCAATATGTATTTTTTGTATTTTTGTATTATGTTTCATGTATTTCTTTTTTTAATTGATTCATGTATATATATGTATATTCCAAAAACCATCTTTCCCTCTCCTAGATACACAAACCCCAATCTCAAAACACTTGCAGCTTCATCATCTTCAAAACCCCATACTTCATATTTTTTTTCCTGAAATTGCCGGCCTGCTTGCCCTTCCCCGGAAAAGCTTCAACCACTGATCATGTCACTCCACTGTAGCTTCCACCATCGCAAACCACCACCATCGTAGACTCCCTTCTTCCTCTCGGTCCTGCATCCAAAACTGCCGCTACTACCCACCTTCTCCTCCACACTCACTGTCGTACGTCCTACCACTAACGGGGTAATCATACCTCCGGTCGAGCTCGGACATCCAAGACTCGACAAAAGAGTTCCTTTGCATATAAAAAAGGTGAGAATAGAAAAACGTCTTCATATACGCAAGATCTTGGTGATAAACTAGGTTTTTAATCGTTAGGACATCGTCATAAGCGAGCGGAAGCGGGAAATGGGTTCTTAATGGGCACAATGGATGACACTCAAAATTCAAATGTAGGCAAAAGGGGCAACTCACCATCCTGTAGATTGAAAAGAGGAATCAAAACATCAAAATAATTTACAAATAAATATAAACAATCTAATAAAAAGTTAGAAAAAGCTTCGTTATAACTCAGCTTTGAGAGATCGAATAGACAACCCCTACGAAATTTGAGACGTACTGTTGCAGGCACAAGGAATTACCAGCTATATGAGTGGCGGGGGCATTATTTCTGTTTGGGTAAAATTCAGTTGGTCTCTCTTATAGGAGTATATACATATACATACATATATATATATATATATATATATATATATTTATATATATAGTGGGAGGTTCAAATGAGAACCAACCAAAAGTAGAGAACTTGTGAAAACTACTAGATTACGTGTTTGTTCACATGTGATTAACTTTAATCATATGTGAACATTGATTTAGTTTAGATTGAGAAAGAAAAAAAAGTCAAAAAAATCCTAGAATTACATCTTAAAACATATTTTAACCGATTTGTTCACATTATCGTTCAAATGTAAACATATATTTGTTTTTTTGTGTTTTTTTGTGTTTTTTTGTGTTTTTTTGTGTTTTTTGATGTAATTTTAGGATTTTTTTTTCTTTACTTTTTTCTTTATCAATTAAACGTAGAAGTTAATTACATGTGAACATATACGTAAACTAGTAGTTTTCACTAGTTCTCAACTTTTAGTTGGTTCTCATTTGAACTTTCCCCTATTTAGTTGGTTCCCCAATATATATATATATATATATATATATATATATATATATATATATATATAATGTAGGGATCAAGAGGGAAGTAATTTTTTGAGGGAATGAGGGAAGCTAACTAGTCATTCGCGATAAATAATAATCAAAAGTATAAAAATATATTTTTACCAAGAAATATTAATCAAAACCGATGTTATAACTACTAATATTCATCAATAAACTACTTTTTATAACTTATAATATCATAGAATATAAAAAGAATTTTCTAATATTCATCATTGATGAATCTTAACCGAAGTTGATATTATCATTTTATTTGAAAATTTTTGTTAACATTCGTCAACGATGAATGATAATCAAAACGTATAAAATCACATTTTTACCAATAAATATTAATCAAAACGGATGTTATAACTAATTTTATTCATCAATAAACTATTTTTTATAACTTATAATATCATATGATGAATATGGAAATTCGCTAACATTCATCGTTGATGAATGTGTAGCTTCCCTCAGAAAGTAGTGCTTCGAAGGGTTGGGATCTGTTTTCACCGTTTTTATTTTATCATCTTGTTTTCACATGATCTCATTCTTATATATATTATACTATATTATATTATTATACCCTTTCATTTATTTATTTTAATATATATATATATATATATATATATATATATATATATATATAGATAATAATAATAATAATAATAATATATTATATTAATTAATTAATATTAATATTAATATTAATATTAATATATATATGAAGTTAATTAAAGTTAAGTTTTGTACGTATCGTGTACTAGAAGACCTGACGCAAACGAAAACGTTTAACGTTTTCGTTTCGTAAAATCCGAGGTAAAATCCGAATTCACTGATATCATCGTTTCGTAATTGATTTTAGATTTAGATTGATTAAAAATATGAACGAACTCTCCATTTTCTTGGGATCTGTTAAATATTAATAGAAGTTGTTTCGATTCACACATACACACACATCTCTATATTATATTATATTGCTTTTTATATTGTTTTGATCCTTGTATCTGCTGCTATTTAGGATTATTTTTTGTGTGGCTGTTTTTTAAATCATGGAGAGCTTCTTAGCAATTAATTTCAAGGTATAACTTCATGTCTTTGTTTCTATATCATATACACATATACTTGATAAGATATTGCAAGTATTTATATGCTTATCATGATTACATGTATACGATTAGTTAATGGAGTAACCGGGTTACTTGTGTAGGACCCGATTGGCCTATCGTAGTATCGTGTAATACTAATACAGACCAGCTGCATCCTCCATGGGCCATCATTTCCAGCCCTGCTGCTGGTCAGGTGGCTGAGGTGTTGGTGGAGGATGAGATGCATGTAAAAAAGGGGCAACTTATGTTTGTTTTGGATGACCCAGTCCCAGCACCTGCCCCAGTCCCAGCAGCACCTTCAACGTCTTTACCATTGCCTCAGAATAGATCTTTGCCACCAATCTCTGAACTGCAAAAGATCGAAATCAGGACGCATCTAGAAAAGCAGTCAGCTTCCTCGGTGCACCAGGATCCCTTTTGCATGGCTTAATAACCAAGATGTTCAGGTCGAAAGCTATCAAACCTTCAAGAAGTTCGATGTCCTCATGGACCATTCGGATCATACTTTTGCATTCCCGCAAGTTCTAGGGGGTCAGGTAAATCATAAGTATGTGTGTGTGTGTGTCTCTTTATGTTACATTTCACCATTTTTCCTACTCATACCATGTATGTCATCCTTTTCAGCCATCAACAAAATGGGTTAACAAGATATTGGAAGAGAGGAAGATCCTCAAGGAACACTTGCCTGGTATGCCGTTAATCTATAGATGTTCGATTATCTTTTTTTTTTCTCTATATTCCTGCATTTGAGCATATTTTGGTTGCAGACACAATATTTGTGAGGGTTTTTGAGTCGAAGTTGGAGCTTTTAAGAGTCGCTATTGTCGCACATAAGGGAACTCCTTATCAGGACGGCCTCTTCTTGTTTGATGTGTGCATCTCAGGCAATTATCCCCACACCCCAACGGTTCGTCTTCTTCTTCTTCTTCTGCTATTTATTTGATATAGCTCCACTTATTCAATGAATGTTTTTTTTTTTGGTTTCAGTATGTGAGATATCTCTCTGGTGTTCCTGGTATTAATCCACTTGTGAACGAGTTTGGTGAAGTTCGTCTCTTCTTTTACAATGGAACTGATTATTCTCGGGAAAGTCTGTGGGAGCCTGGCACCTCAAACATGCTACAACTTCTGCTCTCCATACAGGATCTGATTTTGAACACGGAGCCTTACTTCAACTTCACAGCCGTATACATTCAACCCTTAAAAATGGCCCGATTGGAGAAAGGTGGTCCTTACTATACAACGAGAACACGATTATAAATTCCCTCAAAACGATGATGTACGTAATGAGCAAACCACCTAAGTTAAGATTTTGAGTTTCTTTTTGTTGCTATTTGTTTTCACAGTATGGACAACTTAACTAATGAGGCGATGTTATTGTTGGATGATGCATACAGAACTTTGAGAGTTTGGTCGTTGAGCATTTTCGCAGGCGTGCACTTGATATCATCTTGGCCTGCAAAACTTATATTTCACATCTGGAATTAGTGCCTCTTGTCAGTTGTAATAAACATAGCTGCTCAATCAAGTTTAGGAAGGACGTGGCTTCATGCTTCATGCCCCTTGTAGAGGCATTTAGCAAAATTGGTGTGACGGAAGTTCAAGGATTAGGTTTAGATTATATAAATACTTTCCTTGCACATGCAGCAACCCCTGTGAGTCTTTTGTCGTTTTACTACTTACTGTCGTTCTTTGTGAAATATATGTATATATATGCCAATGTTGTCGAATTGTGATATAATACAGTGCAATCTGGATGGGTATTAAAATGCATGGTTTGTTGTTTTTGGATGTAGGGTTTTCATATACTATTGGTGTTATGTTCTTCATGCTTGTATATTTTTTTTCCTTCCTTTCTATGTGTCAGGCTTGCTTAATTGTGTATTGAATTCCATTTATAGGTGCTTGTATTGATTCTCGTGTCTTCTATAATGTGTTATGTTGTTATTTAATATCTTAAAATTATGCAGGTTGATGAAGACATGAATGATGCAGTGAACACAAAGAGGAAGGTAATCACTTCTTTCAATCTTTTCCCTTGTATGTTTCAGATCTGCTTTACTGGGGTATCGGATCCCATTTATTCGTACTTGTATTTATTCTTTTTTTGCTTTAATGTGTAACTTGTCGTTATTTAATCACTTAAAATTATTAAGGCTGTTGATGACTTGAATAATGCAGTGAACGAAAAGAGCAAGGTAATCACATCTTTCCTTCGTTTTATACGTGCTTGTAGTGATTTTCATGTTTGCGATAATGTGTGTTATCTTGTCGTTCAGGCTACTGAAGACTTGAATAATGCAGTGAACGAAAAGAGCAAGGTAATCACATCTTTCTTTTCCCTTTCTATGTTTCAGATCTGCTCTAGTGGGTATCTGATGGGATTTCTTTTTATTTATTATTATTTTTTTTTATTTTTTTTAGGTTCTTTTATTTTTGGAATACTTCAAGATTCGAACAAATTCTCTTTTCACATGTGTGTTTTTTTTTCTTTTGATGAAGTGCTTATAAATCTACCTCATACAACCACAACCTTCCAAAGTCGCCCGTAGGGGATTTTCAAAGCATACAACATCCTAAATTCTTCTATTTAATAATTAGAAATATGTTTTCACGGAACAAACTGTTTTTGTTGAGGTGAGTGATGAGTTTTAGTGGAAAGAAAAAAAAATGCATATTTAATTGAAAATGGAAAGGTGGGTAGTTACAAGTCTGTTAATCAAGTGTGTTTTTTGTTTATTTGCATGTTACAAGGTGCTGGACATTGCAATAAATCCTCGTGGTCGTCCACTGGCCATCACCGCACCTAAGGATTGTGTGGTATCTAAGGTTCCTGTCAAAGTTGGAATGAAAGTCGAAAAAGGGAATCCTTTGTATTTCTTGTCTATAAAGGTTTGGAATCAAACCATCTCTAGCACGCCATTTCCTTTTTTATGTGAAACTCACTAGTCACATGTGTGTTTTTCTGTATCTTGTTCTTTGGTCCTCTAGGAGTTAATCATTGCCAACCGAAGTATCCCAGCGTTTAAGGAGTCAACTAAGAAGCACAAGATTATGGATATTCTAAAGGCGAACCGAGCTAAACATGTTGGTATTTTCTCTATGGAAGATGTGTTAATGGACAAAGATGAGGATGCTGAAAGTAGCTAAATGGTTACGCTTGGTAATGAAGATGTACCGGACAATTTCAAGAAGTTTGATTATGCCGTGGACTATTCGGATTATTATTATTTATCACAGAGCTCTGCAATGAACCTGGTAAGACTGTTTGTTTATGTTGCATTATTCGCTGGATAATTATAATTATAGTATTTCATAAATCATGCTGCTGCTGTGATATGTTTCAGCCATCAGAAGACTGGGCTAACAAGATACGTGAAGAGTGGAGGATGCTTGAGGAACAGTTGCCTGGTATGCCAATTCAGTATGAAATAGTAGAGTATTGTTTGATAAACTAGAAAATTTCACTTGTTTTTATGTTCTTGTGTTACTGTTACTGCTGCAGAAACTATATATGTGAGGGCTTATCGACAAAGGATGGATCTTTTAAGAGCTGCTATAGTGGGACTAAAGGGGACTTCTTATAGTGATGGTCTTTTCTTTTTTGATGTGTGCTTCCCAAGTGACTATCCTGCTAGCGCGCCAGTATGTCATCTTTCTCCTTCTTTTATTATCTACTCGACCTTATTATTTTATCATTAGTACTATATACTTCGTAGTATGTATATCGTTATTGTTATTTTAACTATTATTATTATTATTATAACATCATCATTATCGTTATTTGATTTTTTACCCTTTCTGATAATAATAATAATAAATAAGTATATTTTTTTTTGGATGGCAAAAGAATTTCTATAAAAAAGAACAACCCCAAGAAGGGGAAAGATTGTATCAAAATGCTTGACACAGTTAAAGAAGTCCAATTTAAATATATCCCAGTACCGCTTTAAAAAAAAATTGAAATTGAGCCCATCCGGCCCTGGCTATTTCGAACCTCCACAATTCCAGACAGCGGCTCTGATCTCCTCCAAGGAGAAATCAGCCTCTAGGAAATCAACATCCACAGGGTTAAGGTTGCGGAAAAATGGCCACGAAGTTTTGGCCTAATCTTCTTTGTTTCCTTGAAGCGGTCTGAAAAGTGTCGAACAGCAGCTGATTTAATTAAATCAGGTTCTACAATCCGTCTCCATTTGAGAGAATACCTTTAATAGAATTGGGTAACTGCCTTTTCTTCAAAGAAGTATGAAAAAACCTCGAGTTCTCGTCCCCCTCAATAGCCCAAGTAATGCGACTTTTTTTTCTCATGAAATCCATATTCGCTTTATTCAACATCTGCAATTCTGAAATAATCGCTTCTCTAATCACAATATCATCACTAGTGATATTTCCAGTCTCAGCTTTCAAGTCCCAGTTTACTAGAGCATCGTGCAAATCAGAAGACCGACTAAATCTTTTTTGAGAACTCTGTTGGTGCCACTGTTTAATGTCACCTTTTAACTTCTTTGATTTTGTTTTTCACCACCACATCAGCAGCCCTAAAAGATTGACCAGAAGCCCACGAAATAGCAACAACCTCTTCGAAATCTTCCAACTCAGCCCAATAATCAAAAATTTTGAAAGGTTTAGGGCCAGAATCCGGCAATGCAACTTTTAATAACAAGGGTGAATGGTCTGATATAGATCTGACCAGAGTAGTGACCGAGAACTCCTTCCAAACATCTAAGAAATTATAAGAAACGAGAAATCTGTCTAACTTACTCATTTTTGTTCCACATTTACTATACAGAGTGAATTTTTTCACCCCTAGTTGACAATCTAGTATTACCAATCAGTATTCTGGCCAGCTTCTTTTCAAGGCCCTCGACGTCATCAACCTTTTGAAACCGCACGAAACCGAACCGAGTACCTCGACGAGTCCTCTTGTTGGCTAAGTAAATGTCAAACACCTTTGCCATACCCGTCGAACATTCTCCATAACGACTTCTTGTTGGCTAAGACTGTCTACATTGCTTAACATCATCTCTCCTCGATGATGAGCCCGATCTAAGTCTTCGTCTTTTCTCTACCCTTACCCATCCATCAGCATCTCCATTGTTGCTGTCGTTGACCATGTTGTTGAAGAGAGAAAAGTATCCTTGACCAATTAATTCTAGATCGATCCTTACCACACTCGATTGACTCACTGTTTCTATTCAAAAATGTAAAACTTCACAGTTTGTTGTTACAAATAGGTAGTCAAATACTTATCTATAACTAGAGATGAGACAATTCATTTTGAGGCATGAATCTTGATTGCCTAGTCAATAATAGCAAGTATTATAAAAATGTAAAATCGAAAGTGATCTTTTAAAGCTAAATTGTCTTGTCAAAAAGTTTTCATTATATATTTTATGTATTTTTGTATTTGAAGATGCAAGTGTTTATACTCCGTTATTTATGTTTGAATTTTCGGCTGCAAAGAAGCACTCATCATTGAGTATATTTAATGAATTATTTGATATTTTGTTTCAGCTTGTTTACTATCACTCTTGTGGTCTTGGTATTAATCCAAACCTGTACAAGAGTGGTGAAGTTCAGTTGAGCATTCCTAGAGCGACGGCCAGAAGAAGTTGTGGGTGTCTGGCACCACAAGCATCCTCCAGCTTTTGATCTCCATACGGGTCCGGGTTTTGAATAAGCAGCCTCTTTTCAATGATCTCACGTATGTAGCTACAGCAGGCTCTTATTTTGGAAAAAAGTGTTTAGTCATATACAATCAGAATGCGTTTTTGAAAACCCTTAAAACGAATATGTGTTATATGTCCCGACCATCAAAGGTAATATTTTTTTACCCTTAATATCTTATTATATATGTAGATATTTTCTTTCTACTTGTTTAGTATGCTAATTATCTAATGAGATGTATTATACATTCAGAGCTTTGAGTAGTTTGTTGCTTGGTATTTTCACAAGCATATGGATTGTTTTATTCGTCTATGTACCCGGAAGATCATCAACATCTCACTCCGGAAGGAGTTAGCTTCGTGTGTGAATCCTCTTTTTGCTGCATTCAACAAAATCGGTGCAGAGGTACCTCAAGAGTACCTTCAATCAAGCTGAAAAAACAAAAAAACTTCTCTTCGTGTGTTTTTTGTTGGTGAAGAACGATTAGACTCTTTGTAAATGTTGGCTAAACAATCAACATGTTGAACTTTTTCTGTCTGAAACATAGCGATGCATTCAGCATTCTAGTTAAAGGATTTCAGGAGTACTTCTTACATTTTCAAAATTAGTCAATGTGAACAATAATTATTTGGATAACTTTATAGCGAAAAATTATTGGTTAGTTCCAAGTAAAAGTGAATACAAAGTCTAAATTTCAAAACTCAATTATTCTTTGAAGACCCCAAAAGGTTTTGAAAAGTGAAATTTTGGAATTAAAATGTTTGCAACTTTAAGGTTGGTATGTTTGAAGAATTGACTGCATCAATTAGCTCTTTTATTACTCACCAAATAGTAGTTGAACAATCAATTTTGTGGTAATTGATTGGCTCACCACCCATATATATATTTCTAGATTAGATAATAAATAAATAAAATAAATAATAATTAAGACAGTTTAAAGGTTGAATTAATTATATAAAACAATTAATTAATGCAAGAAAAAATATTCTAAGATGGTTGCAATATATTGACTACATCAAATTAATGTCTCTCAAACATGAAACAAACATCCTTACCCATTTATCATTTTGGATAATGAAATATAAAATAGTACTATTGTAAATGAGAATAAGACCCTTTCTATATAATATTAAAATTCTTAGTCAAACCATTACATCTAATGGAAGAAACAAAGAAAAGAGCTACCAAAACTAGAAGGAAAAAACAAATAAACATATGGTCAAAAAAAGGCAAAATCTTTACATATGCAAGCATGCTAATTGCATCTCTGTTTGATTTTTTTTTCTTTCTAAGCTTGTTTAATTAGTCAAAATCCCATTATAGCCAAAACACAATATTTAACGTGTTAATGCTAGTGTTGGTGGCTCGCGGTGGCAGTTTGTTGTTGGCGAGGAGTGGTAGTTGTGGTGGTGGCTGTGGTAGTCGCCACTCGTTCACAAGATGGGCACATAGTTAGAGTGGTGGCCGGCATTTGCATGTAGAACGGTTGAGAAGTCTTTAAAGCTCGTAGTTCTTGAAGTTCTTTCTGCAATCTCCGGTTTTCTTCTGTTAGGGTTTCACAACACCGCTTTAGATACTCACAATCGACTTCAGTTTGCTTCAATTTTGTCCTGTGATTTTTCATATTATTAGTTTAACTTCTCGTAACAGTACATACTTTGAATAAACAAAATTGACGAAAATTATGCACAAAAATATATAGTTGTTCATACCTTGCTCTTCGGTTTTGAAACCAAACTTCAACTTGTCGTGGACGTAGATTCAGTTGCTTTGCTAAAGCTTGCTTTTGTTTCTGCCAAACAATCGACATAAAAAGATATCGGTCAGTTTTCGCTGCTTCATTGATTGTATGCTACTAATTTCATACTAGTTTCATATGATTGAACTTAATTAAGATTCAAAATCTTAAAATATCATCAATGGTGATACTACATGACATAATGACATGCAACATTTATCATGTCATAAAATGTAACATTCAAATAAAGTTAAGGTTAAAATAATGCAAACTTGTCGGACTACTATTATACATCCCATAACATATAATCAATGAAATAGTACAACGATACATATGGTTCTTGACAAACTAGCACCGAATATTTACTCCTTTCAGTTCTACACCCAAATCATTTATTTCTAGTACTTGTATGTGTGTGAAATTTGTGATAGATGTATTATTGAAGTTTGGTGGCCATATACCTTCAAAACATGGGTAATTTCTTGTGAAATTTATTGCATATAGATGTTGATAAGAACTTAATGTTGCAAATTCTCTGGTCTAACTATATAACTCTCATCTTTCAAATTCAACAAGTTAAATTTATATCGGATTATATGATGTGGCATTATATTAAATTATGCGAAGTTGTATCGATTACAGATGCTTTTAGTTCATTTTTAAAAACTACTTTGACTCATTTTCAAGTTAAATTTAACGATTAAATAAATTTCCAAGCTAGGTAAAAACATTAACATGATCTAATTAAAAGATAGGTAACATCTTTTTGTTTGTTTATATACAAAGACACATAATTTTGTGCGGGTACAACCTTACGTGTCTAAACCCTAAACTTGACATTATTCAAAAGCTATAAAAAGATTTCGTTTTTATGGTTCTACCCAATTAAAACTTACATGGGGTTGTAGAAAAAAGTCTAAATTTTAAATAAAATGCCAAAAATTTGTAGATTATAATCCCAAGATGCAATCTTTATGAAAACACATATCAAGATTTTAGAGAGAGAAAGAGAGTAGACTTACAGGGTTAAGAGTGCTGTGTTCTTTGAAACTATCTTCAAGAAAAGCAGATTGTTCTTTAGTAAGTCGGAGCTTTTTTCGGGTCAACCCGTTTTCATCTTCATCACTGATCATACCACCACCTCTTGAACAAGCTCTTTCTGTAACATCTACTAATTCTAGATTCACTGTTGCTAATTCTAAGTCTCTTTTTCTTGAATGAAATGATGATGATCTTCCATTATTCTTGAAAATGGAAGAAAAATCCATCTGAAACGACGACGTACCACTGTTACTGTTGTTTGGTGATGATTCTGATCCGGCCACCGGTTCTTCTCCGGTTTCTTGATCGGATACTCCTGCCATAGGCTTAGCATCGTGTACTTTTATCGGTTTAGCTGGTGAACCCCGTTCAACTATCACTAAAACAAAATTATCAAAGATCAGAAATATAAATCTAAGAAAGCAAAGCTACATTATATTTGGGTACAAGTACTTTTACAAATATTATTAATAAAAACATTTTGGTATTTTTCATAGCAAAGTACGGTGAATTTTATTTAAATAAAATGGGAATATTGTTGTTATTGGTAACAAGAATGAAAATAAGTTGACAAGCTTTATAAACAAAATGGGAAAGTACTTTGCTATAATTTGTAAAAAATACATACATCAAATTTCTATGATTTTAAAAAGAAAAGGGAACTATTTTCTCCAATTTTTGTTTTGTAAAAAAGGATACATGAAAGTACTTGTCTAGTTGTCTGTGATTAAAAATTGAAATTATTTTGCTAGAATTGGTAATTGTAAGAAAAAATAATTGAAAATTTGTTGCTATGATCTATTTTAAAAGGCAAAGGTACGTTACTATTTTGCTAATATTTGGTACTATATTATTTTTACAAAAGGTTACTATAACCACAATCTAAAGTATGTTACTATTTAAAGGAATTAATTTAGCCTACAAGTATAAATAAATAAAAAATGAGATTTTTACAGTTTTTTGAGAGCCACGGGAAGGGCCGGTGAGACGTCGGTGGTGGTGGCGGTGATCGGAGCACCGGAGAGAACGGCAAAAGATCAAGTTGAAACGGCGGTTGTGTGGGCGATGATGATGGATCCGATGAAGAAGAAGAACTTTTCCGGTGAACATCGATTTCATCATCATCATTTTCCCTCATCATATTCTTGAAGTTGATATGATCTTTTTCAAGATTTCCTAAAGCCATGCAAAACCCTAAATTCTTGATAGTTTGTTGTTGGGATTTATTGTGATGATCCAACAAAGAAAAGGGTTTTGGTGTATCTCCTAAACTCAAAGCAAGTTCCATACTTTTGTTACTTTCTCTCTCTAGAAAACTCACTTTCTCTCTCTAAAAAATCTGTAATGACATGGGAACTATCCAAGGACAAAAGGAGACTTAAATAAATGGGCTACTAGGGTACAATATGTACGTGTATTTTGAATTTAATTTAATAAAGGTGTTTGAAATTTTGTATTATTAATTTATAAAATGTGAAGGGGGTGAAGCTCAATTGGTAATAAATTGGGTTATCTTTATGGCAAATATTACAAGATTTCGTGCTTGAGTCTAAACACTCGTAACTACAATCGTTGACTAAGTAAAGTATGACTCCATATTATGAATAAACAGTCGATTTGAGCCGATTTGAATCGTCAGTTATTAACCTTTTATTAAAAACATACTAATTTCCAGAGAGAGAAAAAATATTTTAAATTATTTAATAGAAGAAAAAATATTTGTTAAAATAGAAAATGGAAACACACGGCCCAACAACAAAGACAAAGTGATTTTCTTTTAATGTTGTTTTGTTTATTTCCAATTAGAGTATAGCAGTAGTTGTTGTTGTTTATTTTGTTTTTGTTTTTTTGTGTTTTAAGTTTCTTTTTCTTCTTTTTAATAAAATAAAATAAATAAAAAGGAATCTTTTTAGGATTTGATTTTTGGGGTGGGAAAAGATTGACTTTAAAAACAAAATCTTGGTTGACAAACACACGTGAATTTCTTTATTAATATTGCATGCCTACTTCTTGTGACTTACTAGACTATAAACCATAAAGAGATGTGGTAGTATTTGCATACGTGTTTTAAAGATATAAAGATTTGGTAAAGAGCAGAGAATGACAATGAGACATCAAGAAACCAAATTACTAGCTCTAGTTGTACTGTTTTTCAGTCATCATCATTTAATAATCATCGTAATACTCATTTCACTTTAATTATTTACTCAACTCAAATTAAATTCACATAGTTTTTTTCTTTTTTCCCTTTTCATTTAAGAACAAATTCAAATAGTTTTATAACATGTTCGTCTTTGATGTATTTGTCAATCACATTTTTAAGGATTTTTGGAGATGAAGATTCTAAATTTCAAGAAACTTCATCTACAATTCATGTTTTGCATGCATAAAAAATAAAAATTTTAGAAAAAATAATTTCTTAAAAGAGAATCTCTTGAATTTAACTTCTAAAATAATATTCATCTTAATTCTCATCTCCATCTCCATCTAATGTTGTCAAACAAACCCTTTGAATTTTTAAGACCCTGAACAAAAAATTAGTAATTAAAATGAGACCCTGTAATAAAAAGTTATATTATAGTATATGGTTTATAGCATGTAAATTAATTTATTTTTATGACACAATCAACGTTGACAAAATAATTTTCTTTTATTACTTAAAACAACCAAATTATTTATCAATATATATATATATATATATATATATATATATATATATATGTTTATTTATTTGAAACCTCTAAAAAGTAGAAGTTCTGAACGGTCGACCACCTCGTTCATCTTCAAAGTCGGCCATGTAAAAGATAACTAACATCAATTGAAAATTTATAAATAAATATTGCTAGATTAAAGTGAAAGTAGATAACTATTTTGATGAAAATTTAAATCAAAATGGAAATATATATAGATAGTCAATTAATTAAATTGAAACTGAAGAAGTAAGAATAATAACATTAACAACAAAAAATAAATTGATCAATCAAGTAGAAACGATGTAGTCATCGAAGAAGTTGCAATATTAGTAGATTAATTATGAAAATGTATATGTTGATTCTTTGTGATCGCTATATTGGTTAAGTTTTCAACAAGCTTTATTAAACTTACCATCTTTGTTATGAAAATTGACAACTAATTTTACTTAATTGTTATGATAAACGTGTTTAATATTCGGATCTATTGCAAGTCTCGTAGTAGTTCTTTTTAAAGAACACCACACTCACTCGCTTTGGTCCGCCTATATATGTATGTACAATGACACACATTATACATACATTTGTTTCATATGAGACACACAAAGTCTCGTGATGAAAAGAGGTTAGAAACACCAAGTCAGATATGGTCACCAGTAGTATGTAATCATTTTGATTGGATTTAACTTTAAAAGTCGTTATTTATGGTCGTTATAGTTAGGGTGTTCATCGGTTCAGTTTACGATTTTCTTGATTTAATTGTTTCGGTGTAGTCGGTTTTGAAAATTTTGAGAGCAAAACCGAAAATAGAATTCAAATTGAAACCGAACGGGAAACCAAATTCGAATTCGGTTCGGTTTCGGTTAAAGCCGAAAAATTAACATTTTTCCAAAAACACCTTTCAACATACAAAACTAAGAAATATGTACGATTATACGATAAAAGTTATATAAATCTAACTATTAATAATTGTTATGTGTTAGCCAAACATTAAATACTTAATGGGCCTTTCAGTTTGAGTACTTATTAAATCTCTAAAGATTCATCACGTTTTCTCCCGTACTACCTCTTTCACCGAATCATAAATCCATTCCACAAGCATCACTACACATTCTCTCCGATTACAACCACTACAATCTTAGATCTTCTTCGCAAACATCATTGTTGTTGCCATCGATTTGGTATACAAGAGCAATCGTTCTTCCTTATCATCGTCATCACTATCGACCCGACGGTACCTTCTTTAATTTTTCCGGCGACTTAGACTAACTTATCAGTACTATTACAGCATTTGAAACTATCTCTCACCGTGCAACTTAACATCGATTGATTATGTAAAGAATAGAAGGATTAACAGTACTCATTCGAACGTCAATTTACAACATCATCTAGACTTCATAGCTTATTAGAGTTCAATTTATTGTGTTTTGCACATAACTACGTTTTGCACCTTGCATCCAACTGCGTTTTGCTCCCCTAACTGCTTTCACACCTACATGTGTTTTGGACTTCTACCTGTGTTTTGCACCTGTATTTTGCACCTACATGCGTTATGCACCTAACTACGATTCTGCACCTAACTACGATTCTAAAATAACATATGCAACCGATATCAAATTAAAGGGAATAAAAATCTGAACTAAATGATATAATTTGTTTGGTTAAATTCTTCTTCGTATAAAAGCAATTTTAATTTGAAGATTTGGGGTAATTTTTGAATGGATGGTCTGAGCAAGTCCGGAGAGTGTAATTGGAAGTTTTCACAGTTCTCATCTATTCATAGTTTTACAGGATCTCCACCATATATATATATATATATATATATATATATATATATATATATATATTGCCTTGATTCACTGCCCTAAGCAAATCTTAAATTCAATTCTGCATAGCTTATTAGACCTTGAATTGAAATGACTTGTGCATAAAATGGCTGCCCGGCACCTCCCTATGCCTGACCGAACCCCATACCAATACTAAATCAAATCCATCAAATTAATTTGATTTATAGGTGCCCTACAAAATTCAACTCCCTTGTTTATACGTACTTTCTACTGTAACAACAAATTCAAATTGATTAATTCAACATTTTACATTATTGCTAAAATATATATAAGATAATGATTGGGTCGGAAATTTCGTAATTACCACTTTAAAGTCTTGTTTAATAAGATTAATTATTGTATTAATTTGTTGTTTTTGTTTATTTAATTTAAAGTCAATAAAGTTACGATTTTATTGGTTAGCATTTAGCAAAATGTTTGACAAATTTGATTATCTAGTAAACAAGAACAAGAAGTAACATACATTTTTTTTACTCATACTCTAATTAAGTTGATGGTTGTTAACTTACTAATTGCTAGTGTTGTTAATTATAGTTTAAAAGGTCATAAACTCGTAAGTACAATATACAAATTACTAATAAACATTATGTACTTGTATATCATAAGCTAGTAATGCTAATTTTTTCACGAAATTAGGTAACTTCTTAGATTTTTTTTGTGATAACTACGTAATGCTTCTTAAATTATTGTGTTGAACGTTAATCTCCTTGATACTTAACAAAATACGAGTAACGGACCTACTTTTGCTAAACAGATAATTTTACGTATAGCTTATTAAATAATCATTGTGACTTTAGCCTTGCGGTATCATTCTTATAAGTCAAATGTTATCGTGAGATCGTGATAGGGATGGTTGCTCATAACATGTCACGGGTTCAATAAAACTCTAAAACGTTACAAAGATTCGAAGAAATAGTTTGAACATTAACTAAAGTGTGATATTTTGAGAAATAATTGAAGCATAGATTGCGAGCCAAAACAACTTTTGTGACATAGCTTATTGAATAAGTCTCAAACAAACACGTATTGACTTCTACGAATATGTGTTTTTTCGTTCAAATTATTTAGCATATGAAAATGTCGAAGAGTAAAGGCAACATGAAAAAGAGTGAAACAGGAAAAGCGTCCCAAGAAAAAAGAGACCAAAAAGGAGGAGTTTGGTCGGGATTAGCACACGAAATTAAGTTTGACCATCTACTCTGACCCAGACAAACACACCCTTTTTTTACCATTTCAAGACAACTGCCTTTCATTAATTAATTGCCAATTGCTAATTGCTAATTGCTAATGTTTTTCTGTTCTTAATCTTATTATATACTCCAATAATACAAAAAATAGAATTTAGAGTAAACTGCATAAATCATCCTTTTCAGAATACTGATAATTTGTATATTTGTATATTGTTAATTTTTATTCATACGCCGCTAATTCGTCAAAAAAATATTGTTCAATCACAACGTTAAGTTGTAGTAAATTGATCGAAAATATATAGTCCATTTGTGAAATACTCCGTATATTAAAGAAAGGACGTAAGTTGAAAGAAAAAAAGCATCACATAGACCGTATTTGTAATTAACTTTTGAACAAGATGAACAAAATTGAAAGACATTGTAAACAGTTTTTGTAAATTTACCATAAAATATTATCTAAGTTAAAGAGAAAAACAATCTAATGTGATATGAGTATGAACATTTTTAGTAAATATACTCTAATAAATACAGCCAACTTGTTAGGTTAATTAAGTTATCGTTTATAAAATATTTTGTTTGGAAATATTATATTAAATTTTATTATTATTATTATTATTATTTTGTTTTTTTTTTTTTTTTTTTGTTATAAGTGTATTTTACGATGGTTTTCGAAAAGAATGTAGGAGAGTCAAATGAGAGGCATTCCAATTAGCCGAAAGTTGGAAAACACAAGAATTAAAATGATTGGAGAATGGAGAGTGATGAACAAATAATTAAAACGCATTCACTTTAATTATCATAATATTTCTTCCGTCTCAAAATATAGGGTCATATTACTATTTATATATATTTCAAAATAATTGTTCATTTGTAAAAATAATTATTAAAAATTATTAAACTCACTTATTACTTTAAATCATATATTTCTTAAATAAATTCAGTAAAACTTATCTTGATTATAAGAACAAAAATGATATTTACACGACCTATCTTAATCCCGATAAAAAATGTTGACGGATACTTTTTGTGGGATGAAAGGAGTAATCAGTGTAAATGAATATACTTGAAATTAAACCTATTATTAGCCAATCTATATATCAATTTGTGTTGTAGCATAATGATAGAGGTAACTTACAACTAAGATTGGATAATGTACAAGTGAAGCTTTCGTGATAAAGAGATTATGAAATGGAATTTTTGTATAAATTGTTAGTTGATGAAGTTAGGGTAAAAGTGTGGAGTATTACTTCGTCCAAATTTAATGTTACATGTTTTTCTTACGTGTCTCGTCTCAAACTAGTTGTACGTTTCAATTTTTGAACCAATCAGAAAGTGATTAATCGGTGAATTTGAAATGCATTTGGTTAACATTATAATAATTGCCTTTTTTTTCTTCAAAATATGTGTTTTTATTAAGAGTAAATTATTTAAATCGTCCATGTAGTTTCACGTTTTCTTCACCATTTGTCACTAACTTTAAAAAGCTATTTTAATAGTCTATTATTTAAAATTTTGGTTAGTCGGTAGTTCAAAAATGGACTATTAAAATAATTTTTTTGTTGTGAAAATGGATTATCAGTGAACCAAAGTTTCATAAAAATTGATTATTAAAATAGCTTTTAAAAGTCATGGACGACCAGTGAAAAAAATATAAAATTACATGGACGATTTAAATTATTTACTCTTTTATTAATGAATAATTAAATAAATTGGGACAAATATAGTACGGAATACTATTCTAGATTGTCAAAAATAAATGTTCATTTTCCATAACAACCAGTAAAAAAGAGTTCCTATATAGTATGTGAATATAGAATTTCATTGAAAAATAGTCTAATGAATGTACATTTTCAAATTATGTGCCATTTTAAACTATACATTTATATTATGAGAACCTTAAATTATGAAATTTTAAAAGAGTAATTTTGAGGTTACCTCTAACTCTCGTAATATATTTCAATGGTAGGTGTCCGTCATACCGGCAAGGAGTATAAACGTCGGATACATCTCATGTCCATAAATCACTCAAATATGCTGAGGTAAGGATTTGAACACCTGACCTGTCGATCACAAATGTTGAGTATGAGTTTTTAGAGTGGAGGTACCACTTAGACAATGCTTAATTAGTAAAATTTTAAATTATATCTTGAAAACGACCCAAAAAGTGTTTTGTATCTTGAAATAAATGTCACTTATGATTATCGTCTTTAATGTAGTTTGTGTTAAAACATACAAGTGTTACAAAATTTCTTACATAACAATATAAATTTTCATATAAAAACACTTTTATTATGTATTTATGTACAATGGAAAACGAATGAAGACACACGTAGACTTTTGCAAGTTTGTTTTTTAGAGTAGATAATTGGTAAATGAGTGAAAAAGACGGGACCCACACGCATGGGATAAAATTTAAAGAGGGGGGTTGTGTTTGAAAATGAAAAATTGAAAGGGGAATGGTGGTCAGATAATTGAAAGAGGGGGGTTATGTCACGCTTTTGGGATCATTGCAATAATTGAAGTCATGCTTGCTTTAATGATGAGGCAAGTGTCTACAAATCAAAAGCAAAGCAAACATTGACACCACCACCAACCACCCTTTCACCCTTCTATACCCAACTATTTACCACATTTCTTGTAAAAGTAAATAAATAAATACTTAGAAAAGAGTCGGTAATTTTATTAAAAGAAGAGGTCACAAATCATCAACAAAAAGGTCTTAAGGCGGGGCCAATAGCACGTTGTTTATGAGTTTCAAAATACCTGACCAAAAACTGATTAATTATCAAAGTGAGACTCTGCTACTCAATCAAATTTGAAACAACTATTCATATAACGCATACTCTTTTTCTAGACACTAAAAATGTTAGATTGTTCATTTATAAAACTTACTAGTGGTTGTTTGGTAAAATACATGATATTTGGAATTTGGTATACTAGTTTTGGCCACTTTTATCACATTTGTAGTTGGTCTATCATAATTTTCTACTCATCTTGTTATAAAATCATGATTTTACATGATCTCATAACTTGTTTGGTAAGGTTCATAAACTAAACGAAATGTTAACGATGAATAAAATGTTTAATTATAAATTAAGGCCATCTACCTCTTAAATGTATAAAAAAACATACCCACACACAAGAACAAGATAAACATTGTACGTGGGCAATAATTCGTACAAAACATACTCACACCCAAAATATTATATATGAGTAATATAATCACCACTCATTTTTTGATTATGTATTAAATTAGATTAAGAAAAAAATGAAGGGGAAGTCACGTGAGAGAGTGGTGAAGTAAATTGATGGGATTGGTGGAAATGATTGCATCGGCGGAATTTGTCCCCTTATAGTGGTGCACCCTCTTCCCTTCTGTTGTAACACAGGACCCCTCCCTTCCCCCTAACCTATCATTGCCCTCGCGCCCATAACCCTTTCCTTTCATCTCATCAAACTACTAAAAAACCAACAATTTACATTTAACTTATAGAAATAGAAATTATATTTTATTTTAAAGATAATTTTCTATTTTCTATAATATTTTTTAAACTGTGGGTAGTCCTAAACTTAAACATGTTTATACTTTTGGTCAACATAAAAAAACTTGTTTTCTTGGTTACTTCGTGATTATAAGAGATGATGAATTCATACTACTCTCCTCGTTTTACGGTTCACAATCAAATCACATAAAATTTTAAAAAAGACATTATCAGTACATTATTAAAGAGAAAAATGACATTGTTATCCTTATTTTTTATACAGTCTTTTATGAATCAGTCTTGTGAAAAAATAATTATAAGTAAATTGATAAAGTTACTATATTACTTTTAAAGGCGAACACCTTATTTTGAAATAAATTAAAATGAAAAGATGAGATTCATTTTGCACACAAATCTATAAAAGTATAATAATTGTACAGTTGACTGATAAGAATTTATTATTCTTCACTTAGATATTTTTTGATTGGTCAAATTTAAAATTGAATGATTATTTTCTAATATCTAAAAAAGAAATATAAATAATAAAAGTGAGACAGATATATTACTAGTAACTTAAGCATATCAAATTTTTCATTAATTAAAGCATGTAAAGATATTGGAGATATGGTGATATGGTGTTGTCATTTTCCTTCTCATCTTTTGTCCTTTTTGTTTTTCTGTTTATCTTTTTAAGGAACTAAGTATTAACTCTTCACTCCTAAAAGTACATATGTTTATTTGGCTGTTTGTCACATTATTTTGTTTTTATGTTATATTCAAGGTTATTTCTTTAGTGTTCTTGTACTATTTCAAATTTACATGTGACATCAAGTATTATTTTAATTTGGAAAAGTTTTGTTGAATACACTTTGTTCCACAACTTTCCAAAAAACATACTAATACGTATCTTGAGCTTAGAGCACATGATGTGCGACCAACATCTTTATCTTTCCAAGAGTGACGGATTCAAAATTTAGAGTGACTCAAGCGTAGTATTTATATTTCAATTTTTGTGAATATGTAGTACGAAATGAACAAGGAATTAAGACAAGTTTTTATAAAAAATTTACACTTCGTATAGTGAATGTACCCGTAGTTACGACTACCCCATTTTCAACATGTCTCCGCCTCTGTTCCTTAGATCTTTAACGCGAGAAACTACTCTCAACCGCCGTTAAAACGCTCACTTCGAGGGCTAAATGGTGCGTTAAAAAAATATTTTCATCAATTTCACTATTATATAATTAGTTTGTGAATTGCTTTTCATATCAAATTCAACATTAAACTACTTCTCAAAAATCTTACTCGATGTTAATTTTAGTTTTGAATTAATACCGAGTTTAAGATCGTTCTCAAACTTAGTATATTATTGCTGATTATTTGTATTTTAAAATTAAACACAAGTATATCAGTTTAAAGTAATATTTTTAATTAATTAACTAGAAATGATTAAAAGAATTAAAACAATTATGAGAGAATTATGTGAAGAATAAAAAGTTGAAAAGGACAGTTGGAAAAACAGAGTGGTGATATGACAAAAGAATCTGAGAAGACCGAGGGGAAGTCTGTAATGAGATTTGGTAAGAAGCCTCAAGATCCTTCCCCAGCTGACCTATTCACCTCTGGTCAAACCCTAATTAAAATCATACACTATCTACCGCTCCATTTTTGTACATTAATTAACTTTTTTATTTTCATATATTTTTTTGTTAAATTTGGTGGTAAATAAATACGTGTATTTGCAATTGTTAATTTCAGTAAGCACCCTCCATATTTTAGTTTTTGTTCATTTAAGGTTATGATTTTTAATATACTTTTTACATCTCAATTTAAGTGTTATTTTTTAAATTACACGCAGTTTTATAATGTGCAACGGCTTCATTTTTGTGCAATTAAATGTTATATTTCACATTCAAAAGCTTTTTTAATTGATTAAATAAGAATACGATCACTAATTTTAAAGAACTCAAATTAACCACATCAACACTTAAAAAAGATTATATAAATACTTGTATTCGAGCCAAAATTGAATAAAATTTCTTAAAAATAAATAATTAGAGTAATAAATAAGTATAGAATACATAAATTAATAACTTTTAATAATTATTTTTATAGTTTGTAATATTTGAATTTATTTTCATTACTTTATACTTGAGTAACCTTGAAAAATAAAGTATCATACTTGAGTGGCTACAAATGCATTATCCCAATTTTACATGGTTCCTTTATCAAGTAATGAAAAAAATGTGTCCATTAACGGCTTTAATTAACTTTTTGCCTATCAAATAGCATAATCTAAAGTCTAAACATGTCAAATAACAAATGAATTGAAATAGCCCTAGGGCTATAGTTAAAAATAATGCATTTGTTAAATTTGAACGTATAATTAAGGTTTATCTAACATATGCCCCAAAGACATATATTATCATTTAAACATTATATAAATATTAAAAAGTACATTTAATTAACTCGTTAATTTCTTATTTATGTATATTAATTGCTTTTGATATTATTCATGGTAACTTTTAATATAATTAATAAGCCTTATCATATCCCTTGGGTTAAAGTAGAAAATTCCTTATAATTAATTCACTTAAGCTTAGCATTTAATTTAAGAAGTCTTTATTTTATTTATGATGTATTAATTTGAATCTTTGATTATAAAGGAAAATTGTCAAATTTAATTAATATATTATTTTTCTTTTATTAACAACTCTTAGGACCGTCGTTATCAATTATCATTTCTGATAACAAATATATATTCCAAAGTGTTAAATGTGACCGAAGTAGTTGAACCTGTCAAAAAATACAACTAGGTAAATTCAATGTTGAACATAGGACAAGTAAAAGGACTTGAAATTTAGTATAGGGGAAGTGTGATCTTGGTTGTGCTAGGACAAGTAAATCAAGTGTTTGCAACGTTTTTGAAATAATAAGACTTTAACTTCATGTACGCTATGGAAGCAATAACTGAATAAAGAATTAAGAATGGCGAACTTATAACATAACCCACATTATACTAAACGTATACGATCACAATAAATATGCACATATAATCTTAGCTGATATTTGAACTCGTAACCTCTTAAAGTAAATAAGGATTTTTAAAGTACGAATTTGTCCAAAAATCAAGTGTAGTAGTAACCACTTAGTCCCTTTGAGCACAGGATTGGCCTTATGGTTGGCAGAGATCGGTTTTCACCTGCATCCTATAGCGGGGCCTTCGGTGTAAGTGGTTAAAAGTGGTTCAATATGAGGTAAAAAGTACGTAGTTGAGAGAATAATATAGTAGAAAACAGTGGCAAAGCTTCTGTATCAGAAGTGATTTTGTTAAAATGATTTTTTTCTTCTTTGCGAAGAACATACATTAACATTAAATTGCATAGAATAGAAAAGATTCATTTTCGAGTACAACGTTAAATTAAAGTGATTAGTGATTATATAGTGGGTGCACTTAAAGTGATTAAATGAATATGTGGCTTTATGAAGCTTGCAAATCAATTAGTGTTTGTTAACATGAACTAAAGAATGAATTGTTTTATGATTACTAGAAGATATATGATAGATTGAAAGGACATTCTCTCATGCAAACCCTAACAATTGTAAATGGGGAGACAAAATGATTATACATCTCCATGCTTTCTCATCTTTGATTATATCTAATCATCATCATAATTAATATCATTTGTAGCCATGATGATGATCATCATGCATTCTTCATTTTCTTTAACCTGGGATGCTGTTTTATGTTGGCCAAGGGTGGGACATGCAACCCACAAAAAACTCACTCATGCCATGATGTTTTTGACATAGATTTATGGAGTACATTATTATAGTCATATAGTTTTCTTGTATCATCACTATGTTCCCTCATATATTCTTGTGATAGTTTTTCCATCATGCTATTACATGATGTGTGTTTAAGATTGGTGTTATAAGTTGCTCTAATCAGTAATCATTGTACTCATTAACCATATTTATCATGAGATTTTGTAATTAGATATCAAATTTTTTAATCTAAAATATATATGTAGTTTTAGCATCAAATCTTTGTTTTTCTTACATAAGACTCATTGAATCATATTTAAACAAATAAATTTTGTGTGAATTTGTTGATTCATAATTTCATATATTAAGAAATTTTTATGGCTTTATCATATATAGTAAAATGAAAACCCAACGAATTTACGTCGGATTGTCACGTTAAGTCAAGTTCATTTAGCGGTCCGAACATATAGTGACCTAACATACCGATTCACCTTCATCGATCAAGATTCTTAATAAATTAGGTTCTAACTTTGACGTGGTTATACGCGTAATACTTTTTAAATGCTTTTTTAACCGAAACTAATTGCTACAATTAAGAGAACAAGCTAGAAGACAATATTCTCTTTTAAGTTATCTAAAAGATGATGTTATGATTTTTATAGATAACCTGATATATAATCACTTATGCTAATGGGATAATAATTCTAGCAGGGTGAAAGTGTGATGGGGATGCAATAAGCATGAAATGATTAAAGCCTATTAATTGTGTGCTTGAAATTGAAACAATTGAAAGAGTAATTGCATGCCTACCCACTCTTGATGCATTGATTGACATATTTTAATTAAAATTTAAATTTAAAATATTAAATTTTATATGTTAAATCTATATAAATAAAGATAATTATTTGAAACTTATTTTAATAACAATGATGTATGATGTATTCGACAAGCTATTATATTTTTCAAAGTAAATTAAATTGTCAGTTCATGTGGTTGTTTATATATAACACTTCTAGTCTCTGGAAAAGTGTGATATACGGACAACCATAAAATCTGACAATATAATTTACTCGATTTTTCCTCACAAACCTCTTTTGATGTTCTATGACCACCTCCTCTAAAATGATTTTATTAGCATGCTTTTTTATCAAATATGCATCGATAATATTTTTTTTACAAACAAGAAGTTAAAAAGTTTACAAACATATTTATAAAATACTAATAACTTTGATATACATAATTATATAAAGTATATACTATATACAATGTGAATATTTAAAAAGTAATAAAATAGAAGGAAAAAAAAAAGGTTGAAAGTTGAAAAACGAAAAATGATGATGAGAGGGAGAGTTGACCAAAATCAAAAGAAGATTTTTGCTTGGAATGGACTCATTCAGAATTAGACAACTTTTTCTTCGTCTCAGAATATGTTCTTTTAACCAATCATCAAACCCACTTTAAACAAATCACCATAATCATGCCACTCATTATCATCCATACAATCTACTCACCAATTAATCTAAAACAGAAATTTATTTTCATTATGTGGCAAGAATATAAAGCAAGAATTGAATTGTACAAGTCCAATTGGATTTGGGCTAAGTTATGGGCCATTAGCCCAATAGTTTTAAGGTCATTACTATATGTAACTTGATCCAACAAAACTTGTCCAACTTACCTTTTAGGGGTACATGCTAAAACAATGTTACAATTTACTTTTTATCTGTATAATGAAAACCACAGTACCATTTTTTGGCAATAAGAGCATCGGGTGTGGGGTGATGTGGCAGGCGTGGTAGCTATATCACGCTACCGTGGTTGTAGTGGCACCGACGTGGTCTGTACTATGGTGAAAAAAAACCATGTTTTCTTTTGTTTTCTAAGCTTTAAAGTGTACGAAAAATATTAGCGGGGTTCCTAATTTATAGTGCGATCATAATGGGTAAAAGTGAATCTAAGCTTTAACGAAAGAGATATTATATTATAAGGCATTGGATAGATAACTAGAGATACTATTTTGTGTGCTTTTGTTGTTTATCTAAAGACCAAGAGTTGATCGTATGACTTTCTAAGGTAAAAAACATGGTCATAACTCATAACTATTGATAGAAGATGATGAACATTCCAATTCCAATATAACTCAGAATACAATCATATGAACATCTAAATGTATAAAATTCTTTAGCAGCTAAGTATTTTAAGCATCTATTTGCCCTAAAATCTGTTTCTCAACGATCTTCAACCATCAACGCGAAGCTTCATTCTAACGCAACCTCCTTCTAGATCGCGAACTTGCATTATCCACATCTAAAACCCTAGAAGTCGACGACTCAGATCGTCCTCTTAAAATCCTTTCGCTCCTTGGGCTTTCAGCCTGCATAATACCAGCAACACTAGACATCGAATGTCTATCAATCAACGCAAACTCTTCTTCATTCTGTTCATCAGGGTGATCACGAAAATACGACTCAACAAAACTTTCCGCAGACGAAAGGTTCGGCATCGTATCTGCATGGTTCGGCAAGTCCGCTACGGCATCCGGTGACAGAACATGTCCTGTAACTCGATCATGTGATTCTCGTACTCTTCGAATCCCTCGGGAAGTGAAAATCCTACTTAACGACGGGGTAGTCGGAGTTTCTTGTGGGTTTTCGGGAACTGGATCACGAGTAATATCAAATCTATTATCGAGTCTGCGAATCATATCAAACATTGGGGTATTAAGTTTGTCTCGTAGAAAAGCTTCTCTCCAGTTCTCGATCCTATTAGCTTCTGGCCTGCTAGGAATCTTGACACTCGAATTTTGATCTACTTTAAGTGTACGATTTCCACGACTGTAAATGGGCGTTATAGTTTCCATCGTTACTTCACCTTTACAATTTGGACATTCATTTGCTCTCGAGTGAACAAATAGCCATCGGTAGAGACACGACCAACAAAATAAGTGACCGCAACAAGTCACAACCGGATCAGTCGCTAAATCCAAACAAATATTACAATCGAAAAAGCTAACATCGATCTTCCCAACATCTTTCCTATCACCACGATTTTCAGTCGTTTTAATCTGCTTTATAGGACGTTCACGATCATTATGACAACTATTACCGGCTGCCAACCGTAGAGCCGTGTTTCCAGCTACGGTTGGAACGGGAATATGTCTCGAAAGTGACGGAAATCGCTGCGTAGGGGTTGAATGATTTGAAAGTGCTTCCCTAGTAGTCCCAATTATCCAATCTCCAACTTGAGGAGGATGAACAACAGGTTCCAAATTGAGGTCAAAATTCATTGTGTTCTGTTGTAAATGATCACCCATTTACAGCATATAAAATCCCAAATTCAAAATAATCAAACGAACAACATCAAAATCCGAACTTTTTACTGATTCCTATATAACCAGCACAACCCCAATGAAAAAAAAAAATACAAAAAGCCTCAATTTTTTTAGGCCAACAACATCAAAACTTAACTTTTTATTAATCCCTAATACTGCATCACAAACCCAACGTAAAAAAAAAAAAGAAAACCCACAATTTTTTTAACCGAAAGCATCAAAACCCTAACTTTTTTCAAACTGTCCAAGTAGCACAGCCCCAATGTGAAAAATGCAGAAACTTGAATTTTTTTAACCCCAACAATATCAAATGCCTAACTTCTCTCAATTTTTATTAATCAGAAAAATCCCAACTGTTTAAAACATTGCAAGCATATATAACATGCAATTATGCAAGATTAAACTAAAAACTAAAAATCAAAATTGGAGTTTTTTTTTTTGGGAACAAAAGGAATTAAAGATCAAAACCTTGATTGAAGCAGAGATGCGAGCAGTTCATATGTAGTAGAACCGATCGAAAGATAAATTCGCCATTGATGAAATCATGTTGAGTGAGATTGAGAAACACCCAATTTTTAGTCATGTAGTTTTATTAATTTTCGAGTTTGGTGGGCTTCGGCGAAATTCAGGTATAATTTACAAAAAGATGAAATCTTTATATAGACTTTACAAACGAGTAGCCCTTAATTTTACATTTTATGGTAATTATTACAAACGAGTAGCCCTTAGTTTGGTGGGCTTCGGCGAAATTCAGGTATAATTTACAAAAAGATGAAATCTTTATATAGACTTTACAAACGAGTAGCCCTTAATTTTACATTTTATGGTAATTATTATTATTATTATTATTATTATTATTATTATTATTATTATTATTATTATTATTATTATTATTATTATTATTATTATTATTATTATTATTATTATTATTATTATTATTATTATTATTATTATTATTATTATTATTATTATTATTATTATTATTATTATTATTATTATTATTATTATTATTATTATTATTATTATTATTATTATTATTATTATTATTATTATTATTATTATTATTATTATTATTATTATTATTATTATTATTATTATTATTATTATTATTATTATTATTATTATTATTATTATTATTATTATTATTATTATTATTATTATTATTATTATTATTATTATTATTATTATTATTATTATTATTATTATTATTATTATTATTATTATTATTATTATTATTATTATTATTATTATTATTATTATTATTATTATTATTATTATTATTATTATTATTATTATTATTATTATTATTATTATTATTATTATTATTATTATTATTATTATTATTATTATTATTATTATTATTATTATTATTATTATTATTATTATTATTATTATTATTATTATTATTATTATTATTATTATTATTATTATTATTATTATTATTATTATTATTATTATTATTATTATTATTATTATTATTATTATTATTATTATTATTATTATTATTATTATTATTATTATTATTATTATTATTATTATTATTATTATTATTATTATTATTATTATTATTATTATTATTATTATTATTATTATTATTATTATTATTATTATTATTATTATTATTATTATTATTATTATTATTATTATTATTATTATTATTATTATTATTATTATTATTATTATTATTATTATTATTATTATTATTATTATTATTATTATTATTATTATTATTATTATTATTATTATTATTATTATTATTATTATTATTATTATTATTATTATTATTATTATTATTATTATTATTATTATTATTATTATTATTATTATTATTATTATTATTATTATTATTATTATTATTATTATTATTATTATTATTATTATTATTATTATTATTATTATTATTATTATTATTATTATTATTATTATTATTATTATTATTATTATTATTATTATTATTATTATTATTATTATTATTATTATTATTATTATTATTATTATTATTATTATTATTATTATTATTATTATTATTATTATTATTATTATTATTATTATTATTATTATTATTATTATTATTATTATTATTATTATTATTATTATTATTATTATTATTATTATTATTATTATTATTATTATTATTATTATTATTATTATTATTATTATTATTATTATTATTATTATTATTATTATTATTATTATTATTATTATTATTATTATTATTATTATTATTATTATTATTATTATTATTATTATTATTATTATTATTATTATTATTATTATTATTATTATTATTATTATTATTATTATTATTATTATTATTATTATTATTATTATTATTATTATTATTATTATTATTATTATTATTATTATTATTATTATTATTATTATTATTATTATTATTATTATTATTATTATTATTATTATTATTATTATTATTATTATTATTATTATGTTATGTTATGTTATATCATCTACACTTTAAATATTTATATTTTGATTTTGATTTCATTCATAAAGCATGATTTTATTTTTTATTTTTTTGGAATTTATATAATGACTTCTAAATCTAATTAACTTATATATATTCTTTTTCAAAAGAAATATTTTAATTTCACAGTGAAGTCATTATTAAATATTTAAAGTGAAATAGAATGTATGTATTTCATCTCATATCAAATTATTTTGCACAATTACATCACATAATATAATACAATGCAATGTAATACGATACAATATGATATGATATGATATACTATTTATTTGTTATTAATTTTTTTTCTTATCTTTAACTTTACTTAAAATCAAACCTCTATTGAACAATGAAAATGCTTTATTTTACCAAAATTCAACTCGATTTATCTTAGTCAATTAAAAATGAGATCGTATTTACCCTAATTAATGGAATCATAATTTTTTTTCTTAAATGTTATTAAATTAAAAATAAAGTCTACCGAATCATAAATGCCCATTCTATATCTCTTTTCCGAATATATTCTGAATGAATTATAAGATTTTCAGATAAAGGCTATTAGATTAAAACTATAGTCTCTCCAATAATAACGGTCTATTCCATATTTCTTTTCCTAATATATCAAATCATAAGTTTTTTTCTGAAAAATGGTATTAAATTAAAATTAAAACTAGAGCCTATCGAATCATAAATGTCCAATCCATATTTTTTCCCCCTAATATATTGAATCACAGTAAGTATTTTTCAAAAAAATACTAATAAATGAAAACTAAAGTCTATCGAATCATAAATGTCTACTCCGTATTTCAAATTGTGATAAGAATTTCGACTAAGATCTTCAGAAATTTTATTTAGAGTGTGTTTGGTAAAACTAGCTGTTAGTTGAAATTGTAAGCTTATAGCTTGAGTTGTTAGCTGCAGTTGGAAATTTATAGCTGGAGTTAAAAGCTTATAGCTGGAGCTCTTATTATTTTTTTATAGGTGTTTAGCAAAGTAGCCAGAGCTATAACCATATAAATGTGAATTGATTTAAAATAACAAAGGAATACATAATAATAATAATAATTATATAAAGGGTATTTATGTAATTTACTATTTAATAATCTATAAGTTTATTTTAAAAGCTAGTTGAACTAGCTTATTTTTCTAAAACTTAACTTTTTCATAAGTTTTAAAATTTTTGTCATCCAAACAATGCTATTAGCTTCAGCTTTTGAAAAAAATAAGTTTAACCTCCCATGAAGTAGTATAAACTTGAAGTAGTATAAACTTGTGTGGTAAATATATCCTTAAAAGAAAAAGGCAAACTTTTAGCATAGTTCCATTTTAAACGTTCTACCTTTTTTAATACAATATTATTCGCAATCATTCAATTATTTAAGTGTTAATTATCACAGAGCATACGATTTACATTATATATTTCCATCTATATTTACTTAGCATTAATTAAGAGATAAATTTTACAACTTAGAATCATTGTTGACTTTTATGTTATAGACTTTGTTAAACGTAGCTCTATAGGCTATGGTTAACTCATAGATAGTTGGTATTGTTAAAGTTCATTATTTAATTATAGGTAATCAATCGGTTTATGATATTTGACGATTTTTAATAAAAGTTGACGGTTTTCTCATTGGATGTTGAACTGTTAACTATAGCTCATTGTTATATTAATACTTTATAAGTATTATTAAGTTATGATTATCTTTATCTCTAAACTAGCCCTCTTATAATACATGGAGTTTGTAAATAGAAATACCTATGCACTGAAATGATCACATAACAACAAACTAAGTGCAATAATTATGCACGTACTTACTTTTATACACTTATTATATCTATTTTGTCCAATCCATTGCTAACTGCATTCATCAACTAATTCGGCCGGCCGGCCCGGCCACTTCATCGGGCCTTTTCTTCGAAGAAAACAGCCAGCGAATCGCCTTCTTCAATGTTGCGAAAACAAAGAGAAAGAACACTTGCCCATTTCAATATTACATAGGAACCAAATTTATTTGGTCTAATACAAATTAAACCATAAGTTATTTTAACACAGTACTACAATTAGCAGAACAAACATGATTGAAAGAAAACTAAGATAATAAGCTTATCGTTTGAAGATTCGATTTACGAACTCATCCCTTCGAAAACAGATTGTATTATTTCTTGTGTGACACTACCAACAAGGCCTTCAACCGCATGTCCAGCCATGTTATTGATGAAACTAGTTTGTCTTGGAGATTGCACATGTTGAGGAACCCCTATAGGTGGTGCGACATAGGGATAATACGGTTGGATCGGTGGTTGGAATGGTTGTGGCGAAAAGTGGTGAGTTTCGTAAGGAGGAAGGCTTGATGACTTCACTAGTACATGGGGACTTTGTAGGGCCATGGAGTAATAGATTTGGATGGGTGTAGGTCGCGGAAGTATGGCTTTTGCTACTGGTGGTGGTGGTGATGAAATGTGGCGAGTTCTGTTATTTAGGAGACTCGTAGATTTTGGGAGTATTGCTCGAGACGTAGAGGCAGTGGTTATAGCCATGGTGCACTTCATATGAGCATCAAACTCACATAAATTGCATCGGTAGAGCCACTCGTTTGAGCCAGGTTGCTTACAGATATCACAACTGAACCCTTGGTTATCGTCATATGGGGGTTTAAAGCAAAGACCCAGTGTGTGGTCGTGAGCCGGATGGTTTGTCGTAGGTGGCATGGAAGCACAAACGATGTGCAAATCAAGTTGACAATCAGGGCAATGGTAAGAAAATCCGCTCCCTTGGGACCCACATGCGTTACATCTGAAAACCCCTTCGGGGTACGCGGGAGAAGATAAAAGAACAAGATCATGTTGTGGATCACTTTTATGGGTCAGCGTTCGAGGAATATTGGAACATGTTTTATGTAAATAAAAATTACACGAAACACAAGTATAGAAAAACGAATCAGAAACACTACCGTTACACGCTACACATGTTCTAGTACTTGTCATCGGAGATTGTAAAACTTGAAGGCTCAAAGGATGTTCGTGACTAAAATGGTTTATTGACGGATTATCCTCGAGCTTTCCCATTTTTCGATGGTTTATTATGCACTCAAAGACGATTAGAGACTAACTTATATACTCTAGATGTCGATTTCTTTATTCGTCGTTGATTCCTAACAAGATTCGTACTTTTGCGTAAAACAAAACTTGTATTTTCTTCGATCTTTTAGATGATGTAACGATTATAACTTCTTTATTACTTGTTCAAGAGCGTTTACATGATCGATAGATAAGTTTCTTTTATCATTTTCAACAAGAATTCATTGTTGATCGTCTAATGTTTGTCATATGTCTTGTTAATTCACTAATCAAACATTATTTAAACTTAGAGATTTAATGTGTCACGTGAAATATATTTTTAATCGCATCAAAGGTTAATATGGTCTAGATGATATTTTTCTTTTGTGCCAATAATGAAAGAAAACAAAACACTAACAACCAAAAATAATAGCAACTTAAGGTAGGTCTAGTCATCAATAATTCAATATTGTATATTGTTACATCTTATCTTGCATAGGTCTTCATTGAAAATATCGACATTTTAATTTAGTATCTATTTTATCTAAATTGATTTCTTAATTATAAGTTTTTTAGACGGTCGTACACAAATGTTCTTGTCTAATAGTGACAAATATAAAACGTATAGGGGAATATATTATTGTATTCCATTTTTAATCTTTTTGAGCTTAATCTTTTTGGTCTACAATCCAAAATTGTGTTTTTTCTAAGAAATTTATTTGTTAATATGCTTAGCGTTTAGTACTAATTTTATTTCTTTCTTTAATGATGATCGTTGAGTTGATTGATTGATAACTATGTGTGCATATACTTATCCTCTAGTTATTATTATTAGTCAATATATGCATGCCATGCAATATTATCTTTCTTTTTTTTAAACATGATTTGTGAATTCACTAAATCAATAGAAAATTATAAAAATGGTCCCGTGTTATAATAAACTTTACAGTTTTAATCCATACATTAACTTTTTATGTGTTCAGTTTCTCTTATTATACTAACAGTCTTTGATCCCCCTAAAATGACTAAGATTCCCTAATTTAAGCCTACATACATCATATGTAAAATCATTTAAGTCATTTTTAGAGGATTAATGATACCGTAACGAAGCACGCCATCTAGAAATTAGACATGTAAAAAAGCTAATCAATGAACTGTAACTTTAAAAGTTGATATAACATAAGAATCACATTTGTAAGTTACACTTAAATCGCCAATGACGCGTAACTTAGTTGGTAATGGGTGGTAGCATCTTTGCCAAAAAAAACACCAAGGTCAAGGGTTCAAGTCCTGACACTCCTATATGCACAACTGCTGAGTGAGTCATGTATATCCCCATATTATAAATAAACAGCCGATTTTAACCTAGTCTGAATTGCCGGTTTTTAACATTTTGCCAAACAAATTTACACTTAAATCAATAATAACTCATTCATCACATAGTATCATAACTAATAATTCAACAAAACCAACATACATAATCGAACTTCATTTAAACCAAATAAATCGATCACAATATCACAAACTTTTTATGTTTTTGCATTAAAACTTGGCCTTAAGGACTAAAGTATTAAAACTAATATTTTAGGGACTATATTTGTAACTTTTCTGTTAACAAAATACACCAACCACGAAATGACGTCGTATCATTTCTCCATTTTATCCAAAATTAACAAGCTTTCACTTGTAATCAAATCAAACACCGACGAAAATCGCAAATTCTTGTTCATCAAATTATTGAAATCCGTACACTTTTACAGGTTAATCTCAATTCATCATATATCTATCTTTATATCATTCTTATCAATTTCAATACAATTCTAACTAATTCATCTGCAATTCGAAATTTTTGATTTGAGCTCCGAAACAACTAATTAGCTATTGAATAGCTAAATTGATTGTTATATTGTATAGATAATGCTATTTAGAGCAGATTCGATTCAGTTGAGTGTTCAATTTTGTCAATTGTTTCGTTGTAGAATAGATCCTATATTAGGATTTCTAGGGTTTTTTATGAAGCTAATACTATGAGCTTATGGAAGATGTAACTGTGCTAATTATTCGCCATTATTATCAATTTTTTGATTTGTGATTCATTTTATATAAGTTAAGTTCGGAATATGAAGATAACATGTAGACTTGTCATAAGATGAATATTGATACATATATGTATATATATATTTAAGTTATAGCTTAATAAATACCCATAGAATCATCAGTTATTATATATTTCAGATGCTGAATATTTTTTTTTGATGTGTAATTGGCACATTTATCTTGGCATTCACATTTTCTGTAGTACAACCTGTTGATCTAAATTATAATCAGTATCATTCACTTCATCTCGGTAGTGGAAGATTATGTGTAGTTATGACTTATGATACATGTTTGCATAAATTTTCTCATTCTTGAATTACAGATATTTGACCAAGATGACACCTGTTGGTCCTTTTGTTAAAGCTGCCCGACCTGACGATGGGTCTTCAAAAAGGTCTAGTGAAAACCAAAATAAGCAGCAGGGATGCCCAATGAGTAAGGAAACTCAAAGTAAGCAGCAGGGATGCCCAATGAGTAAAGAAAATCATAATAAACAGCAGGGATGTCCAATGAGTAAGGAAGCTCAAAATAAGCAGCAGGGATGCCCAATGAGTAAGGAAGCTCAAATTAATGTTAAGCAAGATTCTGGGGAGTCTAATGTCACTCCCGCAAAATGCCCTTTTGGATATGATTCTCAAACTTTCAAGCTCGGCCCATTTAGTTGCCTAATATGCCAAGCACTACTTTTCGAGAGTAGCAGATGCATTCCTTGTACTCACGTGTTTTGCAAGTAATACACCTGAACAAGAATTTTCTATTTATGCATGTTGCACGTGTATACCAGTAGGAGGTGTTTGGATAAGCGTTTTGAACTGATTACCTGAAGCTGATAAGTTTTTTGTGCTTGAATAAAAAAAGATTTTGCCTTTGATAAACTAATCAATTTTATATCAGCTGCAACAAAACGACTTATGTAAAAGGGTAAAATAAATATGCTAATTTATGAAGTTTTGCCTCAAGTTGGGAGACTATAATTCCCGCTTAACTTTTATGTTTTCAAATAGTGAAATCATCACAAAAATCTGATTTTAACCTATTTTATTACAGCTATTATCTGATTATGGTGAACACCTCCTTAGTTATATTCTTTTCCTCCCTCAAATGGCAGAATTGATTCTGATGGTTGTTTTTCTCTTATGTTAAAATAGAGCATGCATATCACGCTTCAATGATTGTCCTCTATGTGGTGCCGACATTGAGAAGATAGAAGCTGATGCTAATCTTCAAAGCGTAGTGGATCGGTTTATTGATGGGCATGCTAGGATTAAGCGATCTCCACTTGACACGGACGAAAAGCAAGTAGTTGGTGAGAAGAAAACAGTGATATATGAAGATGTATCCTTGGAGAGGGGTGCTTTCTTGGTGCAACAAGCCATGAGAGTAAGTTACAGAATCTTTATTAAGCATGTTGTTAGGATGAAGCTAATTTTTCTGTAACCTCATTTATGATTTGTGTTTTGAAAAGCATTATATGATATTGAACTATAAAATCAGATAATTAGCTGTAACAACTACATGCTGGTGGGAATTAGCTTTGGATGTGATTCTGCTGCTTGATTGCAATAATCACATTGGCATGAAGAGGTGTTTGGATCTATGTTTTGGAATTGATAATCTGCTTATTGCGACTTGTAGTAGCAAAAATCAGTTTTTACATTTTAATAAACAGATTCTGCTTCTGATTGGAGTCAAATATCACTTTTGGATTATGGGTTTCATAACAGCTGAATAATTCTGATTATTACAACTTCAGACACCACAAGCACATTTAAACACTATTTTCTACTGCCCACATTATTACTGTTGATTCAATATCACATACTCACTTCCAAAATGCACATTCAAACACCCCTAGTGTTTGACTAATTTCGATTATTAATGAGGGTATATGCGTAACTGTAGACTACCTTTTGTAATATGTTTTGTAGCAGTTATTGTCAAACTGATATTAGTCACCTTAATCATTTTATAATCATAGCCAAAAGTAATAAAAAATAAAAACTGACGTGGCAATAATCGGATAATTACTTTTAGAACGCACATCCAAACACATCCTTACTCTATGTTGATACTCATTTTCTCCTAATTTACCTAATTGATGTGCATCACGTGTAGGCATTTCGTGCAAATAATGTAGAAAGTGCGAAATCAAGACTAAGTATCTGTGCACAAGACATACGAGAACAGCTGGAAGTAGCAGGGAACACATCGGAGCTATGCTCACAGTTAGGAGCTGTTCTGGGTATGCTTGGTGACTGCTGGTATGTATTATATCTGCTATAAACTTCAATGACACTATCTCTTGGTTTTTGCTTAACCAATTTCTTGATTCTGCAGTCGTGCAATGGGAGATGGTAGTTCTGCAGTTGCTTATTTTGATGAGAGTGTCATTTTCCTTTCAAAAGTAGAAACAGATGATGTAGAGGTACAAATAATCTAATATGCTGTAATTGTAGAGGTGCAATTATGACCTGTTTCCCTACAAATGGGTCGATTTCGGGCTTTAGATTTAGGTTGGGTGTTCTTAATCACAGTCAAATGTTTGCAGGTCACACATACACTTTCGGTTTCTTTGAATAAAATTGGCGATCTTAAATACTATGAAGGTGACTTGCAAGCTGCAAGGGATCATTACTTTCGAGCCCTGGATGTTCGTCGCAATGCTATCAAGGATTCTTCTAAAGCTCCGTCTCAGGTCAGTTTTGTCCAGTGGATATGTAATAATACAGTAGTAATTCACATTCATGTTTGACTTCTCATATTTAAAGAGTGTCCTGGTTAGAGATGAAAATGGAACGGTCGATGAGGGTTTTCCAATTCTTTCTACAAGTAAACAGCATATTGAAAATGATTAGAACAACTATATTACATTAATACTAGTCTAATTGTATGAATAATTTAGTTAATATATTGAATCTGCCCATTTGATATTATTAACCATGACCTGAATTGACCCATTGACTGCTGTGTTTGTTATTCCAGGTTCTGGATGTGGCTGTATCTCTTGCAAAAGTTGCTGATGTTGATAGAAATCTTGATGCGGAGGACTCAGCAATGGAAGGGTTTCAAGAAGCCATAAATTTGTTGGAATCTTTGAAAATAGACTCTGAAGAAAATGCACTGGAACAGCGGGTAAGAAACTTATCTGCTTTTTTTTTTAACGGCAGAATATATTATAAATATAAAATAAACTAGCAAGAAGCTAGGAGAAACAAGCAATAACCCTTAGACACCTTAGAAACCCTTCCTTCGGGTCAAAGTTATCTGCTTATTAGACTAATTCATTTCTTGCGTTAACAATTACATACGATAATAGTTGTAGGAGACAAAAAGTTGTCACAGGTTCGACCCATTTACTTATACATGTGTCGAGCTGGGTTGTTTGTTGTCTCCAATGGGTCAAATGGTTGAAACTTTCTCAAGGGTTCGAATGCTTACAGCCTCCAAAATTGCCATCTTGACTTGAAGTCGTACTATAATATCACCAATAGTTGGATCATCGAAGTCGTAATCCTGTATATATCCAATACAACTCTATATCAAACGCCACGTCTTCTAATAACAGAGTCTGTATTATGATGCAAATTGAAACCTAGAATTTTTTTTCATACTCAAAACTCTGTATTTGTAGTTCTAATACTTATGTAGTTTAATATAGTACAATTTTCCCTTAAAGTCAGAGGTGGATCATGTAAGTATGTGTTTAATCTCGTGCTTATAATTGCAGCGGCTTTCGGTGTTAGATTTTCTCAACGGTCAACTCTCCAAGAAGCAATCCAACTGAAATTCAAACTAGAATGATGGCCTGTTTTTTGCATCTCCATAGAGCCACATAGCTTCCCAGCTTTAGTGAGTTCATATAATGAGTTGTTAAAGTCGATATCTACTATAAGGAGCTAAGTGGTACATTGCTCGAAAATATTGTTTAGCTCTGGTTGCTATGCGCATTTTCTGTTTTTCCTGTATGAAATGCACTGAAAGTAAGTGTCGTTAAGTGTCGTTGGTGTGTCTGGAGTTGTATTTTTATGGTAACTGCCCATGTATATAACCCTATATTGTAAGTTTCCAAGTGTTTTGACTTTCAATTAATATGTACGTACAAAATGCTTCTGTATCAGACCTGGTCATTACATTTTTGCATTTGTCAACTGAACTCACGTGTGCACCAGTTAGATAGCGCTGCAATGGGTCAAGATGGGCATATGTCAAAATGAGTAATTTTTATGTATGGTCAAAATGGGCTGGGTTTGTTTAAAATCGTTTGAATACTCAATTTATATTTGCTTCGTGGGAAATTATCAATCACTTCAAATTAATTTGACCTGATCTTTTTTGTTTAGCTATTTCTCATACCAATTGGATTCGTTACCTATAAAATAACATAACTAGACTGATTGATAAGTGATGTAGACTATATAACTTGAACCATTTAGCAAATTTCAAATGTGATATAAAACTACCTGTTTCTCATTTCTGCCATCATTATCATTCAAACAAATACGCAGTAAGTTTTTTTTTTTTTCTTTCTTTTTTTTTTTTTTTTTTGCTGTATACAAAGTCCAACATTTCCCTTTTTCTTTTCCACATGTATAAGACCTCTGCCAACGGCTGTCGCTCGTTGGCGTCGGTTTTAGCCGACGTAGCCGACGCCGTTGGCACGGGGCCGTCGGTAGTCGGCGTCGGTTTCTCGCGTCAGTTTTCCGACGTCTTCTCTCTTTTTTTTTTGTTTTTTTATTCGATATTACCGTTTGAAAAAAAAAAGAAACTTTTTTTAAATTTTACCTAACCCAAACACACTAAAAATACATACACATATTCACTCAAATAAACACACAACTTTCACTCAAATACACATTTTATTTTCAACAATTTATACTACTACATTCAAATTTCGTCCGATTCCGATAAGGAAGAAATTTATGCCGTCACTCAAATTTTCGATCCGATCGCTAGGCTCAATAAGCTAGACACGGATTCGGACGATGATGCCGAATCATCAAACCGTATACCTCGTGCACCAAGAAGATATTTACCTAGAGATCGAGAAGGTACCGCTCAACGTTGTTTCAAGACTACTTTGCCGAGCGGCCAACATTCCCTCTAGATTACTTTCGGCGACGTTTTCGAATGAGTCGACCGTTGTTTATTCGTATATGTCAACGTATATTGTCGTACTCTAATCTTCCATTACCAGACTACTTTGCTTACTTTCATCAAAGTCAAGAAGCGACCGGAAGATTTAGTTTTAATGTTTACTAAAATGTCACTTCCGCCGTACGCCAAATGGCATACGGTTGTGCAGCGAACGCATTTGATGAATATTTACATATGGGTCAACAAACATCGTACGATTGTTTGGACAACTTTTGTGAGTGTATATTTCATCTATTTCCGACCGAGTACTTAAGAAGACCAACACTCCAAGATGTGCAACGGTTACATCAACGTCATGCGGAGTTACATGGTTTTCCGGGTATGCTCGGAAGTATCGATTGTATGCACTGGCCTTGGAAAAATTGTCCGGTTGCATGGCAAGGTCAATACACCAGAGGTGATCATGTCCATCCAACAATCATGCTCGAAGCGGTTGCCTCTCACGACTTATGGATTTGGCACACTTACTTTGGCCCTGCGGAATCGAGCAACGACCTCAACGTCCTTAATGAATCCGATTTATTCAAAGACTTACTATAAGATAGAGTTCCAGAAGTAGTGTACAATATTTCAGGGATTCAATTTAATAAAGGATATTATCTCGCTGACAGAATTTTACCAGAATGGGCGACGCTTATTAAGACGTTTAAGCATCCGATAACCGAAAGCGAGATGAGGTTCAAGAGATACCAAGAATCTGCCAGAAAAGATGTGGAACGAGCTTTCGGAGTGCTTCAAGGTCGTTGGGCAATCATCAAAACCCCTGCTAGACAATATAGCGTCAACAAAATATGTCAAATCATGTATTGTTGTGTAATTATACACAACATGATAACCGAGGACAATGGACAAAACATGTGTCGACTTGAGGAAAAGTATACGGCGAACCCAGAAAATATGTCCCAATGCTCGTGGCAAGAAAGGGTTGCAACACAACTTCGTATGGACAAGGAATTACGCGACCGTGAGGTACATCATCAACTTCGCGACGCTCTTATCCAACACATCTCGACCCTCCCACCAAATTTCCGTCAAAGACTTAATTAGTTGTATTTTTTTTTAATAAACGTACTTTTTTTTATTTATTGTAATGTTTTAATTTTAATTAACGTAATCTTTTTTTTATTATAATATAATATTTTTTATTTAATTTTGTAGTTTAAATAATTTAAGTAAATAATGTGTGGGGCCCACAAAAAATGTTATCTGCCAAATTGATGTTACTGCCAATTTGGCGTCAGTTTTGTGTCAGTTTTATAAACTGCTGACGTGACGCTGATTTGGCAAAAACTGACGGCGTCAGTAGTGTTAACTGTTGGCAGTGGTCTAATAGTTTGCAACAAAGATGAAAAACATGAATTTAATATTTCCGGAAGATTTTCTTCGAAATTTTGTAACCTGTATCGATGATTGATCAAAACGACATCAAACCAGGTGACAAACGTCGTACAAACAAGAAGTCACGAGTTCAAAAGCTTCTCACTATCCTAAAATACAACTTTACATCAGGGGCAGTTTGTGTACTGCCACAAACCTAAAACTATGAGTCACATTTTCCAATATGAAAATGTCGACTATCTCAACTTGTACCTTTTGGTCAAGTCCGCAGATGATAGTCAAGAGTATATGCATGAATTTCTGAAGGACTCGTGCCAGGCCTGCCAATAACCACAGCAATCGCATGTAAACTAACTAAAATTGTATCTTTACAACTATTGTACTTGACTACTTATACGTCATTTGGATATATCAGAAATTGCAAGACACTTTTAGCCAGAGCAAAACAATTATTTTCTCCAATATAGAATATGTACACGGGGATCAAAATACCTCTTGTTGATGATCACGTAGTGAAACTTCGGTTTTCCAACCTTAATGTCCTCAATATACTGCAAATATAAAAAGAGAAAAAAGGAACCACTCAAATTACCAAGCTAAAACAGACCACAAAGAACATCCACAAGAATACATACCAGATTTAAGGTGACGAGCATTGATGAAAAGGAAAGAGATTCATAAGGAATGTCATCAAGTGCAAAAAGTTGACACTCTGATGATTCCGAGCCAGGTGAAAAGTGTGGCGTTATCAATTTTGCCAGGAAAATAATATAAGTCTGCACCAGAAATTCTAGTCAGAATACCCAAATGTAGTTTCAGGTTGCAAACAATGAATCATGAGTCATTGTTTTTTTCGTTTTCTGAAGATGCAAACAAGAACACCATACTACTGGTCAAATTTTTAGCAAGTACTACTGTACTAGTACAATGACAAAAAAACCTACACGTTCTTGCAACTTGTCAAAATATATCACAATCAAAATTTTCATTAAATATAAAACAAGGGGTAAATAGGTAATTAACCGATTAATAAATTCATTTTTATTGCAACAAGCATGAAATTCATTATCCAAAATTATTTTATTCGTTAACACCTAACATTATAAACTGATCAGCGCTTGATATTTAAGCCTTTAAGGCATCATTTGACTTACTTGGCCTATGAGAGGTATGTCTAATTGAGCGAAAGGGGAAAGAACTTCCACTTTAGCCCCTGCTTCTTCCCACGTTTCCCTAGCCGCTCCTTCTGAAGCTGATTCCCCAATCTCCAAGTAACCGGCCGGAAGTGTCCTGTGAGGAAATGCTCACATACTCACTATACACACACACTGATCCCTTTGGAATTGTTTTTGTAGATAAGATTGATGTATTAGCATCTACATCTACCATAAGATATACGTACCAAAGACCAAAAGAAGGTTGAATATTCCGCTTGCATAACAAGATCTTGTTATCGTGCTCAATTAGGCAACCTACCACCTGAAAGTATCACTTTTTTGGATTTTATACAAAGTATATAAAATCAAATATCGAAAATACCCAAGATAATGGCGGGTCAATATTTTGTAATGATTACTAATTGTAAAGACATTTTGCAACTAACATGGGACATCCTCTAGAAAGACTTATTGTGTTTGTTTAGGGATGGAAGGAGTATAAAAAGAATCATAGTTCGTATTTATATTATAAAGAAGGGGATTAGAGAAGCATACCATTTTTGGATTCTCATATGAAATTCGTCTACAAAGGGTGCAAATAGCTCTCTCTTTCTCTTCACCATCTGGTATCTCGTGCTTCGTTGGGCCACCACACGACTGACAGAAATTTATTTTACTGCCCTGCACAGCCGTAGATGTTACAAATTAGTGGCAAAAGGGGGCAAGTAGCGCAAAACATGGGTTGACAGATGGTCATGTAAAGATACATGCATAAACATTCTAACAAATCGACGTCTCAAACTTCGCCTCATATGATTTTACATGTGCCATTCAAGATAGGCCCTTTATTTGCTAGCAATTATTTTTGCTCGATATTGTAAAACAATTGGAAGACGTGGTTGCACAGTTGTAGATTCTTCATTTAGAGACTTGCCTTAGTTTCTTCCAAAATGTCAAAGGAATGGGATATTAGCTTTATATACACTAGTAAAAGAAGAAGTAGCAGAGGATGATTGGATAGTTTCTTCCAAAATTAATGTTCTCTTCTACATAAGCAGCTATTCATATCTCTTATTACCTTGACGCCCAAGAAGATCCTTCCTTAAAATCTGAAATTTCTGATACAACTTAGATTATTCGTATTTCTCCATACATGTTTTATGTATAGATTTTATATGACCATTTTATTGGTTCAAAAAGAACTTCCTCCGTCCCGAATTAATGGTCCACAAGGAAAGGAATACAGTTTTAAGAATGTACATGTAATGCAATTTTTATTAGATGATTGTCCATTTTACCCTTCTGAAAAACACATAGATATAGAGTTAAATGCAGCTTAGTGAAACATTTTTTGTAAAAATTTTGTGATCCAATCATTTCTCGTAGTGATAAGTGTAATTACGGGTAGAATGGGAAGCTTGGTATATAATGCCTATGCACTTGTAGAGGTGGTCAAATATTTCGGGACAAACTAAAATAGAAAGGAAGATTATTTTACTTTAGAGCAAGAGGATGTCCCCTTATGAATAACACGAAACACAGGATTATTAACAAACTAGAAGTGGCAAATTTGGTCCATTTACTTATAAATGAATCAAGTATTCAAGTTGGGTTATGTTTTATCTCTAATAGGTCAAACAGGTCAATTTTTTTAAAAAAATAGGCAAAAATGAAAGGGTTCAAATGGGTTGAAAAGTCGCCCAATTTTTAATGCATAATACCTCCAAATCATTCATTTCATTATTTGACACATTATATGTTCATAGAACCATCAAACCAACCTGACCCAACCCGTACCAATGTTACCTCTAACAGAAACTACCAAGGATCGATATTGAGGGTTATTCAAAAACCTAACCACTCCACTTTAGCATGACATGATTCATAAAATAATACCTTCATTGCTTTGCAAACAATGCAATGGTTATGCTTCTATCAAATGCTAATACCATAAATCAATATTCCCAAATATATACATAAAATTGAATCCCAATACAACCATTTAGCAATGAACAATCATACAAAAAATTAAGATGCATCCAAATTTGTCCAAGAAAATAATAACAAATACAACGCAGCCAACATTCCAAATGAAACAATAACTCATACCCACAAAAGTAGATTGCTAGCAATGACACTAAAGATATAATTTTTTTTATAAAAAGTTAACCCCTTTTTGTTAACCCAGCAAATGTAAACATAATTTCCTACCATAAATTAACAATTTTTACCAAAAAAAAAAGGAACTTACAGTTGATCTAAAAGTGGGAGATGAGGGTGGAGATGATGATGTTACATCTGGGTTCGATTCAGAACGAATAGAAGATGCTCGAAATTGACGAAAACAACGAGATGTTCTTGATTTAGTCAATAAAAGGGGTGGTGGTCTTCTTGAAGATAATGACGATTTTGCAGAAATTGAAATAAATGAATGATTTCCATGAAAAAGTTTCAATCTTTGATAGAATAAAGAAGAACCCAGATAATGTATGCTTCTAAGCATTTTTAATGAATTTAAAAATGTATACTTTTTTACATAAAATTTAATGAAATTTTGGAAATTGAAATGGGATTGTTAAAGAATCTTGATTTCCTCTCTAGGGATTTTGATTCTTGATGAATTGTTGGATGAACTATGAATGGATTTTGGTCATCTTTATTGGGTGCAAGTTTTCCCCAAATCCAGTTGTGGAGAACATTAAATACAAGTTTTTGTCCAAAATGTTCGCAGTTTAATGAAAGAATTACAGGAATGGTCCTTGTATTATGTTTTGATCTTAGGTTTTGGTTGTGTGACCAACAGAATTAAAGAAAACATTACCTTTAGCATTTCATTAGTTTTCATAATTGTTTAATTTTTGATATTTTTGAGTTAACTAATGACATTTAAGAAGGAAAAAATAACCATATAACTAAGTGTACGCATTTTACGTGTAGAAAAGCCAAATTGAAATGTCAATTCTACAAATACAAATGAAAAAATTTACATTTCACATTTTAAACCGTCCACGGTCCAAACTAATATGTTTCTTCGTAATATATTCCAAACTAGTTGTCATTTATAATTAGTTATAAAAACTTTGTTTATAAGGGACTTAGAAAAGTAGTCCACGACCGGATTGTTGATTACATGTATTTTTTGTATTTCTAGTGGACTAATGTAACTCATAAGACATTGCAAGAAAAAAAACTTCTAAAAAGTAAGTATCGATTTTTTGTTTAACAAAGTGCAAGTACAAATTGTGTTTAAATGCTACCTAAAAATATTTCATAATTAAGTGGTTTGCTATGATAGACGAGTGTCTTGTTTGAGTAACAATGAAATAAACATAAAATAAAAGATAATCTTTGTCTGATCATGCCAATCTACTTTAGGAGAGCTTTATCTTAGTTCGAGTTTGTGTAACGGTAAACTCGGACCTCGTGGATTAATTAGATGAAATATTTAAGAGGTTATGTAAATACCAATTTTATTTAAAAAATTCGTATTAGTGAGTTTGATAAATATAACTATCACAAATATTCGATAATAACGTTTTATTGTCAGGTATAGGTTATCCATACATAATCACAACTCATAAGTTTAATAAATTGGTTAACTATATAATGAACTTTAAATAAATTCAACTAAATAAAAGAAAAAGATTTATTTTTTATTTTAAATTATAAATATAAAAATACTCACCTTCACTCCCTATTTCCGTCCTTCTAATATATGGACATATTTGATTTGATACTTTAAGCCCAAGTAATTAACATTAACATTATCAACTAGTTTAAACCCTACGAACTACAATAATCTAACACATCCCTTATTCACAAACCTCTGTCGAAAAAGAAAAAAAAAAACTACTTGTGTTACTTGTGTTTGTTATTTCTTGATAGAAATAATGGAGAGATATGTAAGAATGGAAGAACTAGGACAAGGATCGTTTGGCGTGGTTTGGAAAGCGTCGGATCGAAAAACTGGTGAAGTCGTTGCGATCAAGAAACTCCGCCAAAGATATTACTCGAAAGAAGAATGCATGAACCTAATCGAAGTCAAGTCACTCTTAGTGGTGAAGAATCATCCAAATATCGTCAAACTTAAAGCAATCGTTCAAGAAAACGATATCTTGTATTTGGTATTCGAGTACATGGAAGGCAATCTCTACGAACTTATGGAGGATCGAAAGAAGCCTTTTTCAGAAGCGGAGATAAAATACCTATGCTTTCAACTCTTTCAAGGTCTTGCATACATGCACCGTAAAGGTTACGTTCATCGTGACATCAAGCCCGAAAATCTTTTAGTTACTAAAGATGTGATAAAGATTGGTGACTTTGGTCAAGCCCGTGAGGTAGACGGTCGACTGCCATATACTGATTATGTCTCAACACGTTGGTATCGTGCCCCTGAAGTTCTTCTTGGTGCAAAGGTTTATGATTTTGCGGTTGATATGTGGGCCATGGGTGCAATAATGGCTGAGTTATTTAACCTCGAGCCGTTGTTTGAAGGTGATAATGGAGCAGCTTTGATGCATAAAATTTGTTGGGTGTTAGGCACCCCAACAGAAAGTACATGGAGATCGGGTCTTAATCTTGCAAGTGAAGTTAATTATCGGTTTCATGACTTCGATGGTGTGAAGTTTTCTGAGTTGTTACCAACTGCAAGCCCAGAAGCAGTAAATTTGATTGCGGCGTTGCTGACGTGGCATCCATGTATGAGGCCGACGGCTATGGAGGCGCTCCGACATCCTTTTTTTAATAGTTGTTACAATGCTCCTCTACCTGTTTTACGCGACGAACCTATAACTTTGAGTGTTACTTCACCTCTGATCACTAGAGGAAGTACGTTTAAAATGGCGATGCAGCGGGAGCTATTAAAGCGGAAAAGAGATTCAAAAAGCTATGAAGATGATTTCTTAGCGGGAGCTTCTAAAGCTAAAAGAAATTCAAAAAGCTATGAAGATGATTAAATAATACTGAATGGTTAATATGTGAATACATTCATAACTTCGTACTTGACACTAGAAATATGATGTATTTTTTTGACGATTCACATGTGTTGCATATGAAGTACTGAGTTTTGAGTTTTCTGCTTGACTTTTTTGACTAGTTTCTTCATCAGTTAATTTTTTTTAGTCTATTTGACCCATTAGAGATGAAACATTACTCAACTCGACGTATTACAAATGGGTCGATATTGCTACATCTAGTTGTAACTAACTCTTAAGAACTTTGTAAAGAAAATGTGGGTTCAGTAGTTGCCTATCAGTTATCTTATGTACATCTTATAGTTTCCAAATATTTTAAAGTTTTGGTGAATGATGGATTTAGTTACACATCAACTATCTTGTGTTATTTTGTATATAATCTAACTATCTTTTGGTGTTTGTAGCAATCTTAATCTTAATAGTAATATATATAATGAATTTATATCATATTTACTCTTCATTTATTTTCCTTGGGGTCAAGATGAAACTTAACTGTATTAATTAAACAAACTTAAGTTTTTATAAATGATGATGAAATCTACATTCAATGTATAAACCAAACAGTAGTAGTAATTTCAAGGATCATACATAATTAGTTAATTACATATATTTCCATTCCCACCAATTATTAAACTGATAAACATATTCAATTTTCATTGCAAACCGAAGCGACAACTTTGACAACAATTTTACAGGCAACTAAATAAGACCAAGACGTAAGGTAACATCTGTTTTATTTTATGTACCACCCGCAAGGGTGGCAAAAAAACACAAAAACCATTACAAATAATAGCTAGATATTATCAACTTGTACAATACAAATTGTAAACTACCTATCAGCGGTATCACCTTAAACAACATGAAACTCATTGTCTGCTGCACCTCCTCCAACCAATGAAATTAGTATGATCCTAAAACGGAACAAAACTATAGCAATTAGATCAATGACATCTCCCACGAAGACTTGAATCCATGTCTAGTGGCATTGGTCGATAGAGAAATCTTTTAGTTTAGTGCCAATTTGTCGCATAAAGATTGATACGCTGCGCTGCAGACCTTGAATTTCTCCTCGGCAAAAGCCTGCTCATGTACACCATTTATTAGTTTTGTTTGAAACCGGAAAAAGTAGATGGTAAGAATACAAATGTAGAAGGGATTATGCAATGTTTTTACTATTTTGCACACATTTCAAAAGGTGGGAACATAGGGAAGTTTGGCAGGTCGTGTACCTCGTCAAAACGGGTCAGGTAGGGTTGACCCACAAACTCTTTTTCGTTGATGCTTTATAAATAACTAATGCCTTGATTATGATTATCGAAATAACTATATTATTAACAATAAAACTTTAAATTTTTTATGAACAATAAAGGAGGTATGGGTGATTTTCAACTCACTTGACCTGTTTGAGAACAAGCATAACCCATATTAGCCCATTCATAAGTGCACGGGTCAAAATTGCCACATCTTCTGTAAACTAAAAAAATAATGAGTAATGTTTGGCTACCTTGGAAGAACCTTCGTGACGGTCTGGATGCCATTTCAGTGCGCAAGCTCGGTATCTGTAAAACAGAGTATGAGACATTAAAGGTCAGTAACCAAAGAGTAATCCATCATTTGGAATCACTTTTCCCGGTTTATTGTACCTTACGTCTTAAAAGACCAGTTGGCACCCCAAGCGATTTCAGTCTATCAATTCTCAGTTTGTACTAGAGGTAGCAAAGGAGGTGGGCTAGGTAACAAGTGAAAACAAGTGACTTGTAACGGTCAGGTTGGGTTGAGTGGATGACCCGAAACAGATAACTAGTGTCAAACAATACAAAAGTATATATAGATAATTTCAAATAATATATAACTCAACGAATCATTGAAGAGGTTTTTTTGCATTAAAATATGTTTTCTGCAATTTTCAATCCATTTGACATGTTCCATTTAAAGCAATTGTTTCCAGTTTCACCTGTTAGATATAAATAAAAACCGGATCGACCCTTTCATAGATAAATGGATCAAGATTTCCATCTCTCTTTTGTACCAAACTAACCTAGAGGATACAAATCGCAACAAACTCTATTTCAGACTTAAATGGAAGTTGAAAATTTTAAAAGAGAAACTGTAACTTTCTACTAGGGACATTAGTCAAAACTGTGCCGATGAATTCACGATACATTAATTAATAGAAATAAGGTAGAAGCTTAAAAAGCTTACGCATTTTTAACATCTTCAAGGCTTAAAGGGCCGGAACCACTCAATCCAAGGGCAATCCTGTCTTTTCTTACACCAGGTTCCACTCTATCCGACTCAGATGAGGATTCATCTTCATCATCATCTTCAAACTGATGTCTCCAATTCCACGAGGTCCGATGATTATTATAATAGCCTGATGAGTTTCTTGGTGGTTCATCGTTTATAAAAGACCAAAAGTAGAACCCGTTTCCACCAAATGCAGAACGGAAAATTGTCTCGACTTCTTCACCATCTTCATAGAACTGGAATCTTTCTGAAGTATTATGACAAACAATTTTTATACCAGAATTTGTTAAGTTTTTAGCTCTATTAAATTGCTATTTATAATGAAGGGTCACTTACTTTTGCGGGCCCTAGCCTGGGCCCCCTTGTTGTTGGCACTGGGCCCGCCATTACCACCTCTATACCATGAACTTCCATGACTTGAAGATGCATCAAATTCGTCATGATCATGCCAACCCTAAATGAACAAAAAAGAAATCCACACCAGAATTCGTGACTTACAATGACCTAGTAATTTATGTATGTTTTATCCAAAATGTATCAACACTTCATAGATCATTAAACCTCCCAAACAACTTAAATATAAAAAAAAAATAACACACAATTTTTGAATCATATGTGCACAGCAGTTGTATATATATATATATATATATAAAGGGTAAGGAGCATGTGAGAACTAACAATTGGTGAGAACCATGAGAACTAGATGCAAAATACAAAATGCATCTAATTTCAAACAAAATAACTAGAGATTATTAGATGCATTTTGTATTTGCATCTAGTTCTCACAGTTCTCACCAATTGTTGATTACTATATATATATATATATATATATATATATATATATATATATATATATATAACTTAGAAATGTAGAAGACAAAAAGTATTTGGGTTCAACCCAACCTGTTTTAAACCGTAGAAAGATGTACCCATTTTGACCCATTACCCAACGTCCCAACACACTCATTTTTTCAGCTCCGTATAAACTGCATTAGGCATAGGTAGATGAGGGAGGACCACACTATGGCTGTGTTGTGATGCAAATCAATGTAATTTATATAAAATTTGTTGGGAGTTCCAATCGCGTTACGAAGAACAGATGACATTTGTTGGCAAAATGGTTGGGTAACAAATCAAAACGGTGAACTTTAGAATGTACAAAAACAGGTCGTTCTAGAATAACCACTGATATTTTTGTGTCATTTTTCTTTTGAAAAACTCATGATTACAAAAAACTACTATTATAATGAACCATATTTTTCTGCATAGAACGTTTTTAGGAGGTTGTAGTCATGTAGAGACTCGAGTACGTTTTAAGCAACTTTTGTGTCATTCAATCTATTTGACCCATATTTTAGCTAAATCTTTTAGCTTATTCAAACTGACCTCATATCATTTTATTTTTATGGGTTTGAAGTGACAACACTATACAACACCCTACAATCTCATATTATACCATAGAAACAGGTAAACCAGTTACACGTTTATATTCATATATGTATTATGTGTTATTAAAGGAATTACCTGGAAAAGGTTTTCTGTGAAAGCATTGGCATTTCTCAGCAATTCTTGTTTAGCATAAAACTTCCTTTGTCTTCTTGAATTGGAGTTGGGTCTCTGCAAATACCATGAAACAGCAATGTCAATTGCTACATCACGGAGAAGAATAATAGTTTATGATTTACAAGCAGGTGCTTTGTGCTAAAGTTGATGGATTACAAGGTTTAAAAATAACCAAAATAACATTTAAAGTAGTTAATTAAAATAATACCATGAAGCAGAAACGAAAAGGCAATAATGATAACAAATTTCATAACTACAATATGCATGTCCACCCACTGCCCAATTAAAATAAACTATTTAAAGACAAAATTCTATTGATATTAGAGAAATCTTGCACCTTAACAAACTAGATAAGCACGGTATTTTCAAACCAACATTTATCAAATATTATCTATCTATTCAGTTAAGGAAGTTCCTTCTACAAGTTACAAAAACTTGATAAATGTAAGGGAAAAAAATAAAGAGGATTCAAAGTGTGGTTTTGATGAGCAAGAAAAAAAAGAAAGAGATAAGTCCCATCTTAGAACAAAAAACATAATGAACATGTAATGTTATGATGACAAACTGAAAATCCAATTGCAACAAGGTGTATGGCGTACCAACATATGATAAGATATTAGCCACCAAAGCTTAATAAAAACAGAAGGGAAACCCTTTATAGAATTCTTTTTTCATAACAGTTAACATAGAATTCAAACTACAAATCACAGGTAAAATATTGGCATTATGCAACCATGAGAAAAACATAATGAACATGTAATGTTATGATGACAAACTGAAAATCCAATTGTATCTCCACACTGTCAAACATAATCAGCCACTAATGCCTAACGTTGGATTTATACAAACTACAAACGAAGGCTATAACATTAGCATTATGTAACACCATACTTAACCATATTAACATGTTCCAACCATTACGAAATAGTAAAGCTGAGGGATAAGTACAAAATGCTCACCCTTGATGAACTCCTGTAAAAACTTCCAGGCTGCTCAAACAGGAAGAAAGAAAAAGAGATAAGTAAATAACTAAATTGTTAAATTTTACAATGCTAATCATAATAAAATGCAACTATAACTACAAGTATTTCATGTAATACAGATTCAAGTCCAAATTACTTAATGTTCTTCATTTCTATATGGGTCTATCAAAGTTCTGATCTTTTATAATTTAAACAAAAAATTACTCATTACCCAATTGCTTTTAGCCCTAATATGTCAAAATAGTTGACCAAAACAACAACAATCACTAACTATATGTAAATCAATTTTTCTACATGGGCATTGCAAATTACTTAACTTTATTATCTTATTTAACCATTCTGCTTCAAATTTTCTACAAAAATGGATGCTAATTAACGTTCTTGAACTAAAAAATTAAAGTAAAAATTGAAACTTTGACTCCAAAATTGAAGAATATTGGTCAACAAAAACAGGTTATTTCTTGTAATCAAAGGAAGCAAAGTTTTTTAAAAAAGGGAATTGATTTATGAAAATTCAACGAAAGGACTTACAGATTCCCAGTGGATGCGTCGTCGGCGATCAAGAACAGGAGTTGAATGAAAGAAAAGGGTTTTGAGATTAAAAGGGGAATTAATGTTATAATTAGTGTTGTGGTTTAAGTTGATAATTAGGTTTAATTTGGTTGCCCTGTTCATGTCTGCAAAATTACATTACATGTATACAAAGAAACAAAATTAGAGGATGAAATAAGAAGGCGGTCTGTGTACAGGAGAAGGAAATTAGGGGTGGAGAATCTGTGTTTATTTTACCTTGGTAAAATTCTATGGAGGTAAAATGAAAGGTTAAATTTCAACCGTTAGGATGGTAAATAAAATGAAGTTTGCCATATTTTTTTAATATTTTTTTGTGTGTTAACGACAACTAAGTATAGCATTTTAGAAAAAATTCTCTTTTTTAGTATAACATGCTTGAAAAGGGGTTCTAGCAATTTAGTGTTTAAATACTACACTGGCCTGATTGACAAGCCCGAACAAAGGTCGGGTTTAAATCGGTTCGGGCGATGTTATGTTTGGTCCGGGTGATGCTATGTTTTCTGATTAAGAATTTTTATATATTATTTTTGTTTTTCTAATTCTTAGAGATATCGAAAAATCAATTATGGCATCAACTTACTAAATCATCTATCGTCTCTAAATCTTTCACAATCATTTCACCACTTTCAAAATTTCGCTCTAATTTCATCACATCGATATTATCTAGCAAAAATGTATTTGTTTGCTAGATTTTTTTATGAGACCATTAGTTAGCTATTTTTTTCATGCAAAATTTCTTATTTGTTGTCTACATTTGTATACTAACTTCGGTTTTGACGTAAATTTCACCTCACTCATTTTATCTAGTATTAATGTATGATTTTTTTACGAAATTTTTTTAATAAGACCAATTTTTAGCTATTTTTTGAATTTGATGCCAAAATTTTGTTATTCGCTGTCAATATTTGTGTATTCATTTTTGTTTTGTTGTAAATTTTTCCATGATATATTCTTTTTTTATCCTCATTAACTACTTCACAAAAATTATCGCATTTTGCTCAATTTTTCAGAATACATTTTTTTAAGTGTTGATATATCGCAAATTAATTCATTGCATAACTTATTTGATCATCTATCGTCTGCAACTCCTCCACAATCATGACACCATTTTTCAAATTGACCTCACTCATATTATCTAGCATTAATGTATAATTTTTCGGGAAAATTTTTTTATGAGACTATTTTTTAATAATTTTTGAATTTGATGCCCAAATTTCTTATTCGTTGTCTACATTTGTGTATTAGCTTTTGTTTTGTTGCAAATAATTTCACCCTGTATTATTTTATCACCTCATGGACTATTTCACAAAAAAAAATCGCATTTTGCAAAAAATTTCAAAATACGTTTTTTTTATGCTGATATATCGCTAAAATAATTCATTGCATCACTTAATTGATTATCTATCGTTTCCAACTCCTCCACAATCATGGCACCACTTTTAAAATTTTGCTCCAATTTCACCTCATTCACATTATTTAACATTAATGTATAATTTTTTTGCAAATTTTTTTATGAGATCATTTTTTAGATTTGATGCCAAAAAATTCTATTCGTTGTATCCATTTATGTATTAACTTTTGTTTTGATACAAATTTTTCCACATTATATTCTTTTTTCACCTCATTATCTATTTCACAAAAAGTATCGCATTTTGCTCAATTTTTTTAGAATACGTTTTTTTATTTTTTAAGTGTTGATATACATGAAATAATTCATTGCATCACTTACTTGATCATCTATCGTCTCCAACTCCTTCACAATCATGGCACTACTTTTCAAATTTCGCTACAATTTCACCTCATTTATATTATCAAGTATTAATGTATGATTTTTATGTGAAACTTTTTTGATGAAACCATTTTTTGGATTTGATATCAAAATTTCTTGTTGTCTATATATGTATATTAACTTTTATTTTGATACAAATAATTCCACTTTGTACTCTTTTTCAACTCAATGACTAATACACAAAAAAATATCGAATTTTGCTCAATTTTTCAGAATAAGTTTTTATTTTTTTTATATTTTTTAAGTGTTGATATATCGCGAAATAATTCATTATATCACTTACTTGATCATATATCGTCTCCAACTCCTCAACAATCATAGCACCACTTTTAAAATTTCGCTATAATTTCACCTCATTCATATTATTTTAGCATTAATGTATGATTTTTTGCGAAAATTTTTTATGAGACCATTTTTTGGATTTGATGCCAAAATTTCTTATTTGTTGTCTACATTTGTGTATTCTTTTATTTTGATGCAAATAATTCCACCCTATACTATTTTTTAACTTTATTGACTACTACACAAAAAAATATTGCATTTTGCTCAATTTTTCAGAATAAATTTTTTATTTTATTAGTATTAATATATCGCAAAATAATTTATTGCATCACTTACTAGCATTCGTATTATCTAGCATTAATTTATTATTTTTTTGAAATTTTTTTGATGAGAACATTTTTTTGCCATTTTTCAAACTTGATGCTAAAATTTCTTATTCTTTGTCAATATTTGTGTATTAACTTTTGTTTTGATTCAAATAATTCTACCCTACACTATTTTTTCAATTCATTGACTACTACACAAAAAAGTATCGCATTTGGCTCAATTTTTCAGAATAAGTTTTTTATTCTTTTTATTGTATTAGTATTGATATATCGTTAAATAATTAATTGAAACACTAATTTGATCATCTATCGTCTCCAACTCCTCCACAATCATGACACCACTTTCAAAATTTCACTCCAGTTTTACCTCATTAGTATTATCTAGCATTAATATATAATTTTCTGCAAAATTTTTCTGATTAGACTATTTTTTAACCAATTTTTGGATTTGATGCAAAAATTTCTTATTCGTTGTCTACACTTGTGTATTAACTTTTGTTTTGTTGCAAATACTTTCATCCTATACTCTTTTTTCACCTCATTGAATACTACACAAAAAAAGTATCGTATTTTTCTCAATTTTCAGAATAAGTTTTTATTTTGTTTTATTTTTTATGTGTTGATATATCGCGAATAATTGCATCACTTACTTGATCATCTATTGTCTCCAACTTCTCCACAATCATGGGTTCATGGCACCACTTTCTAAATTTCATTTCAACTTCACCTCATTCATATTATCTACCATTAATTTATAATTTTTTTGGGAATTTTTTTTATGAGACCATTTTTTGCCATTTTTTATAATTGATGTCAAAATTATTATTTGTTGTCTACATTTGTGTATTAACTTTTATTTTGATGAAATAATTCCACTTTATACTCTTTTTGCACTTCATTGACTACTACACAAAAAAATATCCAATTTTGCTCAATTTCTCAGAATAGGTTTTTTTTTTTAAGTGTTGATATATCACGAAATAATTCGTCGCATCACTTATTTGATCATATATCGTCTCCAACTCCTCCACAGTCATAGCATCATAACACACAAAAATGCTTAATTTTTCAGAATAAGTTTTTTTTTAAGTGTTGAATATATCGTGAAATAACTAATTGGATTACTTATTGATCATCTATCGTTTCCAACTCCTCCACAACCATGACACAATCTTCCAAATTTCGCTCCAATTTTAGCTATTTCATATTATTTAGCATTAATCTATGATTTTTTTGTGAAATTTTTTTGATGAGACCATTTTTTAGATTTGATGCCAAAATTTATTATTCGTTGTCTACATTAGTATATTAACTTTTATTTTGATGCAAATAATTCCACTTTGTACTTTTTTTCACCTTATTGACTAATTCACACAAAAAAGTATTGTATTTTGCTCAATTTTTCAGAGTACGTTTTTTTTAAGTGTTGATATATCAGTAAATAATTTATTGCATCACTTACTTGATCATCTATTGTCTACAACTCCCTCATAATCTTGGCATCACTTTTCAAATTTCGCTCCAATTTCACCTCATCTAGCATTAATGTATGATTTTTTTGCGAAGTTTTTTTTTAGACCATTTTTTAGCTATTTTTTAAATTTGATGCCAAAATTTCTTATTCGTTGTATAGATTTGTGTATTAACTTTTGTTTAAATGCAAATAATTCCACCCTATACTCTTTTTTCACCTTATTGACTACTACACAAAAAATATCATATTTTGCTCAATTTTCAGAATACGTTTTTTTAAGTGTTGATATATCGCGAAATAATTCATTGCATAATTTACTTGATCATCTATCGTCTTCAACTCCTCCATAATATCATGACATCATTATCTAAATTTAGTTACAATTTCACCTCATTCATATTATCTATGATTAATGTATGATTTTTTTTGCGAAAGTTTTTTGATGAGAACATTTTTAACCATTTTTTAGATTTGATGCCAAAATTTCTTATTCGTTTTCTACATTTGTGTATTAACTTTTATTTTGATGCAAAAATTTTCACGCTATACTCTTGTTTCCCCTCATTAACAATTTCACAAAAAAGTATCGCATTTTGCTAGATTTTTCCAATTAATTTTTTTTATATATAATATTTTTATTTTTTAATTCTACGAGATATCGCAAAATTAATCATGGCATCACTTACTACTTGATCATCTATCGTCTCTAAATTCACCACAATCATGGCACCACTTTCAAAATTTCACTCAAAATTTACCTCATCCATATTATCTAGCCAAAATGTATGATTTAATTTCTTTGCTTGATTTTTTTTATGAGACCATTTGTTAGCTATTTTTTTTCATTCGATGCCAAATATATTTTATTTGTTGTCTACATTTGTGTCTTTGATTTTGACATAAAGTTCACTATCCCATACTCATTTTTCACCTAATTGACTACTTTACAAAAAATATCGCATTTTTTAGATTTTTTCGATTAAGTTTTTTTTATATATTATTTTTATCTTTTAATTCTTGGTGATATAGTAAAACCAATAATGACATCACTTATTTGATATTCTAATATCTCCAAATGCACCACCATAATTGCACCACTTTTAAATTTTCATTCATATTTCACCTCATCTATATTATCTAGCAAAATGTATAATTTATCTGCTAGATTTTTTATGAGACCATTTGTTAGCTAGTTTTTTTCATTCGAGACTAAAATTTTTATTTATTGTCTACATTTGTGTATTGAATTTTATTTTAACGCAAATTTCACTACTCTATACTCGTTTTTTACATCATTGACCACTTAACAAAAAATATCTCATATTATTTGATTTTTCGGATTAAGTTTTTTTATATATTATTTTTATTTTTTTAATTCTTGGAGATATCACAAAATTAACCATTGCATCAATTACTTGATCATATGTTGTCTTCAAATCCTCCATAATTATGACACCACTTTCTAAATTTCAATTAATTTCACCTCATCCATATTATCTAGTAAAAATGTATGATTTTTTTTATGAGACCATTGGTTAGATCATTTTGTATTCGATGCCAAAATTTCTTATTTGTTGTCTACATTTGTATATTAACTTTGGTTATGATGCAAATTTAACTACTCTATACTCTTTTTTCACCTCATTAACCACTTCACAAAAAATATGGCATGTTACTGGATTTTTCCGATTAAGTATATATTATTTATATTTCCCTCATCGTTGATGTTCAAGACCATCGCTCTGCCCACCCATAACTAGGACCGGCCGTGCTAAATGGATGTGACATTATAAGTACTTACTCCCGAGCAACCAAGTAGCTAGCCAAGTAGGTTGCATGCATGAACAAAGAATCTTAAAATAATCATAATTAATCATCAACGATGTTAATAAAAGATACCTAACGTACGTTAAATTGTGTATTTGTCTTTAGTCTCCTCAACTTGGTTAAAAAGATAAATCAATTAATGTCCAATTTGTCATTTAATGCATTTTGGCCCTAAAAGTAAATACCAAATAGCTTTAACAATATCGGACGTACGCTGATAAAAGAACACGACAAATCTTAGCCGCCGGTACGATAAATAGTACGAGTATATATACAGTATCTCATAAATGGTATTTTATATTTTAAATAAAAACATAAAATAATTACTTTTAAATTTACCTAAAATAGACATTAATTAAACGGAATGGGCTAATTCATAAAGGATTTTAACTAATGGTTAATAGACAAATATATTAATATACTTTGTCACAATGTTCAAGTAGTTTGTTCAATTAGATTATCAAAACTATTTTATTTAAACTAGATTTTTTTGCATTGTAATATTTATAAGTTAAATAGCTTACTTGAATTCAAAAGTTAAGTAAAATGATATTAGTGTTAATATTTATAAGTTAAGTAATCTACATATCATGTTTTATTAAGTTTAGTAATTCAATCGAACAAATTAATAGTCCAGTAATTTAGTTGAACATTTTCACAAAGTATAGTAACATATTTTTCTATTAACCATTATAGCTAAAATTGAAAATCAATTATTTTGCCAAATTCAGAAAGTAAATAAATGAAATAGACAATAGCCAATTGATCATCATTGTATCATGGAATTATTATGAATAATGTTGATGGATGTGTCACATGCATGCTTTAGGGGGTTCGTACGTTCGCAGACATTTGGATTCATGATGACACAATTTCGTTTGTAATTGATTGAATAAATGTCATTTTCATATTTTCATATTTATATTCAAGATAACTTTAGTTATAATTTTTTATGAAATAAACAATTAAAAGTAATAAATAACAGTTAAACGATTGAGTTTAATAATTTTTAATAGTATTATATATATGTAGACAATTAGTTTGTGACAATTAGTATTATTTATAAGAATTTTAGTTTAAAATTCTCTCAAACCTCTTATCACTTTAACTAATATGTATATTATAAATAAATTTAATACATTTTCATTAATAATAGTTTAAGGTTAACATTAACATACATTAAAAAACAACTCATTTTATAAATTCAATTTAAATTTTCCGCTTTGTCGCGGATTTTAAACAAGTATATATATATATATATATATATATATATATATATATATATATAGAATAAGGTGGACCAATCATGTAAAAGAGAAAAAAATCATCTTATTTGATTGATCAAACTCTCATGTTGTACGGCAGCCCTGTTGCCTTACCCCGCTTGAGTTAGCTCACCCTCGCGGGATCGCGACCCTTTGTCCCGCGTGAATGGAATTCATATCTCCTTCGTGCAAGAGCGGCGCTCTACCAACTGAGCCTACCCCTTTACCACTTTATTCGTACATGGAGTCGGGGGAGAGATGGCGACTAGATCCCGGGCTCGATCCGGTTTAGTATCAAGATTTTTCTTTATCTTTTCCGACCTGTGCTATCCATTCTGCATGCAGTATGTTCTTTTGTAAATTTTTATTTGTAAAAATTTCATAACTTTAGTACTTCTTGTATTGATTGATAAAAGATAACTAATAATTACATTTATGTTTTTCAATGGATTGGCAAAGAAAAAAGTTACTTACTACCTATAACTATTTGAGTTAAATTGTAACTTGTTAAAGTCAAACGAGTAGCTTGACTTCCAAGCAAGTACGTATGCATATTCAAAGTGCATTTATGTAAGAATTACAACAATTAGCTACACATATAATATGGTGATGATGATGATTAATATCATCGATTGGTTCAAAGGTCAAATGTATTTGATACCAAATTCATCAATTTAATGAAGTGGACCCCGCATTAGGATGCCAATATATGCACTCTCCTATTAGACTACTCCCGACCGGTGATGTTAACTGGTGCTTCAGTTAATATCAGTTGGTACCATATCAATATCATGTCAGCGTTTCTCAAAACTGGCTATCAACTGACTGAAAACTATAAACTCTGACACATCAGTCAGTTTTTATGTACCTCACACATTATTTACATTATATATTTGAAACGTACAAAATATTAAATAAAACTAATTCGTTAAAATTAAAAACATCACAATAACTAACGTTGACGATAATTTGGTTGTAATTGTGCAATGTGTTGGATAAAAGCATTGCGAAGTTGATAATGCACTCTTCAATCGCGTAATTTCTTCTCCATAAGCAAAAATGCATACTAGCTAGCTTGGGTTAATTGATCATATACTTTGATAACAAGAATGTATGCTAGCTAGCTTGGGTTAACTAGTTTACTAATTAATATTCTTTAAAATTTTCCCTTTCAATTTTATACGTTTCGTTAAACATATAAATCTACTAAACGTGTGAACTTTATTGTTTCTTCAGTTATATTGGTGTATAACTATACATTCTTCTTAACGGACCGTTAAGTCAGTCTTGACGTTTGTTCACATATTAGACCTCAGAATGCGACATGCGGATCGATTTAATTTCATCAGTTTGATTATCAACCTTTTTACGCGATTTATGGTACATGTGTATTGGCTTTTTATAAATATGCAATTGGATATGCTTAGAACCACATCTCTCTTCTTGACATATTTTCCTTTCTCTCTGCCAACCATAGATCACATTTAACCTGCCAGTATTATTGTCTCTTTCTTTCTACTTTAGCTCTCAAATCTTGAACAAAAATGGAAAAACAACAACCAACTCAAAAACACGAAATAAGACCAACAAAATCCAACAAGAAAAAACCAGTTAAAGTTGTTTACATATCTAACCCTATGAAGATCAAGGCCACACCATCTGAATTCCGTGCAGTTGTACAACAATTCACCGGTAAATACGCTGCCCCCTCATCATCACCACCGTATGATCAACTCACCCCAACAACCATGAAGAATGATTACAACGTCGGAAAAGAACAACAACGACAAATACAAAAGTGGCTAGATGATCATAGTTCTAGTTCGGATACACGATTTACTACTAATGGATTCGACAATTCTTATGAATCGAGTTGTCAAGATGATCAAGCTATGGAGGATATGATTCGTACCCCACAGATATTTGAGGGTTTTTCATCACTTTTATCTTCTGATCACTTTGGTTCTTCGTAACTAGGGCATGTTGCTAATAAACTAAATTAGTGTTATTAGTATTGGTATTGAAACTAGTCAATTAAATAATAAACGGATAACATTTTCATTCCTCTTCTTAATATAAATTAGATGGATCAATATGTGTCGGTTTATTTTGGTTAACTAGTTTGTTTGTTTGTTTATTATGTCATGTCATTAAATTATAGTAACTTTTAGTGCAACTTGTTTTATTTAGGGTCTCCATCATTCATCATCTATCAACTCATTTGCATTTACTTTTAATTATATATATTTATATTTATTTAATATTTAATTTATTGAATGTGAAATACATAAATTAGATTCTTTACTTATTGTCCCTGAAAACAGAAGTCATTATCCATTGATAAACAAATTAGGTTAAATGTAGTTTGGTATATGTGTTTAATTTTGTAGTTCATAACATCGTATCGATGGACATACATGTAGTGTTATTAAAATTAGTTAAGTTTTTAAATATGTTATAAATAACTTTTATTAGATTCCATTTATGAAATGAAATTAAAATAATATAAGTTTAGATGAATATAACCTAATTCATTACCATCTAATATATGCATGAAAGAATGTATTGTAGCTAGGGTTTTAATTAATTAACATCAAGAGCAAACTCTAACGTTGATTATAGTTGATATATGAATGCTTACTATCTCAAACTTTTGTTTAATTAAATTAAATTTGTCTATAACTTGGTTTCTAGAATAATTAAAAGAATAAAAAAAAATTCTGCTATTTTTGAGTTAGCACTAATTAATCACATACCAAATATACAAATACAAATTTCTCTCAGCTGTGAATTGAATTCTGATCTTTAATTATGACTTGTGCATAGATTCATTTCATTATAAATGTTATAAGTTGAATAAGTAACGCATATATAGTTGCATATATACCATCAAATTCACATACCAGTATATGTTAAAATGTAAGAAGAAGAAAAAAATTAAAAAGCTATATCTATGATTACCTATTAATTTTAATTTGAATATATATTAATAGCATCTATCTTCAAATATTTTTGGCTGCGAGTCTTTTTTATTTTATTTTATTTTATTGTGAAAAGATAAAAAAGAAAAAACCATTCTGTATAACTTTTTTTGACAATGAATTTGTCAAGAATTAGCTATCGTTTAATGGATCTTTTAAAAATACATGTGAGTAGATTTTTAATAAAATAACTCTTGAACGACCTTTTACATCGAAGTTTTTTTAACGCAGTTAATAAAAGACGAGAAAAATTGCAAAAACCCTTTTTCATTGAAATACTCGTAACAAAACTTGAACCTAATATTTGAAATTTGAAAAGATTATAATGTCATAACATCCCTCATATCATCTCGTAGAATACGAATTTAATGAGAAAAACAAAGAAGACGTAGCAATGAGAGAGATTTATTTAGCATTTGCTTAGCGTGTGTTAAGTTTGGGCATCTCCCACTTCACCACTCTTTTCTTTTGTCCTACATGGCGGTTATATAAATTCGTTTATTTGTTTTCTAAAAAAGGCAAGTAATTTAAATAATACCGCATGCACATGAATATTGAATACCTACATTTTAACTACGAATATATACGTTCGTCAATTTTCATGGCTTAAACCTTAATGTTATGCTTAGAAGGTTAATTCGATACCATTAGATCAGTGTGTTGAGAGTGGTGTGAAGATTAAGTAACAAAACTAAGTGGATGGAAGATCTTGAACTTCTTGGTGGACTTTAGATCGCGACGCAAAGTATTAGTTCGGCAAAATTCAAAATTTTCTTGTTTCTTGAGTTATTTATTCCCTGTATAAGTAAAGTCCATGTATTTGTAACCTTATACTTCGAAAATAATAGTAAAAACTCTACAGTTTAATTTGGTGAAGATCAAATAAAACCACGTTAACTTCTTTAATCGTATTGTTCATTTATATTGTTTCCTTATTATCTGTAATTTTGTCCGTTTAGTTTCTGTGGGTGTAACTTCGATTACACGAGTATTGTTTGAGTTTGTTTTTACTAACGATTATTATCAAAGTCATCAACTGATTGTTAATTGTTTTATAGGTATAATCTCGATCAGGGGGTGTAACCTCCCATTGAAGATGCTGTTATTTTGGTGGTAGAAGAAAAACCATCACATCAGGGGGTTGTCACACTTGTCAGCATAATAATGTGTCTAATTACAGTTTGGTCCCACGGTTACAAGTCCAGTTACTTTCATCATCTACCGATCTACGTGCATTTCCAATATTATTATCATTTTTTCAGTTTATTAACTAAATGACTAAAAGATCACTTAAAAATTTGAGATTTTATTAACGACAACTTTAAGTAATAATTAGGTACTGTTCTTAAAAAGTTCAGACAAGTATAAATGATTATACCATAACTAATTATCTTGAGACATTTAGTATGATGAATTATAGTTATATTTCTAGAATTTATTTATCATTTTTCATGTATTTTGGTGACAAATATACTGCGAGTTTAGCAATCATTTTACCGGGCCCATATGACGTCATTCTGTAATGGTAAGCAGACGGGTCTAATTTATAAGGAACGTCGAAACTGTTAAGCAGTAAACACATGGCACCTATTTAATGCAATATATATGTATAATTTTTCATATAAATCATAAAGTCATATTAATAATAATAAAAAAGTATATGATCAAAACGAAATATTGAACTTGCCCCTTAATAACATCATGATAATGAGGTGTAACATATATATATATATATATATATATATATATATATATATATATATATATATATATATATATATTCAAATTAAATAAAATATACAAATGAACCAAATATCGTGGGCAGTGAGAGAGTTATAGTGGGGACGGTGTAACTAGTCGCCCTATTATTATATCCTAACTTCACCTTTGATCATGCCACAGTTCATTTTTGGAATATTTGAAATTACGATAAAACACATTTCGTTCCAAAAAGACTTCGAGTTTTTCTGAGTTTCAAACCTTAAATTAACATTGTAACATACTCCGTATGATATAACCTCGTCAAATGAAACATTTTACGGTATACTTATTATATTCTGTAAATTTACTAGGTTTAGAATACATCTGTAAATGTCATGTGGTCCGTTAACTCGACTTTTAATGTGGGTTAGGTCACTTTCTGACTCAATTCTTTTTGGTTGGTTGCTATTTAGGTCATTATTCGTGAAATTTTGAGCAGGCACGTACAAACCAAGAAAGTCCATGGCCCACCCTAGTGAAAAAGTTAATAGCATATATAAAAGTTTTAAGAGGTATAACTGTTTCATTTGTTGTATTCAGAAAAGTGGAACATCACATTTTCATCGATAAAATTTCATATTGAACTTTGAAAAATATTTTGATTGGTTAAGAATTAAAAATTAACATTTATTTTAAAATAAATTAAAATAAAAATATAAAAATTTAATTTGAGACGGAAGAAATACAACTTTCTTGCAATACAATAGTTTAAAAAAGTACTAGCAACACCCATTCGTAATGCACATAATTATTTTCATTGATGTTTATATAATCATTTCAATTCATGTCTAAACATATTCAATAAATTAGGAGATCAATTGTGCTTTAACGTAATAGACTAATTTTATATATGTGTATTAAATAGTACTATTTTTTTTTATCAAACTTTGTTTGATGAACAAACTTATAATTCTATAGTTACAATTATAATTTTGCTATATACAGTAAAGAAATTGGTTAAAGAAAACAAAAGGCAAAATCAATAATCATACAAAATACTATTAGAAAAAGTACTCATTAACCTATTGGTGTGTGGATAGAGTATAGATGGTGTATGTATTGATCAAGCCTTTATTTTATTTTTTCAAGTTTAACATAGGTCAACTACTCAACTTAATTGCATTTGCATCGCTTCTTTTGTTTACCTTGTTTTTTATTTTATTTTTACATGCCTTCATTTTTTATATTCTGAAAGATATTATTTAGACTCTTGGAAAAAACTAAATTTTAAATGAGTTTATCGGTATAAAAGAAGATTTTGCTGAAACTTTATAAAAGACTCATTTTATTGTTAGATTTTAAGGTGTTATACGTTTAAGTTCATTGTTCGTTAGTGTTTTGGCGCACCCTTATCCAAAATTCTGGGTACGCCACCAATTTAAGGTAATATTGACTGAAAATTAGTGAGTTATTGATATGTGGGGGTAAAAATGTAGAATTGTGAGTTTATTAATTTTTGGTAGTTGTTTTTTTGCAAACGTATAATATTTTTGGGACAAATAAAATTGATAATGTGGATATTATTATTTTTTACGGAGGGAGTGGTTAGTTACACACATTTCTAAATATATAAACATAGAGTTTTTAAAGTTGTAAAAGATATCTTAAAAATGATAAATGAAGTGATTTAGAAGCATAGATACACGTAATGTAAAACTAATATAACATTTCTTGGATGCTTCTATAAATAGGATAAATGACAAAAATATAGATAGTGTTGATGATCCTACTGGCACAAACTTGGACCTAAAACTTAATAATGAGTCAAGGTACGACTTGGTTTGGACTTTGGACCAATACAAGTTAAGAGCTATGACCCATATTCGACTAAAACTTAATAATGAATCAAGGTACGACATGGTTTGGACCAAAACTAGTTAAGAGTTATGAGTTATGACCCATATTCGATTAAATGTGTATGGACCCTTAATTACGTTTGTTCCATGAAGAGTTGTGGAGGTTGGTGCACATTAAAGTCTTCCAAAAATTATAAATTACTTGCCTCTAAACCAAACAACAAAAACCCATTTTACTCAGGGTTTATTGTTTCAAAGTATATTATTTAACTTTACTCATTTTATTATTATATACATCGTACTTTCAGATTTTGCCCTTGGCAAAAAAAAGAATTAACATATTCAATATATACAATAAACCATATGAAAATATGTTTTACACAATGGTAAAAGAGACATTAATTCACTTTGAAACGATAAACTCTTTTACATGTAAAAAAATCATTTCCAAATTACCATGTATCTAACTATTTCGACCAAAGAATCAGTTTCTAGCAAAATATAGTAGAAGAAAGGGCGTTCGCCTAGCAAATCCAAACGGTTCTGAGTTCAAGTCTCATTGAAGACAATATATTGTTGGGATCGACCCCGCTCTCATACCGCTCGTTGGGATCGATCACCACCACAATAATCACACAACCTTGTATAAGTCAATAATAAATCGCATAAAACAGAAAAACACGAAAACACATATTTTTTGCGTAGAAACCTCTCAAGGGAGACTAAAAACTAAGGGACCAACGACCACTTAAATTATACTATATACAAACAATATTACAAGAATGGACGCTCATCTCTCAACACTCTTGAATATTATCACATATTCTCATACCACTCTCACCGGTAAATTACAATAATAGAATTCACATTGTTGTTATTGAATCACCTAGACTACCACACGAGACGGAGGGAGACTCACTAACCGACTCTCATCGAACCTCTTTTTTTTTTCTCTCAACCTTCTCGTCAAATACCTACAACTAACTCATATTTAAATAGAATACACGATAACTTGTCCATCAAGTTGATTTCCCCCTAAGTTAACTTGATTTGCAAATTTCACTAATTTAAGAAATTGAATCATTCCCCGACATATTTAATATATATATATATATATATATATATATATATATATATATATATATATATATATATATATATGGTGATGATCCTGTGAGAACCAGTGATTGATGAGAACTGTGATAACTACACAATTTCTTCTTCAAATTTTGTCCACTTTCTTTTTCTGACCGTCATTTTAATCCAAAATTATCTCAAATCTTGTAAATCAAAATTACTTAGATACAAACAACAAATTTATCAAACAAATTATATTAAACAGTTAGGTGAAGAATCAAAAAATTGTAGATATGTGCATAATCGTTATTAGGTACAGAATCGCAGGTAGGTGTAAAACAGTAGGTAGGTGTAAAACAGTAGGTAGGTGCAAAACTCGCTGGTAGGTGCAAAACTCGCAGGTAGATGCAAAATCGAAGGTAGGTGTAAAAATGGATCCCATTTGGTTTTATGTCAGTAACCTCCATCAATTAAAAAAAATCATTAGCTATCAATAAATTTAGCGGTGACAATTTGTCTAATCAGAAAGCTTCACGGCGATAACGTATATGACCGAAAAACATTCAACAAAGACTTATCGGAAAATTGTAGGAGTGAAACGGTTTTCTTCTCAATCAACCAAAATGAAAATCTTCGTCGTAAACGTCGGAAATCAACACAATAACTGCCAAAAATATATGCAATAATTGCCGGAAATATTTGTTGTAACTGTCGGAAGCTTTCAACACTTTCAATAGTTTCTCTTTTACGTATTTGCAGCCACTCTAGTCGGAAGATTTACAAGTTTTTCTCACTAGTGTTGAAATAAGGTTTGAAGGGAGGAGAGAGATTGTGAAAAATAAGAAGATGTGTGGGTATGCCCATTTAATATTTTTTAGATAAAAAGCCCAATTTAATTTATTCTAGTCAATGCCCAAGAGGTTCTCACTCAAAGTTATTTCTCATCTTATCCCTATATATATATATATATATATATATATATATATATATATATATATATCTCTGTGTGTGTGTGTGTGTGAAAATAAGGAGATAAAATAAAAAGGGTGAAAATAGATCCTAACCCTTGGATTAATATAATATATATATATATATATATATATATATATATATATAAAGGTGGAGATAAAATAAAAGTGGAGAAGACAGTTGACTTTCACAATTTTATGAAGTGTGAAGTTGAATTTACTTTTGCGTCACACTTAATTTTTAAACGTTAAACTTATTTTTTTGGCTTCACATAACATTAATGAAATGTGAAGGTTGAAAATTAAGTTTCATACCTTCATAAATTTATATAAAGCCAAAAAAATAAGATTCACAGTTAAAAAATCTCTCAATTTATGTGAAGTAAAAAAAAAAACAAAGGTTCGCAATGAAAACCTTTTGGAAAACAAAAAAAATATAAGGGTTCAAAATATAAAAAAAAAGTGTGTGAAACGAAAAAAATAAAAGTTCACAACTAACAAAGATTGTGAATACAAATTAAGATTGTTTTCACCGTTTTTATTTTAACTCATTGTTTTCACCAAAAGGAAGCACTATTTTCTGGGGAAGAGGGAAGCTACACATTCATCAACGATGAATGTTAACGAATTCCCTTAATATTCATCATATGATATTATAGGTTATAAAAAATAATTTATTGATTAATATTAGCAGTTATAACAACGGTTTTGATTAATATTTATTGGTAAAAATATGTTTTTTTAAGTTTTGATTATCATTCATCACGGACGAATGTTAACAAATAATTTTTCAAAGAAACTGATAATATTCACTTCACTTAACATTCATTAATGATGAATATTAGAAAATTCTCTTAATATTCAACATATGATATTCCTATAAGTTATGAAAATGAGTTTATCTATGAATATAAGTTGGTATAACATCAGTTTTGATTAATATTTTTTGGTAACAATATGTTTTTTTATGTTTGATTATCATTTATCGCAAATGAATGGTTAGCTTCCCTACTTCCCTCAAAAAAGTGTTTCCCTCTTGATCCCTACCCTTTATATATATATAGTGGGAGGTTCAAATAAGAACTAACTAAAAATTGAAAACTCTTGAGAACCACTAAATTACGTATTTGTTCACGTTTAATTAATTTCATTCATACGTGAATGTAACACCCCCAAATTTGAGGTATTATTTTATTAGATATAAAACACTTATTATAATTGTATAAAGTATTAATAATGATAAAGTATTAAAAGTTGTTTTAAATAATTATGAGTTGAAAGTTGTAGTTAAGTGTTGTATGATAAAATAATAAAACTTAAGGGGTTAAAATTATAGATGTCTAATTATACGGGGACCAAATTATAAAATTCATATATGCATACATACACATCGATACATACATACATACATTGAAACTTCCAGAGTGAAATAGAGCGTACGGGAGAAGGAAGGAAAGGGAGAAAATTGGTTGAAAGCCATCAAATTGAAAATCAAAGAATCTAATTCAATCCTAAATCATCATCTCTAGCATAAGGTATGTATGAATTCTTGTTATTTTGTCCTAGAAATTAGTTTATGGGGGTTTTAAGTTCAAGTAATGTGTAAAATGAAATTAAGATAGATAATGTTTGTTTGAGGTTAACTAAACTTAAAAAGTATTGTTGCTAACCTCAATTCATATTAAAAGTTGATAAATTGATTATGCTCATTAGTGCTTATGGTGGGTTTTGTTCAAATGTTTGTAAGTTGTTGATTTCCCACCCTAGTTACTAGTTAGTGAGGTTGTTAGGATGCTATTAGTAGTAATTAAAGTAGTAGCTAAAGTAGCTAAACACTTGAGTTGATTATGATTATGAAAGGTGAGAATTTTCTTTGTTTGACTAAAAGTCAAACCTGGTCAACCCAAGGGAATGATGATGATTAGTTGATTTTAATGATTGTTAGATGCTAAATGTGTTGCTATATTGTTGTGCTATGTGATAGGTGGTTAAAAGACGAGCATTCGCTATTGATCGATAAATCACTTATTGCCCAAAACATCAAGGTGAGTGATATGGGGGTTAATTGGGTAATGGGTCATGTGAATTCCAGATTGCATACGTGTAAGAGGTTTCACATGATCAAGTGGAGTTATTTATTTCATATTTATACTTGATTGTTATTGTTGTTGATTCATTGTAGAGATTAGCTAACTAATGTTAGCCTAAGTTGGTATCAATTGTGCAAGTGTTGCAAGTTGTAAGTTGATAACGGATCCGCCTAAGTGGTTTAAAATCTCTACATTGCTCAAGTTGTTAATGATTGATTTCTTTTTGCTAGATGCCCTTTTTAATTGCCTATATGCTCACTAAGTTAAATGCTTAATCTGTAAGTTGTTTTTAATGTAGGTGCAAGTGGGGCGAAAGACCAAGGTGGTCACAGGGAGGGCAAGGCAATTGCAAAGGATTAGCAAGGATTGTAACTTGGTAAATGTAGGTTTAGCAAGTTTACTGTTCTTTTGAATTATCGTTATGATTGCCATTTGTGTAAATCGCCCACGTTGAGGTCTTTTGATGAAAATATGTAGTTGGTTATGATGTCGAATGAATGATCATGTAGAGTTTGGGTTAATTTTGAATAGTTGACTATCAAATGGGTCGTTTTGTATATTCCCAATTGGGTCGTTTTACTAAACTAGCCTAATGATGTTTTGGACGATTTTGGAATATGTTACTTTGTTAAAATGTGTTGGTATGAGTTTATGAAAGTGTTCAATAGATCATGTAGGAACTTGTTGCAAGAAATGATTGCACAAGTGTCCAAGTGGTCACATTTTGACCAAAGGTCCAAAACCGTCATTATTATGAAATTTGAAAAAGTGCCAAAAGGGAAATCTTTGTTATGTTATATGAAATACGCCTGCAAACTTTCGGGTCTTGATTGTAAGCGAGTCAAAAGATATGCGTGTTTGAATTTGAGTTCAAAAACTGAGTTTCCTGCACTTTTCAGAAATTCAGTACAGGTACGCGATCGCGTACCCTTACCAGGATCGCGTAGTTGTGCTAAAATCATATCAGAAGGTTTCTACGTTGTTGGTACGCGATCGCGTATTCTTACCGGGATCGCGTACTAATTTAGTACGCGATCGCGTACCATCACCAGGATCGCGTACACTAGAAGACGCAAAAAAGTAGAAGTTTTTTTGGGCGTTTCAGTGAACATTCATGTAGGTTCGATTGAGAAAGAAAAAGAAGCTAAAAACTCTAAATATTACATCTTTAAAAACATTTTAACCGATTTGTTCATATGATCATTCACACGTGAACATATATTTGTTTTTTCTTATCTGTAGATACAATTTTACGATTTTTTTCTTTATCAATTAAACATACATCAATATTCACATATGAATGTAGTTAATCACATGTGAATAAATTCAAAATTTATTTAAGGTACCATCTTAGATCACTTGTGTCGCACCCCCGAATTTACTGTGCTGCAGAAGTCGGATCGAGGCGCGACTAATCAAAAATCATTACATAAGATTACATTGAACGACCACTATATGCATCGTTTGAAAACAGTACAAAGTATATTACATTGATAATTCAAATGTTTACCAAACTCATGAGTTCGCGAATAATCCTAGAGATTCTAATACATAACTAATGATACAAAATAATAATGCAAGGAAAATCTCTGATATTTGTAAATCATGCGACTCGAGCTAGAGTTCCCTGTAGGCCATCCTACTATTGTTGTGAACCTGAGAATACATACTAAAACGGTCAACAATAATGTTGGTGTGTTCATAGGTTTAGTTATCAGATGTATAAGTGTGAACCACGAGATTTCCAAGTTTGTTTGTATCGCAAAACTACGATAAGTAAATGTATACTATTGCCATGAGTTCACAGTCCGAAGCTTAACCGTAAATAATATGCCTCCGCAAGTGCCTATTCCAGAACACTCATTAGAAACAAATACTAATGCGTCCGTTTATACATAACGGTTCGTGGTAGCGCTACTACCCCGAACGGGGAGGGTCAGTCCCAAATAGATCTATTCATTAATACTCGCGCTAAGATCCATACTAACGAAACTATGATGTGCAGGACTTCAGTGGATTAGTAAGTAAAACAACTCATGCAATGAGTATATGTGTGTTTCTGTACTCGTGTTCATGAAAAACAGTGTATGTATTCTCACCCCCAATAGTTAAAAACAGTAAAAGCGGGGCTATGAGACTCACCTGAGCCTTGGAAGCGAGCGTTTATATCAATAAACGTGTATCCGAAATGTAACCTTCTAGCGCCCTAAACGCATAAGGTTATGTGTAAGTGAATGTCTCAAAAGATCATTCATGCTAGTTGTCCACTCAACTAGTTATGTCCAAATGTTTGTTTATCGTTTGCGTTATAGAAAACGTGTACGGCCCGTTGGTGACGTTTTGTAATAATAATTCCCGAAGACATTATTATTATGTTTGTTTCGTTGTATACTTATAAGAGTATATGTATTTCATGTACGAGTAACGTTGTAAATAAATATTCGTTGTTATTTGTGGTTACGCGTGTTTAATACTTTGTGACAACATAAGTTTGATTAAACTGTTTTATGCGACACAGAGAGTTAGTGTCGCAGGTTACTGCGGCACTTGAAATGGTTGCGACACTGGCTTTGTGTCGCAAGTGTCAAGAATTAAATTTTATTGCGACACTGAAGTTTGTGTCGCAGTCGAGAAAATCAATAAGTGTGCGACACTAAGGTTTGTGTTGCAGGTTGTGATTTCAAATAGATGTGCGACACAGGGGTTAGTGTCGCAGGTTAATACTGCCTGTTTATAAGTGTTGCGACACAAGGGTTGTGTCGCAGGTTAGTACTGGTTTTATAAGTAGCGACACAGGGTTAGTGTCGCACCCGATTTGGGTCTGGTTTCGAATTCGGAAACTTGGTCAAACGTGCTCGGTTTGACCCGAAACTTTTACACGACTCTTAAATATGTTTTTAGGACTTATTAAAATTAGAGTTACGTTTTATGGTAAACCCGAAAGTGTCATTTTTAATTACGTGCTAAAACAATCCATAGAGTTATTCCACCAGATTTTATAAGTTTTTCGTTGCTCGTTTTGACTAGTCAAAGCTTCGAGATAAAATTCAAAAAAAAAAATTCTAGACATTCCCTTATGTCTTAGCTACTTAACATAATTTTTTCATAATTTTTAGTTAATGTTAAGTTGGTCAAATAATTAGGCAAGTCCCCTGACGTCCAAAAATGACGAATCCAGATACAGGTGTGATCTTTTAATTACTGAGAAAAATCTACAAAACTTCACGAGACATAATTATACAACTTTAAAAGCTAACAAAATTTTTGAGATTAAGGCAAATACCTCATATCGTTTGGAGTTGTGTAGCTCGAGTTATAGGCTTGAGAAATTGGTACAAAAATCTGACCACTAGGTCAGTCCGGCGCAACGTTTTTGTAAATTCATTTTCGGGTATCAAACGTTGTCAAAAAATTACTAAACCACTTGTAAATGAAAGCTAACATCTTAAACTTAAGTTTTGACTTTTGATTCGTCCATTTTGGTTAAGTTTTATGTACGAAAAGTCTCCTTGAAGTCGGGTTAAATTTCTGCGCAACAAACTGTTGATGTTTTGTGATTTCAAAAACGTTTTTCGACTTTGTTTTTGGACAAGATCTTGTTAAATGGACATTATATCATGAAAATAAACATGTTCCAAGTAAAATAGAAGGGAGATGAAGTTCCTTACAAAGAAGATGATGAAAACACGAAGAAATGGAAGTCGTGAGCTCGTTTTCTTGCGTTTTCTTGCAAACCGAAATGGAGGTGTTGTGGTGGTGATTATGGTGGTTTTTGGTGATGATGGGGGGGCTTCTTGGGGCATGGAAATCACATAAAAGAGAGAGGGAGAGAAAAGATGGAGTATGGGAAATGTGTGGGAGGGTTTGAGTGTGAAATGAGAAAAGAAATGGTGGTATGGGAGGTATGGGGAGGGGATATAATATCTTGGGCATGGGCTTGTGGTTGATGGTAGATTTTGTGGGCCTCACCTAGGTGTGGTTGGTTTAAATCGTGTTCTCCAAGTTTACGTTACGTGCCGTGTTCGTTTACCCGTTCGTTTCGTCGCTCGTTGAAACGTTAAACGTTTATTAATTATGTTTTTCGTCAACGATTTATTCGCGTAAGTTTTGATTGGAGTTTTATTTAAAATACTTCATTTTAAGTTGTTGAAATATAATTCGAGCTTCGTTTAGTTGTCGGGCGCGATTCGCGCTTTTTCGTCGCGTACAGTACGTTTTATACGAAACGTATAACGTTTACTATATTATCGAAATAATATAAGTTAAATAACGATTATTTAATATGGTTACGTTATTTAAGAAAATGTTTTTCACCAACGTCTGTATTTATCGTGTTGGATTCCATCCGATTGAAATTGCGTAATTACAATTAATTACGTACGTGTATATATATTTACATATATACAAAATGTTACTGTACTTAGTCCTATTTCATACTAAATACAAGTAATAATGACCTATCTTAGATACAAATGATGGCCTAATTTGCCGGGTGTCACAACTTGGTACGCAATCGTGGTGGTGTGACGATGGGCGTTGTAGTGCTCATGCTCGCCACGCATCGTGGTGAGGTGAATGCTCATGCGTGGCGAGGTGAAGAATGAGCACGATGAAAAAGTTGGCCCCACACGCAATTTCTCTTCCTTTTTCCTTTTTCTTCCATTTATATTCAACTAATAAAAAAATTGATGAAATTGCACGCTATGAAAAGGAGGAAGAAGATTATGGAACAAAATAGAACCTTAATGCTTTTATGGACTTTTTATTTTAAATTGGGCTTCTTCTTCTTCTTCTTTTGAATTTATTGTTTGAAAGTGCTGCATACTTTACACGTTTTACTATTGTATGCACTCACATTTCAAAAGTTCTATTATATGTATTGAAACCTGTTGAATCGTCTAATGTATGTACAATGTCACATGTTGCTGACGTGGAACATGTATAAGTTGATTTGGCATGTTATTATATGATGTAAAAAAAGAAGGAAGAAACCGTCAACCTGCCATTCAGGTCACTTAGTACATACGATAGACGAATTATTCAGGTTTATTACATACGATAGAACTTCTGAAATGTGACCACATACAATAGTAAAACGTGTAAAGTATGTTGCACTTTCAAACAATAAACCTTTTTTTTTTTGTCATTAGACTTCATATAAATTTTTAATTTAAATAGCTCTATTAGTTAAAAGAAATATCAAATGTAATTTTGTATTAAAGCTTTTGAAAAATCTATATAAAAAATATAATGTAAAATATTTTTATAGTTTAAGTTTATTTATTTTTAGTTTATTGTATTACTTTTATTTAATTAGAAGTAATCGTTTTTCTAGTAAATAGAAATGAAATAAAATTCGTGACAGTAAGTACCGCGATCGTTGGATGATCACTAGTCGTCACTGATGTCGCTCGGAGTTACGATTGTGTGTGCTCTTAGGTCCATTACATTAAAAAATAATTAAGGTTACTTTAAGATCTGTTCAATTTGTGACATAACTAATTGATCCAGCATTACCAATAATGTTTTTCTATACGAAATCAAGTTCTTAGGTGTGATTGAACTTGAAATAATTGCCAATATCTCCTATTCCAATTGTGTCGTAGATATTTTAAAGTTTTTTAAGCAAGTATTTCATACTTTGTAGTCATTTATATTTGCTATTCTAATATACATTCACGTAACTGTTGGGATCGGCCCCGATCTCAAATCACTCGTTTGAATCGATCACTATCACAAAAAATCACACAACCTTGTATAAGTCAATATAAAAACACATAAAACAGAAAAAATACGAAAACACACACTTTTTGCATAGAAAAACCTCTCAAGGGAGAGTAAAAAACCACGGGACTAGCGGCCACTTAAAATTCCACTATAATACGAACGATATTACAAAAATGAACGCTTCTCTCAACACTCTTGAATACCATTACATATTCTCACACCACTCTCAATAGTAGATTACAATAATGAAATTCTTGTCGTCGTTATTGAATTACAGAAACCACCACATGAGACGGAAGGAGACGACTCTCATAAACTCTTTCTTTTTCCTCCTCACCTTAAACCCTACATTTAACTCCTATATAAATAGACAACAAATAACTTGTCCATCAAGTTAAAATCTTCCCCAAGTATAACTTTATTTCTAAATTGCTCTATTTTAGAAAATTAAATATCCCAATAAATAACTTGTTAGAAAACTCTTATATTCTACAACATAATCATTCTACTTGAAATATGTTTATGCATTCGGGTTCAAAAGTCGGGTGTAGAAAGATATGACCAAGTTCCTTTCTAATTGGGCTAACGGGTGTGGGTAGTGCGCATGTGGTCCAAAGAGGGGCTGGGCGTGTGTTATTGGGCCGTAAGGATCAAAGAGAAAAAGAAAAACTGAACAATAATATTTTCATGTAGTCGAAGTAAATTTAAATCTCCAAACTAATTTATCTCCATGTATCTCAATCTAAATAATATTAGGGAATTGTTACTAACCGCCTATAATAACGTGCATAAGTTGGTTGTATTTCGAATTAAATATGGGGTCAACTAATTTTCAAAGGTTAAAGAGTTTATTACGGTGTGTACAAGTATTAATGCGTATTTTAAATTCTTATTGTCGTTATCATTTTTCATGTTTAAAATGTCAGTTATTATAATAAATTCATCACGCGTTAACTTTTTGTCTTCATTACAAGTCACGTTACAGAAGAACATAAAGTTTCTGGTTAAAAAATAAAAAAACTAAAAAACAATAGAAAAAAAATGTTGTCAATTTGTCATAAAAGTTAGACAACATAATACAACAATATTGTTGATTAAAATCAAATACTCAAATCCTACTAAAAAAAGATGATGGCACAATAATAAGAATTACTTTACATCACACACACACATACATCTAAACTGCTTGAACAAACCAAACCAGATGAGCAGTAAAATGCAACATTATTGTTTCTTAAGAAAAAATTGCCTACACATTTTCTTGTGAATGAGATCTCACAAGCAATAATCGGCCCAGGTTCGTTTAGGTTGTTGTGTCGTTTAGCAAGCGTTTATGGCGATTATACTGTTTCTCCATGAACAAATGTGACGCGCCATCAATAGTCCTTCGCCAAGTCTAAAAGAGACAAAAACAACATAGAGTTGAATCGCGTTAGCTTCATCTTAAGCATAGTATTAAAAAGTAACTCGGGACCAATATTCCAAATCTATAGAATGTTTAAAGCGCTATTTACTAAGAAAATAACTTGAAAGAAGAGTGTTACAACTTTCAATCCGATCAAAATGTATTGATATCATTCCAGTGTAAGTGATTATTGAGCTATGAATACAGTACAACTAAAAAATTTTGGTCGGTCTCACTTGGTTGTAACCGTGCAAATAGCTATGGCCAAAGCACAAAACGATACTAGAGACCATAGTGTCTCAGTTTGTCCTGGAATGCATTGTTTCTAGCTAGCATTTAACGTATATTGTGAAAAAGGCAACGCTGACAGATCCACACGCGTGTCAAGCCTCAAGGAAGCTAACGTTTCACATACCGAACTCAAATAAGCATAGAGCAAGACATTGTCATACTCAATTTCCCTAGATCTTATCATATGCAACCACTTCATAGCTTGGGAAGCAACTATATCCAATTTATGTATTTATCGTCAGTATATACACAAATTTAAGGGACATTTGTTATAATTAATAAATAAATCTTAATTTTATGATGATAAGCATTTTGCAATGCATTTTTCGAGATTAAATCAAGATATTCTGATCCCCGAGTTTAACTAACTAATTAAGTAACTTATGCTAACTCTATTAAGTAGCATTAATCACTTTAAGAACAACATAATTAGGTAATTAGTACTCCATTACTACTAAATTCATTAGAGAGGAAGATATGCAATTAAACCAAAATTGAAAACTATAATTAGGGCACCAAGAATAATCAAACCCTAAATCAAATAAAATTCGAATAATTTACCTTTTCAATCGTTCCAAAAAACGATCTGTTCCTGAAAGTTCTAGACCTAAAATGAGTTTTCCCAACCCTAACCAACGCTCCGGCACCAGACAATCTACGAGCAGTTGCAACCGGAATAAGCAGCGTCTTCCGTTCAACAATTCCACCGGTAAACTCAGCACTTTCACGACGTTTAGTTACGATCGGCTGTACCGATTGCGCTAATCGCTTTTGTCGTTTCATCAAACGTAACATTTTCTTGGAGCTGTAATTATCAGGCGAATCTAATTCGGCGAATTTGCTTAGAATTTGGTCCGATGAAGCTTTTGTTACATGTTGTACTGTAGCTGTTGGTGTTGGTGTGACAATTGCGGTTTTCATTTTCGTTGTTCGAGATCGAAAAATAGAGAAAGAAAAGGGTTTTAGAGAGAAATGAATATAGTGTGAATTATATCTTGTTATTATGGGGGGAAAATGAGAATTGACCGTTGGTGGTGGTGGTTCACTGGTAGAGGGGCTGGAGGGAATATGGAAATATAGCCGTTAGGGCACAGACTGATGAATGTATTTATGTGTAATTATAAAAATGGACAATAATAAATAATAAATAATAATAATAATTATTATTATTATTAAAAACCAAAAAAACAGACGCGCCCATGGAAAATTATTGTAATGTTTTAGGGGATGTTGGGACTTGGGAGTTAAATCATAATTAGAGTTTATTTATTACTTTTTTAGTAAATTTTCTAGAAAAGAAAATTTGTAATTTACAAAAGTAAGTTGATTAAACAATATAGTATTTAACAATCCATCGAAAGTTTTTTTAAAATAAATGAAATTATATTGTATGAGTAGTAAACAAGACAATCGCTCGAACTCGACTTCAGCATGAACAATTTTTTATAACCCAAGCTCGATTCAAACTCGACTTCAGCATGAACAATTTTTTATGACCCAAGCTGGGGTTTAGGGGTGTAAACAAGTTGAGCTACTCAATCCCGAATCGAGCTTGAACAAAATCTGTCATTCATTACATCCAAGCATTTAATCATTTTCTCTACAATTACCTCTGGACAAGCTAAACGAGCATAATGGTTCATCGCCATCGTTATCCGAAATTAAAAAAAAAAAAAAAAAAAGAATTGTAATGAAACACGTGTAAAACGATACTGGTTTCTTAATACCGTTCTACTAATGGTAAGCTTTGATATAGTCATGAATAACAGAAGCAATTAGAGTTTAAATCAAGTAATCTACCAAACCTGATAGACTTATTTTCACCAAAAAAAAAAAAAATACTCATCAGATAAATGCAACCGAGATATACATCACAAAGGTACTGGAGATCAATTTGACATGAATTATAAAACAAACTCATATCACTAAAACAAGAATTCCAGTAGTTAAAAAGGCAAATACAGTTGGAAAACATGCTAACCAACGCCTAACTTTCTAACCAGTAATGTTCATTAGTAACTTGCACTAATTCATAGATCTAAATTAGTGTAAACGTTATACATTAAGAGCTGATTGACGTCCCGAAGCTGAGAGTGTGGCACTCGAGATTTTTCAGGTTCACCTGCACACCAAAATCATAGAAATTCTTCTCTGTAAGGGATTTGCATGACAAGCAATCTTGTAATAACAATATTTGTACATTCACGTGGACTAATTAAGATTTGGCAAATTACACTAGAATTTATACTTCTTTACCATTTTTCTTATAGTATGTATCGAATCAGATGGAAAAAAACTTTTACTGTATGTATATACTACTATAAGTTTATATAAAATTTAATAGATGCAATAGCAAAATTGGTAAAGTTAAATACATTTTGGTGTAACTTTCAATGGTACACAAAAGCATTATATCCTATATACTCGTAATTGGTTTCCGTTTCAACTTTCCTATATACTTCTATCGGGCTTACACTAGTGTGAGGGCTTACCATAACAGCAATGCCTGTCTCACTAAACTTTGGAATGCAAATGAGTCTCACCACCTGACCCTCTGATCCTACATGAAAGTTATACCATAGTTAACGGTTAATACATACTTCCGAAAAGGAAAAAAGGTAAATAGTTCATGCTGTTTCTGACAAGAACCTTTTAGTATTCGAGTGGCGTATTTATCTTGATTACCAACAAAGTAAACATGTGGACAGCTTTCAATGAAGAACGGGTCCCTATCAGTGAAGGGATAACATCCTATAAACCAAAGATTGTTTTATGTTAAGGTCAACTGAATCCAACGAGAGATCAAGGAAAAAGTCAATCATATTAACCATTTTGAATAAGCAGTCAAAGAAAATAGTCTATTATTAGGTTAGGATAAATCGAGCTAAAAGGGTCAGCTGTTTCTATACAAGAGAGATGCAGTATATGAGGAACTGCAAAAATGTACTACAAAATAATCGAGAACAAGCAGAATTATGAATAGGCTATATACAATAAGTCTATTACCGAGTGTATTTGGTGCAGTTGGGGCTAGGTGCCTCCATCTCAACGTCCTTTCCATGAATTCTAATGTATCTTTTGCTTCTGAATACTTCTTAAGATCATCAATATTTTGACCAGATGTTCCAAGAAATCTGAAGATCAGTGGATGTACAAGTATAAACACAAAAACCATGGTTGGTTGGCTGACATAATGAAAGAACAGCATAATGCAGTAAGCAAAGTAATGGAATAGATCTTTACATTCCATAATCATGTTTGGTTTGAAATAAATTTATATATATGAAGATCATAACTTTATATTTAGTTTGTATTCTGTTTAACAGACGTCATTGAACTTTCTATGTACAAATGATACCTGTTAGACACTTAAACAAAGTAAAAGCCATTAACACTTGAGTAAAGTTTTGAGATTTTACAAAACATTTGTGTTAATGGAAATAAAACTATCCAATTCCATGATGGAAAAAAAAAACCATGGCAGCTTGGCCATGAAATGAGATTCAACAAACCGGAGGAAATTACATTCGTTAAATCGGTGTCATGCCATTCCATCAGACAAAATGAACAGTTTTATTATTCTGATTGAATTGAACATTCTACTCCCTCTCTAATTCTATCACACCAAATGCTAAACGAGATTATATGATTCCTATCACGGATATTACATCTCTTACCTCACATTGTCCACATCAAATAGATGAGGATTAGTGCAGGACCTAAATGTGTTATAGGCTGCTGATCCAGGAAAAAGGCATCTGTTCAAAGGCTGTATAAACAAGCATTTAAGAACAATGAAATACAACATGTGGAACATGATTTATTATTCTACAGTGTGACAACCTGCTGTGGGAGAGCAAAGTTTGCAGGGTCATTGTATCCGGCCATGATATCTATAGGTATACCAGCAGCAATCTGCGTACAGCTGCAGATGATTAATATATGGCTTACATTTGTTTATCAATCTTAATGTTACCGATTAAGGTAATTTGCATACTTACCTGAGTTAAAAAGATATCCAGCTCTTTGATTGGCTCGGATAACCTTGATTGGTCCTTGGAAGCCAAATTCTGCAACAGCATAATTGTGCACGCACTTTAAGAATTTACTTTCATTTGTGTTGTTGTTACAAGATTAACTTATGTCTGTACTTAACAGGATTACTGCTGTTGCGTTGCTTTTACATACTAATTAGAAAATACATGAAACTTGAGAGAAGGCTTCTGAAATGGCTAGATGTTGATTTCAATCCATTTATATGAAAACGGACCAATTTTAGTTCAATTTTACAGATAATGGGTCAAACAGTTCAGATTTGTTAAATTTGGTCTAACGAAAACGGGTCAGATGGGTTGAACATACTGAAAGTCTCCTGACATGTATTCAAAGGCTTACAATCTCGTAAATCGATTAAAAACATCGCTCTAGTAATATAGTTTTTAATCTTCAAAAACATTCACAAAATTGATAGATGGTCAACCCCACCCGACCAATTGGAAATGTACTTTCGATTTAGCTGTTTTGACCTAAACCCGTTCTGACCCATTACTCAACGCACCCATTTTGCCACCTCTAGGTACGGCTGCTGGATAAATAAAGTAACGACAGCAATTAGCTTTATTACCTGCGCATTAAGAAGCCCATATTCAATTTCAACAGAATTACCAGCAACGACTACTTGAACTATCTGAGCTGCCGAGTGTTGCTCCTGTTTAATGATACATACAAATGAGATATGAGATATAATTACTTAAAACACGTGAAATAAGAAACCATGGTAAGCAGGTTGGACCTTCTCATCTCCTAGATGACCTGTAATATGATCGACAAGAAGCTGTAATTGAAGTGGGTTAGAAAAGCTGCTACCGACATTTAATCCAGATACCAAGACAACATATTTATCTTCTCCTGTTAGAAAAACATAAATAATTAATGGCGGAAAAATCAAACAACTGTAAATTGTTTCACATGTTATGATATAAGTACTATGTAGCATATTGTTTCACATTTTACACAACAGCAATATGTAATGGTGTTAGCAATATGCCCATACCTAATTTATTTGGTAGATCCAACTGTGGCGGTAAGCCGGCTTCTAGAATATCCTGAACAAAAAAATCTCCTCCACTGGTTTCCTTTCCGTGAATAGCAACAACATTGCCTTGTAAACCAACACAAAAATATATCATCAATATGATACTTCCGGAATACCACTTCTCAATTTTGGTGACGCAAACAATTTTACACAGTATAAGCTTTGTCGAACATTAACCCAAAAAAATGTAAACCATAAATTCATTTAAAAATTTAACAGGAAACATTGATACGGACCTGTTACATATACTGACGGAGATAATACGTCGCCTTTCAGATTTACTCTTCCACTCTCATCTTCAAGAACCAAATTATCATCTGAGTGCACGAAATTATCAGGGCTTACAAGTGGAGTCGCAGACCTCTGTTTATAAAGAACAAAAAAATATATATATGATTATGATCAGAAAAAACTGAATATAAGCATTGGAAACTATCACAGATTATACCTCTTTTGAATATTCACTAAGGATGGTAGGTTTGAGCTTCATATGCTTATAGAGTGTTCCAACAATAATGCACTCTTTACCTTCCTCTAGTCCCAAAACTGTACAGACTACAGTATAACATTTGTACAAAATGATAAGTATACTAAAAGTACACTGTAAAACCTTAAAAATAAATGATTTGCACCGGCACTCTGCTATCATAAAGCTGAATACATAATTAGTAAGATGTGCATATATACACATCACATTAGATGAGCGATAAAGAATAAGGGCATGAGATCATTGTAGATATGAAACGCGGAACAGAAAAGATGTTCATTTGTGACAGCCAAAAGTTGCATTATACCATTAACCCGTAAATACGTGTCAAAACTAACAAATCGTCAACAATGACTAGCAGAATCTGACTTTAACTTCAAGAAACCAATGATTATTCGAGTAACACCTCAACATACAAAAGCTCTACATCAAATATTTTAATCAATTAAACTTCACTGAAAATGAACACAATGTTAAATTAGAAGTAATACAACTTAAATACGACACATTAGAGTTAAAGCCATTGCACATGGTTCGATCATCCGAAACTCATTAGAATAAACACAAATATCATTTCTATGTACATGTAACTTCCATCAAACAATCATCACTAAAATATTGATGCTTTACACTCGTTCTAACATACATAAAACCTCAAACCCTAGAACACTAACATCACAACTAAATTTTCATATTTTAATAACTAATCAACTTCAATAACAACCAAATCACAAAATGCACTTCAACATCAATAAAAAATATATAAATATTTTAATATGAATAAATGAAAAAATGTACCTGGTAAATGAGGTTTCCAATTAGGAAGAAGAGAGTAAATCAGAGTTCTGATTAAATGTAACCTAATAAAATATATTTGACTATATTGTTGACCTTTATACATCTCTTTCTGAATCTCATATATTTCATCCTGTTTATTACAATACAAATACACACACATAATCAGTTTAAGTACATAAATGAAAAAAATAATAACTAAAATTAAAATACGTAGCAACTGAAACTTTGTAACTGAGAAAGTCAAAATTACCATGGAGTGATAGAGCGATTGTTTTCTGTGAAGCGACTCAGTTTCGATATCCATGGTGGTTGAACTACCGGCCGGCGAAGGGAGAGAAAAAATTGGGGGAAATTGTTTGATGAGAAGGCGGGAAATAAAAGAAATTGGGGGGAAGTAGTAATGAAATGAATATTTGGGGAGGGAGTGATGGACCCGACCCGTTTATGTTTCGATAACTATACCTACAAACGAGGACCGTTATTCGGACGGATTCAGGTTAATTGAATTTTGAACGATACTAAATGTTAACCTTTAATCCAATTCAAATAAGAAATATATTAATTGGATACGAATTAAAAATGTTAGGATTAAACGGTTTCATCCGGATTAATTCAAATTGAGCGTGTAATATCGAGTAAGACTAAATTTAACAAATGCTTTACGTTTAAAACAATTATATAAACAAAAGATCATATTATAGAATCCAAATTTCAATTCCAACATCTAACATTATAAAATACAATTTAATCCAAAACATATTCGTAATTTCTGAATTAAATCAGCATCACCTCCAATCTAATTCAAAAGAGCCTCAAAACAACAATAAATTATTTAATCTTCTTTTGCTTATTTTTTCAAGAACTGCCATTTTTGTTTTGCTTTCAAGCAAGGCTTATGGGCTGGAGCTCATAAAAAGTAGAAGGTCAAATCCCTAAAAGCCTTTAAAAGCTCTGTGCTAAACACATCCTATGTTAAAAATAAGGATAAAACTTTTACTTTATCAAAAAGTAGAATTCGAGTAGAACTAATAAGTAAACTGCGAATAATTTTAATCAGGCTGTGCAGAATTTCATCATCTAGACTGTCTAGAATTTGAACTCAAGTAAGATATTCAGAATTTGAACATGTAAAACGTGCCGAATTTCAACTGATAAAATATGAACATGTAAAATGTATTAATAATAAACCTTAAAACTAATAGCATCAACGTTTCTGTGGTGTAGTGGTTATCACGTTTGCTTTACACGCAAAAGGTCTCCGGTTCGATCCCGGGCAGGAACACTTTTTTTATTTCTTTTTTCCCCTTTTAGTTTCACTTTAAAGTAAACCCCAAAATATAGTAACATTTCATTTCTTCATCCTTAAACCCTAAACTAAAATTTCCCGGGGACTTTACTCCTCCGAGGCTCCAGTACGACGCCGTTTCCACATTATCCGATAAGTTCCTCTTATTTTACTCTGTATCGAATAAAATTTCTTCATACAAACAGTTTCTTCAATTTTGTACATTTTATTTATTGAAATTAAATAAATCAGTACCATTATAAATGCCGCTTTGGCGCCTGTTCTCCACCGTCACCGCTGCCGTTAAAAACAAACACTCACCGTTACTAACCTCCGCCTTCACAAACCCTAAAAACCCTAACTTTATAATCCGTACTTACTCAACTTCATTCCTAATTACCAAAACCCCCAAATCACAAAGAAAAAAACGAAAAAAGAAAGAATCAGCTCGAACCAAACACGTCCAACCCGAATCCGAACGCATTTCGCACTTCGAAAAAATCCTGCATCGAGATAATCACTATCGATTTGTTGTCAAAACCAAAGATTTCCTCTCGAAACAACCGCAGCAAGTCCTCCGTCTCGACGATGCTGGAAAACTCTACCGCGAGTTGGGGTTTCCGCGCGGACGGAAAGTGAGTAAATTTATTCAACGCCACCCGCTCGTTTTTCAAATGTATCGTCACTCGGACGATAAGATATGGTTCGGGTTTACGGATTTTATGGACACGTTTTTGGAAGAAGAGAAAATGATTATGGATCAATTGGAGAAGGAAAGGATTGATGTTGTTAGGAAGTTGTTAATGATGTCTGCGAAGAAACGTATTCCGTTGAGTAAAATTTATCATTGCCGGTCGTTGTTTGGGATTCCAGAAGATTTTCGTGATCGTGTAAGAAATTATCCGGAGTATTTTAATACGGTTGTTGAGGGGGACGGGAAGAGAATCCTCGAGCTTGTAAATTGGGATAAAAAACTTGCGGTGAGTGCATTAGAACGAGAGTTTATGGTTGATGAAGAACGAGCTAAGAAAACGTTTCAGTTTAAGGTAAAACATGGGAACTTGTTGGAATTGGATAAAAACGATGAAAAGAAGATGAATTTGTTGAATACTCTTCCTCTTGTTTCGCCTTATTCTGATGGGGCGAGTTTGGATCTTTGGACTTTGGAAGCTGAGAAGTACCGTGTTGGGGTTATTCATGAGTTTTTGAATTTAACGTTGGAGAAAAGAGCGTCGATTCATCATATTGTCGAGTTTAAAGAGGAGTTGAGTCTTACGAAACATACTTACTCGATGCTATTGAAGCAGCCCAGGAGTTTTTATTTGGCAGGAACAGAGATGAATTGGGTTGTGTTTTTGAAGGATGCCTATGGGGAAGATGGGGTTTTGATTCATAAAGATCCACAAGTTTTGTTTATTGAGAAGTTTTATGAATTTGCGGACAAACAAGAACTGGAAATTGAGTGATTACTGATGAGATGTTGTATATAAGGTATGTCAAAAACATCAACTCTGATGAGCTTTTGAAATACAAATTTACGGTCCTAATTTATAAGGTTTTGTATCTGCTATTTGAATTCATTATGTTTTTAGCTTGATCCGGTGTTACCTTACACGTCTTTTGTTACCGAGGACAAGTGGACAACCCTGCAGCAGCATAGAAAATATTAGTCTATTAAGGCATTTAACCTTAACTATTGACCATCCAATCGGCACAACACTTCTTTTAATTGTCCAACTATTTACTTGTTATTGGCATGCATGAATTCAACATGATAGCTTTCTACATAACATCTTCACATGAGACTTGAGTTTCTTTAAAATACATAATTTCTGCAGTACATCGTTCTTGTGTAGCATCGTCTTTCTTACTTCTAAATTACTAATATTATTGTCATTTTTTAAATTATTTAAAAGAAATTCTTTGTGCAGATTGCATTTGATGTGTAAAAATGATCGATTTCTTCGGTAATTGGCTTTATCTCACTGAGACTTATGAAAATGATGACTTCTGACCGTATTGTTTGTCCCGTATTGGTTTTTAAATTTTTTATTATGTATACGTGACAAAATGGGGGGGGGGGGGGGGGGGGGTCACACAGGTTGGGTAATTGGTAAAAGCAAGTCATTTCGGGCTAACCCAAATTACGTTGTCCAAAAGGGTCATCTTTTTAGCTGATGGTTAAATTATTCTATAAAATATTTCAAATAAAATAATTTTTGGCCCTTAACAAGTTAGAATTTTACATTAAAAAATGTATGTTTAAACTATTTTTGGCCCTCGAACTATTTTCGACACAATCGGTGTTGACTAATAATCTGGTGGTATGATTTGCTTTTTTGTACATTTGCTTATTATTTTAAGAAAATGTATGTTTTTCGCTGAGTTTCCTTTGAAGTTTGAATCCGACGATTAAGATACGAGTGACAGTTAGAAGTTAGAACTCTTGGAAACTTATTATACTGTTGTTATTATTAGAAATTAAGTCCTTTTTTGGAGATGGCTAATAAATCTTAACCAGATAAAGGCGATAACCACAATAATTATTTGTTTCTAATGTTGCATTTACGTTAGGTTGGAAGGGATTGGAGCTTGATGAAGGAGTTACCGTTGCAGATTTGCACAGGTAACTGTCATCCTGGCTTAGTTTTTCTAGAAATCTTAGAGTACACATAAAACAAAACATGGATGATATTATATATGCCAAATGGGCGGGTTGGTTAACGGGTCAAATTTGGTTGTGTACTTATGTCAAAGCCGCTATACCTATTACTAGCATGAAGGGTTCACCTGAATCACTTTTTTGTCACGACTTTTATGAACAGAAGATGAAGATTGGAAATAGAAGATGTAGATGGGAAATTGACTCGTAAACACTTACAGACATCAAAATTTGACTTTGGGAGGTTACTGTAAATATTTTGATGTTGATACAGAGCATGTAGATACATATCCAAATTTTCAAGTTTCTCTAGGTACTATTTGATGTAGTTCCATAAATTTTCATATTCCAGATTCACATATGGAACATGTAATGTGTAAACTGGCATGGGTTTCAAATTTCAACACATGTTTACTCGTCTTCATGGTTTCTCTACCCAATGTGAATAACACTAACAAGTTAGTACTAATTACTAATGTAAATATCCATTATACATAATAAGGTTTATAATATTTCTTGTGATATCTTTTTGTGAGTTTAAGAAGTTTAATAATCGCCTTCACTTCCACTTATAGGTATAACCAGAATAGTGAGGGCTATCAAAACTTATATATTTCTTGTGGGGCATGCTTTGAGAATTTGATGAGAGTTGGTATGCTGTATCATAGGGCTTTTGCCATTTTAACAGTTTCTAATGATATTTTGTTCATCCCTTTGCAGGTTTTGTAGCCGAGTGAATTAAATAAAATACGTAGTGAGCAGGCAAATAAGAATCATGGGACGAGAACATCCAAACGAGAGGGTGAAGGCGATGATTAAACGGAAGAGGCTCTCAAATGAGCCTTTCTAATCTCATAGAGGTTGGTGAAGTTACTGAAAATATCTTTGAAGTGATTATAGATTCGTGAGCAAAAATCTTTCTTATCTGACGAAGGAGTTGAAGATGCAAAAGAGACACTCAAAATAAACGACATTGTTGATAACCATATTGTTACAGTTGAAGAACTAAAAGATGGAGTACAAGTTCAACACAACCTACAGAAAAAGCTCCATCTCGAAAGTGTGAGCGAGATGCATAACGTTCAATTATATTTTCCAGTACTAAATGTATGGTGCCTTATATTAATAGTAGGTGGCAGTTAGGATTGATTAATGGGAAAAAGGTTACTTTTGGATTGAACATTATTTTTGGTTATATCCCCTATTTGTAAGAGAAACAATTACTAGTTTACCTAGCTAAAAATCGTTAGTTTTGCCTTTAAACTAAGCGTTTGATTAATTATGCTATTGTACATGTTTATGGGTCTTATTAAACAACCATGCAAAAATATGCTGGTGGATTGTAATACGTAGAAAGAAAAAAAACATTGACTAAACGGAATTTAAACCGTTTACCATTACTTCAAAAAAGTTTAATTTTACCTATTTTCAGTCTTATATAAAAATCATAGCGTATGCAGTGTATGATAATACATATTTAACCGTACCATATATGTGTGTCGGTTAACTTGGTCAATGCTCGGGTATTCGGGTATTTACACTAGTTTATAAAGGATACAAGCTATATCAAAGATGATGATATGAAATTCGGTGTAAAGAATTAATGTTTACATTAGAGAAGACATTACATTTGATGAGAAAAAATTCTCTATTTATATCAAAATGGTGTATATATTTGGTGTGAACATTGAAAATGGCTTAGATTAATGTAGGGTTGTAGCAAGAAAAATCGAAATCGACCTATAACCGAATTAACCGCCTTAACCAACCCAAAATAATAACCGACAGTTTGGTTATCGTTTTTGAATTAACCGATTAAATACGTTAACTGCCCCAAATTAACCGAACCGACCCAGAAACTATTTTTTTAAACTTTAATTGAAGGGGACATATCAGAGGAGCAAGGGTTAAAGGATGAGGGACTATTTTCTCCGCCACAAAATCGGTTCACCAATGGTGGTGGTTCGCATCTGAACTCTCCGGCTACAAAATCGCCAGTCGTTTCTCCGTTGACGGTGACGGTGGAGCGGCAGCGGTGGCGGTTGAACGGCGGTGGTGAACGGTGCGGAGGTGGTGGACGGTGGTGGTGGTGTGTTAGTGTGTGAATTGAGAGAGTCTGTGTGTGTTTTTGTGAAGAAAGTACGAGGGGTTGCCCTAATTGACCAATGTTAACTTTGTAAAAATTGCAAGTTAGTCTTTCCGCCTAAAAACAATTGCAAACTAGTCCCCCCGTTACGTGACATAATCTGCACTATTGATCTCCAAAATAAAAGGTCCGAATCTTCTGCCTCTCTTTGCACTCCTAAAACCTCATGATTCTTACCTTAGTTAAATAAATAAATACGTAGGAACATGATTGATTACTTTTGCATTAAATATTTTAAATTGTTACGTACAATTAATGTTATTATTGGAAAAGGTTGATAAATATTTCTTGGGCTAGCCAAGTAGCCAAGCTCCCAAGAGCATCTTCAATGAAGACTTTTTTCAAAGTTTTTTTGTGCAATAAAGATTTAGAAAAGTTTTTCTTCATTGGAGGAAAAACTTTTTCTACCCAAAGTTTAAGATTTCTCAACCTATTTTACATTTTAAATGTAAAATCTGTTCAGAAAAGCTTTTGAAAAGCTTTTGGACATCGGAGAGAAAGTTTTTCTCTGTAATTTTTTTTTTTTTAAATACTACATGGAAAAGCTTTTCTTCGGTGATGCTCTACGGTTACACCACGTCTCCTTTTTAAACTCTTTTAGCCGCATGTACATTGTTTCTCTTTCTTCTACGTATACTCTTTCTTCTCCATTATTCAAACCTAGCCGGTGAATGAGTACAAAAGGTACAAAATATAAACAAGCAGATGATTCCCGGTGGAGTAATCGAAAAATAAAAAGATATAAAAAAGTATAATATCCAAGCATAGAGTGCAAGTAGTCATGGGCGACATTGAAAAATAAGAAGAAAAAATCCGAACAAAATAGCGATCTCTAATCTTTTCAACGGAAGATAGGAATCGCCGGTCGGTGGTATGTCTTATTTTTTCTTATTCATTAATAATCGAAATATCTCTTAGATTCTAATATATGTCATTTTTTATTCTTATTTACGTTATTAGTGAAAAACATAGTGGGGTTTTAACAGAGTGCCCATATGGTGAAATCAATCAGTTTGGGCTATCAGTTAGCTGATTTCATATAATGTTCGTGATTTTAGTTCACTATTCCCACTTTCCCATTCCGCTTCCCATTCCCCTGGTGCTTGTAAATGATATATATATGTCTCTTTGTATCTATGCACACCAACTGTTTGTAGAAATGCCCATATGTGTATTGCTATCTTTATTTTTTCTCTTCCATGATTTTTGATTGCTTTATGTTAGTTAATCAATTAGTTTGATGAGCTATCAGTTAACTTTGATTGCTTTATGTGCTGTATAGCCCTACTTAGCTGCATAGTATTTGGATTTGCAAGATCGTATAACATTTGAACTTTTTTGTTGCTACAAATCAAGTAAATTGTAAACAAGTTTCGACATGGCAACCTATTTGTGGAGAAAATATGCTGATTACTTGCACACTAAATGGGAGAAAGAAGTTCTCTGGACCATGGTTGATCCGTATAAGCGCCCAAAATCTTTTACTCCTCTTGTTACAATCTACGTATGTGCCTTCTATACTGGTGTCATTGGAGCTGCAATCACTGAGCAACTCTACAAGGTAATCTTTGAGCGTGTTTACATTTTCTTTTTGAAAATGAATTTTACAACAAACAACATACGCACATTCAAAAACAGTCTTCAAAGACAACTTGTATTGAAAATGATTATTCGTTTCTCATTATTCAATATCTTGTAACCAATTTTAGAATTCACATCCCAACACTTCCTTAGTTGCATCCTAGGTTGAGCCATAGCCATCATAATGAATATATTGCATTGGGCAAAACATGTTAAAATGGGCTGATTTAAGAAAACTTGATAGATGATGTCAGGACTTGTAATAGTTTGTGTTTAACGTCTAATATTCACAATGTGCAGGAAAGATATTGGGAGGATCATCCTGGCGAGGGAGTGCCAATTATGAGACCCAAATTCTATGGTGGGCCTTGGAAGATATACAAGGGAACCGTACTTCCACCCAACAAGTGAAAAACAGAAAATAATGAAGCTCATATGATGGAAGAAAAACTCTTTTGGTTTTTAAGAGTTTTTTGAGGAGCTATTTCATCCCAAATTTCTTGCACGATCAAGAAAGATAATGATGAAACAATGATGCTGGAATTCTTTGTGTGTTTGTAAAGTTAATTTAGGTGGCATTTTGGAGAGCCTCAAGGGCATCCCCGGTGATCTTATGTACCCAATTGCTTATCTTTTCTACATCACGATCACCCCTAACCATTTCCTTAAGGCAATCGTTAAAAATGTAAAATTCTAACTTATCAAGTATCACCCTTAAACACATTATCGTTTCAAGCGAAATTTGAACCTATAACTTGTTAACGTGTGTGTAATGTTGTTGACTTGTTTATGCAAACTCTCAAGGAACATATTTCTCAAACAAATTAACTCGAATCATTCTCAACTGTGCAAAGTAAGAACACAATGGTTAAACGCCTAAATGGGTATTGTCTTGCTCTAAAAGGATGATTGCCATTTAAATGTCGTGTTTGATAGGTACCCACCTATTATATTACGGTAAGATTAATCAAAAATGGTAATTGTTGTTACAGAATAATACTCTAGAAACGTATATGAAAGGTTAAAAATGATTGATGCATGACATTGAATACACAGACGTCATGATACTTGATAAAATTCTTTAAGTTTCTTGACTCTTGTATAATTCAAGATTTATTGCACAAAAGTTTATGAACCGAATTGGGTGTAAACTGGGGTATGCAAAACTTGACCCAAAGTATTTGAACTGGAAACCGAACCCAAACCAGATCAGACCGATCAGAACAAGTTATATAGAGTCCGATCTCGGACCATTTATGTGGAAAATTAGGTTTGGATCGTCAATGATTAGTGTCACATGTACAATATATCCCATAAACCTCACAGCTAAACGTGCTTAGGTGAAATAGTTATAAATTATAACGACCCAATTTTACAACATTATTTTAGTCCAAAAATCTATCTTAATCAGTTAAAGATGAAATGGTGAATTACCATAGTAAGAAAACAAGGAATCGATTTAAAAGGCTAAAACAGAGTCTACAAACACAATGTTCTTAGTACAAAGTTATTCATCTGACTGACTAGTACAATTCCATGTCCATCTTAAACAGGCATCAAAAACCAAACATACACTAAATAACACGACTTGAAAAAAGGAAGACGATTTGCCATTCTCTTAATACTCATCCTTCGAACGATCAGATCTTGTTACTGTACCAGTAAACACCATCCTTAACATCGGCATCTTTGTCGACGTAAATGCATTCCTTTGTTTCCCTATACATAGCCTGGAAAATCGATGTTTCATCAAACTGATAGTAATCTCCCAAGATCGGCTTGATTGCCTTTGTGGCCTCCATTGCGTGATAATGAGGCATTGTGGAGAACAAATGGTGGGTCACGTGAGTGTCAGTGATGTTATGGAACACCTTGTTTAAAATACCGTAGTCTCGGTCAATGGTGGCTAGAGCCCCTCGTAACCAGTCCCATTCGGTTGAGTCGTAGTGAGGTAATGAGGGGTGGGTGTGCTGCAAGAATGTGATCAGGACTAAGAAACCGTTGACCACAAGTAACGGGCCAGTGTACATGGTTAGGACCCATGTTAGTCCTTTAACCATTGCGAGACGGAAGAGTACAAAAAGGACAGCAATAATCCCGACATCCGAGATAAATATTTGGGCTCGTTCACGGTTGGAGTAAATGGGACTGTTTGGGTCGAAGTGGCAAGCAAATCGATCGTAGTATCGTCCTGAAACGTTGAACATGAGGTATAAAGGCCAGCCAAGGGTTAGGGTGACTAGAAGGGTGAGGATACGGCCAGGTGGGTTGTTTAGGTATCTAGCGGTTGAACGAACACCTGATTTCAATTTTGGGACGAAAACCTCATCGTGTTCAATTGAACCGGTGTTGGAGTGGTGGCGGCGGTGACTGTATTTCCACGAGAAGTAAGGGACGAGGAGGGTGGAGTGTAGGATAAGGCCTACGGTGTCATCAAGCCATTGGTAGTCACTAAAGGCATGATGGCCACATTCGTGGGCTATGACCCAGACTCCCGTTGAAACACAGCCTTGAACAGCCCAGTAAAGGGGCCATGCCACAAATGCGAGCGGTTTTGGGAGGAGCGGGATGTAATTGTTAGCGAGGTAATAAAGGATGAAAACAATTGTGAGGTCATAAAAGACGTAAGAGAAAGAAGTGATTACTGATCGATTGAAACAATGAGGTGGGATGGCTTTCTTGACATCTCCAACTGTGAAGGGTGGTTTTTGGTAAGGGACTCGTTGGAGAGTTTCACGTTCGGTTTTCTTGCCACCATTGGCGGGATCTGACATTCGCCCACCTGCACCCATTGTTCAATGACCTGCAAAAATTAAAATGAACTATTATAATGTGTGATGCCAAGATCTAACTATTAAGCAACCTTGTGACATTAACTTCTCTTTTACTGATAATAAAACTGGATGTCTTTTTACCGTGATAAAGTCGGTTGGAGTTTTAGCTCTGTAAAAGAAATGCAAAAGGGACTTATTATCAACGAAAAGGACGGGCTTTAATTAGGCTGGACCATGTGCTTAAGTCGACTTCATAAGGTAACAAGTCATGGTAACTTGCAAGAGGGCCAATAACAGAATCCTTTTACAAGCAACAGATTGCATTTACAAATCATCATACATACATTTTTGTAGTAAGCCCAGAATTTGCAAGAATGAGCATTTTTCACACAATGCCAAATGTGAACGGGTCCATTAATAGAGATTTCCCAAAAATTCTTATGCTTGCAAACTAGAGTTTTTGTTTTTTTATTTTCAAAAGAAGAGTGGTTGATTTCAAAAAAGATATACTATGATAATTCAAAAAACCTGTTGACACTATAGGCTAATACTCCTTTGGTAGTTGGCTTTCTTTAGATTTGCATCACAACAGTTAAATAGGGAATTTAAAACATCCAGCTAAGATTGAGGATCAAGGACCACTTGGTCCACTTAGAGAGGTAAAAACAAAGGAGTGGGTTTAGAGCAGTAGAAGCCAGGAGGATGAAAGATCAGGTGTAAAGCTAGTGGGAAATAAACCTCTTGCCATAAAGAAAAGGTCATTAATATATTTTATTTGTCAAAAACAAAATAGATATATCAACCAAGGCCAACTACTATTAAAAGTAAACAAATAATGGCACATCTAAGCAAAGTGGTTTGTTTATAGTATCTCCAGTGCACGTGCATAGTCGATAGAACATAAGCACGGCCCATTATTAGAATTAGATAAAGGGTAGACACAAAGAAATATAACTCGAAATAAAAATTGGATCTGAATCTAAGGCCAACTCCATCAATGCATGATTTAGGAGATGGACGGCGAAAGACAAACTACATCAATGCATAGACAAACAAACCAAACATTTAATACTTCAAGTACAAATTTTGCCAAAAAAGAAGCTTGTATTTTCTTAGAATAAAAAAATATTAATAAGGAAAAATTGCAATGCTCTAAAAAAAAGGTTTAAAAGATGGAAAAAAAAAAGGCTAATCATCCTAGCATTAGTGTAATGACTGCAAACTTTCAAAACAAACCAAATCTTATATACAGCTATTCAACTTTTAGTTGATTAAGACACTCAACAACGCAAGTATATATCTAATAAACTAACTTTTTTGCTGTTAAAAGTTGTTCAACTAAGAATTGACATCCATGTGAAAGGAAATTTAGAGCCAAAAAATGTCTATCTTTAACTCTAAAACTAAGAATTAAGTATATGTCCAATCAAAGGAGAGAACTAGGAAGCTCATAGGAAAACAAGAGGATCTGATTGAACAAACTGATCTGGAAATATGCTATAAAAATGAGGGTAGGTAGTAAAGGCATCTTACAACTTGCTCTAATAAAAAAATCTATTCACTAAGTTGCAAAGTTAGGTAAGGCCCATGTGCCTGGTAGTCTGGTACATGCAAAACACAAAAGGACAAACACAAAAGATATGCCAAATATGGTGGCAGTATCCAACTCTTAAGTTGAGAGTCTTGAGAAGCTAGGACTGGTGATGTGTAGCATAACAAATTGCTTAGTCGTTGCATTACTCTTTCCAGCCTGAATAATTGTAAAAGATGGGATATTTTAATTTAAAGTTTTGATGATATATTAACTTTAGTAACTGATACTCTGCTAATCAATCCTTCTAACAAAATATGCATAAATAACTATTTTTGGTTTTCAAGATATATAAACAAAACATTTTCCTTTTGGTAAAAACTTTAAGGTAGTTTAAAACTCATTTTCTCTGATTTTGAAGTGCCACTATTTGTCAAAATGAGATACCTGCACATCTAACTTTCTAGTCAAACTATATAGTAACATATCATCTATTAAGTACTACTATATTTTAAGCCATGTGCTTCCTTTATTTATCTCAATTCCTTGCATCCACTGCATTTACTTGGAACTTTTTATACAGCCATCCAATTAGATCTGCATCTATACTAATAAAATCATATTTAAAACAGGAGAGCCAAAATTTGACCTTAAAGAAGAATCTGTGAACTTTAAGTAAAAAGATTATGAAATAAATATAAAAATCGAGATTTCCATAATTTTATCTAAAAAGGGAATCAAAAGTCATTGAGTGAAGCAATCCACAATCAAATTCCTCAAAGATCTAAATTAGAAACACTTTCACCAAGAAAAAAGGTAAATAAAAAGAGTAAAGTTTACAAAAACAGAATGAATTGGTCCCATTTTATGTTCGAAATTCGTAAAAATTATTAACGCTAACGCTGACGACAAAGTTAACACAAACAGAGCATAACTCGCATTCTACCTATTTGACATTTTAAGCAACAAAACTATGCAATTTTTAGATCTATTAAATATATCAATTTTTACACTAAATTCATACCTTTAATCGTTACAAATACAACTAACAAAACTCAAATTCAAGATATAAAAATACACTCAGATAAATCACCATTTGAAGCTATTTAATCTCTGAAATTTTTAGATCTATCAACTATATCACCTTTTCAACTAAATTCAGACCTTAAATTTAAGGTTAAACTTAAAACTCAATAATTGTCCCATTCAGAAGCAAAATTTCAGATATTAACATACAGATTCAAACTCTCTATATATCGATTAGTAATATCAATACAGAGTCAAACTTAAATCACCGGATTCATGTTCGAAATTGCACAAATTACACACATAAGATGTAGATTCAATAACAGAGAGTCTGTTATCGATTCGAAATTAAGCACCTAAATGATGATTTTAGCGTTATTTATCCTTAAATTAACACATTTAATTCAAATTTTCAACAACAAAAAAAACGTACAGATATAAATCTGTATACATTAACTACTAAAAGTCTAAGATCAATAATGAAATTAAGCTACCTGAATGAAAATTTGAGCGTTAATCCTCGTTAAACCAACGCATTAAACGTCAATATGTTACAAATACAGTAATACACACAAATATGATATAATGTATAGATATAGAATCTGTATCTATCGATTAGTGAGATAAATATACCTGAAGGAAGCTTCGAGAGTTAAATTTGTTGGATGCAAATGTAAATCTGAGTAGCGAAATGGCCGTCCGGCGAGTTAAGTTGCCGGCCTAATTTTATTGTGGACGCAAAGTGGGCTGCTATTTAAGCTTTTTAGGTTTCTTCGTCTCAATATGTGTGCTTGCTTGCACTTGATGATGTGGCCCACCATGGCCCACACAATCGATTTCTACTTGTATCTTTTTTTCTTTAAAACAAATACAAAAAGATATCAAATTAGACTAAATATTTTTAACATTCCTTTTATTTTATATATTCACATCATTATTTCATTACAGTTTTAAAATAAGGCTTTAGACATCCTTTTATGATTTTGTATTATACAATGACATACATGTTTAGTAATGCGGATAAAATTGATAATGTATATAAAATTATGAATTACTTTACTATCCTTTAAATAATAAATTTAACAGCGTAACTATCTCTGTCTCTTTCATTATCTTAAATTAGTATCAATATAAAAATGTCTAAATTGCCCTTAAATCACTTATAACATTTTCATCGTAAATACTATTCCATATTAATAACCTATCGTTTACTATTACTATTACCTATTACTATATATATATATATACATATATATATATATATATATATAATTTTAAACTAAATATAATGTATGTACATCAATACAATTTCTTTTATTCTATTAAAATTAACTTACATACAAACAAAATAATACTCGTACTTTATACTAAACCATATAACAATTTTAAATTTTTCACTAACACCGTCACCACCATCGTCATCTACCAACATTATTTATACCGTCGCATTACGTGGGTATTATTCTAGTTTTCATTAAAGAAATGAATTGATGTGACATTTTCTTGTGATGCCATGAATATTCGCTTTTCAGTTTTATTCGATTGGAGTTTACATTTATATAACGAACACATTAAGATATTTTGAATTTAAGTATCGAAATTTGAATACCGTAACATCTATAAAAATAAAGATAATAATTATTTCGGTAATAATAATAGACTGAAAATGGTATACTACTATATTTGTGATCATGCCTATTTAGTTTCATTTATAACCTTGATATACAAATATGAAACTTGTCAACAAAATTTATTATCTTCGCCTAATTTCACATTTATGACCATTGATTATATTTCTCAAGTTTGTTTTCTATGTTTGAGAAAGCCACACAAACTATAAGAACTCTTTTGTGTCACGCTACATCAATTAAAAAAAGTTAATAATCAGAAAAAATATTAGTTTTTATTGATAGCTTATAATATTTCTTTTTTCCCTATTTAAAATATGGTGTTTACTTTTTGTAACTGATTATTAAATATTAAAAATTAATTTTAATATTCACAACATAATATTTTAATATTTTATTCAAAACAAAAATGAACTACACATTTGTTTTGCAAAACAACAAAATGGGGTGTATTTTCGAGATATATACCGTATATTTTTGTATGGGCGTAAATTTTTACATATTTTATATTTTGGTCGGTTGTCAAAGTAGCCACGTGGCGAGACAAAATTTGTGGCATTTTTGATATCATCATTCTATTCTTGGGTTTTAACGAATGGATTCGGTTACAAGCATTAAATAGAATCCGGACCGTTGGATCTATAACAGTGCAATTCGACGGTCTGGATTTAACTTGGTGGAAGAAAATATCTAGGATATCAATGGGTGCATTTTTGGAACAAGTGGTCGTATTTATGTACATTTAATATTGAATTTTTTATTCATTATCGATTTAGAGTTTATAATTATATTATAAATTATTATATTATAAATACTCACATTTATTTATACATTTTTCACTTGAAGGTCATTAATTCAAATCACATGCATATTAATGTTACTTTGTTTGGCTAATGTTTGATTCACATGCAATAATATTGCATCAAACCAACCTTGGATTATAAATAGTAAATAAATAAGTAAATAAAAGAGGATTTTATTTTGTTATATTTAATGCAACAAATGCTAGAAATAAAAAAATGTATATGTGGAATCAATACAAGTACATAACGTCTTAAAGAGTTTTTCAACTCAAAATGTGCAGTGAGTAAATTTTAAATCTGAGACCTCTCGTGAGATTATTATAACATCAACCACAAAACCAGCTTGGTGATTGTTAGTTTTTTCCTAACAATTATTGTATTATTAGGGACTATTGTCAACCTCTATTGGCATTATATCACAAAAATGTTTAAAAAATACATGTCAAACTCAATAAAAACAACGTTGTCTCTTCAGATAATTTTAGTCACATACTTGTAAACAATCTTAATCATATGTCTATGTTCATTGAAATTTAGTCAATTTACACACACACAATCATGATAATAAAAAATGGTAATGATATTTCCACGATGTTTTTGATAGATCCACCGTATAGTCTAACTATTTATGAATATTGTACAACTCTTTATTAAACACTTACGGTGTATCTATAAAAAATAATGGTAAAAATATCAATGACCAAGAAAAAATGGGTAAAATATTAATACACTTATAGTTAATGTGCCAAAAAAAATATAAAATTAATAAGTTTTTGTTTGAACATATAACTAAAATATTATAACAGCAAGTATTTAACATTTTTTAAATAAGAAAAAGTCTAAAAAACAGAAAAGAATATGTAAATTGTTGAATTTTAAAGGTTTCAGTTTGACATGAATTTTTATAACTATATTGTTTTAAATAATTTAAAGTCATCTCTCGATGAGGTGAATAGAAAACAAAACACGGACTGAGCTTCACCTGCTATGCTTTTGTCGCTTTTATAATTGTTTTTTTATAGCATTAATTAATTAATTATTATTATTTTATTTATTTAATAAAAAGATATTTCTACTGTGGTAGGTGTGCATACGTACGTGCGTACATTATATTATATACATATACATACATATATACGTGTACCTCATTACATTACATACAGTATACTACGGAGTAAATGCATGATTAAACATTAAATTTAAAAAATAATAATATAACTCATCACCAAGGACATGGGACACTATGTGCTTTCAAATATTAAAATTAAATTGTCTTACAATAAAGCTTAAAATTGATATTCTATTGTTTTCTTAAAATAATTAAAGACAAAATATTTTATGGTGGGGGATTAAGTTGGATGTTGGTTTAAAGATGACAAAAGGAGTAGATGATTTGAGCTTTTTGTTTTTGTAATTTATGGTTGAAATTTACTGAATTTTAAATATATCATATCATAAACGTACACTGTATCATAACAACAGTGTTATCATACCTAGGTAAAAATTAGTTAATCTTATATAGGCTATAACATTTGCGTATAATATTAGTGACCTATCAAACTAATCTAATCTACCCTAGTCAAAAATAGTCAACAAAGTGTTGCTTTGAAGAAAAATGTAATCATTAATTGAGGTTTTAGAATTCGCCTCATGCAATATGAAACGTGTGAATTACCATACACTTTGAAACAATAAAGTCGAAAATATTTGACATTGAACCTAATATAAACGACGATATATAGGTTATCGTTTTTACCTTCACAAACTAATAAGTTTTCGATTCAAAGACAAATGAAATTATCGCTTTCACAACCTAACAAGTCGTGTGTTCAGGACTCGTAAGAGATTGTATGGCCAGTTTTCACACAAAATATGTGATCAGAGAAAATATATGTTTTAAGTGGTTATGATGGAAGGACAAATTTTTAAACATAAAACAAACATAAAGTTAAGGGGTTGGATTGTATTGGATGTCTAGTGACAGCCTCTTACTTGATCACCAGATCACCATACAGTCACCTCCCTAATCATCTGATTTTTGTCTCTTTCAAAAATGATTTTCATGATTTCAAAATATTTTCTACGAGGGCAATGTAAATTCGAGTTGTGATAAATCCACTAAAATTGTGCATTAACAAGTTGTACTGTACACACTAATAATGTATAATTTCAGCGGATTTATCAAAAGTAGTGACGGAATTCATCGTTCATTTAGAGTTTGATTAAAGTTAATGGCATTTAAGTAACTTTCAATTGATTTTCAATAACAAACACCCTGCTCAAGTAGAAATTTTGATAATATTAGCTCAAACAATCGCATTCATAACCCGGTTAACGCGACAATAAATTCATACTCGACATTAAATTTAAGTTAAGGTGATTCATTCATGTTGAGTTTTTGATGCAGACATTTTATAATTTTCAATGTTTACTTGCCGTTGAGAAATATAAAATTGATATGTAACATTTCCGACTTAAACAGTATAGGCCACATAATGTAAAATTGTGTAAAATTGTGAAAGCTAAATGTTTTCAATCTACGGTACTTTAACTTTGATATATTACAATTTTAATCCATCATTTAAAACATCCAAGGCTAAAACTGTACCCACCTGTCATTATCCCTAATTACTTACAGTATAAATTAATCGATTTAAGTTACATTTAAATAGGTCACCATTTTGAGTAATTATAAAAAAAACACAGAACCATCTTTCTTTTGAGTCACTATAGAAGACACAGAACCATCTTTTTTCGACATACTAATCGATCGTATCGGTTGGTGACAGTTGCATAGCATATTAGCATCCTTTAGGCAAACAAGTACGATTTTACAAATCTAAAAGTTTCATAACTTAGAACAAGTGCCTAAAACCACGAATTACTGAATGTTATCGCAGCAGCACTATGTTCATGTGTCGCATACCCAAGATACCATTAATTGTTAGACACAAGTCTATATAAACAAGAATCTTTACTACAACAGAAAAGGGGGAAAAAATGCAGACAGTTACCAAAACTTTGTGCCAAAAGAAAATATCCAAGTGTTACACACCTGATTTTCGTAACTCAGCATCACCATGTGCAAAGTGGCACCTTTCACCAAAGGTACAAGATCCCTTGGTGAAATTTTCACATAACTTTGTTTTCATGTTGCTTCTGATAGGGTTCGATGCGGCCCCATGATGCATACCTGGAGTTCTACCAGGTGGACCCGCTGAACCCGGTCTTGCACTTGCACTCACACTCAATATTAGCTCTCTAACCAAGGTGCTTGCTTCCTTAATTTGATCAAATGTCCCTTCAAGCTCAATGTTTTTAATATTTGTGTCACTCTCATGATCCCGAATTGCAAGTTTGACTCCCGTTTGTCTACAGATTTGTTTGGAGTTCACACCGCCTTTTCCGATAATGGCACCAGCAAGAGAAGCGTCTACGCTAATTTTGGCGGTGGCTGAGGCACCAAATGTGGTGGCGACACTTGGTGGTGCATGGCGACCCAAGATAGGTGGTGGTAGGGTCCGCGGGTCGTCGTGTGTTGGAGCGATGGGTTTACCAAGCTCCCAGTCTCCATGAGCAAAGGTGCACTGGTCACCAAACTTACAGCCTTCAGGTGTGTTGTATTTGTTGCACATCTTGGATTTCAAGACTGCCTGGGGCCCGTTCTGTGTGGTGGCTTGAGCGGTTGAAATAAGCGGAAGATTCATCATCTGGGCAACAGCGTTGTAACCGCCAGGGAAGTAATGAAGGAAGTGACATTTCTCTCCAAACGGACAGCCTTCAATGCTACGTAAAGAAAACAATTCATTCGTTTGAATTGCAAACTAATAAGTAAAATAACATAACTTGTTATTTTATAAAATTATGCTAGTAAGAAACTAGCAGTGAAGAATTGAAGTTACACAAGATTAAGTCTTTTGAAAATTGTATTATGCAGTAATGGTTTGATAATTATTGGCGACTCCCAAATGAAGCTCTAGGAAATCAGGCTGTTTTGTGTCTCCAAAAACCATGCAGTCTTGGGGACATTTGTGATATTTGGAAACATATCTGCAGAAAAAGGATTTTACTCCAAAAAAATGTCTCAAACAGAGAATTACACAACGAATGAATTGTTTACATATTACTAAACAATTACACGGCGAAAATATAAATTCTCCATTTGAGAATTTATTCTTGGAATGAATTCCTCTTCCTGCAAATATGTTTCGAAATATAACACATATCCCCAAGACTGCATGGTTTTAGGAGACACAAAACAGCCCTATAGGTTCATTTGGGAGTCGCCAATAATTATCAACCGACCATTACTGCTTACAATTTTCAAAAGAATTAATTTTGTGCACTTCCTTTATTCACTTCTAGCTTCTTAATAGCTATGTGGTTTGGTTGATTGATAATGTTTGACTGAACTTGGAATAATGTTCTCGAGATGGTATAATTAATTAAAATAATGATTTGTTAAACAGGCAAGGATTTAACCTGAAATACTTCATGCAAGGCTTCGATTTGCCTCTTATACCACTTGGTAAATTCTCCAATTCTGTTACAAGACATTAGGTGTTTTCTCTCGGTTAGATTTCCTTGTAATCTTTTGTTGTACATGTTCTAGATATATTTGGAAAAAAATGGAGAAGGATAAGATAATTTTTTAACTTGATGTGCAATTCTTTTTGTCAGAACCACACTTAAGCATCGACTTACCTTTCTGATTATATTTCTCATATTAAAAAAAAAAAAAATTGATCAAAGGTTCAGAGGTGGAATGTAATAAAAAAACCAGTGTTATAATTGAGCATTCATATATGTTATGTGTAATAGATCATAAGAATTTTTAAATTTTAACTGCAATATGAAGTTTTAACTGTTAAAATAAGAAGTTTGGATCGAAGGGGTAAACTCTTCCCGTCATTATTCTGAAGTTTGCTTAGATCACTTCTGAAGAGCGGAAAGTTTATACATCAGCATCAACAATCAATGCTAGAAGTGTCTGTTGAAGAGCCGGATTTTAGAAACCACTTTTGCTTCTACCACCGGCTTTGTTTGAGACTAAATTTATTGTTTCTGTTTAGTAAAATATGATTCTGTGAAAAGGTAGACGTGCTAGCATATAAGATTGGTCTACTTCAACTTTATTCTACTTTTATATTTAAAAAATAACTAGAGATGGTACGCTACGCAGGTTGGGTCATACACCAAAACGGGTTCAGGTTGAATCGGGCTATTTTAGTACTGGTCGAAGTGGACCAGATTCAGTTGGTTCGACGCAAACACGTTTTTTATCTATTCTTTTTATGAATTATTAAGATGTTAATTATGATAACAAAACGATATCATTACAATATTGACGTAAATCTTTGAATTAAGACAATTTAGGAGGTTGTATACATTAAAACGGAACTTTGGGTGACTTTCAACCCTCTTGACACGTTCCTCTGCTAGTTTAGTTTTTGATTTGGCCCATTTGAGATAAAACATAACGATTACCAACCCACTTATAAGTAATTAGGTTAGAACAAAAACCTCAATAAAATAACTTAAAACACCCGAATTGATGATTAGACCACACCCGCCAATCCAACTCACCACACTCTTCTATCTACTTCAAACAAGGAGGTCATTCACTCATTCCTCACCCTCTACTAAATGGATTTAGTCCTCTAAGCTAGTTCTTACATCCAAGCTAGACCGTAAAGCATCTGAAACCGAATATCTAATGGAGATGCATTTATAAGTTTAGCTCCCAAGCTCTATATCACTATTCATTCACTAAAACAAGGGAAATAAACCAAAAAAAGAAAAAAAGATCTATCCTTTAAGACCAGACTTCGATTGATGTTTTCACTATGTCCTCCTGAGAGGTGCTCTGAATTGATCAGGAACTCTACACTCTACAGACAATTGAGTCAAAAAAGTTCATCCTTTGGGCATAGGTTATAAACCTCAACTAGCATCAGATTGAATTGTAACGAATCAATATAACTAAAAGGCTATTCATTTGGAATTAAAAGGATCAAAATGGCTCAAATTTTCTCCAAAAAAGGGATGTTTGTGATCAAGATGACCAGAAATACCATATTATTCTTGTGTTATCTGAACCTCATTATTAACCAACAATGTTATATTCTCCCATTAAGCAGTTGCACAAGTTAATTAATTTATAGGGTTAGGCTAACTATTACATATAAACAATGTATATCCTCTTTAAAAATCGCTAAATTAAGCAAAAAAATATGAAATAAAAACATATACAGATTAAAATCGTAATACTAATCGTTAGTCCAAAACCTCAACATACATACATATACAGATATATATATATATATATATATGTGTGTGTGTGTGTGTGTGTGTGTGTGTGTGTGTGTGTGAATTGAGAAAGAAAGAAGTAAAAACCTGATTTGGATTTTTTGGAAGCGCCATTGGGTTTAGGATGAGGCCATGCTCTCTTCATAGCTGATGTTGGAGATTATAATAAATTTGATTAATTGTGCAGATTATTACCCGAACTGAATTTAGCAAAAACCCTAAATTAGGGTTAGGGTTTTGGCGTTGAGTGTTCAAACTGAAACGGGGTAGAAGATGGACGAAGGGGAATTGTTTTCGTTTTTAGTGAATAAAGTAAAACGGAGTACTTTTTTCATGAATTAACAGGAATTATTTATACGTATTTAATCGAAAGTGAATTATTATATATATATATATATAACAATGATACGAGTAATTTAATAATTATATTATAATAATTAATAATAATTAATTAATTAATAATGATTATAAAAAGGATAAAAAATCAATAGTAGGATCTTGTGATATTTTTAGTAAATGTTTTATAGTAAATGTTTTACTCTAAAAGTTCCAAGTTATATTTTTTAGTTGTTATACCTATTTAATCACAAGTACAAATTTTATAATGCTATAAAATAAAAAATACAAGTAATTAAGATAATGATAATATATAGAAAAAAAAATAATCAAGAGTACGATCTTGTAAAATTTAAAATATTTTATTTAAAGAAGTTATATTATGTTTTCATCATATACTCTTTTTTCAATATAGAAAAGTAAATACAAAGTAAAAGGATATTTATGGCCTAATATGATGTTTTATGTAAGAAGTGTGTGGTACACAGATCACATCGATAAATGCCCGTCACAAAATGACCATATATATATATGGGACTACTAATTATACACCAAATGTAAATGTGTTTCCCTTTATATTAGTGCCTATCAATTCTTGAAAACTTTAAAATTCAATTACACATCTGGCTCCTACTCTTCAATAATCATGATACATCTGTATTTTTTCACTTTACCCCCTTTATCTGTTAGAATATTACAAATTTAATTTTTATTCTTTTAATCATTTTATTATTTTTGTAGTAATCATATAAAAAGACTTGTAAATAATTCATTTTTAGATATAAAAATTATTATACTTGGAATGGACCTTTTCATTACGGTTAATACAAACCTTATATTTTTTTATCTATAAATATTAATTTTAAACTCAGTTAATAACCAAACATTAACAATATTATATACAAATTTACAAAATCAACCGTAACTTTTAATAAAATTATTAGCTATATCTATAAACACAACAATTTTTTACAGTATTTTTAAGTAAAACCCAACGTAATGTTGTGTTACAAAAAGTAAGTTACGTTAGGCATTCTTTTTTTCCCTACTAATAACTAGGTTTTTTTTAGTTTTATTTATGGTAACAACTTTTTTTTTCTCTTTTTTGTATTCTTGTTATGTATTGTTTATTAGTTATATAAATTATGTAATAATAGTATAATAATGAAAAGCTCAAAAGATTTTTTAAAAAGTTAATTTCATGAAAAAAGAAGACATCATCATTATCCTAATGGTGTTTATATAGTCTATAGATGGTGTATGGATAGCCTAACTCTATATAATATATATATATATATATATATATATATATATATATATATATATACACGTGTGTGTGTGAAGAAAACAAATAAAAAGACAATCTGTTGTTCAAATAGCACTGAGCATATTAAATTACACTATACAAAAAAAAGAAAATAAATAATATGGTTCATATCAAACTGTTTAAATGGATTTGAATGTTTTTAAAAGAGTTTAGTTAATGGGTTTATTTTTGAAGCATAGGTATCAAACCTCACAAATATAAATATATTTCAACCCTTGTACGATAGTGAGTTTGAAAACTAATTCTTAGTCTCATATCCATAGTAATTTTTTGTATAAAACCAAACACGCCCCAAGGTAAAATTGACCCGGAAGTTGAGATTGACGGGCCATTGAACTACTCAATTTACTAGTATTGAAAACTTGAAGAGGGAAATATGTTGTCATATTATAAAGGGTAATCTGGAGGGTACCCTTGACCCAATGTCATATATCAATAGTATGCATTTATCCCATTTGTAAGGAGTATAACCGTTGGGCAAACACATATCTACAAATCAACCACGTGTATGCTAAAGCACGAATTCAATTATACATTTGAAATCGGATCGTTGCGGTGGCGGTGATCGGGTACGTGCAACTGTCGAATAACTGTGTTACATATAAAAGTGAGTCAAATATAGCGGCTTACAATTTTGTCCATTTTTTAATATGCAAAGACCCACCACCAAAGCCCGCACATAATTCAAAAAGCCCAGCACATAATTCGGATCATTCTTTTTAACTACAAATATAGTGTCGTCTCCACTGCTCCCATTTCTTTTTTTAGTAAAAGGTTACCCCGGTAAACTTACTGCTACCATTTCTCCGGTTATCTCGCCGGTAACACTACCGCCTCCGCTGGTGCTTCCAGTTACCGGTCACCATCGCTGGCGGTACTTCAGATATTAAAGTATAAAACACAGCATATAAATGATCTTAGTCGTTTCCACTGCTCTCATTCTTCCGTTTAACTCGCCGGAAGAATTACTAATCATAGTAGCTAATCATAATCGTTGTAGATGCGTCGGGAAAGAATCATCGTTATAGCTATAAACAACTTATTTTCACCGCGAAACGTTAAGCCTAATCCTTGTTTTTTAAACGTTAAATGTGCAGTATTTTGAAAATTGATCATGTTTGAAATATATATTCTTAAAATATAACTTTCCATAGCTTATGGTGGAACATAGACAATAAGTGATATGCATAATTCCCGTTTCAATTAAAACCAATTGATTCTAAAAGCACATCCAAAACAACCCTACAAGATTCTACACTATAAACTAAACAAAATAGCCCAACTATCTTATCTTAATAACAATGATACTAGAAACTGCATAATAAACCAAGTTAAAATTGCAAACATGATTCTGATTCTTTACCAACAAGCTGTTGAAAATAAATACAGCAACTGCTAAAACATATTTAGAGCGTAGCGTACTGCGAGACAATGAAGTCTGTCAAGAACTAGAAATTTCTCTAAAAATTTAGTCAGATTTAGTACTACCTACTTATCACAAACAGCTATAGATTTACATAATATTACTCCACATAAATAATGCATGTTCTCAAATACAAACCCCTTTACCTACTCTTTCGCTTTCTTCTATGGATCCCACCACCCCTTGATCCAGAATCACCGCTTTCAGGTGAGTCTTCAACGACAGTTTGTTCTTGCAGAACCAGACCACGGTTCCTTGAGAACTTCCTAATTGGTGTTGTGGGCACAGGTTTATGTTCTCGTGCAGAATTAGCTGATGTATCGACTGGATTCCTGTGTGGCATGAGCTCATCTCCTTCAGTAACCGAGTCAAGCATCAACTGTAGAAATGAATACACAAGTGTCAATGAACAAATCCTATAGTTTAGGCTATTCATCTTTTGGTAAAGCTTCTCATATCAATTAAAATATCAAAATTTGCATTAACATTAGTTATTGGGATAAAAATTCAATTACAGTCACTCAGTTTGGTATAACCTTAAGCTCACCGAGTGTTAGAAAAAGAAGAAGCAAATTTCAGATATTAATTTATACAAACCATTAAATTTGAATTGGGATATTAAAACGATAATCAACAGTTAAAAGTTTAGTTGTCTTTTAGCATTCAACTACAGGTCTAAAAAGATGAAATTTCTGTACAATTACCTTCCAATCTCTGAAATCAAATCTGAAGATAAAATGGGTGTATGTAACCTCCTTTGAAGCAACTGCATTGGCAGCTGGAGCATTCCTAGGTGCTGAAAGGAGCAGCATTAACGAATAAGGATCAAAATAAATTTATCATAGGTTTTCATAAAGAAAAATTAAAAGAACTTACAAGCTAGATGGCATCCTTTCTCATCGACTTTTATTTCAGCTCTCCCATCTTTAACAAGAAAGGACAATGCAAATAGATTTTCAACAGTCTGTGCAAACGAGCTTCTATTCAACACTAAACTCTCAAGCTTTGCGTTTCTGTTTTTTCTTAACACATTAAACATAGTAGCCATGTTCTTATCTGTGTCTGTCTTCTCTTCTGTAACACTTGAAGCAAGCTGCAAAAGTCAACCCTAAGTCAATGCGTTTCTACAATCTATAAATAGGAATGTAATTACGCAATTCTCAATTATAAACAACAGGTTAATGCTGCTGAGTACATGTTCCATTTCAAGAAAACTATAGTGGTATTCAACCTATCAAACAGAACTGCAAACAAAGAATTCTGCACAAGAATTGCAAACAGGGCATCCTTGAAAGAAAACTGTTGTAATATTCATACACAAAACAATTACATATCATGTAACCCCGTCTCTCCAATAACATAACTATTTTCCATTCGAGTTTTTGTATGCCGTCACTTTTAAATCAGAACCGTTTATCTTGCAGGTTAGGACGCAATAACTTAATACACTCATAAGTGGCCAAATGGAAAGGTCACACAATTTGGATACCACATCAAAACAGGTGATTTTTTTATTGCATTTAGCACAACTACGCTCTTCACTTGATCTACATAAAACTTTGAGCAAATTCAGGGCAAGGATTATAGAAAGCATGCTATATTACCTCTTCAGGACGGGCTTTGTCAGTTGGTCTTGAATGCTTTCTATGCACACTAGTCTTTCGTTGCTTGATTTCAGTACTCATCGGTCCAAGCCTACAATGGACATACACCCAATTGAGAGGAAGAAATAACTAACAAAAAAATGCAAAGTAATATAAAATTTGTATTTACATTGTGCAGCATCCATCACCCTTGAGAAAAACATGAGATGCAGCAATACCAATATCTTTCCACTTAACAGAATTCCTACTTTCGTCAGCACCACCAAGTCTTCCAAAGCCCTTTAGTAGACATGACACAAAATCCCCTGCAGTCACTCCTTCATTAGTCTGTGCCTTAACAGATGTCATCAATGTATTAGTGATGTCCAATAATGCCTCTGCATCGGCAACTTGCTCCCTAGGCTTCTGAACTGTAAACCATACAGAAGAGATGTTAGGCAGTCTGTCATCACAAATGCAAAATTGTCACATACCATGAACACATAAAGATCATGAATCATGTTCTATGTCTCTTGTTTTAATTAGGTGGCACATTCATATATGATGTATTCTATTCTTCTACATACGCGTATGCAATAACCACAGGAGGTATCAACTGAAAAAATATTAGTTAACACAATGCAGCCCTATGACAGTTTCAATAGTCGAGATTAATATGGGATCTCCTTTAAAAATCTCAAGCGATCAACAATCAGTCACCCAATAAAACTCTATATATTAACTAAAATATATACATGTATATATACGTAGTAATATGATAAACAACCACAATTGACACAGATATCCTAACTCAATACTGTTCCTTGATTTTAACTATGTACTCTTAATTTCACAACTAATACATTCCAAAATAATAATGTGACGACCTTAGTTTTTTTAGTATTTAGTGCAACATAGAAGCAAAGAATAAAACGATACGTTAAACCAGCAAGCAAATGAGCTAAATATATCCATTTAAACACACAAATAGTTCTTATTTATAACTATGCCTAACCTAATTTCACTACTTGTATACTCCAACAAAATAGTACTCCATATCACATTTACATTCCTTAGTTTTTTTCCATCATTTTTAGGTTATCATAGAAGCAACAAATAGAACAATATGATCCAAAAAAAAAAACAATACAATTGGCTCAATATACATAATTAAAAACACAAATTACCTAGCTGATGCAGGCATTCAACTTCATCAAAAATTGACCTAAAGTTATCAGAATTCGCCTTTGTTATATCATCTCTCTTATCTGCAACAGCACACAAAAGTTACAAAAGCTCAAATTACACAAAATTAAACACAATAACAATGACAGATATACAAACTATACCACTGATTAGATTCTTCACAGCGAGATATCGAGATCGAAGAACCCTACGTTCCAATCCACCGTCGTTTTGATCATTTCCGTCATTATTATCATTATCATCACTCTCTCCCTTATTTCTTCGATTCACACCGTGATTACTACCACTCGGTTCGCCTTTTACAATTCGAGCCATGATTTAGAAATAAAAGTGACGAATGTAAATTTATAAACCCTAGATATTATAACCAGAGGGGTTAAAGAACAATTGAGAGGTAATTTAGGGTTATGTGGAATTTGGGGGAAATGAAAATGTATTTTAGTAGTAAGAGATTGTTTGAAATTGAAATTTGGGCTCTATGATTTAAAAACATGGAATTTATGAAAAATGAAATTTGGGGGCGCCATTGTTTTTTCGTTGTTCCCCTTAATTTTTTTAACTTGCCGCCTACGTTTTGGGCTCTATTTGTTGCAAAAGGTTCACACAATAATTGTGAATGTTGAAGACATTTTGTAGACATGCCGTTTTACTTGTATGATTTTTTTTGTATATTAGAGTTGGAAAAAAGTTTAATTTATCTAATCTAAATGTTAACTTGGATTATTGTTGATTGTTAAATCTCTCAACATGTAATACCGTATTAGTTATGTATTGAACCTTTATAATAAATGACGGATTGAGTCTCACCGTTGATACAAAATATTTAAAGTTCACTTCACTTGATCATTTATTAAGTTTAATTAAGTAGTGAGGTGCACCGTCAAAATATGAGTGGTAGTACTCTTAAAAAACTGATAACTTTTCAACTAATTTTACACTGAGACGGTTTAATTGACTAATGTCACGTGTCACCGCTGATTATAATTGTAATTCCGCCCCTGTTTATAGTTAACAATTTTTTATTTTTTTTAATATGTACTGATACATGATTTTGTTCCCATCAATAACCTTATAGTTTTTACTCTACGCCTTCAAACATTACTTTGTTGAGCTTTTGAATATAAGGAGATATAGTTTAGAAGTTTGTGTTAAAAGGTGAGTATAGAGTTTTCATAAAACTTAAACGTAAATATGTTGTTAAAGTCAGTACCATTTAATATCACACGCCCAATTTAAGCTAATTAGGATGAAATCGTTTAATCTGAACACCACGGAAACCGTTTAACCTAGGGGATTAATTTGTGATTTTCAAATATTCGGATAATCTGAACCGAATAACCCGTTCAAGAGAACACCCCTAGACAGAGGCACAACAAATTTTATACCTCGTTTATAATCATAATTTAGGATCTTTGGCTAGATCTTTGGCTAAATGATAGACAAAAATATAACTATTGATGATTTGGTTTATTGATAGTTTTATTTTTTATTAATCGATAACTTAACTAATAATGTAAAATACTTATGTGATTATCCTATAGTGATTATCCTATAGATTTCTTTCCAGCCGTTTACTTATGTTATCCACTACCCTAACATTTTAATATTTAAACATTCAACCATCTACACAAACACCCCCATAATTAAACTCACTATAGTTATCCAAGATCACGAAACTTCAATACATGCATTCCCTGGGATTATAGTAATCAATGTTATTAAATTTGAATAGAGATATAATCGTTTTTTAGATGCTATCTAAAATCTATTTTAAGCATATATTAATTAAATTAAATTGATTTTTTAAAAAAATTTAGATTTATGATGTCATTATATTCTTAATTTTAGCAAATTTATCAAAATTAAGCTATTCTATTAGTCAATTAATTATTTGATGACATCATTAACAGATTCTTATATTATATTTATTTAAGATAATATATTGATAATGAACACTAAATTTGAAAATTCTCCAAGTCGCTTCACATGCAGGTATATAACGACAATCATAGTATTGTTCAATCTCGTCCACCTTCTTTAGTTGGTTACATTGTTGATCCGTAGTGTCATTGTTTGGCGAACTAAACTTTGCGCATATCCTATTAGGACCCTTATTGATGTACTTGAATAGATATTTTATGGATCCGAGCTGGTTACACCATTCCACGTTGATGTGTGCCTGATATTGCTTAAGTAGTCTTGCGTTGTACCCGACGACACTTATGTGATTTAAATGTAACAATTATTATAGATTAAAAAGCGGTTATCACATTATCATATTAAAATATACGATACATAATGTAGTTAGTAACGTTAGATATTTATTATTGTGTATGTATGTATTCTGGTTTTTTTATAATTATTTATTGACATACCTGTTATCTAAGTAAACCCCGGATTTTTTTATGGTTGATCCATTGTCACGTCTTCTATACAGAGGGAATCTATTATTATCGATGTAAGTCGTATATGTGAAGTCTTTTGGGAATCTTTTGGAGCACTTTTCATTTTTCATGCATGGACAACTCGGATCATCCTTTCCGCAAGGTCCGTGCATCATAAATTCTGACACAGGTTGATACAATTCAGCATCTTCGTTTTTATATGGTATCTCTGTCGATATTACACGGTCTATGTCTTCTAGGTTTGGAAGTTTGTCGTCTTTGCGTAGGAATATGCATACATGCGCATGAGGTAGGCCTTGTTTATGGAATTCCACGGTATAGACGATTGTAACAAAGTTATATTAACATGTGTTAGTTTATAACATACACGTAAGACATGAGTCATGTTATAATCATATTTATATGCGTTAACTCGGCGAAGGATTCTTTTTTCTTTCAAGTTCTTGATTACATGATCGAGCTTTAACTTAAACAGCCTGCTCAGTACATCTGGTCTGTCCTCGGCTTTTAGTCCATGTTCTTCCAGGAATCTACAAATTTCTGGCCACTTAGGATTGCAAGTCATCGTAATAAAAAGATCGGGGTAGCCAAAGAACTTGCAGAGTCATAGCGTCCAAATAGTTATGTTGCATGTATCTTGTTCCACATGTGAATGAATATGGTAGTACTACACGGTTCCCCGTCGACGATGCGTCCGTTTCTCCGTCATCAAGTGCCTTTGATAAACTGTTTACGGGTGTTATTTTGATGGTAGCGTATGTAGTTAATTCTTTCAATTTCCACCATGGTGTAAGCGTCTACTAAGAATTGTTGGAAAAGCCTCCTTGACTTAAGCATTAACAAATTTCCAGTTTCTCTTTGTTGGATCCTATACGCAAAGAACTCTCTCATTGAAAGCCTTGTTCTTCCTTGTTCTGTTTCGTCTACTATTCCCTTAAGAAGTATGTCGGTTCCGTAACCGTCTTCGGCATATGGGTTTAACAATGGATATTGTAGGTCGAGGTATGATGGATGTAGTTCGCTGATACGTTGTAATTTGAATATTTGTATTTGAATATTACTGTATAAATCATACAAATTCAATGTTCTACATTACCTTGTAAATGTTATACGGAGTATTACAATACACTTCAGTATTACTTAAAAAATAGATAAAACATGTAGATGATAATTTGTTAATTTAAATGTTGAATTTTACATGTGAATTAGATGTACGTGAAAGTATTTAAAGTCATTTTATTTATATGAATGCTATTTTGAAAAATAAATTATTATTATAATAAAATATGTTATATTTATAATTGTAGTTTAATATATATATAAATCTGTTATAAATCGATATGTATTAGATAGGGTATAGTAGAAGAAAGTTTTTTTTCTAAATCCAAGACTACAACCCGTTGATTAAATATAATTATTTAAAAGTTATATTTTAATAATTTAAAGTAGGAGGTTCTATTTTTAATTTTTAAATTAAGTAAAATAAAATGACTTACTTGATCAATTGAATTTTAACTTTAAATAATGATGTCATCACATATTGTAAAATTTATATTAATAATTTAAAGTAGCAGGTTCTATTTTTAAATTAAGTAAAATAAAAGGACCTAATTGGTTAATTGAACTTTAATTTTAATCGGTGACATCATCAAAGTGAATTTTATATTATATTTAAGATAAGATGATTATGCTTATTTTAGAACATCTCATGATATCTGATAGCTTATTTGTTATTGTTGTCCTCAATAGACAGAAAAATTAAGGCTTCAAACACTATGGATAAATTTATAGTTGCTGAGCTACAAGTCTATAATTCAGTTGTTGTAAAACGTAAAACCGTTAAAAATCGTATTTTTGTTTACTAATGCAATTCAAAAAGTGGTGTAAATTTATTTTTTATTGTGTAAAAGTACACTTTTAACAATATTTCGAATAAGTCTGATGTCAATTCAAGTATTCAACGCAACTCTTTTGATCAAATTGTAGCATTCACATTGATCAAAACATCTTATTTTTCCTAGTGAATGATTCGAGATAAACCTTCTAAACAAAGCAAAAGGAATTGCATATTTGGAATCAAAACTTCGAAATTTACTCGTAAGAATTTGGAAAGTGAAAAAATAAAAACAAAATGCATAAACCGCCAAACACTTCGATGATTACTAAAAATGACGAACGACTAGATAAAAAATTATATGTGACATTCATGAATCATAATCAAACTTATTTCGAATTTTAAACCATCATAATTTAAACATATCTTAATCAAAACCAACATTTTTAAACAAAATTTAATTAAATAATCATAAACACCATTCAAACAAAAATTACTCTATTCATTCATCCTTAACCTCACTATCCTTCTCTCCGCCGTTAAATCTAACGGTGTTAGTCCCCAACTTAACGGCAGAAGAAAATTCACTTTTCAAATTCTCCATAGCTTTTTTCAACGCCTCATTTTCCATTTGTATAATCTCCATCTGTTTCTTAACGCCCAAAATAGGATCCGCCACGTTACTAGCTACCGGACCCACTGTTTTTAACTGAACGCAATCGCTACGCGCCACGTGTTCAATCCCGATCTTATTGATCAGCAAAACAGGAAGCTTCTGAAACGAAATACCAGCCGTTGATTTACTACTCTTTTTCATCACCACCGTCGCCATCTCCTCCGTCGCCGGATGTCCCGGAACCCTAACACCCCACCGGAAATTCAACCTAGCGTTTTTCCTCAACGGAACCGCGGTTGTCGCGGATAATTCCACGTCAGAAAAAACTCCGTTCACCACCCCGGAGACCGGAGACTGAAAATTCAGCGGCGAATCTGAAAAGTTCATTCCGTTTACAATTGAATCAATAGAGCTATCAATCTGCTTCTTAAACGTTGACGATTGAGTTTTTTTAACGGTGAAATCGCCGAATTGAGGCTTGAAGTGAACAAAAAAGGTAGGGTTTTGACTTCCACCGGTCAAATTAAATTCAGCGCTCATGTTTAACGAGCTTGAAATCGGAGATCCGAAATGTCCGATTCCGGTTTTGAATACGACACTAAACGGATTAATTGAATCGTTTGGACGATACGCGATCTTCAATTGAGGACCTGAGTCGAAGAAAGTTGCGAGATTTAAAGACAATTCTTTAGTTTCACCGGCTACAATTCCTGATTGAAACGGAAGACCGATGATATTTAGAGGAATTTTGGCCCGAAACAGAGGTTTTTGCTCGTCTCTGAATTTGATTGAAGCTTTCATGGCTACTGTGTATGTGTGTGTTTCAGTGTGTGCAATTAGGGTTTTAAAAAAGGGGGGAAATGGTGGTTTATAGATTTCCGGCGAGAGTTTAGGTCAATTTATAGATTTTAATATTTTGTCAATATTGTAATTGTTGATTGTCGATAATATCCTTGATTTAGTAGTATTTCAGGAAAAATAATGATGTGATTTTGGGGGTATGAATGTAATTGGAGTTGAGGTGGCAAATTAAAGTTTTTAAATTTTGAATTTTGGAAAATTTGAAATTGGGTGATCTTTTCTCTGGTTTTATCATTTTATGTTTGATTTAAATTTAAATGTTAGGTTAATGAAAGTCAAATTTTGTATTATTCTTTTTTTTTGAACAAAATGTTTGTATTATTCCAGTTTATTCAAAATTTAAATATAGTTGACAAAAAGTAGTACTTGTTTAGCATATACATTGGTGTGTTCATATTTATCAATCATTAAAATGTTTTTTTTTGGGACTAAAGGCGAAACTCGTATAAATCTTATAAGTTAAAAATAGAATATCTAAAATGACAAAGTATAAAATGAACATTTGCAAATGTATAAAAATTTCGAACCCAAGTTATAAAATTCCATATTTTAACTGACCCGTTTCTCATTTTCCGCAACCTCTAACGAAGATAAATTATAGTTCACTTATGCATCTACTTCTGTCTTCTGGAAGGGCAATATACAAGTCAGATTGCAGGGCATGAGGTCTGATTGAAGGTTGGATATCTTTGGCACAAACCATCTTGAGCATCTAACAAAAGGGAAACAAATGCTATTATTAGTTTACAAAGAGTGTAATTTACTTGAATGAATTCTCAAAAGATCTCGGACACCATGCAAAAACGTATCTCAGAACATCAACAATGCAAACGCTCATAAGTTTGATACATAAAAATAGTTTTTTCTCTGACCCAATGCATGAGCTTGTCTCAATACTTGATGAAGGTGGCAGATTCAACCTATCTATATGAATATGGCTAAATCTGAAATTGTATCTATTTAATAACAGGTAACACATGTGATTTATAATAGAGTATCTAAAAGTGAAATGGGTCAAATGGGCCGAACACACTATAAAGGTCAAAAGTCGGTCCAACACTCTAACCAGTATTCAAATGGTTACAGAGTCCAAAAATCATTATATAATTAAGAATTAATATTCGTATTATGATAACACTGTTTTTAATCCTATTTAGTATATCAGTTAGTAACAGAACTTGACAAAATGGACGTAGAAGTGTTGGCAGAGAGGCTCTACATGTCATGACCCACACATATTATTACTAATTTTCACCCAACTAATGCCCAGCCCACCCGTTTTGTCACCTGAAGTACTTTAGCCACCAACTCTACCACAAGATCTAGCACACAGGTAACAATAGGATAATGCGGTAATATGAATACACTCATCCTATAGTTGCTGATAGTGATAAGTAACCTTGTAGCACCGACTCCATAATTAAGTATAAGCAATGAAAAGCAAGAAGCATTGTCATCTTTTCAAACTGGCAAATTTTAAAAAACTGTTGCCCTCAAGCTGGTTAATCAGATGACTTATGACTATTTCAGATTTTTAATGCATGCTCAAATTCTCTTCCACCAGAGGTGTAGATATGCATTAAGATATTCACTCGAGGTCAAACTAACTAATATTTGACTCTAAAACTGCTATGAAGTCTTCACATCTTCGCTGAGATCCATCAACTAATTTTGACTTATGTGTTGAGTATCTAACAGAAGTTATATAAAGTTCGAATTCAGGAGACACAGATTGAACTAGAAGATTCAAGATTCTTTTCATTATTTTTTTAATTTTTGCAAGCATCCACAATTTTAAAATCGATGATAAAGTTATCCTTAACGCAATTACACAAATCAACAGTTCATTACAAAATAACATCACCATCAAGACGACAATATGACATAAAAGGATATCTGGACTGGTACAACCAGGATGCAAATGGGGACTGTATTTTTCAAAATCATCTATATATTGACTATTTTAGTCAAACTAGTCGATTGTACGATTCAAAATCGATACAAATAGCTGTTGTTTAGTAGGAAAAAAAAGTATTGTGTTAAGTTGCACAATCTAATTATCGAATATTTAAATCAAACATTATGATACTACTGAAAAAAGATTACTTTGACCAAAAAGGTCAAAATTTATCAATATTATGAAACAAATATATAACCCAATATTCAATCAATATACATAGTACAGTCACTAATGATCAAGTTCTAACATAATTGATGAAGGGTTACAGAAGACCATCTCCCTTCACTTTGAGCATACACTTTTTGATTGGCCGAGTCTATCATTATGTTTACATTCCCAAACTCGTAAATTTGAAAACCATCTTGCAGTCTCCCCGGTTTCGGCTTGAATACTAAATTGTTGTTTTGCGCATGAACTTCAAGGACGTCTTTGAAACTCAAATCACTATTCATGTGGGATCTTGTATCAAAACTCACATAACCTTGATTTTGATTACATGCTGCCTTTACGAAGCTAAGTTTTTCTGGTGGAACCACCTCGAATCCTTCAACAGCTTGATTCATCATGTCCACACCTACTTTTGGCTGTCGCCGTATATGCTCGTTCGCCAGAAGCTCATCCGGGAAAAGATTTTTCCAACCAATAAACCAGTTTGCCACTTGTTGATAATCAGTCATTGAGCATAACAACCATTAATGCAAAGCTTCGTGCCACTTTTGAAAAAAGACGTCCATAATGTGAAGCATATGATGTATAGGAATGAGCCTAGTCCACGTTTGGACCCAACAGAACGGATCAAGCTTCTGATCAGCCGGATTGATTTGAAATCTGTGCATAGCATCCAACAATTTAGGAACAATATATCTAACCATTATTTGTTCCCAACTTCCTCGATCAAATACAGACTTCCAAGGTGAAAGTATGATGTAAGCTGACGCATCACTAGGACGCCAATCACGAAGAACACGTTCCAGCTTGATTCGTATTGTAGGATACAAAAAAGCCTCCATCTTTTGACCCAATAACGGTAACCATGGATGAACCCAAACATGTATGGGAATAGTATCCTGACATGGGTCCCATGAGTCCACAGCAGCAGATAACTTCGGCATTACAATGTGATCAAGGAGGGTATCGAGAGCTGAGCGAGGCAGTAATTCTTGCCAAGAATCAAGAAAGCACAACAATGGTTCAGGGTATTTGGGTTGCCAAGAATGGGTCGTTGAAATCCTTAGAGCAGGGAACACAACTTCCATGAAAACCAAATCAAATACATGATCTTCTTTTAACAATAATTCTCTCCAGATTGATACAATACTTAAGTGGTCTGCTGGCTTCAAAAGTGGGTCCCATCCTGGAAATAGTTTATCAAACAAAGGCAAGGCGAAAAAGCATGCAATCATAGACAAGCTACAAATCTTGTACTCTTCGGGAAACAACTTCTGCAAGTCCCCAAAAGACTTAGCTAGCGACTCTAGTGTTAATTTATCATTACGACCCTCATTACCAAAAGACCGTTCAAGCTCAGTAACAATCAGATCCATGTTTTCAAGATGTTTCTTTTGACGGGTAGCATCATCTGCAAGCTTTCGTTTCTCTTTATGCAGAGTAATGACCATCTCTCTCTCGTTTCTCAACTCACGATCAATGTTTTGTACATCACACTCGGCCAAATATGCGATTAATCGCAAATGATGTTGGAGCTCTGACATTGGGATATCTGATTTCTCCTCAACATTCTTCGAACCACAACTTAATATTGTTTGCTTTTGGTTAAATGCAGCTACTAATGATTCGTCTTGTTGCACATTATTCTCTTCGTAGTCATTGAATCCCAACCCCATGTTTTTTGGACGAATCTTAACTTGGATCGGATCAACGATACCTCGTGAATTCTTTCCTAAACCACCTCCTTTATATCCCATCTTCTCAAGCATTTTCATACCGAAACTCATTCCTAATTCAAACTTCTTGTGCTTTTTGTTGCTGGATCCATAATTAATGTTAGAAGCAAACATAACGCGTTTTTTGTTACAGTTTCTAATCCCATAACTATCCATGACTGTACTGTGTATCTATATTATTATTGGTTTTTTGTTTAAAACTACTCTAACATGCAACCCAATATACTTACTGCTACGGAATTTATACTTTTTAAATAAAAAACACAGATTAAATCGATGAGGAAGACGTACGAAGATTTTGGGGTTAATCTAAACTTTTAGGATTGCAATAATTTTGTTTTTTTTTAGTTATAGACGTCGTATGGCAGATTTTGGGTTTAATCTCAACATATATGTGAACGGATATGAACAAAACTAATTGAGGAAGACGTGGGCCGCAAAATTCATTTACGTGATGGATACTTCGTTTAATTTGTTTCCATTTACCATTCAAAATTGACCTCTAATTTACTTTCATTCTATGTACCTACTAGACTACTACCATGTACCTATTAATTCATTATTTATTTAAGTTATTCACGATGATTATTTATCATATCAATTAAAATAACTTTGCGAATTCTTTTTTTTTTGTTTTGTTTTAAGTAAAACCCGCAAAACATTGTATTTTAAGATCGATTTTGGGTTGATGGGTAAACCCATTTGACCCGTTTATTTAAACGGATTTCAAAGATCGTGTTCTGGTTGGTTTGTTACGTTTGACCCTAAACTCGTTTATCAACGTTTCATGTTCAGATTGTTAACTTTTGACCAGCAAATTCAAACCAATTTAATGGATGACCCGATTTGCAAACCCAAATCATAAATTAGAATTTTAAAAAGGTGAGTTTCAAATATTTAATACTAGCCCTAAAATCTGTGTATAAATACGGCCTGATGAATTTGTAATTATTTTTCAAAATGTTAAAAAATCCTTATAGGTAGTGTATATTGAAATTGAAAGTGTATATCGTAAATTTTTAACGACGGTAAACATTTTATATAAGACAAAATACATTTAATTGTAAATGTATCTAATTATACATAAGCAAATGAATAGTTTGATGTAATAATGGTAAGTTGCAATTATAAACAATTACGTTGAATACGGATCATAATTTATATCCTTTGTAAGACCTCTTTATACACCACATTTGTCATCTTATATGTTCGGTGGTTATCCTTGTCATAAAGAAATTATTTACTACGTTTGAAATTATGTATTTCAATTTTTCACTTTAAGAGAGAAACCTCCTTTGAAAAAGGTCAAATTTTTTATGTATGTTGTGAACCTGAACCAATATGGTGTTATTTAATTGAGTTGTCAAATAATTAACATTTTCAAAAAACGAATTTAAGATTATGCCGAGTTCAGTTCTATAATAGAGTTAAGGAAAAAATGGTTTAATGTTAAAATTACTTATTTCTTATTTACTAAATTAATATGTCAATAGGAAAACATATTAGATCATCAGTTTTACTTTCGACATATGTTATTATACTCTATATATTTTTAAACTTTAAATTTTATATTAAAAATTGATAATTTTAAAGGGTTTTATTTTTAAAATTAGGTGAAATTGAGGGATTTAATTGAATAATTTAAAATTTATAAATTGATGAAATCGCAAAGGTGTTTACTATATTATATTTAAGATATGTTATTTTCTCTATTTACAAAAGAAAAGCAAAATAAGGTAGTCAACCTATAATTAGACTCCTTTAAATTAATTTAGTCCCTTAAATAATTTAGTAATTTGAATTAAAACCATTGATCATTGTGCCAATAAATGACTATCTAAATAGTAAATTAGTGATTTCACAAAGTCAAAAAATGCTCTGAATGGTTGTATTAATCACCCAATTATATGTTTAAAATCCCGTTTGATTTTTGAATTACAAATACGTTATGCAATTTAAAAAACATGCATATAATTTAGATGTGACAAACTAATTTTGTCGCATAAAGGTTAGTAGAGAATAAAATCATCTACTAAGAAGTTACAACGTCTTTTAGAAACATGTGCATTAACTTCAATAACTTCTTTCAAACTCATATCATTATTATGTTATGTATAAAAAATTGTTGAAACTTTTTGTAAAAACATGTGAAACAGTCATCGTCGCCTTCTATGGATCTTTAAACTGACTTGATTGGACAATCTCTAACCCTAAAACAATCTAGTTCACGATGTCTATACATATTTTAAGCTGGTGTCGTATATATTCATTTGATAAAAATCACTCGCAATAGGATCCTTCTAACCAATAAATTAATTCACCATTTCTTGATAGTTCCGATTTGAGCATACCATTGTGGTATGTTCTAAATTGAATATGTCATGGGTTGTGATTGAGGTTTTTATAAAGAAAGGAAAATTAAAATTATTATAGTTTTATCGAGCAATTCGAGATTCACTTTAATCGAGCTGATCTTTTTTCGAGTTCGTACTCAAGCTTAAAAATCGAGCATGAAATAGTTGTTAAGCTACGACTGAGGTGTTACTTTTAAAACCTTAATTAATATCTATATGTGTGAATATATACATATACATATATATAATTTTAAATATGTACATGATATTATTACTTGGTTCTAATATATTTGAAAAATTAATACAAAATCAATTTGAGTATTATAAATTGTTTTAATATAGAAATTCGAGTTTTTTAGCCGAGTCGAGCCGTCTTGAAACATTTTCGAGTCAAGCTCAAGCATTCATCATGAAAGCGTGTCGATCGATCAATCGAGTTGAGCTCGAACTTATCCTAAATATGCCGGGTAGCTCGAGCCCCGTCGAGCTCGAGGTCGATCGGCTCAACTCGTTTGAAACCCTATTTTGATTTGATAAGATCAAACTAACCCCATGTATTGAGCTTACGAAGAAACAAGAATGCTAAGAATTATGATAGAGGCATGCTCTGAAGGATGAAAATCTCCCTTTTATTTATAGGCTCAATAATAAGCTTCCAGAGAAATTTCTACAATGTTCTTTACATTTAAGCATCTAACATACATATATAGAACTTTCTATATTATTTAAAACGAGTGGTTTGCTAAAACTTTTTACGTTAAATTGAATTATAATTATAATTAATGTAATAACTAGAGACTACACTTAATAATGTGCTTTAAATAACAAAAATATTAGTGTATAAGTTATATTTTAGAAAATGTTAAGATATTAAAAAGTTTTAATTTTTTTAACCTATACAAATGCATAATCTTTTTTAAAAAATGTTTATTGAAATAAAATGGGCTAAGTATCTGAAAATGTAATAAACTATGATAAAAATTCTATTGGGTGTATCAACTTTTCGAAACCTCTATTGTATTAACCTTTTGATTTATTGCTAATTGTATGTAGGTTTTTTGATGTGGCGCTTTGTAGGAATGTCACATAGGTGCTTTATATGGACGACACAACAGTCAAATTACATACAATTAATAGTAATCGAAAATTGCGTACGCACAATAACAACTTTGACATAATTTATTACATTTTGAGACACTTAACCCAAATAAAATTATACAAATAAAAACTATTAATGGGACCAAAGTTAATTTTATACAATGCAATTGAAGCGGAATAATAAAACAAAACAAAAGACAAACAAAAAAAGGAAAATAAAAATGATTGGAACCAACAACGAATGATTTAGGAAAGGGGCAGGGACTCAACAATTATTTCATCCTTGAATTTGTTCAATATACTCCTAGAAATTAGATCTAACGCAAAAGATCGTTTTTGTAGAAACATAAGAAAAGAATTAGAAAAGAATTATAGTAACTATGATATACCTAACTTTTAACTATGATGTACCTCACTTTTAACTATGATACTGGCTGATCACCAGTCACCGCCCCACATGTAGGCGCCGAATTCTGGCTGCCAAAAAATATATTATAATGATGCACTTGAGTTTTAACCATGATCACATGACTTTTAACTATGATATAACATGACTTTTCCATCCGACTTTAACTATGATGTATCTCTTCTTTGACTTCCTATCTTTTTAACTATTTTCTGATTTTCTCTAGGACCACACTAATACTCTTAATATATTATTTTGCGATATGTTATCTTTAGTTGTTTGATTTTTCATGTTATTATTAGGTGTTATTTTGGTTGTGATATGTTATCTTTAGGTGTTTGGTTTTTCATGTTATTATTGGGATAGTGTTCGGGCGTCTTGTTAGATTTTTTCTAGATATCTTTGTAGGAATCAGTAGCATAAACAAAACTGAAGTTACAAAACAATATGATAAATAGACAACAAATAACGTAACGATAATCAAAGACCAGAGTTTGTGTTGAACACAAATCCCTTAAAACCAATTCGAGTCCGTTTCCTAGCGTACGACAACGAAAAACAACGAACTGCCGGAGCCAATAATTTGCCTGAAAATCACAGTGGTGATGGTGTGTATACGAATAGTAGAGAGCAGAGAATGAGAAGAATATTTTCGTTTTTTTGGTGTATCTAAACGAGAATGATAACACCCTTTAGGAGTTGGAATGTGTAATGGTGATAAGCTAATTGAACTCGCCCCAACACTTAGACTTATAAACACCTCCTTTTTTGTTCCCATTTTCGATGTGGGACAACTCACAACACCCATCAATTTCAAATTTCATACACCTCACTTTGAACTTCGATATCTCATTCATCGCTCATTGACTTTGGACATATAATATATCGTTACAAAACTCTTGTCAAGAGCTATACAACCATATAAAATACAACATATAATTACTATATTTACATATAGATAATAAAGTCCAAAGTTTGAGAAAAATACATGTATTTATCCCAATTTTTCCAACAATCTTATTAAGTTGTTACATATGATTCTTAGTTTTATGTTTAGGTGTTTGTAATTCTTAGCATCTTGCTAATTTTTTAAAATAAAATAATTTCTCTTCATTGGTATTAGCATTAGCGTAGGTTTAATAAGTTTATGCATAATTAAACATATAAAATATATAGTTTTCAGAAGTAACGTACATCAAATTATTTTATATCCATCGCTAACTTATTTTGCATGACTTCTTAATTCTTGTTGTGTTCCTCGAAAAAAAAGTTTGTGATCTAAATCATCACTAAATGGGCTGGGCTTTCACTCGGTCAAATGCTCGGCTTACAGCCCAATCTGGTTACAACAAAGTCCAAAACAAACATGTGGTGTAAGCACGTTTCCAGTTTTTAAAACATTGACTACCGTCCAATTACTAAACTTTTACCAATACGATCCAGTTTCATACTATCTTGTAATCTTGTTGCATCTTTTGATAAAATACAAATGCATACATATTATTTATACTTATGTGCCACATATATAAAAAAGAAATAACCAAAAAGCTAAATCTAGAATTTATTACTGTACACTCGACTGTTTGTAACACCTCTGTAACTAATTGCACGTAAAAAAACTCAAAAACCATAAAGGTACCAAAAAGAAGAAATGTAATCTCAATTCTACAAAAAAACTAATTACCCTAACACAAACATCTAATTTACTTATTTTGAGTTGGGTTCGGACCGCTACGTGGTTTCTTCCTCAAACTATGCTTGTAATGCTCTGGAGTAGCAACGGGCTTTTGCAACGAACTTGGATTCATATCAATGGATTTCATAAGCAGCTTCCTTGAATATATATTCTTGGTATCTTCATTTGGTAGTGTACTACTTTTGAGGCTTTTCATATTGTTGTTAATAACGCATTCGATAAAATGGAGTTGGAAAAGAAGTACACAAGTCAAGATTGCTAGAACCCTAATTTGGATCTTCATGATTGTTGTTGATGATACTTTTTGGAGTGAAATGGATCTGAAAATGGGAAAATATAATAAGAGTAGTTACTTGTTTATATAGGGTGGAAAAGAGCATCCCATGCATGTGCATCACATATGGACACACACAGAGTCATCTTCAAATTTAACTTAGTTTCAAATTTAAACAAGTAGATACGTACTTTCATTTTTTTTCATATTTTAGTAACGAATAGAAAATCATTTAAATTTACTTTAAATCATATATTCAACAATCTCCTTCATTGTGTAACATTTTCGTTCCAAATATAAAAGGATTTAAACGGGCATGTACAACCAAGCACAAACTGTATTTATAAGGAAGCTCGATAAAACTATGTGTATTTTTGATCGAGTCATTATTTGGTTACCATTGTCGCTTTAAACTGGTGGTGTTATTCCCACGACGTGAATGTCCTTGTGGGACCGCAAAGGTGAAGGTTTTATGAAATAGGTCATTAGTTCAATTTTAACTTTTTGCGATTAGCAAGAAACAACTTAACAGTGACCGAATCCAAAGAATATTATTACTGATATTGGTAAACTCGCATTCACCATATTAAAAGATTCTAATACAAACTCCATTTTAGAAAGGTTCATACGAATAAAAGGAGGTTCACAAATCAAATAGAAATATCTACTACCAATTGACGAGAGGGTCGTGTTAAAATCATGTGCATAAAGGTGAAAAATGTTACTTTCCAATACTTAAGGGGGGCTAAATAGAATTTTAGTACAAATCAGTAATTTGTTTAAACAAAAGGACGTTGGGATTTGCAATAACCAAGTGATCATGTGCCGTCTATTTGACTAATAAAATTTCCCGACAAATTATCTTATTAACGCTAACGTTAATTATTTCATTGTTAGTTAATATAGTGCTAATTAACCATGACTTTTAAAGCAAATTCAAAGTTTAGAAAGCAAAAGAATAAGTGTTCATAAAACTATAAATATAGAGCATGTGACTAGTCACGTGACTCATGTTTGTGAGTAAACTACTAAATCCACCATCATGGCATCAAGATGGAAAAACTTGGTAAGATTCAAAGATGGTGAGTACTTAAATTTGGCAGAAATCTCTTACACACTTAGCTGGATTTTTATTTTATTAATTAAATAAACTTAATGTTTGATCCAATCCTTTGTTTGTCATAAAGTAATTAGATAGATTAAATATTGTTAAACCAATTTATTTATTTTCATTTTTATATTTTAATTTATGTACCCAATCATGTCGGTATCAAACTATTGAAATCAATGTTTTCGGAAGGAAAAGATTCGGACCAAGACGAAGACGGAGCCTAAGCCGTGGACGAAGACGAAGAATTGAGTTCCGCTTAGACTACTTTTTAGTTACTGTAGTGTTTTTTTTAATAAACTATGTTTTATTTTAATTATTGAGTTTTAAATATATAAAGTAAATAACGTGTGAGGTTCAAAAAAATGAATTGATTAGTCATTGTTGTTAGTCAGTTTAACTTATTTTTTAGAAAAGCTGATGTGGTACTGATGTGACATTAACTGACCAGTCAACTTTACTGTTTTAATCATCTGTTGGGAATAATCTTAGAGATAATTTTGTTATTTAGGGAATATATGTAGTCACACAATCCCATAGTTACCGTGTTCGTATATGCCACATGATCATAAAACATTACACTAAATTGCAACAAACAACAAAATGAATATTTATAAATTATATGGCTCAACAATTACCTACTTTTTGTCTGAATTATTGATATAACTATACGAGCTTCAATTCGTGACCCTTTAAATTACGCAATTTATCCTACTCATATTAACGTAATGCTGATATGTACTTTGTGAGGCTATCTGGGAGTTGGTTACTTATAGTAAACGTTTTGTGATTAATGTTTTTTGAATTTTCCTTTGCTAAATGTGATAGTTAGTATATGGAGGTGTTTGAGATTGCTTAAATAATTGCTTATCTGTTTATTTGTTTATTTTGACAGCAGATAAGCAAATTCAAACACATTTATGAAAACTGTTTATCTACTTATTTACTAATGATTAAGCACTTAAAAATAAGTAAGGTGACACTTACTTATTTTTTAAGTACATAAATACTTAAAAATAAGCAATCACAAACACCCTATAATATCGTCACTTTTTTATATTATTTGTTCTAAGCGGGACATAACCTACGCTCATAATCGATGGATTATTTCTAGCTTTGAAGTTGGATCCGTAAAATGCTTTGTCATTGAATTTATTATACTATACATACGGAATGGATATGTAACATGGCATGGAGTTGTTGGTTGGATCATGAAAAATAAAAATAAAATCTTAAATAAATTATATATAGAAAACCCTATAACGATGTCATCAATTAAAATTTTCAATTAATCAATTTAGTCTCTTAATTTTACTAAAATCTTAAAATAAAACTCCTTAAATTTCTCAAAATCACTTTTTTTTTTCAATTTTGATAGCTAAGTTCGGATATATACAACAATGATTAAATTAAATTATATGATAGAATTGAATTTAATATAATCGTACAGTTTAAAAGTCCAATCGTAAATTACATGTAGATCAATGTTATCAACTAATTAAAATATGATTTTAATTTTGGGTTCTCGATCCAATTACTCCTTCAGAGATGAAGTAGATCTATTTAATTCTTAAATATTATTTAAAACATAATATACGAATTAATATTATTATTTCGACGATCCATATTAATCCTTAAAAAATCGATATAATATTAAATTGAATTTGAATCACCATATAATATAGAATTGCTTATTTATTTATGTTTACCATCTTCTTTCACCTTTTTGTTTAAAGCTTCAACCAACAATCAAAGTTTTCCGGTAACAGTATATCCTTAAGGAGAGGATTAAACATCATCTAAAAAAAATTCCTTAATTATATGATTGATTTTGTAGGTGTTGTTTTCTAAGTAATTTTTATTCTGTTATTCTTTAATACATGTGTAAATAATGTACTTATATCATGTTATTTAGAGCTACATGTGTAATTATGTCATATTATTTTTTTAGTATATACATACTTTTTATGCTTTTTTAGTATATATTGTGAATTGTAAATGTGAATTGATGCTCTTTCAAAACATTGATGAATAAAACAAGGTGACAAACTAAAAGGCTCAATGAAATGTTATTAACATAGTTGTAAAACTCGGCCAACTCGGTGAGTACTCGTGACTGGGGGGTGGTCTGAGGCGAGTCGGTCTAACTCGGACTGAAAACTCGGTCCACTTCGGTCAACGCAAAAAACTCAGAAAAACTCAAACAAATTCGGTCAAACTCTGGATTACTCGGTCAAACTCGGGTAAAGTCAAACTTGATCAACTTTTTAAATTTTTTTGAAATTAGAGTTTTTAATTTAATTAAATATTTAGTTCAATTTCCTTTCCTCCGGTACCACTCTTTAATGTTTTTCACCATCAATCTTCACTCTCTAATCTATATTTAAACATATAATTTAAAATTTATCATTTAAATGTAAAAAAAAAGTCAATCCAAGTACTCCTGAGTACTCCCCACTTATGCCGAGTACTCTTTACAAGGTCCGGACCGAGTACTCTCCGCCTAACGAATTAAAGAACTTTGGTTATTAAAGCAAATATCAGTTTAGGTAGTCACACGGGTAACATAACTTATATTACAAGAATGCACTTATTATTCTATGATAAAGCAATATCATTTCAGTTTAATCGAAGACAATATCATTTTGGTGGTCTTTTATAATTGCTAGCTTCTATAACTATTTGCTTATGTAAAATGAAATTCCCTTTATAACTCTATATGTTGTTTGATTTATCTTAAATATCACGGGCAGAGTCGGACTTGTGTTGGTGCAAGGGATTGCACTTGCTACACACGAACGACAAATTGTAAATTTTTGTGAAATTAGTTTATAGGTATTCTACATCTGTTTAAGAATTGGAATTGACCAATAAAAATCCATATCATCCTTAAAATTAGCTGGCTAACATGTTGTGTAGCAAAAGCAAATGTCAAAAGTTCAAGTCTTTGGTGGCCAGTTTCTTCATTTTTTTTAAATATTTTGTCAAAATGTTAATAATAAAATAAAATTTTATCACAACTACTACTATTTCAAAAATTGAAGCTTATTATTCTTGTAGAATTTTGATTCAATAAAAAATCTTGTAAAAACTTTTCTTAATTAATACAAATTTAACAAACTGCTCACCAACTAAATTTAAATGTTCTAAGATGTAGTACTTTGAATTCACAGCTTAAAAAAGGATTACATATTCACATCAGGTAATGACTTGACTACACACAACTGACTTTCTGCAATTCGTTATCACATTTTATGATTTTATAGAAGTTTTCTTTTGGTTTTAGTGTTCGAGTTTCCCTTATGCTTTATGTTTGTCAATAGATGGTATGATCATTTATCGGGTTTACCTTTTAGTTTTGAATCATATAGTTGCGAAACGAAGTGAGCATTAAATTATTTTGTGCTAACCGTGATTAAAATTTCTATCGCCGCCACTGGTCACGGGCTAACAAATTACCGTCTACACACTCGAATTTGCATACAAAAAGTAAAAATAATATGACACCAATTATATGTTGAATCTACACACTACTTTAAATAATCAAATTTCAAACTTCATTGCATATTTTTAACTTATATAAATTATAGATTTTTATCATATACAATATTTATATACTTATAAAAAGCAAATAGGAATTTAACGACCCGTGTATATACACGGATTTGAAATCTAGTAAAATAATATAACAATTATTGTTTTAGTGGGTTTATTTGATTAATTGAAATAGCTACAAGAAATTACGGGAGAAAGTAATAAAATTAATACATTCACACAATAGACTTAAATAAAACTTATAATAATACATTCACGCAATAGACTTAAAATTTAAATCTTTAAAGATCAAAATTACCTATTCTACCCTTCTTATATACAAACTATTTAATTTTTTTACAAATTAAACATATCAAGTCAAATAAATTAACTAGATCATCCACGCCAATTATAAAAAGTCTCAACTCTTTAACGACTCTATTTTAAATTTTATATATCCAGCTAATTTCAAGTTGATTACACAATTAATCACTACATATTTGCGTTTTGCACGATAAAATATAAAAATCATATACAAAAACTTTCTTAAAATTTCATACACATTTTACATATTTGTTGCAATTCGAACCAATGTTTCAAACACTCATAATTTCAATACAATATATTGACCTTCGATCGAAAGGTACCGCTGTATTGCATGAGAACTCTGCTATTATATAACGATATGTTAGGATGATTTTACTTGAAAATTTGATCGAACATCGACTAGGATCAAGTTATGGGAACCAAAACAATTGTTCATTCCAACGAACTTTAAAAAATAGAGCTCAATGTATGTAGGCTTGTAAACGAATACGACCGAAGCTTGTTTGTATTCGTTCATTAAGGTTTTATCGAATAAATGAAAGAACACGAACGAATAAGTGAACAATTTTGTTGTTCCTGTTCGTTCACTAATGTTATTTTTTTGTTCATGAACATAAACGAACGCAAACGAATGAATGTATAATTTTAATGCATTCATTCGTTACGTTAATTGAACCTAAACGAACCTATTATATTTCGTATGAAAATAAATCCGTGTTTGGTCCAATCATCGGAAAGAGAAGCAAACCGAAAGTAGTGGATGAAGAGATGTACAAGTGGAGGTGTGGAGGGAAAATGTAAGAGAGAATATTGATATTTTTTAAATGATCATGAAAATATCAAAATGTGTGATATTATTATATTTAGAATTTAGATTTACATTAAAATAAGTTATACAAATATGTATTAAATTAATTTAAACTATTAGTAAACAAACGAACATGTTATCGAACGTTCACGAAGGAAAAATGAACGAACAATACCTATATGCATTCGAATAACCAAATTATTATAACGTAACTAGCATCAAGCCCACGCACAGCAGCGGGTGAAATTTCAATTATTGATATTGAAAGACAAACTTTATATTATTTGATTTTTCATATTCGGTTCGCGTCGGAGATATAATTCTTTAGCGTTTGATTACTATATTGATATGGATGAATATAAAATTGAAGAAAATTTAGTTTGTATTGATTCTCAATTTTGTAAAGTATTTCATTTTCACAAGTATTATTATTATTATTACAATTAATTAATTTATGTAATTATCCTTTATTTAAATTAACATTTAGATATCCGTTTGAGGTGATATTATTTAGTTGACATTTCCTTTGTAAGTATATTGATGATAGTAAGTTGACATTTTTTTTAGTGAGAATAATTGTTGATAGGATTTGAATGTTAAAGTAATTATCAAGGGCAATTTAGTCATTTCTTATAATGAGTTCAATTTAAAACAAGTAGTAAAATACTTTATATGTAGTAGAGATAGAGATAGAGATATACAAATATAAAAATATAAATATAAAATAGCATGCAGCAAATACTAAGCATTTAACACAACCTAGTCAAAACGTAGTAGTAGGAAAACATTTATACAAGCTATATCAATCTTTTGGAAATAATTAATATGTGTAATTATTAAAACGTAAAATTCAATCTATATGATGTTAACCCATGATCAAGAATTAAGGTGGTTTTTAAGAGATATATCTTTCAAACATTACCAAACTAAAAACAGGATCAAGATTGCGACTCAAAATGAGTGTTTTATATCATTCATCATTGACAAGGCATTCATTAGTTACCCAAAAAAAGGGTACAAATTTAAGACCTAATTTTCTTAAATATTAACTACCAAAACAACACGTGTCACATTGGTAATAAAAAAAAGACAGTTAGGAAAATAAACCAACAGGGGTTAGACTAAGTTTTCAAATCATACCTGAGAAAACATACACTAACATCACCTAAATGACTATATCACCATCTCACCTTTTTGATCTTTTCTTGGTCTGTTTTGAACCCAATGTCTCCGAATCCGCAGATTCCCTGTTCCGTTTGCCCAAACTTGCCGACATAGGAGACGGGGCAGCTGCTCGTTTTGGTGGCCGGCCCACACTTCTTTTTGCGGGACTACCCTGTTCTTTAGCTTGACGTCCACCTGAACTCTTTTTTGACGCTTGATCTTTCTTCCCTTCAGCACCACCGCTACCACTACCACCACCGCCGCTGCCCTTGTTGCCGCCTCTCTTGCCATCGTTCTCAGAACCACCACCACGTTCTTTCAATGAGTTTAGTAACGGTTCATTGCTGGAGCGTTTCATACGGTTTAAAAATTTGGCTGCACTTTGTTTCTTCTCTTCTGCTTCAGTTAGCTTCTTTTTCTTATCGGGTTTGGTGTCTGAAGTCTCAGGCTTTTCAACGCTCTTCCCCTTTTTCTTGTTAATTATAGGAAACGAATCTCTTGATCTCTTTGGTGTAATATCCCGGTTTTCTTCCACTAATTTCTCAACATTCTTTGAATCCGTTGGTTCTTTTCGCTTATCAACCCCAGAAGATGATCCTGCAGCTTTAGCTGTTATCGAGCTTCTTTTTCTACAAACCACAATCGGGCCAGCTAACTTAGGCTTCAGAAGCAACGAATCAGCTGGCTCAGAAGCTCGTTTAGGCAGCAAGTTTGAGGTTTGCTTATCAGATAACTTTGAATCGGTTTTTTGTTTCTTCTTGGAGATCATTTCCTTTAGAACAAGCTGTCGAATGTCAGCTGCAGCAACGGATTCTGGGGATTCTTTTGGGAAGAATATGTGAGTGTTGTTGACGAAAAGGAGAAGATCTCGAAAGAATTTGTCGTTGCCATCTGAATACCAGCCTTCTTTTAGTCTACTTTGTAGAATCTCATAATCAATTGGTTGCCTAATTAAGTTCTTGTACCTTGGCTTCTCCTGCAAAGTTCATTGGATTCAGATTAATAAAACAAGATCAATAGTCACAATCAAGAAGCAAATACGGAAAAGATGGTTTAACAACCATACAATAATTAGAAAAATCGCCTAACTGAGCGTAAAATGGTTGTGTATTATATGAATAATTCAGGTAAGTATTTACTTAAGTTGATACATGACTGATAACATGACCGATAACATGACCGATGCTAACATCAACTATACAACAAAAAGTACTAAAAGGGTTGTTTGTGTTCACATAGGAAATTAGCGGGTTAAAATGATAACTTTCTTTTCTTTATAACTTTTGGAGTTATTTATCTTAACACGCTAGTATACAGACTTTTTAATGAACGTTCAAATTAAGGACTACCGGTTGCTACAATTTAATAACTCTAAATTACTAAAAATCAAACATTAGGTAGGTTAAATTTGATAAAAAATTAATATGCATATCAAATATTAATCTGAATTCCATATTTTTTTTCTTAATGAACCAAAATATTAATTGCATATGTTTTCCCACTTAGAACCTTTATTTAATTTCTTCTTTACAATTGGTCAAAAGATTATTTTGATAAATAATAAAGGGAATAATATTACGGCTTTGGAGGGTGGCCAATCTTTAACAATTAATCAATTATTTAATTAAAAATGACATCATTTTGTTTCATAAACTTTGCGTGGGTTATCTAGCCAAATGAACTATTGTTCTAAGCTTTTTACAAACAAATTGGGTGCATACATTATACGGTCTATTTTTGTTATTATTATTATATTATTATTATTATTAATTATTACATCCTATCCCATCCTTAATTTGTCACTAAATTAATAACACAATTACGTATATATGCAAATAATTCAGCTCAAAACATGTTACATAACGAAAAGATGATAAATTGTACATCATCCATTTTTTAAATGTAAACCATTAAATGTATTTTAAATACGGCTAATAAGTACTCGTATACGAATCGCTTCCCGTAATCGAACACTTTCCTTAAAGTTTTTGGACCACCAAAATATCGCTGGTCACTTTTAAGTTTTTTCAAAAATATTTTTAAGAAAATCAATCCATTAAAAATTAAAATATTCATACGTCGAAAAAAACAAAAACAGATATTTAAAATTGGATCCCATATCCGCATGACCACCACACCCGTTCCACTTTTCATTTAAAAAAACATACCAAATAATATTAGTAATAAATAATACATAATAAATAAATATTATAATAATAATAATAAATAAATTTTATTATTAAAATTTTTTTGTTCACCTGTCGATCAAGCCGGCGCTCAAAAACCACCGAGCCAAGTTTATGAACCTTCTGCAAGAAATCAACCAACGGCAAAGATCTAACAGGAATACTATCCGTCGATTGATCCTCATCTCCACCTTTACTTACGGTGGACCCCCGTCGCTCCCGATTATTATTACTATTCTCTTTCATCGACTTACTAGCTGAACTTTGCACATCTGAATTCTTCCCACCCTCACTTTTCGATTCAGCCATCGACTCGGTTCTTTCATCCGGTTCACTTTTCATTTCTTCTTCTTCTTCTTTCTCCGGTCCAAAGTTATTATTACTCAAATCCGGTTCAACCGGTTCACCCTTCTCTTCCCCGGTCCGACCCGGTTCACTTTCCACTTTTTCAATTCCTGTTTCCGCGTTCACGTTTCCGTTCGATCCGTTCACCGACTGATTATCCCTATCGGAAACCGACTCTCCGTCACCGGAACCCTCGCCTGAACCATTTTCCGGCGACGCGTCCTTCGTATCACCTTCATCTTTTCCAATTTCAATTCCTTCATTTCCGTGCCCTAATTCCGTTTTCTTTTCATTTTCTTCCGTCAATTTCTTCACCTTCAATTGCAACGACCTGAAAAACAATACATATATCAGATCTGTATCTATACTTCCAGATCCACATCAATCTATACGTATAAAATCAATTATTTAGGTCTAGGTTAATTACGAGATGTAGAGATCGTAATTTTTCAGTCCACGTTCGAGTTCTAAAACACGTTGTTTTCTCAATTCATCAAGCCAAGGAATAGCTGACGTGTCATCATCATCCAAAACGACGTCGTTGTTAGCGTTATTACTAGTATTATTTTTATCATCATCAGATTGATTGAAACGACGTTTAAGTTCGTCGAACTTCTGTTCACAATGACCCGGAGTGAAAAGAATCGAACCGGTGGTGGTGATTCGTTTTTTTAACTCGGTGGAAATAGAGTCCCAACTTTTGGTTCCGTAACGATTAACGGCGTAGGCTAATAACAGTTCTTCCCATGTTCCCCACGCCACCGATTCCGGCTCGTGATTCTGGTCTACTTCATGGTCTGATTTGGCCATAGAGATATTGTTGTTGTTAATTTCTTCTACAGCCATCGACTTATGGTTTATATAGATGGTGATATGATTATGATATATAAATATATAGATAGATGATTTTATTTTTGTGAGTATATATATAACAAGCAAACAAGGTGCAGGTTTTATGAAAAAATTGTAACCTGTTATATTAATTTGTTGGGTATTTACAGTTTTGCCCCTTGTTGTTTTGTGTATTTTCAGTCACTGCCATTTTTTATTTTTGAATGGTTTTTTTATTAATTTATTAAAAACTAGTTTTTATGCTCGTAGAATGCACGGCTAATGATAACTTAGATTATGTGTTATATAACATATTTTATAATTTATATCAAAAGCTTAAAATTAATATCTAAATAGGAAAATAATAGCTTACATTAAAAAATAAAAAAGGAGAATTTATAAGTAAAACATCGATCGAGTATTAAGTTACATGCACCACTTTAACTTTTACATAGAGAATTTACTTACTCGAGTATATATAATTAACCAGAGTTCTTTTCAAAGACAATAGGCATTTTGACTTACTCGGACTCATCATAAGTTACCCATTACATAACTTGCTAGACTCGTACATTTTGTCACTTTGCAATCTAATTTGACCCCATTTACATATTTTGCCTAATTTAGATTCAAATAATGGTGAATGGTAGACTAATGGAGACTATCAAATATATCAAAATGAGTATTCAGACCACTTACAATTCAACTAAAACTGATCATTCCATGAAACTGTTGAGTGTCATATTAGTTGGTCTCTAAAGAATTGTGCATAATCATGATCCATATATATTTTTTCCCGTTAGTTGATAATAGGATATTTAATTCGTGTACATGGATAAAGATTAACTTAAGTATTTTAAACTACATATATTATTATAAATTGTGATATTTTTGTGGAACCGTGAAGTAACTTGTGAAATCTTATTAAACCAACAAATAATGGATAAACACATTACTTTTTGATTTAGTTTGTTTTTTTAGAAATTTAAGGATTTACGTGTTCAAATTTTTATGTGCATAAGTTTAATTAAAGAATAATTAAATAAATTATCTACCGTGATTATTTTGTATGAGGGATATATGTAGTCACTGTGGTTTCAATTTGAGTGACATGTAAAATTTTTTGGGAAGATGTGATAATGTCAAGTAGAATTTTTGCTTATTTGTCAAAGAGACGTAACTTTCACATATGAAATAGATTATTCTCTATTTGTTATACATGTAGATATTTAATATTTGTTCGATGCTTAATTTCTATTTAAAAATTTGAAGTGTGATTAGCTTTGTAAGTATTGGCTTCTACTTTAAAGATTTTATAGTTTTGCTATTTCATATTAAGTAAAATTAAATGATAGAATCTACGTAGTGGCGTCGATGTTCGTCGTATTCTGTTAACAATAAATGAGATCTTTTCAGTTAAGATAATTGTAATCGTTTTTGTATTTTTATAAAATGGTAGAATCTACAAAGTGACTCGTTTTTACTTCAAATAAAGTGAGCGGTTATTTTCATTCTACGTAAAACGTTAGGTGTTTTCGTATACTATTCAAGACCACAGAGATAAATTCGTTTTATATAAATAACTAGTTTTTAAACCCGTGTACATACACATATCCTTTTAATGTACGCTAATTTAAAATTATGTTTGCTCAAGGAATTATCGAATTTGAGGTCACTTAGCTAACTAATTACTATTTACTTAGAAGTATAAAAGGAACATATGTGCGCAACTAATAACACGTAATATTACATGTTGTTTAGTAGAAGATCGATTATGTTTATGTGACAAAACTACGAGTTAAACTTAAAAATGTGAATTAATAAATAGTTTGTGTTAGGCAGTTAACATTCATTATATTATATAGATATATAATACTTTTATAAGTATTTTATTTTATTTTATTTTATTTTACTTTTACTTTTGTCGTTTTCATATTGAGCTCGTTATCATTTAAAATAACGTTGGAAGTTTAAATTATATTATGTAATACGTTACAAAGTACGTAAATTAGTGAATGGTAAATGTATTTTATTTTACAAATTACATGCCTATTTTGATTTTGAGTGATGTACATTTGCTTCTCTAAAAAACTAAAAGAAAAATAATAAATAAAACAAATATACTTCAAATCATATATGAATGTAAATGTATTATGTATGACTTGTAAAGTTTATACGATCATTACGGATGTTCTTTTTGCATTTAAGTATGTTATTCTTCTTATAACCTAATGGAAAATGTATGCATTAACTTTCTGATTTTTTTAGTTGCATTACAAAAATTATGAAGTCATCGATAACTTTCTGATTTTTTTTTTCACGTTTAATCTATTGTGTATATCAAACTTTCAGTTTTGGTGTATTTTGTTTATTCGTCTGACGTGACACTCATTTTTTATGATGTGTTAGATGACATGGTGAATTATACCGTTGCGACATCATCAAATAGGTCATTAGATATACACAATAAATCAAACGCGAAAGCTTGATACACATGATAATCCAAAATAAAGTTGAGTACATTTTATAAAGATCGAACTAAAATTAAATGCATTTTCAGCGACTAATTGGTTAAGAGGTTTGTAGTTCGACGGTGGCTAATATTTTCAACTAAAAGAAATAGAAAAAATAAAAAATACGAGAAAAAAACAACGTGCGTAGACCACTTGTCTGTCGTCAGACATTGTTGATTTATTGTGGGCCTTGTGGATAAATTAGGTCACAAGCCCATAATATGAGCGACTGAAAGCCCAGCCCTACTAGTAATGACTTATATTGGAATTTTGTTTTCAAAAATACATAAAAACACGGTGAACACCCCCATTAGGCCCATACTAACACAATATGACAATGGAATGCCATAAAAAATCAATAAATATAATCATATTAATGAGCAAATTGTCAAAAAATAATATAAAGGGAAATTCGTAATTTTGTCCATCGTCCTTTGAAAAAAATTGCCGCAATTTTTGTCGTGCAATCTTCATTTTCTGCAATTTTTATCCTTTTAACTAATTTTTATTAACTTTCTTCATTAAATCTTATAAATTGACCAACATACCCTTTGTATTCTTCATTCTTTCTCCGTTCTTTTCTAGTTCAAACCCTACACGAAGAAATCACACAAAAACCTAACTAATTATTTCTCAAAAGAAAAAAAAAAACCCATCATAACTTCACTAACAACAGCACATCAATTCAACACTATTTATCATCATCAAACCTATAACCAAATCGATTCAACAACAAAACATATAACAAACTCTAATCATTCAAATTAAAAAATAAATGATTTCCTTCCCCATTATAGATCTAAAACCCATGAGTTTGAAACCGACCCACAAAGTAGACTTAATAAAATCGATCCACCACCATCAACCGTGATCTCCGGACCACTACCCTCACCATTCGATTGCATTTTTTCTGCAGATCTACATGACCTAACAAAGTTTTTTAACGAAAGTTAGTCAAAGGGAAATTTTGTTGCAGAAAATGAAGACTACAAGACATAAAGTTGCGGGAAAAATTTTCAAATGACAAAATCGGCACGTAAGACCACATGGACAAAAATTTCAAAATTTTCTAATATAAAAGTCAATTTTTGATGTTAGAGAGGTGTGTCATATCTTATCTTAAATCTTAATTATTAAATATATAATATAGGAAGCGGGTGACGATATTATTAAAAATTCAATTAGTCAATTAAATTTTTTGATTTTGTCCAATTAAAAATTCAATTTAGCCAATGAAATTCGTTTATTGTATTATAATCTGTATTTATGTATTTACAAGTATTATCATTATCATAAAGATTATCCCAATCTTGTGATAATTCCTACTCTCCAAATTATACGTAATTCTATATAATTAAATCTGTTTCATAAAATCTTCAACAAATTATAAACTTTTCTTTTGTTTTAATGTTATTTATTATTTAAGTGTAGCTTCAATTTCAAACTTATCAAAAGTTAATCTTACATTCATTTTAAAGATGTCAATAAGTATTTTATTTGAGTATTTACATTAAAATTAAATGGCCTGTATATATAAACGAGATTAATAACTAGTAAAATTAAATACAAAGCGAGTTGATGACATCATCTTTTGTAAATAAATCAATCAAAACTCTCAATTTTAATAAATAAAAGATAATTCATAATTATCTTAATTATTATTATAATTGTATTTATTACATATTTATTTTATTACTCTATTATCTAAGAGTAAGGTTCAAATGAGTACACAAAATTTAGTGAGAATGAAATAACCAATAAGAATGCGCCATGTGTCATAAAAAATTCATTTTCTCCCACGTTTTAAAAATTAAATATCTTACAAATTGTAAGTCGAAAAATTATAAAAATTGTATCAGAAAAATCAGCGTAATTTTTTCTTTTCAATTACACATACCATAAAGTATACTTTTGACGATTTTTTTTTCTTGTTTTCGATGGGCTTTGTAAACATGTGTCACACAACTATTACACGTGATACCAACGAGTATCAAACGTGATACCAGCAACTATCACATGTGATACCAATGAGTATCACACGTGATACTAATATTGTATAATTTGTAAAACCCATAAAAAAAGTCTTCTAAAGTATATCATGTGAGATGTCTAATTGAAAAGAAAAAATGTTGAATTTTATGGTGCAATTTTTATAATTTTTCAATAAGTCATTCTTGATATATTTAACTTTTAAAACGTGGGAAAAAGTGAGTTTTGTGATACGTGGCGCATTCTTATTGTTCATCCATTTTCACCAAAATTTCTCATTCAAATCTGACTCAATTATCTAATCTAATTATCTATTACTATCTCCGTCCCATAACAAATGTCCACATTTTTATTTTGAGTTGTACCATATAAGTGTTCATTTTGTATTTCTATCAATCAAAAGAGACTTTAGTGGGTAAGGATGATATTTTATTAGTGGAGAGTGAAGTTACTAGGATTTTTTAAAACTCTAGCAAATAAGATTCCCAAAACATCTTTTTAATAGATCAAAAATCATCTAATAATAGCAAATTTTAACTGACCATAATTGCTTTTACTTAAATTAAAAATTACATAACTGGTGGACAATCACAATTTCTGATTCGACTACAGTCTAACATACATTCACAAGCACGTAATACATTATAGACCAAGCATCTTCCCGTAGACTTTGGATCCCATTTTTGTTTGCAGATGTTATCGCAAAATGGGTCACTACAGTTACTGCTTTCAACAAAGATAATTTTGCGGCAAATATTATCATTCGGCATCTCCTTTCCTGTATTTATATGGTCAATGTGTTGCATTACTCTATATAAATATCAAAAGCAATAGTAATTAATAAGGGTTAATGGTACGATCGGTAACTTTCACTTTTGTACCGAGTTAGCTAACAATCCAATTTATTGGTAATACAGGTAACGAACTTGTTGGTTTTGTGTCGAGTTCGATAATTATCTTTTTTTTACCGGGTAAATTTTGGAAAAGCTAACGTGCATTTGAAATAATACATTACATGGTGCAAAACTGAAAGTTCGTTGCCGATCCGTACCATTTACCCAAATAATAATGCAGAAAATAAAATACTTACCGGACGAAATAAGTATGTTTGCAAGAAGAAAGACGATTAAAATAGAGACGTTCTTCATGGCTATAGATTCTTGAACGCTCTTGGATGATTTAGCCAAGTGAAAAAGATGTACATGTAAATATGTAAAGTGAATGTGAGTATCAAGTAACATGCATTTAATATTTGGTTAATGTAATGATATGTTTTATATTAGTGATTAGTGATAGTAAATATATTTTGGTAATAATATATGATACCATATCATAGTCAAAATAATAAGAATAATAATCATTAATTGCTTTATGAATTTTAAATTCCATTGCATATTCTATTTCGATGGTACTTCATTCCATGTTTTTTAGTTAACAAGAGGGGTATTGCAACCACTGCACTCAAATTTCAAGAAAGTTTGAATTCAAAATTTGTAACTCTTTTATAACAATATTTAATTTAATTTAATTAATTAATTAATTTAATAATTAATGTCTTTTGATCTATTTTACTAATAATAATAAGTAATAATATAATATTATTATTATCAGCATTCAATGACAAATCTTTGCAATCTCTCTTACTTGGGGAGAAAAAAAGGATTTTTCAAATGCTAAAATAATTAAAATAATAAGAGATATGATAAAACGAGATGAGCTTTTATCGAATAAATCGAGCTCAACTTGACTTGAACTCGATCAATCCAAGCCTTTATCGAATTCGATCCCGTGTCCGAGCTTAGAAAGAGAGCTTGAAATATACATCAAGGCTTATAAAGCTTATAACCAACACCGCTTATAACCAACACGGCTTGAACTTGAACTCAACCAATTCAAACTTTTATCGAGTTCGATTATCCCGAGCTCGAGCTTAAAAAGAGAGCTCGCAAAGTACATTGAGGCAACTCAAACTTATAAAGCAGCTCGAGCTACTATCGACCTTTCTAAGCCTCTAGTATTATGCATATTTGCGAATATATTATTATTAAATTAGATTCTAAGATTGTTATATTGTGCAAGGTTTTTTACAAGTTTCACGGTTTGTATCTAACTAGATTTTAAATGCCCTTCGGAATGCGGAGGGATGGATATGAATTTGTTAATTTTACATATTTGATAAATATGTAAGTTAAAAATATATCAATCATTGTAGATTTGTAGAGTTGTATACATATAATGTTTGGTTTAATATGTACAATTATTCTTGAAACCAATCAATCATTTTCTTTTCTTTTTTACGATCACAAAATTAATTAATTAATTAATTAATAATTAATTAATATATATGAATACATGCAACTTTGAAACAACTTAAAAACATACCAAATTTTTAATAGGAATTAATAATAGTCCAAAGATTAAAAATCATATAACCCAATGTTAAATGCAACTAATTAATTTAATTGTCGTAGTATCTACCGTTGGAAATAGTCCTAGCAAAATTGAGAAAAGCCTTATATACTGATTGTTTGTGGTGTGGACAACAATAAAGGAAATGACAATATCATCCTAAAAAATATCAAAAGAATCTAATTTATCATGAAAATCTCAATTTATCATGAAAATCTCAATTTATCATTATCACATCATGATATAATCATGATAAATAAATCATCATTTATTTAATATATCATTTGCTGATAAAGTTTGTCAATCGACTATAACTGTTAATGTTAATGGGGTCTCAAATCTTTTAGAATACAAACGATTTACGAGTGTTAGAGTGAGGTTCAAACGGGTATATAATTTTTCGTAAGAATTGAGAAACCAATAAAAACGTGTCACGTGCGTTTTTACAAATTAAATCTCCCAAACGGTAAGTCGAAAAATCATAAAAATTACACTATAAAAATCAGCGTTTTTTCCTCTTCGATTAGAGATCTCACAAAGTATACTTTTGACAATTTTTTTTTTCGTTTTCGTTGGGTTTTGTAAACATCTATTACATGTGTTATCAACAAGTAATACATGTGATACCAGCAGGTAACACATGTGATATCAACAGGTAATACATGTGAAACAAACACGTACATCATGTATTAATAATATTGTACAATCATAAAATTTTTGATTCTCATCTGAACCGGCGAGTGATATGATACAATAAATTGGATCTCAAACATTATTAAAACGTGAAATGGCCCAACGTGTGTCCCAAGATTATTATTATTATTATTATCGTTATAGTTATAGTTATAATTTATTTAATTAAAAAATTAAGTAATAAATATTAAACTATTATTAATGCTAATTATATATACTTCGACACCTTTTTCGCGGGTAATTGGTTGTCGTTAAGGCCCTACGAAATTGGTTCCGATCACCGTCTTCCGTCGATCGTCTCACTGATCTCCGATCTTCTTCTTATAATTCGTCGGCAATCATCGCCTTCATCATCTAAAACGTAAGTACCGTATCTGATACTATTATCGATTCAATTTCTAGTTAGGGTTTTTAAAGCTTCTTAACAAAAACCCTAATGTAATTAATTTTGGCAAACTCATTGTTATCTATATATATGTATCTTCACATCAAATGTTTCCTCTCTTTTGTTAAAAGCTGGAGCAGTAACTTGTTTAAGACTATTATTTTTTCGATTTTGAAATTCTAGGTTTTGATTTTGATTCAGAATACCTGAATTGTGTTGTAAAATTTGTAATTTTGAATATTGTAATGATGATTTGATTTGATTGTATAGGGTGAAGAGTAAATTTGGTACTGGAATTGGTGAAACGATAATTAACCTGAACCGTTGTTGTGGTTTCTTGATTATTGGCAAGAAATACTGCCTCACTCAGCTCTCGAAACCCTCTTTGATCACATTGTAATGCCAAAGTTATCTGCTGCTGTGAACTCTTGGGATCCACGTCAGGATACTATTCCTATACATGTTTGGGTTCATCCATGGTTACCTTTCTTGGGTCAAAAGCTGGAGGTTTGTTTGTATCCTACTATACGAATCAAGCTGGAACGTGTTCTTCGTGATTGGCGTCCTAGTGATGCGTCAGCTTACACATTACTGTCAGCTTGGAAGCCTGTATTTGATCGAGGAAATTGGGAAAAAATAATGGTTAGATATATTGTTCCTAAGTTGTTGGATGCTATGCAAATATTCCGAATCAATCCAGCTGATCAGAAGCTTGATCAGTTCTATTGGGTTCAAACGTGGGCCAGTCTTATTCCCATACATCATATGCTTCACATTATGGATGTCTTTTTTCAAAGTGGCACGAAGCTTTGTATCAATGGTTACTATGCCCAAAGACTAATTATCAAGAAGTGGTAAACTGGTTTGTTGGTTGGAAAAAACTTATCCCAGATGAGCTTTTATCAAATGAATACATACGGTGTCAGCTTAAAGTTTCTCTAGACATGATGGACCAGGCTGCTGATGGGTTGGAGGTGGGCCCACCAGAAAAACTTAGCTACAAAAACGCGGCACGTAATCAGCAACAAGGTTCTGCAAGTTTTGATGCATCATTCCAGATGAATAATGATATGACTTTGAAAGAAGTTATTGAAGCATATGCGCAAGATAACAATTTGGTAAATAAGCCAAAGCCGGGCAGAACGCAAGACGGTCAGCAAGTATATGTTTTTGGAAATATCAGCATCATCATTGATCGTCTCAATCAGAAAGTGTTTGCTCAAACAGAAGGGAGATGGTCTGCTGTTACCCTTGATCAACTAGTGATGATGGAAAAGGCACGTGTTCTAAATAGACCCTGCTGACTCATATTCTAAACACTCAAATCTCACAATTTCTGATAGTAAATAGATCCAAATACTATCTACTGCAAACTGTTATGTTAGAGGTAATTATCTTAATCTCATTATCTCATGTCAAACAATCACTTTTGAAACACAATGCCAAAGATCCCCTTATAGTATATATTGATTGAGAACTTAACCATGAGTGACTATTCTATGTATATTTGGTATTGGGTTATATATTTGTTTCATCTTTTCATAATACTGATAGACTTTGACCTTTTAGTCAAAGTGATCCTTCTAAATCAAAATTTTACCATGATTGTTTTTACTCTGAATATTCATGTTTGGCTATTGATAATTAGTTTGTGTCATTATCTTGATTTACAGAAGCAAGAAAACAATGGATGGATGCAACCGAGAGATTGGGAGGTCAATATAGTCTCCAGTTGTATCCTGGTTGTACCCATTTGGTGATCCAAATATCCTTTTCTGTCATATTTACATCTTGGTGTTGATGTTATTTTGTAATGGACGGTTGATTTGCTTGGTTTCGTTGAGGATAATTCTATCATCCAGTTTACAATTTATATTTGCAAAAAAATAAAAAGAAAAAATCTTGAAACTTCCAGTTTAAACTCTGTCTCCCAAATTCAAATTTCATACAACGTTTACAAACTTAAAACAAAAGCCATAGCAGTTTTAGAGTCAGAAATTAGTTAGTTTGACCTCAAAAGTCAAAGTGTATTTACTTGTTATGTGGTAACTTGATGCCATATTTACAGCTCTGGTGGACGATATTGGAGCATGCTGCATGCGTTTAAGCATGGAGCCACAAATGGTCTCTTAATTGCTACACTTGGATGTTAGCCTTAGAAGAAATGGTAAAAGTTTCTAGCTTTCTAACTGGAAATGGCAAAATGGGTGGGTTGAGTGTCGGGTAAAAAGGGTTCCTGCTATAAAAGGGAACTTTTTTGTGGGGGCCAAAACACCACCTAAGCCACTTATGTATCTGAATCCTTGGCTTCTTTTGTTTACCTTCTACACGATGTTATTTTTATATGAATGAAATTAGCATCTTTTAAGTCATTTACGCAGACAAAAAGAACATTTTTTGTTTGTTTGTAGTTACAATTATATTTGATGAAATTTGGTTCCAGTAGGTTCTTGAGGCAGCATTTGGATGAGGTGGTTGATAATGTTGGAGGTCCTGCAGATCGAAAGGTGTCTACGAGCTCTGCTCACTTGACTCGTCTTCTTTTAAGTTCATTTATTTATATTAGTATCCTTTACTAATGAGAAAATTATATTATAATATATTTTCAAGGAAAAAAATAAAATTCATTGCACTTGACTACTAAAGGATCATTACTTTCCATTACTAGAAATAAAAGGCAATTTGGCCCATTGGGCTTTTAGCCGTTGAATGCAGGGTAACAGTTTGGACTTTAGACTTTAACAAAAAAAATAATCATAGGCCCAATGAAACTCAATGTGCTTGTACTACACAAATTAATACATAAATTAGTAATATGGGTAACATTACGATTTTTTTCAATAATCAAAGATAAAATATGCAGATCGATGTAACAAACTACAACAAGTCTTCAAATAATCATATCCGCTGTCATTCATTCTTATTATTAAACTTATACGGATACTTGTTTTGATTGAGTTAACGGGTGGTAGTCGAATAAGAAAAGAAACGCCACCTTGCTTTGATCAAATAGCAGTTGGATACATATAGTAACTCTAAAATGCGACACGATTCAACAAACGCTTCAAAAACAAAACAAAAAAGAGAGCATGTTTCGACTACATATCTAATAAAATAAAGTACACAATTCTTCGTGTGTAGAACACTCAAAAACGACTGTCAAAAATCCTGGCAGTTCAAAACCACCCGAATTTAGTCGATTTCACAAGTTTCTTAAACATCTATAATCGCAGCCAATTCAACATCAAATTCTTTTGAATACATATTACTACTATTAGCTATGTTTACACTATTCGTATTCCAAACCCTCATAACCCGTATAAAACAACGAATAAGGATGGATGAAGCCCATAGTAACAAATGTATGTCATATAAATATTCCTTTAAATCCTTCCCTTTCGTGTGCTCACAACTTGCAAAGAACAACACATATATAAAGAGTGATCCAAAAGATGCTTTGAACCTCAAACTGTCTACGAATAAACCGAATGGTGTTTAAATCAGGATGATAGTTTTTTAGTGGAAACAAAAAACCATAAAATCTTTGAAACTTGTCTTCAAGATTATTTTTAATCTTCAAATAATTTTCAGACGTTGGTTGGGGGCAAATGTTGTTCTGGATGTTTATCAGTCCCATCATCTATAATGGCTGGACAAATTGCATGAACATGATCAGGTTTTCTTGCATACTGGATGATACTTTACGGTTTAGACACGGATCACCCATGGCAGTTTCGGGTGGTGGGGATGATGTTTTTAGGATGAAAGTTTCTCTTAAAAGTTGAAGAGCTGCTTTCTCCATAAATTTTGACAGTAGTGGCCGTCAAATTTATCGAGAACAATGGTGAAAATTTACAGAAACTGATTTTTTTTCCAATTAATGCTTCATATATTTACCTTACATAATTATTTAGTCAAAAATGCTACACTTACAAAAATTGTACGTAAAATAATATACATGGACCATATATGAATTCAACCATTCATATTCAATTATTGTTTAACTATATATCTTTGCTTATTTCTCTTTGTATCATCGATACATACATAATATTTTATATACTCATTTTATACACCTACTATAAATTTTCATATTTTGTTGTAAGTTTCTCCCTTTTAAAAATGTCTTTGATATTTTTCTTTTCACCAATAGATAGGATAGGATGTATGCATATATATTATATAATGCATAAAAAAATATGAACAACTAAAAGGCTATTAATCAAAGATATGCAGAAATATAAGATTATAATTAAGAATTAAGAATTAAGAATTAAGATTAAGATACTAATATGAACGGATCCAAAAGAGATAAGGAAGTGAAGTACCATTGACTCATCTACACGTAATACTTAGTAGATTAGGTCGAGCTATCCAATACATTGCATTAGGGGTGTAAATAAGACGAGAAAACTCGCTAGCTACTCGAGATTAACTCAAAAAATACTCCAAATCGACTCGAATAAGCTGAGACGAGCTCGAAAAGCTCGTGAGATTATCGAGTTTGTACCATTTTACATTTTTACCTTTTAGTTAAATATATATTAACAAAATTACCGAACTATAAATAAACTTACTAACCTTTAACTAATTTATCGATAATCTTTAATACTGATAATTGAGTTGAGTCAAGTCAAATCGAACTCGAAGGTATCGATTAGATAATCGAGTTGAGTCGAGTCAAGTCGAGCTTCCAGTTTCCTAATCGATTCGAGCTCGATCTTGACACCGTATCGGCTCGACTCGATTACACCCTTATCCCGCCTAGCCAAGCCAGAAAAAATGGATTAAATATAAATGTAAATGAGTTAAAATAATAATAAGTTTGACTTTATTAATAGCTTATTAACAAGTGTATTACAACCTAGTAGAATTTTCCTAATATAATCGCATGGAACAACTCTACCTAAAGCATTGACTATCTTTTTTTATGTTTAAGAAGATTTGGTCGTTTACTCATCTTCAACTTTCTCGTACACTCTACTTAAAAAAACACACTTGAACATTTATAATTGTTAAATTAGCTTCCAAGTGTTGAAGTTAAAATGGTTGTCAGACGTGGGCTCCATCGATATTTTGTCAATATATGTTGTTGATGTATGCCTTTTGTTTCGGTCTTTGATTAAGAGCCGAAGACAACTGTCACGAGCTTTAACTTGTCCTGAACATATTTTCATTTTGTTATAGTTTTGTTATAAAAATTTATCTTGATCTTGATAGATGTATATGTGAACCAAATGAGATATGTATGTCCAAATAGTGTAGAGATGGTAGGGCCTATGTATAAATCAAAAGCAAATATACGTACAATTCGTGTTTAGAGTAATAAAATTTTATGCTGCTTTAAACAAAATTTTTTTTTTTTATCTTTAGAGTTAACTTATAATTAAACTAGTGTTAATCCCGTGCAATGCACGACAACATACATTATTAAACTATAATTTTAAATAATTATATTATTGTATTATAATAGTTAAAATGAATCAATGGTTAGCTCAAAATTATTTTCTTTCATCATGTGCACAAATTTAAAAAGGTTCAAGACCGGATGAATTTATTGAGATATATAACTTGATATTTTAAACAGCAATGTTTATGTTTATCCTCATAAAGAAGTTGAATGGTACAAAAAATCTTAGATGACATCGTAAACTAACAACAACCAAGTTGTTAACTAAATCGTAGAGTTTAATCTTTCTACATATTTAACTCTACGTATCCAACTGCAACTTCTTCCCACTATAATATTCAAGATTAAAGACTTCAAGCAAGTTGCAATAGCCTGTATATTGCACATAAGCATAAGCAGTTTTGTTTGTAAATTTTTAGACTATTCTAACGTACTCTATATTTTTAGAATTAAGGGAATGATTGGCTGAAAATAGTAAACATGAAAGGAAATGATAAAACGGAATGGTGGTAAAGCAATGTCGATTAAAATTAGTGTCGACAATTTTTATCATAACCTTTAACAATCAGATTTGAGTTTGTAGATAAAAAAAATGGGGATATCACATATTTGTATCATCCTACAACAAACACGCAAGCAACTTAACAAAATTGAAATTATTTTTACCATTTTCCAAGAGGAGTTACATACTCCTAAAACCATATCACAAAGACAAACATAATTACTAAATCTTTAAAGATATAAGCAACCATGTATGTATATATATCTTAAATATACTATAGGAAGCGGGGTTAAGACATTCAATTTTAAAATTGAAACTCAATTAACCAATTAGAATTCAATATTTATTATTTTATTATTATTTACCTTTAATTTGATTAATACAATAATGCAACGAATTTGTTCTTCATATTATCATTTAATTTTATACACTTTGAGATATATATATATATATATATATATATATATATATATATATATATTTTGGATAAATATCAATCTACTTTAACTTCCAGAGTCGTAGTCAACAATTGTGTAGGTCGTGTATCCTTAGTTTTGAATCGATTCGTTAAACGTAAATGTAAATCGAATACGAACAAGAAAATGTAAATAATGTTTCTGTTTATTAATCAATCACGATTACAGAAAACAAACATTTCAGCACCAAACTCTCTCTTTCTCAAACCATAATTCGACCTGTCTCTCACACCTGCATTTTTGTCGACTGTATACTGATATATATATATATAGGAAGGATCAAGAGAGAAGTTCTAAATTTGAAGGAATGAGCGAATCAAACCTCAACCACACATTTCCTTATATCTCTCCAACTCATATACAATAACCATTTCATCAATTTTTGTTTAAAATTCAAAATTAAAGCATATAATCAATTAAAACATTATAAATTTCAAATTCATTAAATGCATTCATACATATTTTCAATTCGTCATAATTCATATTCATCAAATATTAAGAATTTTGAGTATAACTTTTGGATTTTTGTGAAAATTTTGATTCACCGATGAATACAATAAAATTAAATGAATTTCAACATATAAAACTTATAAACAAGTAATTAATTTAATTATAGTCGTCATTAACCATCGAATTTCACAAAAAAAAAAATTAGAACATTAACATTCATTTGGAATGAATGTTGATCAAAATTACAATTAATATTCATAAACAATAATTTATGATGAATACATTGTCGAATGAGATGACCACTAGTCCTGTACTAGTTCACATTCCAGTGAGTCTCTCCTTACACCCCTCTGCACAGATCGTCAACGCCCCAGTCATGTCACAGACTGAGGTACAGATCTCTTCTTCTTTGCTCCATGATCTGTCATCTTATCACCAGATGGTTAGTGAGGGCATACCAACTTCCACATCAGTTGCCAGTGATACTGTTCCCTTACACCAGGATCAGTTTGAGGCAACAGGTGCAACACAATCATTTCCCAGTGATATCTTATCCTATCACCGAATTAGATCTGAGGGAACAACTACACCACTCAATGCCTATGATCGCTTTTCCATGCACAGGACACAGAGTGAGGCAAAGAGTGCAACACCAAAAGATTCCAGTGATCTTGCTCAGTTACAACACGAGTCAAGTGAGGAACACATACCATCACCCAATTCTAACCCATCCAACCAGACTCAGTCTGTGCCTTCTAGTACACTTAATGATGTGCTTTCTGCCATTAACAAGTTGTCTGAATGGGTACAGATTGAGTTCAATAATAATAAGAAAGAGCTAGAGAAGATGAAGCATCTAGTCTCTACTATGGTGGATAAAGTGGATATGCTGGAGGAGAAGGTATCTAATAGGTTAGATGAAATGCAGACCACCCTCTCAAACTTAGTAGATGATGTCAAAAAGGGGGAGAAGATGAAGTCTGGGTCTACAGAAGCTAAAACCTCAAAAGATAAAGATTTGAATAATAAATCCTTAGATTTAGGAGGAGATAGGAGTGAGGGAGATGATGGAGATGATGGACCCGAAGGTGCTAGAGTGAAGTCTCAGACTGAAGCTCAGTCTGTGCCACAGACTGAAGATATGAGTGCACAGACTGAGGGGGAGCAAGAGAGATTGCAGTTAGGTGAATATTCTGAGATGGTTGCACAGACTCAGGGGGAGTCATCCATTGTCTTACACATAGACCCAATTGCAACTATCTCAACCCAAGGTCAGATGGAGTTAAAGAGACCAAGGGAAGAAGAAGATGAAGATGTTCAACCACTGCAGATCAAAAGAGCCAGGAAGATGAAAAGAATGGCCAGGAGGATTCCTGAAAGGGATATCTTTGATTCCCAACCAAAGATGAAGGGGATCAAAACCTGAGATCAATTTTTGAAGCTGGCAGAAGAACAGGACAATGATGGTGATGATGATGATGCCATCAATCCTGACTGCAGTTCTGAGTCTGAAGTTTTCAGAAGATCAGATGATGATGAAGATGATGCTACTTTTGGAGGTGTAGGTGAAGGAGCCTCAAAAGTCAAGACTGGAGAGTCTCAGTCTGTGCCTTCTGAACCTGCACAGACTGAGACACAACATCAATCACAGACTCAGAGCTCAGACTAACCAGCAGCAAGCACTGATGCTCTAATGATCAGTGCTGAAGCCATCCAAGCTGAAGCTAATCCTGCTAGATCAACCACAACAACCAGAATACTGCCTCTAGGTAGAAGTGAACTTGAAGACAAAATGCAGTGGAGAAGTGCTCATCTGATAAGCACTTACCCTGGGTCAAGTTCTACTATGGAAGAAGTTATGGATAAGGGTAAGGGCAAGGAGATTGCCTTATCCAAGCAGGAGAGGTTAAGCAAGATCAAGAAGATGGTGGATGATCATGCTGCTGGTACAAGAAATCCTGAACTGTCAAATCTACAGGATGAACTCTTGCAACAAGAGGCTACTGCTCAAGGTATGACCTTAATCGAATACTTAGATGTATTAACACTTGAAGAGCAGAAGCTGAAGGAAGCAAGATTTGTTGACATGCTCACTCAAGAACTACAAGAAGAAAGTCGTTCATTGACCCAAATCAGAAAGAGTCAAGTTGAGCAACAAATCAAAGAAGATGAGGAGCTGTCAACAAGGTTACAGAAGATAGAGAGCCTGAAACCAAAGCTACAAGCCACTTTCCAAAAGTCAAAGCTCAAGCAGAAGATTAAAGACTGTCATCTGAATAAGATTGGACAGAAACTAAGGGTGGAGTTGACTTTGACCAAGAGCAAGAGGATGGTATGGGTGGATGACCTATGCACTCTGGGATTTAAAGAATGGCAATCCATTACCAATCTCTTGAAGAGTGAAGCTGACAAAGATCTGAAGAAAGAAGTTCTGGATGAGCTATCCTACCTGATTGAGCTAGTTCTCAATCTGGGGCTCATCTCAGAAGAAGAATACAAGTTGTTTTGCATAGCAAACAATTTTGTAATCAAGAAGAAGTCAACTGGGTTATCTACAGAGAATGAGCAGAGAAGGGAGCATCCTCTACCCAAAGAGATATCAATGGGATAGAGTGCTTCCAAGATCAGAATGGACTTTATAGAGAGTCTCTGCTGCATTGCATTGCCCTGCTGAAGGAATGCAAACATTCTCAAGCCAAGCCATTCAGAAGAAGGTTAATTAGCTGGTTATTCAACAACCTTTCTGAGATCAGGATGATGATTGGACTTGAAGATATCTGCAAGAAGATCATCCTAGAGTATCAAGAATTTGAAGACAAATCTGATAAGGAAATGGAGGCACTGTTGAAAAGGAAGGTGGAAAAGATAAAAGAGATCAAGGCTCGGAGAAAGGACTGAAGATTGTTATATTATTTACAATCTTATGTAATAATTGTAATATTTTTGTATACTAACTATGACTTTGACTTCATATATATAAGTCTGAGATTCATAAGTTATGTTGTACTTTAGTATTTATTATTTCTCCTTATCTTTTGTAATTAGATTTTGACATCATCAGATAGGGGGAGATTGTTGGGAAAAACAATGATCAAACCTAAGTTATAAATCTGAAGAGTCAAAATCTAACTTAGTTGTATTCAGGAAACTTAGTGAAATTCCTGAGTCTGTGCTACACAGACTGAAGAATTGTTTCTGAGTCTGTGCTGCACAGACTGAAGAAACTCACAGACCGAATGCCGTGCTCTACTTGAAGACTTATGGATTCATCATCTGAAGAATGAAGATTGAAGACAGAAGACTTCACAGACTGAAGATCACAGACTGATGATCACAGATTGAAGATCACAGACTGAGAGCACAGACTGAAGAGCACAGATTGAAGAATGAAAGTACAATTGTACAGAAGAAGTTCTTCTTTCCCAAGGCCACGATACAACTGATAAGATGTTTGAGAAAGGTCAAACATCGAAGAAAGGTTTTCTTCTCAGCAAAGAAACCTTTTACCTTTTGCTTTTTCTATTTCCAAGAAAAGCAAAAAGGGAGGCTTGCAAAGTTGCCCAAGATGCATGTGTTATTCCTTGGACAACTCTGTAAACTGGATAATATAGAGTTACACCCAACTCTATAAATAGCAGTTCAAAAACACTGCTATCCATGTATCCAAGTAACCCGAGCTATCAAAGCAAAATAGTATACAAGACCTTTAAGCTTAGGCTCAAAGCATTACCACACTAACTGTTAAAGTTTGTAGTGATAATTGTATCTTAATATACTTATACTTGGATCGTATTCAAACCATCTGTGTGGGTTTGAATACTTTGTCATCTTTGTGAGACAAACATTTTATTGTGAATAATACTCTGATTCATAATAAACTCTGTGTCATAATTAATCTTGTTTTCCGCCTAGATTAATTTAAACTTGTTTGATATAAACTTGGATATAAATTAACACGTTAAGATAACTGTTATTTAATCTGTATCTAAGTTTTGGGACCTTGTGACCTAACAATTATCTTTTCTGAACGCAATTCTAAACACCCCGTAAAACTTCTCTTATTTTTAGGAGGAAATGGAAGGAAGTTAATTTGGAGATTGATCTATTGATGATATATGTTTTTGAACCCGTGTGTATACACAATCAACATAACTTACATACTTTTATCTATTAGAAACAAAACAACATACATGAAATTCAAATAAACAATCAAATGTATTACCCGTATGTATACACGGGTTTAAAATCTAATATATATATATATATATATATATATATATATATATATATATATATATATATATATATATATGTTAACCCATCAACATAATTAAATAAATATTTATTAAGTTCAATAATTTACCTTGACAACTCAAAAATTAAAATCATTGCAAATATCTCAATATGATAGAAGATCTAATATGCAAAACAATTTAAAAGAGAAACAGAAGAAACATGAGATGAACAACCAGAAACATTATAGAGTAATAGTGAAACACAATCATTGAACTACTAAAAAAATTCTATAGAACAAAATGTACTAAATCAAAATTAGATGTGTCAAAATATTCATACTTAATATTTACAAGTAAAAGATCCATTTTAATGATACAAATATAATATAATTAGTTGATATATATTTTGATGTTTACCAACAAACACATATTTAAATATTTAATTATAAGTAAGAAATTATAAATTTGGAAAATCAAAACTCTAGATGTGAGACTTGAGGACATGAAGTTGGTTCAACGAATGAATTGGATGGGTTGATTCATATGAACAGCTAAATTTTGAAAGGAACATGAAACGATTTTACATCAATTACATTTAATTTGATTTAATTATAGACTTTAAATGGGATGACTAATTTCTTACATGGCACACTTAGCTTTAGAGAACTCATCAAATGATGTCACATCATCTTTTAATTTCTACAAAGCATTCAATTAATCTAGGGGAATAGATAATTAGTGTATAAGGAAGATTTCTAAATTTACAACGATTAGTATACGTTGACAAACCAAGTCAAATTATCAATGATGATTCATCCTTCACAATAAATCGGTAGTAAAATATAGGGTTTATTATTTCAAAATATAGTAATTTTATACTTTTTACTATGAACTTTTAAAAGTTTTATTGTATGTAATTATTATTTCAGACCCTTGTGGTCGACCATTCTTACATTTGAGTGCTCAATTTATAAAAAATTATTCTTTCACTACTTTCTTGTTAATAATTGAATTTTACACTCCTTTTTCAATATATAGAAATTAGTATGTACCGCCACATTGAAAGGCATCCTTTTGGCACCCAAATCCCACCCTCACTATACATTATCCTTATTTCAAAGACAGCCTATTAGCTTTTAATTTATTACTGTAGCTTTTAATTATTATGTTTATTTTATAAAAGAAAGTTAGATAGAAGTGGTGATGGTTTTTCACTTTCATATTCGATAATAATAATAATAATACAATTTTCTGCAACCCAAGCAGCCTTTAACCGGTGGTCAAACCAACTGATTGCCAGGTTTCGTTTTTATTATGATTTAATTTTTCACTTTCATATTCGATAATAATAATAATAATGCAATTTTCTGCAACCCAAGCAGCCTTTAACCGGTAGTCATCGTTGGATATTGATGCTTCAACTTGCTAGCGACTCATGTCCCACAAGTAGAAAATCGAGTTACATGCATGTGGTTTCTAATAATTCAACTTTAATTTACCACTAGCCATTGGTCAGTGGTTGTCCCCCGGGACCATGCAATACATTTTTTTTCTTCGTATGAAAGTGAAGTGTGTACGCTTCTTATTTTCCACCACAAAGTCTTGGTAAACTGATTGTGCATTATTGATAAACTGATTGGACCTTTTCTCTTCATCTTCATATTTCAATTTCTGCAAATCAAAACACACACAAGCTTTCTTTTCCAATATTCTAATGGCTATTGCTGAAATCTTTCTCACTGCATTCATCACTGTGTTGTTTGAGAAGCTGGCCTCAGCTGACTTGATAAGGCTGGCTAAATCTGCAGGAATCTATTCTGAACTAGACAAGTGGAGCAACACGTTGACCCACATCCAAGCTGTGCTTGTTGATGCAGGCCAGAAACACATAAGAGACACTGCCATTCAGTTATGGCTCAACAGACTCCAGCATTTGGCCTACGACATAGACGATGTACTAGATGATTTGGCCACGGAAGCTATGCGTCGCCCGTCGAATCAACAACCACATGCCAGCACGAGTAAGGTAGTATTGAAATTCATTCCAACCAAATTTCATGCTCTTAAATATGGTCGTAAGATGAGTTCTAAGCTAGATGATATTACATCCAAATTGCACGCTCTTGTTGATCACAAAAATACTCTGGGTTTAATTAGTAATGTTGAAAGGTCAAATACAACAAGTCGGCCGCGATCAGAGGAAACTTCACTGGTTGATGAAGCCGAAGTTGTAGGAAGGGAGGCGGATAAAGAGGTATTGCTAAAAAATTTGGTAGGGAATGAATCGTGTGATCAAAAATTTAGCATCGTTTCTATTGTTGGTCTTGGTGGAATAGGCAAGACCACTCTTGCCCGACTTTTGTACAATGAAAAAAAAGTAAAGGATCACTTTAAACTCACTTCCTGGATTTGTGTTTCTGATGAGTTCGATGTCTTTAATATTAGCAAGGCAATTTTTAAAGATGTAGGTGGAGATGACAGAAAATTTGAAACACTAAATCAGGTTCAAAAGGCCCTTGAAGAAAAACTTTTAAATAACAAGTTCCTAATTGTTCTAGACGATGTCTGGAACGAAGACTACAAGGAGTGGGAACTACTCCAACGCCCTTTCGGTGCAGGGGCACCTGGAAGTAAAGTCATCGTGACAACAAGGAAGACCATGGTTGCATCGGTCATGGACTCGATTCAAGCTTACCCTCTTGAGCTTTTATCTAATGATGAAGCTTTATCTTTGTTTGCTCAACATGCGTTGGGTAAACAAAACTTCGATTCAAACCCGACACTTAAGTTGCACGGTGAAGGTATCGTGAAGAAATGTGGCAGATTGCCTTTGGCTTTGACAACACTTGGAAGGGTGTTGAGAAGAAAAACAAACGAAGAAGAGTGGGAGGAGTTGTTGAATAGTGATATATGGAATGTACAGAACGAAGGGAAGATTCTTCCAGCTCTACGACTAAGCTATTATGATCTCCCTCCTCATTTAAAGCACATGTTTGCATATTGTTGCCTATTTCCCAAGGATTACTTGTTCGAGAAGGACGAACTAGTCCTACTATGGATGGCAGAGGGGTTCTTGCTGAAGTCAAATGGCAGCAAATCAATGGAGAGTTTAGGTCGAGATTGTTTTGAAGAGCTGGAGTCAAGGTCGTTTTTTCAGCCTTCAGCTATCGATAAATCACAATATACAATGCACGATCTGATAAGTGACTTGGCCATGAGTGTTGCAGGAGAGTTCTTTTTTATGCTGGATGACAAAATTGATCTTTATGACAAGGACGAGTCTTTGGAGAAATTCCATCACTTTTCATTTATTCGTCAACGATATGGACTGTACAGAAAGTTTAAGGCTTTTGGAAGAGCTAGACGCTTGCGTACTTTCTTAAGTATGTCGGTTACAAGGCCATTTCGCCGTCACTGTTTATCGAACAGGATTATTGCCGAACTAATCCCCCAACTACAGTATTTAAGAGTTCTAAGCCTCGCTAATTATTCAATCAAAGAGGTACCACCATCAATTTGTAGTCTCAAGCACTTGCGGTACCTCAACTTTTCTAATACTAGTATTCAACGTTTACCCCAGCAAATAGGCGACCTCTATAATTTGCAGAGCCTGTTGCTGTCTGGTTGTGCTGAGTTATCTAGTTTGCCAGAAAGCTGCGGAAAGTTAATTAACTTGCGACATCTTGACATTAGTGATACTCCGGAGTTAAACGAGACGCCCTCAGGCATCGGTGGGTTGACGAGTTTACAAACTCTATCTAAAGTTATTATTGGAGGAGCTAGTGGGTTCGAAATGTCCAATCTTAAAGACCTATTGCATCTTCAAGGTCATATATCCATTATTGGACTGCATAAAGTTAAAAATGCAGCACAAGCAAAGGAAGCCAAGTTACATCAAAAGAAAGGTCTGTGTGATTTGGACTTGTCTTGGATTGACGCATTTTATGATGCTCGGAATGCAACAATGGAATATGAAGTACTCGAAGCGCTTAAGCCTTTTGAAAAGATGAAAAGCCTCAAGATTTTGTACTACATGGGTACAAGATTTCCTAGTTGGATCGGGGATCCCTCGTTTGTTTGCTTAACCGAGCTGACCTTACGTGGCTGTCGAAGTTGTACAAGCGTACCGACACTTGGAGATCTACCGTTACTTAAGAAGTTGTATGTTGAAAGCATGAATGCATTGAAAAGACTTGGTCCAGAATTACTGGGACATGCTGATTCTTGCAATGGTATTGCATTTCCAGCACTTGAAGTTTTGAGTTTTAGAGATATGCAGGGCTGGGAAGAATGGTCAACTAGTGGTACTGATGAAGATGCAACAGTTGGATTGTTTCCTTGTCTTCGTGAAATTTATATAAAAAGCTGTCCGAAACTGGATGTAGTGGCAGTTGACTTGATACCGTCACTTCAGGTTTTAGATATAGAAGGATGTTCAGAAGCAGTGTTAAGAAGCATGGTTGTTGCGTCTCCATCAATTATTAGATTTGCAATGAAGAATATTGAAGGACTTACTCTATTACACAAAGAAGTGTTAGAGCATCTTAAGGCAGTTGAATATCTAAGCATTTCAGCGTGTGATGAACTCACTTACATGTGTGAATTAGGAGCGGAGGCATGTGACATTCTGGTGAGTTTACAGACCTTGAAAGTGAGCAAGTGTGTAAATTTGGTGTCATTAGTAGACAGAAAGGAGAATTTGGTGATTAGCGGCATGGGTTCAATTAGAGAAGTAAAAATTTCTTATTGTCCAAAATTGGAGAGTTACAACTGTCCAAAGAGTATCGAGAAGTTGGACATATCCGAATGTGATTCAATGACATCATTGACCTTCCCACCAATGGTTAGTTTACAGACCTTGAAAGTGAGCGCGTGTGTTAATCTGTTGTCATTGGTGGGGGAAAATGTGAATTTGGTGATTAGAGAAGTAGAAATTTCCCGTTGTCCAAAATTGGAGAATTACAACTGTCCAAAGAGTATCGAGAAGTTGAATATAACAGGATGTGGTTCAATGACATCATTGACCTTCCCACCGCTGGACGACCTCCCATCTACTTTGAAGGGTCTTGAATTGTGGCGTTGTGATAATCTGGAGGTGAATTGGGTTTTCAGCAACTTCTTGTCATCACTTGGAACTCTTACACTTTTTAATATATCTAATGTGAGGTTGTTTCCTGAAGGATGCTTAGTTCATCTCACTGAATTGGAAATCAGTGTTTGTAATAACATAGAATCCATTCCAGAAAAAGGTTTTGGTTTTCTTCCAATTCTTTGTTTGAGATCCCTTTGGATCGAATATTGCAAGAATATAAAGTCATTTCCTCACGAGCATTTGCAAAGTCTCACATCTTTGGAATCCATGCAGATATTTGATTGTCCAAGTATGGAAGACTCATTTCCTAGTGGTTTGTGGCCTCCTAATTTAAGTCGGTTACGTATAGGAGAGTTAAAGAAGGGGATGTCAGAGTGGGGGATTCAACGTTTCCCATCCTCACTTGTTTATCTATGGTTATATGGTTCTAATTCAGGAGTGGTAAGATTTGCAGCAAAGGCAGAGGAGGAGGAGGAAGAGAGGGATATGAGAAAAAACAATACTTCATCATCATTATCATCTTTTCTTCTTCCATCATCTCTAACTACTCTAATTATCAATAATTTTGATGAGTTGGAATCAGTTAGAAAAGGCATGGAACACCTCACCTGCCTTGAACGATTAACTATTTGGAACTGTCTGAAGGTGAGAGATCTGCCAGAGACGCTACTCCCTTCACTTTCCCGTTTGGGGATTTATCACGCTTCCCCAGAATTGAGTAAAAAGTGCAGTAGAACAAGAAAAGGCAAATACTGGCGCACCATCTCCCAAATCCCTAACCTTGTAATTGACGATATACCTGATTTACTTGATTTAATTGAGTAAAAGTCACACTTGAAATGATATTTGGCGGGAGAGATTAGCTAAATATTCACACACCTTGCAATATCATCACCCCTAAAGTATCTTTATATAATAATAATAATAATAATAATTCATATCCTATGTATTGTCCACCATTCTCAAATTAAATTTTTTATGTTTCCACTTCAATCGAGTCACTGTTTTATTTGAGATCCTTTTGTGTTTTGTTTTAATGGAATTATGTACAAATTTGTTTTATGTCAAGGGCAAATTAGAAAAGAAAAAAATATATTATCAGCTACTTTTTGTGGAAAATGAGTGTAACATTCAATATTCTCCAAAGAGTTAAAAATATATATGCTCAAAATCTTGTCAAATAGTTTTGTTAAATTTGATTCATCGACTTTCAAAAAAATAAATAATAAAAAATAAAAAATGAACTTTCACTGTTTTAAATGTTCAAAATCAAACTTCTGCTCTTATATGGCTTAAAAATCAATATTGTTACTACTTTCTTGTAAAAACTTGAATTATACACTTGTTTTCAACAAACAGAGAATAGAGAAATTCGTATATATGTCTTTAAATAAAATTATTGAAGGGGTAAAAAAATTAAAAATGCAGCTGCCCCCTTTAAAAATAAACCATGTTTTTGTAATTTGAAATGTTTTGAGGGGTAGATGCCCCTGCCCCCTTCTAGATCGGCCCTGATTTCAAGTTAAAATGCATCCTTGCTGTTAACCTTGTTTCCAAGGAACACATCAGTCAAAATGAATGCTATTTTCAAGTTTTGGTTATGAAAAATAATACCGCGCTTTCATGTTCTACTATTACTTGGTGCAAACCATACACGAAAACTTTTTATCATTTCTCATTTTGAAATGGGTTTGTTCTAGCATATGTTAAATCTAAAAATTTCAACTATTTTGAACTTTCTTTTTCTTTGGATAAATAGATAATTTTATATCCCTTACAGGTAACACAAATTAGTCTTCGCAGTCTCCCGCACATAGTTTCTTGGAGGGCAGGGCAAAAGAGGTATGCTTTTGATGTATCGCTCTTTACAAGCCACATCAAACAAGTAAACGTTAAAATGCTTATTAACGGAAACTGTTTGACCACCGTATAGTCATCTAAAGTTCCATGACTGGAAATAGTAGCAGTTACAAACTTGCTTCATTAACTCATTTTCTCTTTTGTTAATCGAGATTTCCAGGTCACTTGTTGAATTTGCTAGTAAGATCCCGAAGAACTTATCAGATGTTTTGGTATATATATATATGTTAACCCATCAACATAATTAAAAAAATATTTATTAAGTTCAATAATTTACCTTGACAACTCACAAATTCAAATCATTGCAAATATCTCAATATGATAGAAGATCTAATATGCAAAACAATTTAAAAGAGAAACAGAAGAAACATGAGATGAACAACCAGAAACATTATAGAGTAATAGTGAAACACAATCATTGAACTACCAAAAAAATTTTATAGAACAAAGTGTACGAAATCAAAATTAGATGTGTCAAAATATTCTAGTATTTACAAGTAAAAGATCCATTTTGATACAAATATAATATAATTAGTTGATATATATTTTGATGTTTACCAACAAACACATATTTAAATATTTAATTATAAGTAAGAAATTATAAATTTGAAAAATCAAAACTCTAGATGTGAGACTTGAGGACATGAAGTTGGTTCAACGAATGAATTGGATGGGTTGATTCATATGAACAGCTAAATTTTGAAAGGAACATGAAATGATTTTACATCAATTACATTTAATTTGATTTAATTATAGACTTTAAATGGGATGACTGATTTCTTACATGGCACACTTAGCTTTATAGAACTCATCAAATGATGCCACATCATCTTTTAATTTCTACAAAGCATTCAATTAATCTAGGGGGATAGACAATTAGTGTATAAGGAAGATTTCTAAGTTTACAATGATTAGTATACGTTGACAAACCAATATATGTCAAATTATCAATGATGATTCATCCTTCACAATAAATCGGTAGTAAAATGTAGGGTTTATTGTTTCAAAATATAGTAATTTTATACTTTTTACTATTGTATGTAGTGAACTTTTAAAAGTTTTATCGTATATATTGAAGTTCTAAAAACGTCTATTATAAACATTTAACTTACTATTATAAGTATTATAAAAACAATGATCTTTTTATGTATGAAAAAACAGCCAAAATGCATACAATAGACGCTTTTTGAATCTTAAATACATACAATGGAATTTTCAAAGTTCGTCTCATACAGTAGTAAAAGATAGATATAAAGTTTAATACGTTATACTAAATTTCGTTATAATGTATATTAAAAATAAATAAAAACTAACCAATACACAATTTAATATATGATATCCTTAAGTTAGATGTATCATGCACCCGGTATGAATTATCGTTTGTCCCCCGGGGACCATGCAATACATTTTTTTCTTCATATGAAAGTGAAGTGTGTACGCTTTTTTTTTTAATTAATGCTCCTTTTGTATTATATATAGCTTCTTATTTTCCACCACAAAGTCTTGGTAAACTGCATAATAGTTTTTTAATCATGAGATATGGGTGACATATATATCATACATGCATGTGTGCGTATATATAGTATCTATGTGCTTTAATTAATTATTTAGTTGCATATGGCTATTATTGTTAAGGGTTATTTACCTAAAAATATACCGTACTTTCAAATTTTGACTGCAAGAATAAATTTTATATTGATCAATTATATCAAATACGTTTTTATAGTTTCTTGCCACGTCATTTTGTATCATTTCTTAAAAGGGGTGATGTTTACGCGAAATTTTTTACCTTTTTACGGGAGAAAATATATTTTTTCATTTCACAAAAAACCTATTATTTTTCTTGTATAGTAGGAAATAAAATAAAATATATCATGTAACAATGACCTCCCTTTATTATATTGTTAAAATAACATATTACGTATTAATACGTACGGAGTAATAATATTTTAAAGCAAAATACATATCCAATTTGGCTAATGTGATTGGCTGCTGATAGATTGAGGAACGCATGTGGGTGACATATTTCGTGTCATTATCAATAAAGATATGACGTCAGATTTTGATAAATTCAAACTAAGTTTTTAACTCATAGGAGTACTTAATTTATTAAGCGTATTTTTAATAATCTTTTGATGGTTTAATACTTTAATATACATAAATACATGGAAGAAGTTTTCCGGGTTTAGGTGGTTATTTGAGAGGGACTAATTCTTTTAAGAGAAAAATACATTGTCAGAGTCTATTTGGTTGTTAATATATTACATTGTTACTCTCCGAGTCGGATATTGTGCGGATATAAAACCTCTTAGTAACTCAGGTGTATACATTTTAATTATAATCGAAAAATCATCGTGATCGAACGTTTTTAACCTGTGACCGTTTTTGACCCTTTTCTTAATCATCAGAAAAATATTTATATAGTGAAGTTTTACCCGCTATCTCTTGTGCGAACCCCAAAACACATTATATTACTAATAGGCGATGATGGTTGGTTATAATTATAATGATATACACTTGTAGCCTGAAAATATATAGCAAATATAAGAGCTAGCTCATGACCTATATATAAAACGAAAAGAAAACCTAAGTTGGAGAGTGGCACTGTAAATTCAAATGAAAGAGTATTTAAATATATTAGTTTATTTACCAAAAGCTTGTAACTTCTTTGAAAAGATGCTTTCATAAGAAAAGAATTCAGTTTTTAATAAATGATTCTTTTTTAACTAATAGATTTGTGATTTTTTTTTAACCAAACTAGGTCACATATATAAAATATTAAAACACAATTGTTTTCTATATTAATCAAGTCATTACTCATCTATACTATCTATACTATCTATAAAACATTTCTGCTTTTAAGTCTTAAAAATTAATTCAACAACAAAAAATTACTATTTTACCCGTCAAAACTTCTCATTACTAACCAATAAACATTTAATGATCATTATGTTATTAAGGCAACTCAAAAAAGTCATAAATATGAAAGATACTAATTAAATACTCCGTAGATTTCTTCTTACAAGTTATTTCCATTAATAAAAAGTCAAACAAAATTTTGGTTTGCAAAATTGTTTTCAATTTGTATACTTATCGATCTTTCAATTAGTTACATAACAATTATATAATCTAAATCTCTCGAACGATAACTAATTGTCCCGCTGCATTGACGCGGGTTTCATGCTAGTAGTACTAATCCGTTCGTTATCACTATTTAGTGTTAGAACTTAAAACTAAGAATTTTGATAACAAGCGCACTTTAGGATACTGAATAAGTAATCACTTGCGATGTATATAATATATGTATTCTATAAATAATTACCACATCATGATATATACTTGACATGTATTATAGTTAAGGTAATTTAGCGTTTATTAAATAGTTTAATGAAAAATATAATAAGCTTAAACAATGTCGCAAGGGACTTGTTAGCAAAACTAAAAGGAAACAACCAAAACAAACATAGTATTTTATTTTTTTTAAAAAGTATGGTTCCGCGAATCCAGGAGGAAAGAAAATTAAGCTACCAAAAACATGCAATTAAATGAGTTAACTTGTATATTCAAACATTTAAGCACTATTATATTAAATTTCTATTTAACGAAATTATAATAACAACAATTCAGATCCAACAACATGTGATAAACAAATATGATTTGTTAAATATATAAGATGTAATTCAAAAAGTAAATCAAAGTAATTGTATTAAGATAAATACAACTTCATACGTCTCTTATTATTATTGTTCATCTTATAATTGCCCATTTGTAAAAAATAGATATAAAAAGTTATTAAACTCTCAAATTGACCATAACTTATTACTTTTAATAACTCATTTATTAAATATTTCAAGTCAAACTTGTCTTGAATATAAGACCATGAGAGTGCAATTGACATTTTATCAACCTCTCACTATCAAACAGTTTTTGTTAGGGAACAATGAAAGTGAGACGGGGGAGTATAATTGTGTGATAGTTTCTTGGTCTATCAAGTCAAGTGTTGTTACATTGAAAACAAATAAAATCAAGTCAACTTAATTGGTATATCATTGTTAAGGAAACTAAAGCAGAGTGATTACATAAAGAGACACAAAAAAGAGAAGAGTATACATGCAATTTTAGTGGTTCTACATGCAGCATAATAAATATATTGACTGAGTTTACTTATCAGCAATCTAAAAATAATTTGAATCACACAGTTCCTGATAACTCCAAGTTGTATAGTAATGAGTATAAACACCACAACTTGAAACAAACGAAACTTATATCTACAACTATGGTGTTGATTATATGCCAATCTATTTCGAAGAAAGAAATGAAACAAGCTTATAAGGTGTGTTTGCGATTGCTTATGTAAGTGTTTATCTAGCTTATATAAGCGAATCCAAACACCCCTCTGAGCTATTTATCTGTTTATTTTGTAAGTAATAAACACTTTAAAATAAGTGCATTGCGGCTTATATGTTTATTTTGTAAGTAATAAACACTTTAAAATAAGTGCATTGCGGCTTATATCCTTTTAAGTAGAAAAACACCTAAAATGAGCCATCCCTATCAACCCCCCAAGTTGATGAATTTTTTTTTTTTTTTGTGTCACAAACTTCTTGCCATCATTTCTTGAAATTTCCTTTCGGATTCTTGTTTCTCCAATATGAACTTCCCACGACAATCTGCTATAAATTTTTCAGCACGAAGATCAATCTCGTTGATCTCTATGATTTCATCATCGTCATCACTCTTGTCTTCAAGCCAATGGAGGTAACCTGAGAGATGAGACTCGGGGTCTACCTCCTCATAGTACAGATAGCCACTAAAACCATCATCGATCGAACTTTGTGGGACGAACAAATGGGAGGAACCCCAATTATAGCGAAACCTAAACGAACCAATATAAAGCGTGTTCTTCTTTCTTTTTTTCTTGAATAGTAAAGGCACCAAGATTTGGATATTTTTAAGATTTATTTCTTCCACTTTCTCAATAATAACGGATTTAGCTTTTGCGAGAGCCCGAGTGACACTAATTAGTTGGGAGAAGATGCAGTTTTTGATTAGGGTTTTGAATTTCATGGAGGTAGATAATGATGGTGTAGATGAAGAATATGGTAGTGCCGTTTGCATGGTGATAAGCAAGAGATGAAAGGGTGTGGTTTGTTTCTTATGGGGAGTTTTTTTATGTTCTTTAGTTGCAAAAGCAATACATTTATAGGGGATCTTGATGTCCAAATAGCGAGTCAACTCAAGTAAACGTTGCAACCACTAAAATGTTTTATTGGGTGGGTTTATAAATCGGTAAAGAAATAATTGAAAGCTATAGTTGCACATTTTATATAAGGGAATTTGACGTTCAAATAACAATTTAAATAAAAGTTCCAACCAATTTGCATACATACTTTTGAGAAAATCTTGTACTATATATGCTTTATTGGATTGGATTTATTTATAAATCCGAAAACAATTGGTATAAAGGTACTTTGATCTGTTTTGTACCGACAAAACTAAAGATTGCGAATTCAAAAGCTTTTACCCATCATTTATTATTTTTATTTATTAATTTTCTTTTGAAACAGATCAGAAAAGCAGACGGCATGGAGAGAAGGATTATTTTACAATTTTGATAAAGTTGTGGACCTGTCCGATATTTTGCTCGAAAAAAATACTTAAAAATTGTTGAAAAATTTATTCAATCAGAAAACTTTTTAATATGCAAGATTCAGCCAAAAATGATAAATAACGTAAGATGTAGTAACAAATATACAAGATGCAGTAAACAAATAATAATAGTTTTTTAAATTCAAGAATAAAATAAATATTTATAAACACATAAAAATGCTAAAAAGCATAAGATGCAGTAACAATATACAAAAAGATGCAGTAAATAAGTAATATTAGTTTTTTATTTCAACACATAAAATGCTAAAAAACATAAGATGCAGTAACAATATACAAGATTCAGTAAACATAATTTTTAATTGCAAAAATAAAATCAAGGTGTAGAAACACATAAAAATGCTAAAAATCATAAAATGCAGTAACAATATACAAGATGCAGTAAACAAATACTAGCACAAATATACATTAATCGCAACGGTGGTGGTTCGCATCTCAACTCTCCGGCCACAAATCCGTCGTCGTTTCTCCGCCTTTTTTCTCCGGGGACGGTTAGGTGGTATGACGGTGGTGGCGGTTGAGAGGCGCTGGTGAACGGTGCGGAGGTGGTGGACGGTGATGGTGGTGGTGTGTTAGTGTGTGAAATGAGAGAGTTTGTGTGTATTTGTGTGTGTTTTTGTGAAGAGAGAGAGAGAGAGGGGGGCTGCCCTTTGACCCATTTCAAGTTAACTTTATCAAAATTGCAAGTTAGTCCCTCCGTCCAAAATAATTGCAAATTAGTCCCTGCATGACATGACACGATTTGAACCAATAATGAAGGGAATGGATGGTCAAAATGATTCGCCCCTCCTTGCCCTCCATAACTTCTATACCTCCTTGATCCTAAACCTTTTATATATATATATATATATATATATATATATATATATATATATATATATATATATATATATTTAGTTTTCTTCCTTTTGGAAAAAACAACTAGATTTGTTAGAAGCTTTGAACGCAAGAGATAGAAAATAGCGGGCTTAAAATACATAGTGCTCTAAACAAATAACAAAAACACCCAAAAGAACTCTCAGAGGCGGAGTCATGTAGAAGTTAGGTGTAGCAGTTGCTACAGGTCCATTCGTTATATATAGTGTAAATTTCTTATAAAAATTACGTTTTCAGTTACATTCTTTGTTTATACTACGGGTTCACAAAAATTGAGATACTACTGTTACGGATCATCTTAAACCCTGGATCCGCCGGTTGGGCTAGCTTTCCACCGCCATGCTCCAACCGCCGGTTGAACATTCCAACCGCCGGTTGGATTCGACTTTCAGAATTTTCCTTTTTAGTTTCTAATTAATTCATCAACTATGATAATTAATAAACTAAATAATTTACCATAATATTAATTCCAATTAATATTATTTCTCATTTATTTCTCTTTAACTATTCGTTGAGGGCGACCCAAAAAGGACTCTACTTTTAATGATATACTTACCAACTAGTTATGCACTTAGACACTATATCTAACACATTCAAGTCCATTACAAAGGATGCCATATACTTAAGCAACCATGAAATTGTCAATAATATTCATTGAGGTTGTATCTATAATGTCACCTTTGGTCAAGGCTGATACAACATTACTAAATGTTATATTTTAATTTCATTTGCATTGCAATTACTTAACATTCATTTTGTTGAATTTAAGGGATAACATTCATTTTGAATAATTTTAAGTGATAATATTCATTGATAAATATTTAAGTGATAACATTCATTTACACTCAGATGAGTGTAAATTTATATGAGTTATTTTCCTTCATATTGTTGGCATCCTTGTTAACATGCTTTCCGATGAATGTTAATTTATACCGCTACTAGCTACAAAGTTTTAACATGATTTATTGTGAATGTTATCTTTTACAAATGTTTTTTATTTTTAATTCTCTTATGGTGATTATTAACTTATAAGTCTTATTATGTTGTTTTCCTCCTAGCTATTTAAATTTTAACATGCTTCTAGGTGAATGTTAGCTTTTATAAATATTTTTTGTAAAATGCTTTTAGGGTGATTGTTAACTTATCTAGAAATCACATACACATTAGAAAGTATATATAAATTTCAATAATCAGTAATATATATATATATATATATATATATATATATATATATATATATAAATTTCAATAATCAGTAATATATATATATATATATATATATATATATATTACTGATTATTGAAATTTATATATACTTTCTAATGTGTATGTGATTTCTAGATTTGTGTTTTATGTATCATTTTGGTCAATCTTAATTAATATTCATTGTGAAGCATATTAACTATAAGTTCTTCAAAAAACTTGATTATCAACTAAGTTGTAGTAATTAATGAAAGTTCATCAGTAACATTATATTATTGGTTTTAATTCTTCAATATTCATTATCTGACAATATATTTCATCACACCAAAAGCAAAGACTTTGTTGAGACATGTTTTGTGACAACAGATCTAGCTTGTTATAGTTTGTAATAGTACTTTTAGTAATTGTAATCAAGATTTGTACATTGGTTTTGAATTGTAAATGAAATATATTGCTTGGTAAACATTTTAGAGTTAAATATCAAAAGGCTAAAAAATGTTGACCAAGGTTGACCGCGAACCGAGTCAGTTCGCAGGACAAGATTGGCCTGCGAACCGAGTCAGTTCGCTGGGCCAACATGGGCTGCGAACTGAGTCAGTTCGCAGAGCCCACGAGCCTGCGAACCGAGACGAGTATATATGAAAAACTAGGTTTTCATATTGAAAGACTTTTGCCATTTCGATTACCGAAAAACCCTGCGACTCCAGAGACTTCACTACGTTCTAAAGGCTGGGTATTGATCGTTAACACTTGTTATAATCGATACAAAGCAATTAGACAATTAATTCGCTAATATATTGCGAAAGAATTCGTTATAGATCCTATAACTAGTATTGAGGGATTCCGCACCTTAATACCTTAGATAACCTCGTTATCGATCCGCCACAACCGGACTTACAGACTTCAATACATATATTAAAGTAATAAGAAAACTACAAAACCATCATGGTGAATAATAGCTAATACATAACATTAACAAAGTTCCTAACAAGGTTCTAAATATTCAAACAAGGTTCCTAGCTAGTATAATATTGAAATCCTTTAGTTTTAGGTATATTCAAACAAGTTTCTTAAAATTCACATAACACGCTCTATTAGATTCTTGATGTTCTTGCGTTTTTCAGAATAATGCAAACCAAAACATGACATCTCGTTCATAGCTTCTTTTTAAGCAAATTCAAACACTTAGTAGCAGTTTTGTAGCATTTTTTTCCGCAACAATTCAATTCGCATATTCTGTGCACGTCCTTCAATTTATAATTCACAATACCAATTCTTCTTACCTTAGTATGCTTCCATATGTCTCATAATGAAATCTGCATAAACAAACTGATGCTTTTGTTCGTCTGACATATTCTTCATTGCTTTATACAAACATTTTGGTGAAGCTCGCAAATTTCATGATTCATTCATCCGCATTTTCAATAACTATTCATTCATAGTATAATATCATAAGATCAGTAAGAGTTTAATGTAAGTAAACACATTTTGGTAATGAGTATAATATGTAGATATATTTAACATTTACCATGATAAACATATATATTTCACATTCATCAGGATGAATATTACCTGTTACTGGATGTTTTGTTTTTTCGGTCTTTAAAAATTATCATCTCATCTTTAGGGTCGTCGGACTCTGCAATCATAAATTCCTCATATTGTCAAACAATGTCAATGCGGATAATAATGATCGATAGAATGTTCAAAAAGACATTAACCATCAATGAACCATTTATTTAACATACATCAGTATACACTATCATATTAGTCTACACATACAATGGTTAACATTACAACACCAATACGAGTACTACATCTACTACTAATGTTGTATACAAAAGAAAAGTTGAACCAAAAATCCCCCATCGAATCCAGAATTATAGTACATTGTAAGGATAACAAAAATCAAGAAATAATTACTGAGATTACATTATCTCACTTACTTGTGTAGCTAAAGCCCATATTTATTTCACTGAGCTTACGATATGTTCACCGGGAGCATAAAGCACAATAACAGTCGAACCTACTATATAGAGCACACAACGAAGTATTCCCATATCGAGTAAGAAATGTGTTAGAACCGCACTATCAAATGACAATAGAGTTTTTAAATCAACAAAAGAACAATTAGTCTACTCACCGTTTTTATATACAAACGCTCACCTCACAATAATACTCAATGGTAGCTCCCAATAGAGTCACAAGCACAACTGTAGCGTATATGTAAGCTGAAATACTTTCTTAATGAAAATATACCTTAAATACTTTATGTGAAGACGATGAACAAAGAATCGATTTCTACAATCTTGATTCTAAAAAATGCAAAATATTGTATAACCAGAAACAATGGAAGAAAAGCAAAACATTTTTAGTTTACAAATAATACTCATTAAGTAAATTTGATCGAGAACTTATATATATAAATTTACAAATATAATAATTATATTTTATCTAATCCATTCACTGGCTATTTTCAAATTCTCAGTTTACAACACAATCCTATAATACATTCACTAGCTAATTTCAAAAGCTCAGTTTATAGACTTAGCATACTATTCATTGATTCATAATTGATCATCTAAGCAATAATAGGTTTTTTCTTACAATCTTAGAAAACATTCATAAGCTAATTGTCTAAATCCGTGATTATAACTACAAGAATCATAAACAACAATTATATACATCAAGTTAACATTATATTAGCTATCATATTTTGAAGACAATAAAATTAGATGAACAAGGTAAGAAGTTACAAACTTTCAACACAAAATCTCACAAACCGTATATCCATAAATTATAAAAATTACACCGTTAAAATCAGCGTCTTTTTATCTTTAATTAGAGATATCACATGACATATTTTCGACGAACTTTTTTTTCCGTATTCTAATGGGTATGTGAAATTCGTAATAATAAATCACACGTGATTTGACACTCACATGTGAATATATTTACAATCAAATTATAAGTTTTAAATCACTATCTATAATCACATGTGAATAATCAAATTTATAAATTATAAGTTTAAATTCACATAAAAATAATTTATTTGATAATTTAATAAATCTTCAGGAAAAAAGTTAGTTATAATCAGATGTGATTAAACATTAAATTAGTAATCACATGTGAATAAAGTGTAAATAAATATGAATTTTAAATAATTGTTTATAATTATACATGTAAATAAATATAAATGTGAAATCACATGTGAATTATCAGTTATTATCACATAATTCATATGAAAAACTGTAACGTTCCAGATTTTTTTTTTTTTATATTCACTTTAAATTCTCAAAAACACTTTATATATAAAGTAATAACAACATGGTTTAACACGAATATACATTATTTTCACAAAACATCAAATGTTAATATAGAGCATGATCTAGAGTCCGTCTTCTTACTATCTTGCCATAGTAAGTCCACCACTAGTAGCTCTCGGGTCGCTTGCCCAAAATCCCGCCCTTCATCTCTTTAGACGTACCTATCAACACAATATCCAACAATACGTAAGCACATTGCTTAGTAAGTAAAGGAATAGCACAATTACAATAATATAATAAACCAGACATCTCATGTCTTTATCCTTCAATCATACATTCTCTACATTCATCATATATTCAGTTGTCACAATTGATCACTCAGCAATTTGACATTCAATTTATACAGCTAGACACAATTGATCACTCAGCAAATTGGTCACTTAACTCACATATACTTAGGCACAATTGATCACTCAGCAATAGGCCTCTCAACTCAATCTCATAGGCACAATTGTTCACTCAGCAATAGGCCTCTCAACTCAATCTCATAGGCACAATTGTTCACTCAGCAATAGGCCTTTTAACTCAATCTCATAGGCACAATTGTTCACTCAGCAATAGGCATTTTAACTCAATCTTATAGGCACAATAGTTCACTCAGCAATAGGCCTTTTAACTCAATCTCATAGGCACAATTGTTCACTCAGCAATAGGCCTCTCAACTCATTAATACCCGCAGTTATTCAATGCAACTTTGTATTACAATTAGTAATAACAAATTCAACTAATTAATTTCCTTACACTCCTACTACTTACCTCGAGGACGACGATCAGATATTTATGAATTGCTACCCGAAATACCTGTCGAGGCGACCGTATTTAATTAACTCTGATAATAATTAATATTATTTAAAATATCAATTAATCCTGCGACACTACCCCCTAGTGTCGCTACACCTCCTGGCGACACTAAATTAGTGTCGCATAACACACTATTGCGACACAACCTGCGACACTAGCTCTTAGTGTCGCTATGGCAACAGTTGTAACTAACAGTAGAAACTAGCGACACAAGCTGCGACACTAACTCTTTGTGTCGCTAAAGTAACAGTACTAATTAGCAGTGGAAACTAGCGACACAAATCCTTGTGTCGCTAAAGCAACAGTTTTTAATTTGCGACACCATCACTGCGACACAAGCTGCAACACTACCCTTGTGTCGCAATGACGATCAGAACAGCAGCAGCTTACAAAATTAACAAGTTTCTGAGCGATTTTAACATCTTAAATTCGGACCAGTTTCAACAAATGATTATTACACACACACAATCCATTCAAAACACATTCAAACTCATTTTAACCCACATAAACACTTTACCCCCAATTTCTCATTTTAAGTTTAATTAAAACTCAATCTTTCATCCTTTAATACTCGAATTAACCAAATTTCAACAGAGGGTTTGGGTTTCTTACCTGAAATTGCAAAGAAACACCTTCAACAATCACTTTCTATGCTTAATTCTTGATCCCCTTTGGTTTTCTTTACCTTCTCTCTCTAAAACACCCAAAAACACACACAAAAAGAGCCTGGAGATGTATATTCGTTTCTAGAATATTTTGGAACATGTTTTATCTTTAATTTCACACTAAATTACACAATTAACCCCTCAAAACCGACTTTCTGCCCGACACTGCGACACAAGCCTTGTGTCGCACTGGGCTTTGTGTCGCTACCTGCGACACTAGCCCTTGTGTCGCATAACAGAAAACTTTTAAATTTAACAAATTTCGGGGTGTTACAAAAACACATGTGATTAAACCTCAAATCAATAATCACATGTGATTTTGACCGTAAACGAATCCAGTTTCTAAAATCTTATTTATATTTGTTTATATGAATGTATAATAAGTTGTAATCATGTGTGAGTTAACATCCACAATTGATGAATAGTCGTGTACCAGTTATATAAGTCACATTTTCTACGACCCAACAAAAATGAAAATTTTTTTTTTGTCAAAAGTATAGCTTGATCGAAGAGGAAAAGATGCCGATTTCAAATATATAATTTTTGATCATTCTACTTACGAGATATTTAATTTTAAAAATATCAGTGAAAATTAAATTTTAAAGGAAATAAAGTAATCCTGTCATCCTTCGCTGTTTGTTTAACGAACTCTAAAAATAGAAGGGTAAATATCTCACTTGTAGCCTATGTCATGATTTGATATATGGCATTTTTTTAATTGTAGGGGACAAAGAGATGATATTTAGATTTAAATGTCAGGAAGTGACATGGCTTGGTGTTCATATTGAAAGTGACATTTTGTGTTTTGTATAATTGATAAATTTATTTATGATAAGTTTGAGTTTCTATATTTTATATTAAATACCTTGAGAATACCAACTAGGTATTTAAATTAGCTTATGTGCCAATTCGTTTAATAATTGATTATGTTTTTCACTTCGTATTTTTGTTTTCCAACCTCGAAAATTATAATGGCTCAAAATGACCAAATTACTACTAGATTACAAGAGACATAATAAACCCTAATGGATATCGACTTATCTATACAATTGGTTTGACCCTCTAATACTATCATCTAATTACTAAAGTTTAAATTAAGTAAGTATACATTATTTTATTAATCAATATAAAAAGTGAGAAGAGCTTTGAAGAGATAAATATGGCCGATTCCCTGCCGTGATTACGACCTTTACATAAAAAAGTTAAAATCATAAAACACATTTGATGTAAATATATGATTATTTTATTTTATTTAAGCCCTTTCTAAACTAATTTTTAACGACTTTAATCCAAATTTTCCAATCCCATTTCATGGTCTTATTGGCCTTCCTTAACCTTGTCTCCCAATGACAAAAAATAATACTATTTTTTTCAATTATTTTTGGTATTATATCTTTGTGTTCGTATAAATTTTGGATTTTAGCTTTTAACCTAGCTATCATATCGTCGGATGTAAGTGGATCTCTTTTATAACCTCCTCCAAATGTGGTATAAATGATTATAAAAATACTATTCGAATTTGGAATGATTGTGTTGAATATGATTTGATGATTTTAAATAGTCCATGAAATAAATATTAGAATGGAATGAATTTGGCATGACTTCGTATATTTTTTAAGTGTAAATTGTAAGAATGATTCCGGTGGATGCTGAACGCGCATCATCAAAGGTGTTTTAGTCATTTTAGATAGAGAAGAAATGAACGTGCAACAATTTTTGAAGTTATTAGATTGTCTATGCAACAAACAAAGCACTAAGACTAACGGTGAGAATGTGTATTAAACACAAACACGATTCAAGCAATTTACTCTCTATTTTTAGTTCTAGACACCTTTTATAAAATTAGTCGTATATTATTAAAAAATATTAGAAAAGCGAAAAGCTCAACTTTTTAAAATGAAAAAGTGGATTTGTGTCATGACTAGAGGTTAGCATTACTTGCGTTTGTGTGTGAGATGTGGCAAGAGAACTAAAATCTAATTAAACTTTTATTTCTTTTGTTTTTTGGTTTTTGTTACTTTCATACCAAGATAGGAATATTACTTTACTAATCATTTTTTCTATCTTTCTAATGACAAGTATGAAGATCAAGAATAAGACTAGCAGGGACGGATCTTAAAGGGCAGCTCCCCAAAAAAATTTCAAATCACGTAAAAAATATATTTTTTGAAAGGTATTATTAAATCCTAACTCCGTCCTGAAGACTAGTCAATGTTAATTAATCGAGTAATAAGACTCACGGTAGAACCTACACTAATTAATTAAGGATAAATTATAATTAACTCGAGATCTTTGAAATATTATGTAGTCTTAAGTTCTGTCCTCCCTTTTTAACTCTAAAAACAATATGATTCATTAGATTTAGCACTTCGACAAGAAGATTAGAATAATGCTTTATCATTGGCCTTCAACTCTTTATCAAGCCTTTTTTATAAAGACTCACGATAATTTAAAGTGGATTTAAGATTTTCCTTGTATTTTTTGAATGGAACTTTGTTTCTCCACTTATATATCTTCATATTCCAATTCCAATTATTAATAGAATATAACAATAATATAAGAAAATAGATGGTGCAATTAACGGCACGTGTCGTTGGCTAAAATTAACGACTAACAAATAATATATCTCTATGCGTCTACGGAAGAGATTATCCTCAAAGCCCAAACCATAAAAGTAAAGGCTGGGTTACATATATTGGCCCAAGAAAGAGATCAGCCCGTCATTATAATTTACAAATAGAGTGATTATTTGTACATTATTAAAAGTTTAAAATACAACATTGTTCATATTTTAGTGGTGTTGTATATGATTAGTAACGTCGTACATCGAATGAATTTTTGATTGTATACAAATTAGCACTTTTATAAATGTTATGCTGGGTTTTTTGTTTTTGTTTTATTCGGTTATATTTACTTTCTTACTTCGTAATTTGTATTGTAAATAATGTCAACTTTTTATAAAGTTTTGTTCTTTTCAAGTTCAAAAGTTTTATTACCATAATACGATTACAATGATTGACTTAATTGCTAATTGTTTTTTAACATAATTATTTAAAATATAAATTACTATTTACTATTATTATTACTACAAAAATTAAAACAAAATGAAAAGTGGATAGCAATGTAACTGATTTACCGTAGCCCAATTAGTTAGGCCCAACATCTTAGCTACTCAGCCCGACATCTGAGCTTCTTATAAAATTTTGATTTAGCCCATTCTCGATTAAATGTTCTAAATAAATTTGTTGGGTTCAAATTTACGAATATATAATCGAATATAAATTTCTATTTAGCCCACTCTCATGCTAATTTTCTCTATATATAGGTTACTAGTCTTGAACTCCATTTTTTATGTCATCGTCACGACAATTAAAATATAGAATACGAATATATTTTAACCAATACAACTTTAGTAGTAGCTTTTGAACGTAACCAATTTTTTTCTTTTTTATAATCATGGTTTCGACTTTTCACCGACTAATTCACAACGTCCGAGTCCACCGCCATAGTTCTGTCAAAGGAAGACACATTTCCAAACAATGGTTGTCATTAATCTATATCAATAAGATTCGTTAAATATCGAATTAAATTTGAGCATCGTCTAACATTATCAAATTAAACCCCTCTCGAATCGTTTGCATTCATACATTCAAGGTTAATACAACAACATTTGCCCATTAACAATCAACTTATATTCTCATGATGATATGAATCCTTGTTGTTGATCATCTTAATTTTAGTTATTATTTATTTGATTAATTAAATATATAATTATAACAAATTATAATTTCTCTTATTTTTATTACTTGTAAAAGTTCAATGAAAATGTTTTTTTTTTTGTCCCCACCCTTTCAAGAAGACAAAATTTTATTATTTTATTTGACCTATCACATTATTACGACCTTTCGAAACACCATTGGGCGGCCAATAATTACTTTTTCCCCCCTTTGATACTAACAAGATTCTAAAGTTGTCATAACTCATAAACATGCTTAATTGGATCCAATTAAATTAAGAAATATAGTGTTTAGATTAATTATGTTTTAGATTTATATTTTAGAACATACATTTTAACAATTAAAAATGTAAGCTACCACTATTTTCTTTTTAATAAGAAACGATGTTAAATTTAATCGAAATAAATTATCGATAAATATAAATAATTGAACTCGAAAATCAACATAATAATACGATTGAAATGTACGACAAGATCTATAATTTATAATAAATATAAAAATAAGAAATTAATCTATTAAACCTATTTATCATTATTATCTTACACTTTCAAGTTTCAACTATGTGTCGTTAGATATATATCTTTTTACACACGTGTCGACGACAACTTTGGTATCTTGTTATTATCAACAACCTAGTCATGCCTCACCAAGATGTGTTGCCGCATAACACCAGATTGGCATTGTTTGAATATAAAAACACAAGTGATTTGACTTCTTCAACCATGCTATATGTTTTTTTCCTTCTCTTCCATGTTATTTTTAGGTTACACTCTAATTGTTACAGTATTTTATAAAAATATTTTAAAAGGCATTGTGGTTAACTAGCAAACTACTCGCACAAAATATCGATATACTTATAGGTATAATAAATTGAATTTCAACCGCATGTAGTTACAATTTTTAAGATTTTTAAATTCAATTTATATGTATATTCTCATCCTCATTAATCACGGTTAAGTTTATATATCTCAATCGCTTTTAAGAGTGAAAATTACAAATTGTATTGATTTGTATATATATTATGACTTTTAAGAACAAGCTTAAAAATACTTGAATCCTAAATCAATAATTATATATGGAGTAATTCAATCTCAATTTTAGAAATGAATCATTCTAAATTTATAATATTGATTACGACATAAATAGGTAAAGTAACATTGAGGGTAAATCAGTAATTTTGATTAACTTTTAACATTTAAGATTTAATATATGGACATACATCATCGATAACAAGTAATAAGTAATAGATGCAACGAATTATTATGTATAATGTATGGAAAAATCAATGACTTGTGAAAGTAGATGGAATTAATAAAAAATGTTAATGAAATAAACATGGTATCACATCTATATAAGTATTCGGCTTGGTCTCAATGAATTGATTATATTATAATAAGATATAAAATAAACTATGACCAAAAATTAATTTAAAACATGTGAAATTAATAATTATATTCGGGTAAATTAATATTTATATAGCACCAAATAAACATTGACCTAGCGATATCGAGGTAACTTAATAATTATTAGGTTGTGGATTCAAATCTTGACAGTGAAACTATTATTTGTAAATAAATGTATATATTCATGATAGACGTGTGTGACAGTGTGAATATTTCCATTTCTAAAAAAATAATAAAAATAATCAATATTTATATAGCAGAAGACATTCTAGGTGAAAATCTAAAGCATCATACATCGGAAAACACATCCCAAAAGGTTTAAAAGAGTATCTGATGATAAAATCAATGCAAACAATATATGAAACAGTTGTTTAGTTACTCGTATCATTGCAAGTCTTAACACACGAATCGTTGTGAATACAACAACTTTTTTCGATAGGTCAAACTATTGAAAGCAAATAGAAAAGGAACACCGAGTGGGATCAAAGAAAGTAACAATGATCACTAAATAGATACAAATAGGTGCGATGTTACCTACCAAATAAAAGGCTTACTATGTGATCAAAATGAACCACCATGGCGTGTATATGTAAGACCATTGCCAATGGTTTTATCAGTTGGGAACTGATGAAAGCTTTCCAAACTGACACTATTGGCACCACTTCTTCGGTTGGCTTCTTCGGTTTCACGTTTACCGACGAAATGGATGAAGGTTTAGGGTGGGGTCAACTTATATTTAATGTATTGTTATTTTTTGTTTAATGTATGTAAATTTAAGTATATTGGTAAATGTGGGGCCCAATAATTGAAGTGATAAAAGGATTATTGATAGTGTTTAATCAGTCCTTCATCAGTTTTGGATGTGCTGACGTGATGCTGAGCTGGCACAACTGAAAAAGCAACGATTGGGAGTGGTCTAAATAGACACTTCTTTCATAAAACAATTAAAAAATGCAAGAACACATTTTGTAAAGTGTGAATCTAAAACCGAATTTTCAATGTTTTTGCGATGTGTTAGGTTAATTTCATGTTTCTAGTTGGCATAAAAACAATCACATAAGAATCTTATGACATGTTTTCATTCTCGACGGTACATTAGTAAACGTATATATGCCTAAAGAACAATTAGTGATTCATTTTGTCTAATTTATGAAAAATTAGGAGTCATTGAATGTAATATCGTGAGAATCAATCGGCCTTTTTTCTTAGGGGGGATCATTCTTCCACGAAGCTTGGAAAAATGCTAGAAAAAATCTTCCTACTTTATATCCAAAAAGATTGTATTTACAAGAGGTCTCAGGTTCAAATCTCATTAGTAGCATATTTTGAAATGATAAAAAGATAGTCGAAAATGATCAGGGGATAATCCGATTAGCCAGTAAACATTTGAGTAAAAATATTCACCCTCTCCGAATAATCTGAATAGAGAAAACTTCAATCATTTATTAAATTAAACTTGTACATTGACATTATACAACCATTAAATTTTCTCGTATTAAGTTAGTCTTGTGCAAAGCACATGAGGAAAAGTTGACATTTCGTTGATTAAAAATATAAAAACTAATGCGTGATAAATCAGATAGACAATTCATATATATTTTTTTCTAAATTGTTTTTTTATTTATTTATTATATCTAATTAATTACTTTATATTAAATTAACAAACCTAGATTTGTAGTCTTTTCAATATCATTAAAGCTAACACCCTATAGAATTTACGTTCATAGTGTTATACGTTAGATTAAATTATAGACTTCAATTCATAGTTGAATGTATTTGGGGAAATTCATAGGAAAATAAAAAAAAAACAAAAAAAACAAATTCTAACAGAAAATATATCCATCCTTTCACAACCCTAGAGGTCATATTCATTAGTATCCAAACGAGAGTTTTGAACTCTTTCCTCTTTTGGCAACCCCTAAGAATACTATCAACAACAATATAATACTCCATTATATTATATTATTATATAATTAATAATAATAATAATACAATAAATAATAGTTATATTATAATTATTAATTATAAAATTATAATAATACTGATTAATCATGCGATTAAACTACTTTCAGTTAGCTCCAAGAATAACCATTTTATATTCTAACCAAACCTCAAGATAATTTATTTAAATAAGTTCGTAATTTTTATAATATTAACCTAAATTTATAGTTTCTTAATTGAATCTCTATACGACTATACGGATAAATTACATGTGAATAATTTGAATGGGGTATATTACATTTACTATTTTTGACTAAGGTTTAAATGAGAAGGTTAAATAACGAGAATATAAGAATTATTTAAAAACACTTTTTAGATATCAAAAACACGTTAATTACAGGGGAAAAAGATCGGAACTCCTTATTTGAATAACTTTTTAAAGCTATTTTTGAAAAAAAACCTTTTTGACATTTTTAATAATTTTTTTTCATAATAATCACAATTTATAACATGCTAATCACATAAATAATATGTGATTATCAAGTCTTATGTCGTGATTATCTCAAACACATGATAATCACATTATATTATTGAATAATCATATTTGATTATCATGTTATACTTTGTGATTATTTTGAATAATCACAACATTAACAACTTTAAATCAAAATAGAAAAGTTTTAAAATATTTTATTTATATCTTTATCATTGAAAAAGTTGTGAAGAAAAATATATTTCAAATAATTTAAATTTATTCTCACAAAATGCAGCCTTCTCATTTGAACTCTCCCATGTTATTTTTTATCAAATTTATATTTAATCTTAATTTCCATTAACCTATATCTAAAATTATGATTGTGTTATACATATATTTATTAATTTTTAATTTCTGAAATAAAATGGACTTTTTTATTAAACAGAATATATTTATATATTTATTGTTCGGGCATGAAAAACAAAAACTATAATTTTCAAGATAATGTAGAAAATAAGTTGTTTTTTAACTTTGGTGCGTTGGCTATATTAGCACGTATGATGTCTTCTCTCTAAAATCGACGAATTTAATTGAAATTTTTTCGAATTTTATTAACAAGTAAATGCAGTATCAATTATCAAAATTAATCTTATTATTGGAACATTTAATTTTTGGAATTTATTACATGTCTTTTTGTGTCATTACATGATAAAGAAATGAAAGCGATGAACAATGACATGATTATATATGTAAAAACATGCTTAACAAATTATGAAAATGTTAATTATGTTTTCAACACACACAAATTATGCCCAACAAGATTGTTGCACACACATATTCTTAAAAAAAAGATTAATTAATTTTTTGACTTCACGTTATGAATTTATGTGTAAATGTAAAAAATCACATTTAATAAGATCCCTTTGTTAAAATTTAACGAGTTTAAACCATTAGAAGTTACGAGACAGAGTCAAAGGGGATACTTATAATTGCGACTCTTTTTTCAACATTTTGTATGGATTATGTAAAGTTGCAAGCCGTATCGCCAAAGGTATAAGACGTAAAAATGCAAAGTAAAAATAACAAAGTAACTTCTATTTTCGCCTTATTACATCTTAAATACCCAACTTAATTGATTCTATTCAATTCAGTTTGCTTTTGTCTTCCTACTAATGATCGAAAAGATATGTTCGAATGTCGAGTCTCTTTTGCAATTGACAAGTCGAACTTTAGCTTTTCAATGATATTGCCTTAGTCGAGAAGTGTGCTCTTTTCACTAAAGTATATATATCTATCTTTACTTATCAAATACAACATAAAAAATCGATCAAAATTATCGAAATAGATAATTTTCTTTTAACTTAAATTACTAAAGTAATTTTTGTATCATTTTCGTTTAAAAAAAATGTTTT